>OZ025301.1:102640829-103840829 GCA_964019185.1 Maratus speculifer | reverse complement strand
GAAGGAACTTTATATCGCATCATTTCAAATCAATTTAGGTAGCCCAACAATAGATTTGATGATTATTTCATGAGCAAAAAACAAAAATAGCTGTTTTATTTTGCAATTGTTTAACAAAAATAGCTGTTTTATTTTGTGATCATTTGACGAGAATAGCTGTTTTATTTCCCAATCGTTTGACGGAAATAGCTATTTGATTTCGCAATCGTTTGACGGAAATAGCTGTTTTACTTTGCGACTGTTTAATGAAAATAACTGTTTTATTTCGCAATTGTTTGACGAAAAGAGATGTTTTATTTTGTTGTTTGTTGAATGTTAATTATTAATTAATTGTGAATTAATTGTTTGATGAAAATAGCCATTTGATTTCGCAATTGTTTGACACAAATAGCTGTTTTACTTTGCGCTTGTTTAATGAAAATAACTGTTTTATTTCGCAATTGTTTGACGAAAAAAGTTGCTTTATTTCGCAATTGTTTGATGAAAATAGCTATTTGATTTTGCGATCATTTGACAAAAATAGCTGTTTTAATTTCACAATATTTTGATGAAAATAGCTGTTTTACTTCAAGATTCTTTGATGAAAATAACTGTTTTATTTTGCAAAAGTTTGACAAAAATAATTGTTATATATCGTGATATTTTGAAGAAAATAGCAGTTTTATTTCACGATCATTTGACAAAAATAGCTGTTTTATTTCACGGTTATTTGATGAAAATAGCTGTTTTACTTTGAGATTGCTTGACGAAAATATCAGTTTTATTTTGCGATTGTTTGAAGAAAATAACTTTTTATTTTGTGATCATTTGATGAAAATAACTGTTTTATTTCACAATCGTTTGATGAAAATAACTGTTTTATTTCACGATCCTTAGACAAAAAGAGTTTTTTTATTTTGCAGTTGTTTGATGAAAATAACCTTTATTTCGTCATCATTTGATGAAAATAGCTGTTATGTTTCAAATACAATTAAAAGTAACTTATGTGGCAAAAAAAAATATTAAACATTAACTTGAAGAATGATTATAAGTAGCAATACCTACTCAAAATAAAGAAATAGAAATATGAATGCAATTTTCCGCTAGCCCTAAGCTAGGAAATGTGATAGCTAAATCCCATATTTGCTACCTGTTCTCATTGGCAGGCTGCTTCATTGTTTAATTTATCTGACTATCCATTTAGCTAGGTTGCTATATTAAAAAATAAATGAAAAATAAAACTTTAAATAATACTGTGTTTTATTTGTTACAGAAAATGTGATAACAATGAGAAAAAAAAAACCTTTACAATTAAAATTTAAAAGGTGAATTGTACTCAACTTCATGATTTGAATCTATAAAATTTATTTGTTAAATAGCTATACCATTTTAATATCTAGGTAAATTTAAAAATATATATACATAGATTTTTGTGTATCTAAAGAGAATAACTGATTAACTTCAGAATTAATGCATTCAAAATGAAAAGTATCTATGTGTTTCAGACTAAAATTACATTAATTCATCTGTCAATAACAAAAGTTTTTCTTTGTACTTCAAAAATATAACACGCAAATAAATGGATTATTCTAAATATTACAGACAATGTATTACAAACATTACAGCAATAAAACAAATACATTTTGAGATACAACACCAAGTGGATACAAAATTTTTTAATGCATTCTTTGATTTTTCTGTATGGTAGCCATTTGCAGACACCCATTTTATTTCAAAAATTATTTCCATGATATTTATATTATTCATGCTATATTAGCGTTGTAAAAATCAAATATCATGTTCATTAATGTAAAAATCATATTTCTTACACTCATCTTTTCTTAATTTTTATCCCTTCATTTTAGTCATATAATATACACCTATAATATTTTTTTTTTATATGTATATACTAAAATACATATGTTATATGCCGAAATATACAATATATAAAATAAAATATAGTTTTCATACCGTATTATAAATAATAATAATGTAATGTAAAATACAGTTATGATAAATCATACCATTAATTCAATAGATCCATCTTTAATACTAGATCCGCCCTGAGACCTATCAGTCAAAACTGTAAACTGCTTATGGGTTTTAAACTCCTAAAGATTTAAAAAAAGAAAAAAAATAGATTAAGTAAAACTAAGATGATAAATATAAAATTAGCAAATGTCAAAACATATCGGCATACCTAAAATGCATTTTAAAAAAATAATATAATTGAATTATAACCCTTATTGTTTTAATTTAAACTTTGCAGAAATTAATGATTTTAAATATATTATATATATATATATATATATATATATATATATATATATATATATATATATATAAATTATTTTTTAGTTAAATTTCTTTTTAATTTTTTGCAATTTAATTTCTTTTCACAATATGTTCCATGAAAAACTTTTAGATTTATGTGAATAAATATAATGTATGTAAACTAAATTACATGTTTGCAGAAAGAGAAGACAATCCTTTATAAATAATAAATTTTCAGAAATATTCAAAGCAACTTTGGTAAATCTGTAAAAGTAATACTGAAATAAAATATCACAATTGGTAACCAAACAGAATAAAAATACTTGAGGTAAAATCATAGCAGCAAAGTAAAAACATTCCACAGAAAATAAATATAAAAGAAAATTTGAAGAAATATTTCTTTCGTTATATGGTTTTGCTTTAAAACTAATAAATTATGTTATTTTCAACAAATTGCATGTGACTTGTGTGTCAGTTTAATATATTGTAAGAAGGGATCATTTAATCTTTCAAAAAATGTTGAAACAATAATTCAATGGATGAAACTGGAAAAGCTGCCATTTTTTAAGATGATGACAATTATGATAATGTAGAATTAAGATATTGTGAATTTTCATACTGATATACAAATGAGAGAAAGCAATTTTAATGAGTTGCTTGAAAATTAATAACGATTAGAATAATGAATGAGGATTGGTAACTTTTTTCATTGTAAAAAACTGGACTATGAAATATTTATAGAAATGTAAAAGTTTTTAACATTTAAGTGACTTTTATGCCACAAGCTATAATAATAAAATCAGAACTATTTTTTAATTTATTTTGGACTTTTCAAAATGTTTAGATAACTAAGAGTAAACTTATTCATGAATTTTTTTTTTTAGAAGTAAGTTAATGTTCTGGAAAGATAAAAGTATTTTGGATTTTACATAAGCATGTGCAATCAACTACTCAATAGATTATAATTTCATCCTAAAGTTAACAATTTTTTACAGATAATAATGAAAAATCAACAAGAGTTTTAATACAAATTAATTTTCATCATAAATGCTGTAAAAAAAATAATGAAATTGTAACAAAACTTCTCAAGAAGTCTTTTAAATTAAGTTTAAAGGATAATAACAAATTTCTAATGCAATTTGAAATATGGTTCATTAATTTTTTATTCACAAAATTACTGTGGATATAGAAAAGGAGTTCCAAAAAAAAGCTCATTTTGTGATCAAAGAATTTTACATGATGAATTTTTAAAAGATTTTTTGATAGTTTGGAAAACAAAAATAGATTTTTTTGAAGATGTAAAGAATAACAAAATTCTGAAAATAATATAAACAGATAAGTAGCTAGTATGATTGTACATATGACTTTTTCTTTTCATATTCATAAAAAAAATCATAATTTTTCTTTAATATTTTTAAATATTTTTCTTTAACAATTTTAGATAAAGTTTTTAAAAACATTTCTGTATTAAAAAACTATAGTAAAATCAATTTTTGTTTGATCAATACTTACTCGAATAAATATTCTACTATTAACAGGATAATAATTTCCTGATACAGGCTCTGTTACATTCAAGGTCCAGGTTTCACGATAATTCCTCCTGAAATTATGAAATTAATTAGCAAAGGTGTTACTTGTAATAAGGAAAAGTCAATGAATAAAAATAGTATGTATTTTAATGAAATTATTATTCAAAAGTAGAGTGTTTATTTTTCTTAATTAAATATTTAAAATTCCAAAATGTACATAAGTTTCTTAAAATTTCATAAGTTACAAAAGTTTAGACTTTAAATTCTTAATTCAAAAGTGAAAAGGTGAAAAAGTTAAATAGTATGACAAGAAAAGAAATTAAATGCACAATTTAGCTAGAAATGTAGATTATTCATAATTTATGCTTTAAAATATACCTATTCTTGAATTATCAAAGTTAAAAACATTTTAGTCTGTGAAACAATGCTAAATATTTATGGCAATTTCAAGATAACTTTTTTTTGAGCAGCATAGCTTTAATTGCATTTACCCTACTTTGAATTTTTACAAAGAAAATGTAAAGGTGAAAAAAAAAAAAATGCCATTTTTATGGTAGATAAAGCAGGTCTAAATGAAATTACATGAATTGAGATAATATGCTGATTGATTATTTGTGGAATGATATGTAAATTATTGAGTGTGTGACAGAAAACTCAAAATGTTGATAACATGGTTCTGAAAGTAAAAAATCAGACATCATTGAAACTTAGAAAATCTACAAAATTTAATAGAAATATTGAATAAGGTATTACAGTAAAAAATTATGGTAATTATTAAGTGGAAAAAGCAGACATAAATTATTTGAAATCATGATAATATGCTGATCAAAGGTTTGTCAAGAGATACATAAATTATTGAGACTGCGGCAGGAAACTCATAATGTTGATAATATGATTCCAGTGATAATATGTTGATCAATTGTTTGCCAAGCTTACTAAATGAAATTTTTTTTTTTTTCCTTTTCATTTTTTATGACTTATTAATATTAAATTATTGATGGATACAGGTGAAATCAGTGGATATATAATTATTAGAGGACATATTTTAAACAAAAAATGTGAATAATCTTTGTATCCAACAACTAAACTGTACATATATTTTCAATTTTATTACAAATTTAACTTATCATTAAATTTTCTCAATTTCAAAAAAAAAAAAAAAAAAAAAAAAAAAAAAACTAATCAGAACTAATTTATACCAGGGACTAACTGAATCAGAAGTTTGATGAAAATTCATACATTTGAGATACAGCTTTAGAAGAAAACATAATAAATGCAGCCTAGCAGTATCACCTATAGGAAGATTTACACCAAAAACTAAACAACACCTATTTCTATCAGAGACTAACTGAATCTGAAGTTTGATGAAAATTCATGGATTTGTTCTTGAGATAGAGCTACTGTAATAATCATGAATAATGTCACATAGCAGCGTTACCTCTAGAATGATTTACACTAAAAAGTAATCAGTGTCAAATTATATATTATTAAGGACTAACATAATCTAAAGTTTCATAAAAATTTGTACTTTAGTTTCTGATATATAGCTATTGTTCAAATTGTTAAAAAAAATGCAGCATAGTAGCATTATTTGATGAGCAATTTACAGGACTAATTTATATCAAAAACTAACTGAATCTAAAGTTTTTTTTTTTTTTTTTTTTACTTCCATTCTTTAGTTCTTAAGATAAACCACCTATAACATTTGTGTCACATACAGACATTTTATAAAATCACGTTTTTTAGGTTCTCTGACCCATAAAATGTGTAAATCTGTCAAAAACTAGAATTCAAAAATTTTCATGAATCCAATACTTTTTTCTTGTAAAGACACAAGGAAGTAAAAAATAAAAATAAAATAAATTGAAGCTCTAAATTTTTGTAACCACTTAATATCAGAATATGTTGCACAGGGTTTGGAATTTTAAATATTTAAATCCCTTCACTATTATAAAGTTAATAGTTTTTATAATTAGACAAAAAATACTCACCTTGAGTTATTTTAGAATCATGATAATTCACCAGAAGAAAAGAATTGAAAATACTTATAATTATATTATGAACAATAATATTTATACTAATGTAAAAATAATTGTAATAATAATAAATAAAAAAAAGTAAAATATTATTTTTTATTTATTCATTTGACAAGTTTCAATGAATATTAATTTTATATTAATCTGAAGTCAGTGATCTTAGCTAATTAATTACATGTGCTAATAAAATGGAAAAAAAAATAGTATTAAATAAAATATTATAAAAAATTATGACATACATTTTTTAAAATTTCTATTTGCTACTGTTAGCTTGAAATATTTTGTTACAGTTTCACAGCAATTCGGTCAATTTTAGTGACAGTGATTTGGCCTATCATTAACTCCATTGCTACTGTAACTTGTTTACAGTTATAATTAAGTTTTAAAAATATTAAATTGTTGTAAAGTCATTAGAATACAACTGTGTAAAATATTTTTTTTATAATTCTAGTATCTCAAGAAGAGGGTGAAGAAACAATTTAAAAATTCCATTTTTACACATAACAACTAAATTAACCCTTGAGTGGCAGTAATATGGATATGAAACCACTTAATTTTAATTACCAAAGGCCATATTGGCACCAAAATTTTGATTTATAATATGTGTGAAATATGGGTTTTTCATATTTACAATTAAATTTGTTTTCAAATTCCGGTGTCATTCCCTTAGTTCAGCATTTCCATAATGGAAGTGCTCTGAGCTGCAAAAGGTTAAAGGAAAGAGTATGAAAAGAAAACAAATGGCTCAGATAAAATCAGAAAAAAGAAACACATAAGAACATTAAATATACATGTAAAACTAGATTTAGTAAATTTTCTAGTAATTCATTATCTCACTGTATCTATTTAAAAAAACAAATTAAAAATACTTACTTCCTTTTAACCATTTCTCGTCCATTCGAGTCAGTATAAAACTCAGCATTAGTCGCTAAATCAGTATCAAATCTTGTGATGATTTCTTTTCCAATATTGTCCCTAAAATAAGCAGAAAGTTATTCATTATTTAAGCAATTAAAACAGACAAAATTGGAAACACAACTTTGATAATCAATGCATTGCATTTGCATTGTATAAGATTGTTCAATTAAGGGAAAAATATTTTTTTTTTTTTTTTTTTTTTTTTTTTTTTTAATTATGGTTAAACAATCAGACTTAAAACATAAATTAACTGACAATTAGTAAAATTACATTTTGAAAGTTATCCGATTTTGATGTAATTATAGTAGAATGCCTTTATAAGAGAATGGTGAGAAAATTTCATGAGTCAAGATTACTTGAGACAAAAATTAGGTTCTGTTGTGCAAGGGTTGTTATGGTTTGGACAAAAACTTTTAATTTTAGCAAGTGCCTAAGAATATGTTCTAAAGATGAGATGGCCTAAACTCAAGCTTGATTTTTATGCCAAACTTCGGGCTTGGACTCAAATTTATCCACTGAGAATTTTATTAATTAACAAAAAGAAAAATAAAGCTTCCCAAATGCTATTTGGTAAGCCATCTTCATACTATCATCATTTCTATCTTCCTCCATCTTTTTGTTTCAAAAGGGTAGTCATTTGAAGATTTCAAATTCAAAAAGATGTATGAAAAAAATTAGAAATACAAAAGGTTTTTCCCCTTAAGTGTTTGGCTTTGATACAAGGATTCCAGAACATTTTTGTTTCATCCATATCTTACAAAATGTTTGAAATATGTTAGTTTGACATTCTAGAAATGGCTGACTTTGAAAAAGATAACATATTAAAATAAGGGACTGCTGCATAAACTGATTTAAATTATGAGTTTTACACAAATTTTCTTTCATTGTTGAACACATTATTTCAGTTTTTATATGTTTAAAATGACATTATTAAATCCATAAGCATCAAATTTTAACCAAGTTTCATGATATTTGACAAAATATCACTAAATTTGGAGATAAAATTGGGTCATTATAATTAGGTAAATTCATCCGATTATGTATCTTTAGCTTCTGTAGATATGTGTATATATTCAAGTATTTATCATCATTTTCATTATATGTTTGACAGCACTGCAAGAACAATTGTGAAATTCACTTGAAAAAAAAAATATCTGCTAATAATAATGAAATGATGAGGGACAGACTGAATGATGACCATAGGGGTTACATATTTACATAAATACAAACAAACCTAAAAATGACGTAGAATCTGCAACCTCAAAAATAGCAGTTCTTTTCAGATATAAATGTATCAAATAGTTCTTATCGAAGTTAATCCCAAATCTAAATTAAAGTTCTATCATTCATTAATGTATAATTATATTTTGGATATAAAATTAACACAAAAATAAAAACTTAGGAAAAAGCACAGCAATGTAACAGATTTTTTAAAAAAGCTAAAAATTTGACACCTACTCATAAGGGATAGGTCCGACAACCCACTTCAATTCAACATTTTTTACACCTTTGTACAAGCGAATAGACTGGCTCAACCATGGAGTGAATGTCTGGTGAATTTCTTGTACAAGTGATCCCTACAACAATAAGTAAAATTTTATAGCAATTTAAAATAAAACAATTGTTACTTATTTTTCTATTTTCATAACAGAAATAATAAATAACTAGTATATAAACACTTACATTTACATAAGTCAAGGTAACATTATCACCAAGCGGCAAAGGTTCAGTTCCATTTGGTCTGAATATATAAGCTCCAGAAGCTCTAAATTGAAATTCAGAATTATTTCCATTCATGCCCCGATACCAATAAAATGATTGATTTACAGTCAAATTGAAACCATCAACAAGTTGAAGCTGTTTAAGAAGACCTGACTTTCCATCCACAACAACAGTCAAAAACTAAAAAAAATAGGTAAGAAATAAAAATAAGTAAATTAAAAATATGCTTTTCAATTTATTGCATGATAATTTCACATTATAACAAGCACATCAGTAAATCTTAACAAATAACTTTTCAAGAAGTTAAATTTGATACGCTGCCAACAAAAATTAATTAATACAAATATATAACAATCATACATTTCCAGAACACGGGATTATCAACCTTTTTAGGCACATATGAACTTTATAACCCTCTTTGTGAGAGCCATTTCTTTCTCCCTGCCTTACAAACACACATTAACATATGACATATACCAGTTTTATATGCTGGTACACATAATCTTTGCATAAACATACAAAAGCTTATAATTTAAATTTTGTGTGAATATAGACATACATTTACGAATTTTTTTATGTGGAAAGAGCAATAAAGAATATTCACATAAATTATAGGTATAAATAATGAAACTAATATAAAAATTTTTTTTTCAATGCTTTAAATACTTTTTTCACGATTTATTTTTTGAAAAACTGTACAAACAAAGATCAATCTATCTTCCATTAAATGCCAAACTCATTATTTATTGTCTATGAGTGCAAGATATATATTTAGTTATATACATTTACAGAGATTTCATGGATGCAAGTTTACCAATGGCCTTATAATTGGCGACTTCAGACCTGATGACCTGAGAATCAGATATTTACTGACATAACATTTAGCGACAAGATGTTACACAAATTCCCTTATATAGTTTTTCAATTGAATGAAATCAAGATTTAAGGGTGCAAACATTTAAAAATCTCATGCATTTTTAATTGATTAAGACTCTCTTCAAAATACTAAATTTATGTACGTTATAATTTTTAAATGAAAAGACATTATTTTCTTAAGGTATTGGGTTTTATGAAATGCACAATTTTCTATTATTTCATAATAAAGATCTTCAACAAGCACTTCTTAAATACATTTGCAGAAAAGATAAATAATCAAACAAATGCTTCAATTTGTCACCTGTCGTACATTATTGTCAGAAAATTTAAAGCTATTTAACTTTTGGTTATTTTTTATTTTACAAGAAAAAATAGAAGATGGTTCATTATTATACATAGTATTTTCACGTAATACAATAAAACACTATGATTGACACACTAAACACACACATTAAAACACTATTATATTACATTAAAAACACTATTATACATATATACATACATTAAAACACTATTATACACTATTATATTTATAAACACTATATGATTGGCATATTAAAACACTATGATATGATTTGAATCTATTTTGCAATTTTAGGACATATTTGTCAAAAAAAAAAAGTTCTATTTACACATACTTTTTGCAATAAAAACCTTCATTAGATACATAACATGAAAATACAATAACATGTATTGAAAGTATAACAATACAACACAAATAAAATAACTAAATGCAAAGTGAGAACATGCTACTGCAACTCTTATCTGCTTGAATCATCACAAAGTATTTGGAATCACACACTTGTTCTTTCAAATTATCATGCCTTTTCTCTAGTTCATTAACATAACAATCTTAATTCCAATGCTCAATTTTTAAGCTTATATTTTTTACAATCTGGATAGCATTAACCTGTAAATTTGAATCACTTGTTTCTTACTCCAAAAATGAATACTACATGCAGGGATGAGATTGACAAAAAAGTAAAAAATCTGAAAACTGCCTGAACAACATTTGAACAATAATAATTATGAGTTTCAAGCGGAATAAATATTATAATTGCTATTAAAATTTATATATTACATACAATTTAGTTTTCAGCAAATTAAAAAGAAACTGTTAGAAAGAATTAGGCAGAAATTATTTACTTACTGCAGTGAAAAGTCTATTTTACTAAGATACGGAACATTAATAAAAAAAAAAAAAATGACATGAATATATTTTTATTGTAATTTTAAAAATAGTGGATACTTTTTTTGAAACAGCAAATCAAAATAATTGCAAGTACATTATGTATATGATAGAACAGAGTTCCTATTCTTAAAAAAAAAAAAAAAAAAAAAAAAAAAAAAAAAAAAAAAAAAAAAGTTTAAGGAATTAAATTGGTCATAATTGATTGTTAAACATGCAGCAAGTCAACCACTAAGAATGAAGACTTAAAGAAAAATAATAAAAAATAAAATTTTTAAAGTGTTATTTAAAAGACAAATTAGTAATACTACGGAAAACATTAAAAATTCAGAACATTAAAAGGAATTCAGAAAAAATAAACTATTATATCAAAGGCAAAAACAAAAGGAAAAAAACTAAGGAAAAAATATAAAATTTTCCCAAAAATTTAATTGGTAAAATTTCTTTAAAAATTGAAGAAAAGTCTGAAGAATCTCATCCCTGTACATGCTAAAATATAGGATATGATCTGCCTCTCTCTTCCCTTCTTATTTTTTTTTAATCATAAAGTATGCTAATTTATTATCAGTTTACAAGAAAAAAAAAATCAAGGAAAATATAAAAATTACAAAATAAAAAAAAGTTACATAAGCCTGGAAAATTCTTAATCTAAAAAAAGGGACAAATTAAACAATCTATACTAATTTAAAAAAAAAAATTGCTCTCTGTGTGTGCGATAGCTAGCAAAAAGTATGGCATGTACAAGACTCATTTTTTTGTGAAGTTAGTCTAAGGTCTCTTCTGATGCACCTGAATCTCAGAATTTAAATTTTTTTCTTTTTGGTTAGTTTTTGAAGTATTTATTGTGAAGCGCAATTCACTCTCATCAAAATGTCATTTTTTTTAATGCTTGAGAAAAGCAAACGCTTGCACATGCACACAAACACATTGAAACAAAGGAAGAAACATTTTTCTGAGTTTATTTCTGTTTCTAGGTCATTTTTAAATCCAAACCATCCAAAAGGCTTAGCACAGTTAAACTTAAAAGAAATACTTCAAAAGATTGAACTTTTAGATCTTGAATGATACAATCAATTTGAAAAAAAATGTTGCAATTAACCCTTTCAAAAAAGATTTTCAAAAAGGGTCGTTTTTCCAAAAACTATTTTTCTCCCTTTTATGAATGCCCCTCCAGGGCACAATTTGTAAGATATAAACAAACCAAAAATATGATCTTAAAGTTGAAACTTTCTTTTAATCGATGATGTAATCAGTTAAAAAATATATGGATTTAACCATTTCAAATAAATTGACAAAAAGAGGTCATTTTGCAACTCATGGAGAGGATATTTTTCTACACTAAAATTATCTAAACATACATATTTCAATACAATCTTTTAAACGCTTCTCAATAGACCAGATTTACACCCCCCTACAAAAAATTTGAAATGTTTGAATGAGTAGAAATATTTTTTGCAAAATAGAATGTGCAAAAAAGTTGATGAATGCCTCCCACAGGTACCAACAAATCAAAAATATATTCTTAAAGCTAAAACATTCTTATAATCTATGGTGGAATCAGTTTTTAAAAATATGAGATTTAACCTTATCAAATACACCTGCCAAAAGAGATCATTTTGTGATTCTATACTATTTTTTCTATGCTAAAAGTATCGAAACATAAATATTTCAGCACGATCTTTTAAAAGCATCTCAATAGACCAGATATACACACCCCCCCCCCCCACCCTTACAAAAATTTCAAAATGTTTGGATGGGTAGAAATATATTTTTACAAAATAAAATGTGTAAAAAATTTGACGAAATCAATAAAAACCAGATCATTTCATTGCAGTTTTGCCTCAGCAGGGCACAATTTTATAGGTACCGACAAACTAAAAATATATTCTTAAAGCTACAACATTCTTATAATATATGGTGCAATCCATTAAAAATATATATAAGATTTAACCTTTTCAAATACTCTGGCAAACATAAATCACACTGCAGTTTATGGAGAATATATTTATTCTACGCTAGAAGTAGCTAAATGTCCGTATTTGAACACAATCTTTTTAGAGCATTTCAATAAACCAGATTTACATCACTTACAAAAATATTGAAACGTTCGGATGGATAGAATTATTTCTTACAAAATAAAATGTATGAGAATTTTAATGAAATCATTTAAAACCTGAGTGCTCCATCTCTTTGTTGTTCTCTTTTGATATGCATAGATTCCAGAAATCAAATTATGTAGAAAATAAAATACCACACAGCATATGGTTTCAATTCAATATCTTTTCATGATTTTCCATTTAAAAATATAAGTTCCGACAAAATGGACTTAAAGATATAAAATTATACAAGTCTTAGTTTCATTTAGAGGTCATTTAATAAACAGATAACACATTTGAAAACTGATTAAGATCATGGTCCTGGGCAATGCCGGGCAGGTCAGCTAGTAATAAATATAGATTCAAAGAATAAAATAAATAAAGATGTAATGAAAATATACCTCATTTTTCATGATCCAATCTCCTTCAGCTTTAAGTCGAACTTGACTGGACTGAGCCTTCAAAATTTGTTCAGCTAAAAAACAAAAATATAAGAATTAAAAAAAAAGAAGAAAGAAAAAAAATGGTTTAAGTTTATCTTTTTGGAAATTGATATTCTTAATTCTTGTTGAATTAAATTAAAACTAAAATTAACTATCATAAAATTCTGAAAATAAGCTAAAGTGGGAATCAGCAAATTTACATTCAGAGCAATCTCTGTCATTTAGCTACAGTGTTTTTAAACATAACACATGTTATGGAAATATTTTTTTTCTTTTAGACAAATAGCAGTAATTAATTAAAAATATATAACTAATAATAAAGGAAGTATTAGTAACTTACAAGATGTATTTTTAATGAGATAGGTGCCATAACCTAAAGGAGGTAAATCCACTTTGAATACAATTTCTGACTGAGCTTTGGATTTTCTGCCAGGAATATTCAATACAGGAGGGGGTATTGGTACCAACTGTTATTAAATATTGAAAAAATTAGAACAATTATCACACAAATTAGAAAAATCAAGAATTTTTTTTTTAAAGCAATTTTACCTGGGATTCAACAGGTTGTAAGTTGTAATCAGTCACATTATAGGCTTTTCCTGTAACAGGCAATCGAATGTATTCAGACACATTCCAAGCAAGAGGATTATAGATTGTAACAGCAATCTGGAAAAAATAAATAAGTGCAATAAATATTTTTAAAAACATTCTTTTACAAGCATATAATGTTTATCATTAAAAAACGCCTAATTTCATGATTGTAATTCATACTAAAAAAAAAAAAAAAAAAAAAAATCTGTTGCAATACTTTGATTTGGTGCCCCCCCCCCCCCCTCCATCTCCCCGATTATGGAAAAATCACTGATTTTATTAGCACTTAATTGAAAGTGAAAACTAATGAATGTATTTGAATTTAAATTTTTCTTCTATTTCTTTCTAAGGCATGGAAACAGGGAAGAAAAATAGTATTTGAGTTATGTATTGGCGATTTCTAACTGTATTCTCAATATATAATCACATTTTAATGGATATTAAACTATTGACTGATAAAAGGCTTTATCAGTCAATAGTTTCGTTTAATAATCAGGCTTTTTATTTACATTTTATTTTCTTATTTTTACTGTTTCAAATGTTTCACTATTGCAATTTCCCAGCAAGTCAACCAATTTTAACATGCATGGTTGAATAAATAATTAACTCTATTATTGTAACTCATATACAGTTTTAATCATTAGGCATACTTGATGATTTCTCACCTATTTGGCAAACAGAAAAATGCCCAAAAATAATTTATAGTTAAATTCTAAAAGATTATATTGTCATTGAAAAAATATCAGTGAATACAATTTCTAAAATTCTAACAAATCAGAAAATAAGTAAAAAATCAATCCCATAATTCCACCTCTATAAAGAAAAAAGTTAAATAATAAAAAATATTAAGAAAATGTCCAGCTCAAATAATACATCTTCCAAATTACAGGGAAAAGCAAAGTCATTTGGTCAATAAATGAATGCAAAATTGAACAATTACAGACATTACAGAGCTCAAACTGTTAACAAAATTAATATGAAAGTTGTAATTTAATATAAAAATAATCATTTTAAAGCAAAAAGTACTTTTGAGTTCTTAACGCTTCATGTACTGCTGGTACTTTAAAGTACCATAAAAAAAAGAATTTTATTTATAAAAATTTTTATAAAAATTTATTTAATAAACTGTCGAATCTCATTAAAGGGGCTCAGAGGTTGAAAACTTTTCAAATAATCGATTTTTTCTTATGATCTAATTTGATTATTCAATTAATTTTTAACTCAATGCAAAAAACTGCATAAAAATATTTGAATTTTTAATGGAGTTATAAGTATTTATGTATCAACACTTTCGTACCTGCAACCATATAATTTCAACTTTAAGTCGCATTTTCTCAAAACTTGATTTTTGATAACTAACACCAATATTTAAAAAAACTATTTGATGGAATGGCTTAAATTTTTTTTCTCCATGCATATAATATCATTATAAAGAGAATGAATTAATATAGTTTAGATAAATTAATATTTTGAGTATTTTTAATACAAAAAAATTTGTATTTTTTAGGGGTTTTTTTAATTTTTAAGTTTCAGAGGTTTTTTAATAATGTTTTTTTCGAGTGATTGTTATATCCTTAATTCATTCTATAGTGTAAAGTTTCCTGATCCTTTTAAAGCAAAAATTAGGTTCTTAAGTCAATTCAATGTTAAGATATTTTGGTGATATAACACAATTTTTTTTTCAAAAATTGTGTTACATAAATTTTGCTATATTTCTTATTATATTACATTGAAGTACTTCATTTTATAATTTTATAAGACTACAAACATACCTTTAAAATATCAGAAAGTTTAAATTAATTACACTGAATACTTTTGTTTTTATATGGACTCAAAGAAAGAGCTCTGTTTACATGTTTTTCTGTATCGATCAACCCCTGAGCCCCCTTAACATGAACAATCATGTGGAAACTATTTTATTCAAGTTAAAAGTAGTTTCTGATATTCAAATTTAAGTACATTACATACAATTTGACATAACAACCTGAAGCAGTTCATACTAAAAGTAATTTATGTTAAGCATGTTCACATTAATGAAGTTTGATTAAATGTAATACAGTTTGGAATGAGTTATAAGCACTTTACTTTATCTGTTCCAAAAGCTTATTGATTGCGCAAAACAAAAGTATTTTGAAAAGGATGATTTCTTTTTCATTTGCACCTCATCAGCTTTCTTCACTTTGATAAGATGATGATGATAGGTTAAAAGTTTCAGTTTGGAACTATTGTTTTATTTCTACTAAAAGAATTTTATATTTGTATACTTCCTAATTCTATAAAATACAAAAATAAAATAAAATAAAAGATGAAAAAAATATAATTTAACAAATTGCAATAATCATTTGGCAAATGATTTTTTAAAGACTAAAATTCAAGACTTATAAATAAATTCTATATTTAAAAATAGTTCTTTAGAATCATTTAGTTCAATATTAGATTGTTTCCTTTTATGTGATCATTTGCACATTTTGTACTTGGTGGGATCGATAATCAGACCTCATTTTTTTTTGCTTTAAGAGACAATTTTTCATATGTGTTTCTTTGTACAGTATAGGATCTGTTATCGAGAATGCTTGGGACCACAGATATTCTGGATAAGGGGTTTTTCCTTAATTCGGAACACTTTACTATAAGTTTAAGAATAGTATAAAATAACAGTATGAATTGCATAAAATATGAATAATATATGTATTTACAAAATTGTTAATAGCTTATTTCCACAAAATAAAAAAATAACTATAAATTACAATTAAAATTATTAACATATAAGGCTTGAGAGCAGAATTTTTTGATTTGGGTTTTTAGAAATTTTTCATTAAGATTAGTTGTTTATAGTGTGTTACTTGTACTGATTGCTCTTGTATCCTGCATTATGACATGATTTTTTTGTTAATGGAAGTAACTTCTTTGTTGCCTTCCAAAAATTGCTTGTTCACTTGAAAAATATCAGTAGCTTGTGTGAAATTTTTTTACTTACTCCATTCTGCTGATCACATCATTACATTCATTAGACATATTTGTTATTATGTCACACATTTCACTTCCACTCATCAGATGTACTTACAAAAGTATTATTAGCAAGGACAATTTTACACTTATTATTGTTTGAACATTTGAGAATCTGAACATGAATTTCTTTTAGCTTTGTCCAGCAGATCTGTAATAATTTCCTTCTTAGAAATTTTAAAGTCTTAAACTTCATGTTCATTCTTAACATAAAAAAATATCAAAGTTGGCCACAAATTGTATCCCCTTTGGATATGTGTGTATCTGTCTAATATATTCCATGTTTGATGTAAAATATATCTTTAATTTTTATGTTTTTGAAATGAAACAAATTATTTTCCAATTTTCATTTTGTATTCTGGTTTTTGGAACTTTCTGGATAATGGGTCCCATACTGTATTCGCTTTTTTTTTCCATATTGAATAATTTGCATCTACCCATTTTGAAAAATTTTTACTTTCTTGTTTATTAATGATGACATTTTTTTCCCCTATTCAAACAAATATTCTTCTAAATGAAAAGAATTTTGTAAAAAAAAGTAATTAATGAATAAATAAATAATAATAATAATAAACAATTTTTATGATGATCAAAATGTGGTTTAAGTAATAACAGAGTCATATATTACACACGTCCAGAGTTGTATCATACAGACGCACAAGTGCACGCCCTGTGCAGTAACTTTTATGAGCTTTGCAGAAAATTTCAGGAAAGAAACAATATTCATTTTTATGACTTTTTTTAGCACCAAAAAATTAAAGATTCCTCTAATTTTATGAATTATTTAGTTAATGCATAACTAAAAAGAGTGCTCATTTTCAAATTTTCTGAAAATTTAAAGCATTTGATGCCAAAAAATTAAAAAATTTCCCAGCCTGAAATTTTGGACACCGAAAATCATGAATTTTGACTAACGGTTGTCATAAAAAATCAATTTCCTCAATCGCTCAGAGAAAAAAAATCTCCAATATTGTCGAAGGGTCACGAAAAAATGCAAATTTCATCAAAAAGGATAGCAAAAACAAAACACAATTTTCATCAAAGGATTGTGATAAAATTGCAAATTTTGTCAAAAGACCTCGAAAAAATCATGAATTTCAACAAAGAATCACGTAAAAATCGTGAATTTCAACAAAGAATCACGTAAAAATCATGAATTTCAACAAAGAAACGCGTAAAAAAGTACGCAACAAAAGACCACAAAAAAACTCTTCTTTCGACAGAATCATGCAAAAAACGTGAACATCAACTAAGGACTGCATGAAAAATGCGAATTTCAATTAAGAGCTGTGTGAAAAATGCAAATTTTGACAAAATACCGGCAAAAATCATTTTTGTCCACTTTGGCGAACAAATTTTGTCCATGTCAAAATAATATAACAAGAATTTTTACTAAGCATTAAATTAATTTCCAAGAAGTATCTGATCAAATATTTATGCACGCAGAAAGTTTTTAGTTTTATACAAGTCTGCATACGTCATGGATTAAACATTAATATTCTTGGAGCAATCATAATCAAATTTTAAATGAAATTTCAGTTTTACAATTTTTGGTATTGCAAATTTTTAAACTTCTAAACATGCAAATTTTCCATTTTTACACTGTTGTACAGGTAAAAAAAAATTTACTTTTAAATGCAATTTGTTTTAAGCTGTATACCCAAGATCAAACAGTAAATAATGAATTTCTTTCAGAAAGTGTTAATAATGTTGATAGTGATAAAAATATTAATAATGTTACAAATATTCAGCAGCTACATATTGACAAAATCATATCATATCATATTACACAATCGCAGAGAAGCCAATTTTATTAGCTTTGAAATACTAAATCTCCATGTTGCCAATTTCTCATAACTGAAAAAAAAAGGTAATTAAAATATGTGCTACGCCAAGAATATAGTCTGCTATAGAAATGTATTTAAAAGAATATTCGTGTGAGTTATTTTCACCACATTTACTTAATTCTTATCAAAAATTTGAAAGAATACAATTTTATTAATCCATGCAAAATATCATTTTCAGAGTTTTGAAAATATATAAATGAATGATTTCAAATAAAACATGGAATTATTACTATATTTAACTTTCAATATTCATATTAATGTGACAAGCAACTGAAGGCATGTGAATCAAGATACCCATTTTTTTCATATCTAATTTCTTGAATGATGACATAGCTTTTTGCTGGGTTGGCACCTATGAGTGATGGGGATTCTATGAGTGATGCATACTCTTCTATAAATATTGCTTAAGGCAAATGTGGAATGCTTTAGCGAATGCAAGTGATGTAATTTTATATAAACTAAATGTGTGCATTTTTGGTCTCTGAAAAATCAAAATTGCTGCTTGTTCATTAATTTATTTAAGCAGTACATTTTAAGAATTAAAAGGTTGACAGCTTTAAAACTCTCAATAGTGCAAGTTCAAATGATTCTTAAAATAAAACTATAATATCCAGATTTTTTTTTGGTCTAAGACTTTAGTAATTCTATAAATACTAACAAAGAAACAGTTTAATGAAAATTATTTTAGCCCACAATTAACTTTACTTTAAAATAGCTTTTTAAATCCACAAATAATAATAATTTAAAATACTTACCGGCATATTTTCTTCAGTGAAATTACAAGAACTGATGTTCAGATAATTGCAGAAATATTGTTTAAGTGGCTGTGATGTATTAACTTTTTTGTCTACTGGCATTAAATTTTCATAAGCTTCAGTAACAATGTCCTAGAAAAAAGAAAAATCAAATATGTAATAAATCTCACATATCGTTTTGAAACACAATAAAATTAGCTTATAATTTTTTACACTTTTACTATGTGTTTGCAATTTGCTTTGCTTTATTGTTTGTGTATAGTATGTGCATAGTTTGCATATAGTTTTCACCATTGTGCATTTTTAACAAATTTTACTTGTAAAAGAAATTTTCAGAAAAGAAAAAAAGTGTTTAATTTCCCCATTAAGAATACTAAAATTATTAAAATTAATAAATTAGATTCAAGCACATGCGGCATGAAAATTTTTACTTTACGATATCTCACTTCAGATCTTATGAACATATTCTCGATTTACTCTGCTATTTCTTCTCTTAACTTACAATATAACTCAATACAAATGATATTATAAGAAGCAATTGATACACTTTTTTGACATATATTTTTAAAATTAGCCAAATGTTAATGATAAATCTGTTTCACTTTCAGAATGTATAATAGCAAGGATTTGATTAAGCTCATAAAAATGCATGTAAATGCATCTATTTTGCTTAAAAGGTGCATAAAAACATTTAAAAATACCAGAGTTTCCCACAGTTTTAAAAAGGGGCAGGGCGCTACTGTTTAGAAACGGACACTTTTTACATTCTTCAGGGCACTTTTATACAGTTGAATGTAGAATCTAGTGGTTCAAAAAAATCTTGGAAAAACAGAAATTTCTTCAAAGAATCAAGAAAAAAATCCAAAAATTTCGTCAAAAAATTGAAAAGAAGAAAAAAAAAGTAAATTTTGTTAAAATATCGTGAAAAAATGGGCAAAATTGTTAAAAAATCACAAAAAAATGGCTGATTTTGTTAAAAGATCGCAAAAACAGCTGATTTTGTTAAAAAATCATGAAAAGTCGGCATATTTTGCTTTAAAAAATCGTGAAAAAAAAAACAACAAATTTCGTGAAAAGACCACAAAAAATGGCAAATTTTGTTAAAAGATCACAAGAAATGGTAAATTTCGAAAAAGAAGCGTAAAAAAAAGCACATATTTCGTAATGGGCGAGGGGGAGAGCGGCGAAGGGAGGGGGGGGGGTCAACTCACTTGTGGAAGTTTAAGGGCCGCCAAATTTATGCTACAAGCGTCATTTTTGGGCTGTCACAAGAAAAAGTTGGGAGGGAGGGGGCGTTAAATTCTAATTATGCCCCAGATGCAATTTCCTCTTCTCACATTTCTCATTGTGAAACAGAAAAATCCACTTTTGGAGCAATAAAAACACAATTTTGAAGCAGGAAAATCAGTTTTTATAAAAGAAAAATTCACTTCTGGCATTAATTTTTATTATTGCCCCTTTGACAAAATTTACATTTTTTTGCGACCTTTTGACGAAATCTGCCATTTTTTCGGGATATTTTGATGAATTTTGTGTTTTTTCGCAAATGTTTGGTAAAATTTGCTGTTTTTCAGGAATTTTTGACAACATTTTCTGTTTTATAGCGCTTTATGGACGAAATTTGTCGCTTTTTTCTCTATCTTTTAAAGAAATGTGCCTTTTTTGGGGATTTTGTGTCGAAATTAGCCATTTGTTGGCGAATTTTCCTGAAAATTAGTCATTATTTCGCGATTTTTTAACGAAATTTACCTTTTTTATGATTTTTTGACAAAATTAGTCATTTTGTGGGGAGCGTAAGAGCTATTTTTTGAGTTCCGTGGCCGATTTTTTGCATAATTTAACCGCTATAGCACATCTGCATCATCGCTGAAGGACTGCGTTTTTTCTAATGTGGGGCAAGAAGGGCGCTATTTTCTTGAATGAGCGACAACAGAGGTGCAATGTTTTAAATTAAGGGGCAGGAGGGGCGGAGCGCCCTCCTGAAACCCTCTGGGGGAAACTCTGAAAATATATTAAAGTCCTTTTAAAAAATCCAGATAGTTTTTGACTGACACTTACGCAGTCTTCATCAGTAGAAAAAACTTTTTTTCATTGATGAGGACAGCATAAGTGTCAATCGATAACGTTCTGGATTTTTTAAAAGGACTTGAATGTATTTTTAAGTTTTTTTATATGCTTTTATGCACCTTTTAAGCAATATATATGCATTTACATGTATTTTTATGAATTTAATTAGTAAGCAAAGTGAATTTTGCACTGAACTTTTTAATTTATATTATAAAGATTTAATTATTATAATATAATAAACAAATCCTTTCAAATAATATGAGAATTATTTTTTTTAATTAAAAGTGTTTACTTAGTGCTAATGTTCTAATTAAATCAATTTTAACAAGTTATTTTAGATTCTGTGGTATTTCTGATAAAGGATCTGATTTTTTATGAGAGATACACTCTGAACTATCAATAGTCCCCTAAAATAACACTGCTGTGTAAAAGCACTTTTATACTATTAGGAGACAGTGAACTTAAAACAAGATAACTATTTATTTGAAATTAAATCAAACAGAAGTATCATACATTCCCATTCATTGAAAGTACATCCCCCCCCACCCCAGGCAATGAATGAAATAAATTCCCACATGAAGCCCAGTGGGTGATTTTGTAGAGTCCTGTCAATTGGAGAAGGGTGGATTTTGAAACAGAAAATACACTAAATGAAAGAATCTTAAAATAAAATAAATAAAAAAGAAATGGCCTGAACTATAAAATTTCTTGAAAGGAGCAACTCTCCCCCATAATCTCCTCAAATGACACTTTTGTGTAAAAGCACTTTTATGCTATTAAGGGAGACCCGTAAGAAAAAACCCAAAATTTTTATTATTGATTTTAAAGTAATGAATTTTGGTGTACTACTTAAGAATCTTTGTAAGGAATAATTAGCAAAAAAATTCACTTTTTATTAAAAAGTATATTTCTTATGGGGATTTTTATGATATTTTTTTTGTCGAAAAATACACTTTTTAAAATTACTGCTCCTCACTCAATTTTCAATATTTTGGTATTAGTAAAATTTCTTAAATAGTGTTATAGTATATAGAAAAGAACTAAGGAGAGATATTTTTAATTTTCTATTTTAATCGGCTAAAAAAAAAAAAAAAAAAAAGAAAAATATGCATGGTAAATTTCCTTAAATTCGTTATAATTTTCATGTTTACCAATTTATGTAAAATTTTCAGAAATAGTTACAAAAAATATCTCTCCTTACTTTTGTTGCAAATTTTTTTAAGATTCTAAAAACACAAACACTTTGTTTCTAAATCATTTTACCACTGAGCCTTAGTACTTTGAACTTAGGCAAAATATGAAAAAAGTCATTTTCAGGAAAACACGTTTTAAATGGCCGCTAGTCCTTTAAACTCTACAGTGAGTACAATTTAAAAAGCTCATTTTCTACTTGTTCCAAGTGTTCCCGAGTTCTAAAATTTTGCATGGATATTTGCAAATATGTATTTTATCGTTTTCTGAGATAAAAATTTTTTTGAACTTTTCATGATTTTTGGCCGAAAATGGGGTACAGGTCTCCCTTAAGAGACAATGAACTTAAAGCAAGATGGCTATTTATTTAAAATTAAATCAAACAGAAGTATTGTAATGCATTAAAAGTACATCCCCTCCCCTCTTCAGCCAATGAGTGAAATAAATTTATCAGAAACAATAATACAATTTAAGAATAAATTGAAAGTTTTATATTTAAATAAATTGAGTAAGATAATTATTGAAGAGAATTTAACAGGATTAATGGCAAATATTGTTAAAGAATAGGAAATTAGTGAATATGGCAGTAATTTAGCATAATAAAAGAAAATATCATGAAGGAAGAATTAATAATGTAACATGCATATATCTAACACAATGTAAAATTTTGTGTTATATAAGTTGAATGCGAGCATCTCTTATCAGAGAAATCTTACAAATGCAATAATTATTTTCATTATAAAATAATAAAAGCTTCAGACTAATTATAGCCAAATAAATCTATACACAAGTACAGACGGCTCTCATTAATTCAAACTCCTCGGGGCTGCAAGAAATTTTTTAATTATCCAGAGTTTGAATTATGGAAAATAGAAAAAGAAAATATGTTTAGATGAGTGGTATTACAAAGAGATTATTGTTATAGTATTTTTTAAAGTTATTTCGGCTGTTATTGTTAGAATATAAATTTAATATGAAATTAAAAGATATAAATACATAAACTAATAAATAATATTAATATAAATAAAATATAAAAATTAATAATATATTATAAAACAACTGCATTAAAATTTTTATTAATTCTACTGTAATTTTATTACAGGAAGTCAGATGATGATTTAAGAAAATATTCAATCTATTTATCATCACTATGAAAAAAATTATCAATTTTTGTTTATTATTCCTATTCTTTTTTTTTTTTTTTTTTGCTTTTTAGCCAATTGTAACAAACAGTTAAGTTCTTTATCAGATGCCGGATGCATTAGAATAAACGTATGCAAACATTCGATTGTACAGTTGACTTTTTTTGGATGGGAAAATCACTTGGGATGTAGTAGCAGAATCGTCAGAATTCGATTCCATCTTAAATTTTTTGTGACTTACTCCAATGATTTCTCCTACAATTAAAGTTTCAGATATTTCTAAACTATTGTCAGCTGATAAGTCCATTATAAAAAATATTTAAAAAAAAAAATGGAATTTTGGTTAGTACAAATTAAACAATGTCAAGATAAAGTGCGTTCGAATTACTGAAAGTTTTTAACATTATTCTGCCATTGAAAATTTCGGGACTTCATGTTTTGCTTGAACTAAGCAAAGATTCAATTTATGTGATTTCGAATTAACGAGAGCCAACTGTATTTACAATAGTGAAAAATTTTACTCACATGGCAAGTCTCAATAGCAGATGATAAAGTTTCTGCATAGTCATCTGTTACATGCTGTTTTGCAGTTCCTCTATAGAAATAAAATATAAATTTATCAATACAGAATGTAAAAAGTTTTGAAACTTAATGAAAAAAATTCACATATATGAAAATATAACTTACGTTATAGCATCATGATGCTGCATGATTCCCATGGCTTTTCCTATAAGAAAATAAATTGAAATTTCAATGTTGCATAGTTACAAAAATTAAACAAGAATAATTTACAATGCAATATTATCAGAAAAGAAAACCAAGTGTGTTTGTAATAGAATTTTGTTTTAAATGGAAAACAATATAGTATGAGCAAAAAGAATAAAATGCAATTACATTAGAGAATATACCTGCAAAGACAGAAAAGAAAAATGTAAAACAGGAAAAAAAAATCTTGATTCCTAGTGATTCATTTCTAGCAATTTTTTTTAGCAAAAATATAATATTTATGCTAAGAAAATAAAAACGCTGAGGTAAATGCCTAAAGATTATGTCCTTTTGTATTTCTTTAAACAAAAATGATAAATAAACCTAACTAATAATTGCAAAATTTAAAAAAAGAAAATTGCTTTGTATGAGCTTTAAATAAAATGTAATCAAAATAAAATTTTAATTTAAAAATACTTTTAGATTAAGCTAACATCTGAAACAATCAATTTTGAAAACTACTAATAATAAAATCAGACAAGATTCTACAAAAGCCTGAAATTGATTTAACATTTTGAACTAAATCAATATAAATGCAACCAATATAAAACAAAATTCTTACTCATGAAATCCAAAGCAATTTCTTCTATATCAATTCTAGCAGCCAACTGTTTACACACCTGAAGTAAAAGAAAAAATGCTTTCAGTATGAACAAAAAACAACCTAAGTTCATGTTTTCAAATGTTACTTTTAATTAAAAAAGATAATTTAAGTAATTCTGACTTAAATTACTTTAATAAAAATCTTAAAGATTAATAAAAATCCATATACAGGACTTTCCTTTTTTGTGTGAAAATCACGTGATTCTGCCCAAGGCCCAATACCTCAAATTCTGCCTCGCAAAACACTCTTAAGATGGCGCCCCTGTTTCTAAGGAAGGGAATTCTTGCATATATATTTACAGACACATGATTCACTCTTGCATAATATCCATTAAGAGGATTCTATGTGAAGGAGTTTATTTTGCAGTCCAGATTTTTTTACCTACAGCATTTTTTAATGTTCAAATTTTCAGGCTAATAATGAATTTTTTTTTTTTTTTTTTTTTTTTTTTTTTTTTTTTTTTTAATTTTTAGAATTGAACACTTTGAAATTTAGGAAATTTCAAAACAGAATCATTCCAGAAAAATATGCTGCATAGAGTAAAAATAGCAGTTGAATAATAATAATTAAAAAAAAAATGTGTTTGTTTGTTTTTTAAATCATAGTTTGAGACTGATTTTTGTAGCATCATAGTTTATTTTTATAGGTCCAAATCGTAGCAACTATGATTTTTTTCGTAGCAGTTTGCAGGTCAGAAAATTTAAATAAATAAAATTGATTATTCAAGTCATTGTCACTATCGATTTGATATCAGCATTACTCATAGCATGTTTTTGTTTTATAGCATAGATTTTACAACAAAGAGATATTGATCAATTTCCTTTTTTCAATGCTTATTGAATGAAAATAAAACATTAAGAATAAACATAAAAGCAACAAACACATACGCAGCTTACTTTCATTAATTAGAACAATCTAGTAAAATAATTTTTAAGCATTTTACAATATTTCAACTATTATATTGTTATGGCCAAAACTTTTCATTAAATCCAATGCAAAACAAAATTAATTTCAAATATTGTCAATCAACATACTAAAGTACTAACCTGCAATTTATTGTTGCCAATGCGTTCATAACGTTTGATGGAAGGCCTACTGGTAAAGTAACCAGTCCAATAGGCATGAGGATCATTAGCATATGGAAGAAAATCATCTGTTTTTGTACTCCATGTCACATTCGCTTTATTTAATGCATACAGGTAACAAGATGGGGTGGAGTAAAATACATTAACACGGCTGCCATTCTTTTGCTATAAAAATAAAATAAATAAATAAAAAAAAATAAAAATAAAAAATATCCATAATATACATCTATCTAACGTATATACACAAAATTCTAATGAACAAAATTATAAAACGATTTCATGAAATGACCAATTATGTTTTACAGCTATTATTCCTAAAATATGGAACCTTTGGCAGTGAAATTAATACTTTATCTGCAATGATCCACTTAAATCAAAAATGATATTTGAATTTTTAAATTTCAATTATTTTTCAGGATATTATTTTTTTCTAATTCTAATATTTCTGTAATGATTTTATGACACGGCTGATTTATGAAACAATTTATGAAATAACCGATTAAACAACCAATTATGTTTCACAGCTATTACTCCTAAAAATATGGAATCATCGGCAGTGAAATTAATACCAGTTATCAGTTTTGATCCATATACATCAAAAATGGTACTCAAAATTTTAAATTTCAATTAGTTTTCAATATGTTAACTTTTTTCTAATTCTCATAATGATTTGCTAATAATGGCTAAATTTGCTAATAATGACTCAATTTTTGTGGAAGAAAAATATATAAATTATGGGATTATGTAAAGTATCAGAAACTATGGGATTATGTAAAGTAATAGGGTGGTGCATGTTTATCATACTGCATCATAGCACACTTAACAGGGTTGGGTTTCTTCCGGAAGAAACTGGAAAAAACTGGAAGAAACTGGAAGAAATGGAAAAAACTGGAAGAAATGGAAGAAACCACCAGAAACCAAAACAAATGCTGAAAGATAAAGTATATTAACTACGTAAAAGAATTAAAGTATAATTACATGAAATCTAAATTGGAAAATTTAATTATTATTAAAAATATAATTTTTGCAAAAATAAATTAGTTTTTTAATAACAAATTTCAGGTTCAGCAGACATTTTAAAATGATGAATTTTTACTAGTTTAGAGATTGAGATTTTTTTTTTTTTTTTTTTTTTTAATTATGGAATGAGTTTTTTTATTAATTGCTCCATTTATATATATATATATAAAAAGAAACTACTTACAAATTGTTTATTTTTCATATAAAAATATATTATTTTCATAATTTTTCATCCAGCATGAATATTTCAATGCTGATTTTAAAAGATTAGTATTCTAAAAACATCTATGAGTCAAAGTGCTTTTAAACATTTATGCAGTGTAGGACTTGAAAAAAAAAAATCTTCATTTTTTGCTTTCATCCAATTTAAGTTGAGAAAATGATTGCAGCATCCTACTGCCAAAAAACTTTTTTGCTATACTATGTTGCATTATACTAAGAAAAAAAAAGATTTTAATGATTTTTTTAATACTGAGAATAGACCGAAACAGGTTTTTAAGGCCAAAATTTCTTATCTTTATTTCCGAATTTAGGTGACCTTCCTACTTTTTGGCCAAAAATGATAACATACAAAAATTTTAAGTAATTAAATTTTAGTTTTAAGGTAATTAATACATACATAAATATACATAATTGAAATTAATTATATGTACAGCATTTATTAATTATGTAAAACTGTTAATCATCCAAAAACTTTTTTTTTTATGTACAATAACACGAAATTAATTCATCCATGACACACCCCACCAGTGGCCGAGAGGTTCTGACCTCAAACTGGTAGATGGTAGGTGCTGGGTTCGAACCCAATCGCGATCGTCGGCAACCGTTCAGAGTTTTCTGTGGTTTTCTTCGAACTTTGGGTAAATACGGGTTAGGTCCCCTTAGAAAGACCCCCATGGAGGACATCCCATCCCTTAGGGCTTATATCCCACAGCTTAGATAATTGGCCGACATACATACAAAAAACATCCATGACACAGAAAGATTTTCTAACTATACAATATTTTAGTTTTACATAAATGCATCTTTATTTTTCTTTTATAATGATTTTTGTAAATGATCATTTGTTATTATAGAACTTTCTCAAAGAATATTTTAAGTCTAATGCTATAAATTTTTCACTAAAAATTTTCTGTGAGGTGATTGATAAAGCATGACTGATAATTATAAATAATGAAGTTCATTGCAATACATTCATTTGAGCCGATACAGCTCAAATCAGTAACTAATATTGAAAATTTCCGAAGGAAGAAACAAGATTTTTGGAATACTAAATGTTTCGATCTGGCCGAATTTTCGCCCACGTTTTTGGCAAAACTCATATTTTGGGCCAAAAACGAAACTGTATTTTTGATTGATCTCTATTTAACATAGTAATTATTATATTATTTACATTAATAAAATTGATGTAAATTTAAAGCTTTTATTTAAATGGGTTTTATTCTACCATTAGTAAAGAATTTCTACACTATTTACTACAGAAATTTACTATAGGTATCAGAAATTTAAGTTATAAAAAAATATGTTGATAAATTGAAATGGATAACATTTAACTGATTTTGTGTATTTGGGATAAAATTTCTTTTCATTTAGCCAGTGGTTGAAGATTTCTAGATAAGTGTTGTGTGTGATCTTGGCTAAAAAACTGATGTAATTATTAATTTAGCATAGATACTTAATTAAATTTGTTTTGGCCCAGTGAAATTAATTTATATTAGATTATAGGAAGATGATATTTATTATATCTTACAAAATGAAAATATATGGTAAATTCCTAAAGTAGAACAGTTTCTTCCATTTCTTCCACTTGGAAGAAACCTATTTCTTCCGGCCGGTTTTTTCCATGGTTTTTTCCACTGTGGAAGAAACTTGCCAACCCTGACACTTAACAATAAAATGTTTTTTTTTTCCCTAGATTGTTCAAGCGTAACCTCCTTTTCTAACATACCAGGTGCATACAAATGAATTATAGGTACATTTATGTTAACCAGGCAAAGTGATAAATCACCAAATATTGTTCTCATTGTCATCAATTGTACTGCATTCAATTAATTTAAAAATAAACCTTTCACTAATTTGATATGAAATACATAACATTTATTTAAACACACAGCTTTAATTAGTTTCATTTTAAATACACAGTAAAATTTATAATCTATATATATATATATATATATATATATTTCTCTTACATGGCTGCAAAATGCGGCTGAATTTATAGATCGCCTTTTGGCAACAGCCATAACAATGATCCTGAATGATTCATTTACGGTCACATGACCCAACCCATTCAACAAATGAACATTCAGAGAGTAACTCTTTTAAAACACAAGTTGATTGATTGACTGATGAAAATCAGTCTGACTGGTTTATTTTATTGTGATGTATCTATTCAGCGAATTAGTTTTCTGATGGTAAGACTGTCTTTTAGCCATAAAAGAAAATGTTTAGTTTACATTTCATTAGCATATTCATAGTGCTTTTTAAAGGATTTTAAAAGACTGTATACCATGCTGTGCAATATTAAAAAATTCATATACTAAAATTATTTATAAATCATGCTGTGCAATATTATATAGGCGAGCAGGCATTTTTATTTGCATCTTCGATTGAGTTTTCCATTACAATTTCATACATTAAAAATATTTGTAAATTTCATAAGTTAAAATGATGATAATATTCATTCTGGCTAGAGTTGATGCAAATAGTGGCCAGACAGCGTAAAGATCTCCCAAAATGTGAATAGCATTGTAATTCATGAGGTTGGCAAGTATTAGCGAACAGCGGGATGAGTCCCCTAGTAATAATAAATAAATAAAATTTAAGGCTTTTTATGTTAGCTGAGTGCAGATGATAAATCCTAAAATATCCTTCTTTATAAATAAATATAAAATATATGATGGAATGAAAATTCCACCTTGCTTTTAACATAAAATGTATAATATGAATTTTTAAATGCTCAGGCTTACTTAAAAAGGCGATTAAATAATCAACTATAGATGTTAAAAGTTAATTTTATTTAAAAACATCTTAGTACTTTCAAACCTTTCAACTGGTTCTTCCTCAGAGAATATTTTCTTTTATAAATACATATGTAAGATTTCGTTTTGAAAAATGAATGAGACTCGTGGCTTGAAGATTGAGTTAGTAATATTTTAGGTGAAAGGTAAAAAGAAATATTTGATTGTTGCACCATGAAATTTTAATACGTCATTTTCTTAAATTGTAAGGATTTTATTTTTAGGATGTTAAACCATAAACTGGGTGTATTACAAGACAGGGCATCATTGTGCACTTTATTGCTTTTGCATAGGATTTCTATGGATTCTCTTATAATGGATAAGTAATAATTGGATGTTGGGAATATGATTTTCGTATGAACAAAATCTAGTGTGATATTCTGTTTGAGATATAAACATGAGAGAGCAACAAAATTCTCTCAGAAAAAAAAAAAAAAAAAAAGGACTCTCAAAAAGACTGTTCTCTCACGTTTATATCTCAAACAGAATATCACAATAGATTTTAATCATATGAAAATCATATTCCCAACATCCAATTATTACTTATCCATTATAAGAGAATCCATAGAAATCCTATGCAAAAGGAATAAAGTGTGCAATGATGCCCTATCTTATAATATACCCAGTTTATGGTTTAACATCCTAAAAATAAAATCCTGACAATTTGAGAAAATGACGTATTAAAATTTCATAGTACAACAATCAAATATTTCTTTTTACCGTTCATATAAAATATTACTAACTCAATCTTCAAGCCACGAGTCTCGTTCATTTTTCAAAACAAAATCTTATATTTGTATTTGCAAAAGAAAATATTCTCTGAGGAAGAACCTGTTTAAAGATTTGAAAGTACTAAGATGTTTTTAAATAAAATTAACTTTTAACATCCATAGTTGATTATTTAATTGTCTTTTAAGTAAGCCTGAACATTTTAAAGTTCATATTATACATCCTTCTTTATGGTTTCAACTGCACAGAAGTAATAACAAGAGTTAATTTATTATTATAATTTTCCAGCTACAAATCAGTTTATTTTAATCTACATCAAGAAAAGTTTCATACTTTTATTTTTTTTTAGCTGAAAAACTGAGGTCTTATTTTATTTTTACATTTCTCAGGGTACTAATGTTTTATTACCTACAAAAAACCAAATATCACATAAGATTTTATACATTTAATACAAAAAATTAATATATCACTTACTTTTTCATTAACATGCTTTATAAGCTTGTCTAAGTTTTTGAACCATGTATGAGCATTTTGATAATGAAAATCTTCTGCCATAGTCATAACTATGTGGTTAGTTGCATAACTTTTAGCCTAAAATTTAATTAAAAAAAGAAAATCAAATGATAAAATATATCACTTACTCTTTCATTAACATGCTTAATGAGCTTGTCAAGATTCTTATACCAAGTATGAGCATTTTGGTAGTTAAAATCATTTCCCATAGTCATAACTATATGGTTAGTAGCATAGCTTTTAGCCTAAAGTTAGAGAGTAAAAAAAAAAAATAAATAAATAAACAATAGCATTATAAGTTTTAAAAAAATATATTGAGCAGTCCAGAAAATTTATAGCAGTTTTCATTAATGGTATTTCAGTATAGTTGAATTTGGTTATAAATGATATTAGTTTGCACAACATAATGATTAAATTGATAATTTTTAATCAGTGTGAATAATCAGTAGTGGAAAATAAGATGTGTGAGACATATGTCACAGATTTTTATGTTTTTTGTTTGTATTTTTTATACTGCCACAATATTCCTAGATGGGGCATGTCACAAGGTTTTAAATGAAATCTGTGGTTTATTTTTATTTTAATATTTTTTATTTTGCTTTTTAAATTTTATTTTGTTTTGTTTTTAATTTTATGCCATATTTAAATAGGTTGACACAAAACAAACAAAATAAAATTATCAATTTAGCAACTTCATAATTATGTATGAACAGAGACATGTATGGTTATCAAAATGAAAACAGTTCTTTTAAATTAATTAAAGTGTAGTAGGTGATTTTATTTATATAACATTAAATAAAAATTTAAGGTAATAAGATCAAATATTTGATTAGGAAAAAATTATCAAGTAAAAAAAAAGGGTGGGGGAATGGAGTATACTGGAGTATTTTATACTGATCACAAGGCATGTCCTTTTAAATATTTCTTTCCTTATGCATATGGTTGCAGTTTATTTTTAAATGCTAAATGATACTTTTGATGAGCACTGGCGTGGATGGTAGCGGAGGCTGCTCCCACACCGCTGGTCCCTGGTTCGAGTCCAGCTAGCGGCATCGGTGTCTGTGTTGTCCCTGTGAAAATGTATGTACTGGATATTCTGTAATAAAGTGTTCTATATGGTTTCTTGTGATCATTGGAGGTTATGCCAGTGAATAGCTGTAGCGCCTACCTCAAAGCAAAATAAATACAAAAAATGAGCACTGACTAATGATCAAATTGATCAAAATAATACTAACATTCTGGGGATGAAAGTTAGATGTGCATCAATGAAATCTATATTCTCTTTACTTACAAGGAGAGGACCAACTTTGATAATCACATGTATGTTGTAGCATTATATGTATATGTTTTATATATGGGTTAGGGTATAGCCAGTGTTCTCGCTGTCGCTCGCCAATGCGCCAAATTTCTTCATTTGGCGAGTAAACAAGCGATTAGATTTGCCAAATTGCTAGTGCTCAATTTTTGCTTTTTCTTTTTTGTTTTTCATACATATGCATATATATATTTAATATATGCATATTTTTTTATTTGTAGCGGGTAGTTGAAATTAGATTAATAACAATCCCTGTCACAGTTATAAAAACTCAGCTTATTTTAGAAAATATAGAAAAAAAAAAGGTTACATTAAAGGATTAAAGATGCATATATATATATATATATTTTTTTTTTTTTTTTTTTTTTTTTTTTTTTTTTTTTTTTGTGCTACATGGCGAATTTATTTGGCTAATACTTTTTTCATTTGGTGAATGTTTTTTATTTTTAATTAGCCAAATTACTAACGTTGGTCAAATGTCAGCGAGGACACTGGGTATAGCCCCCTTAGTCTCAGGTTCAGTGGATCTTATACAACGCTTCATAATTCTCGAGAAACAGGAAGGTGTCTGATATTAAATGCTAGTAAAGTACTTACTTTGTAACCAAGTTTTTCGCAGAGTCATAGCCTGATCGGTAGAACGCATGCTTTTTTACTTCAATAACTAAGGTTCGATGCTGGAACATACAGCATGTGATATTTTTTGTTTTATAAATATACTTGTTTTTATAATTTAATAACATCATTGTGAATTACAAATTGTGCATCAATTACCATTTTTTAAAATCTTTTAAAACAAATTATTTACAAATTTAAAATAATAATAATAATTTTTCATAATTATATTATTGTGCAAAACATCATAAATCTGTTAATTCTTTTAAAATCACCTTTAAAATGCATTTTATATATTCTTTATAGTGCAATAATCTATATATTAAAACGAAAGCCGGAAAAAGTAAGCATAGGTTTAAATTCATCTCTATGCATCGACATTTGCGCCGATGTCTGAGAACATGAACCAATCAGAGAAGATTACTTACTCTCTGAAAACACATACTTCCATTCCAGCTTCCAGCAAGCGGTAAATATGGGATTGCATTATCACTGTTGAGTGTTGAATGAAAATGAATGCGAAAAGAAGGATTTCATTTTCTTTTCATAATTTTATTGTTCTTGGTTAATATAATGATCTTCATTTTTTGGAAAAACATTTTTTTTTTCCGTTTCTCACTTTATGTAAGTTATTTTATTTCCATTTCTATTCCATTTTTTAGCCAGCAAACATAGTTTAGGCTTAATGTAGCTTAAACGATTTTTTTTTCGACAGTTTCCGATGAAATTGAAACATTCAATAGTTAATGATTACAGTTTTTTTTTATTTTCTTGCCGATTAAGCATTTTCCGAATAGTAATTTTCAAATTTGTATTAAGTAAGTGTAAAAAAATCAGGTTAGATATCACATTTTTTGTTTTGTTTTGTTTTGTTTGTTTTGTTTTTTGAAGGGAGAAAAAAGCAGGGATTTTTGACCGATGTTATTGACTTTATAGATATAAACATATTTGCAAATCAGTATTTATTTTGTGCTTCATTTTCTTATAATACTCATGTCAAGAAAACTGTGATTTTTTTTTGTATATATATATATATATATCTGCGATATCTGTATAACATCTGTGATTTTTTTTCCCCCTTAAAATTTCATTTTTGAGCTAACTCATAATTTTTAGGAAGTATTTACATTACATTATTTTCACCGAAGAATGGTGAATTGCTTATGAAATGAAAAAAAGTCCAGTTTTAAACAGCTTTGTAAATCATTAATATTTATTTAATGTTTAACTTTTTTTTGTCTTGAGTTGACTCGAAGTTCCCTTAAAAAAAAAAATATATATATCCTTTTTTTAATAGTGTTCCTGTGACGAAATTTGCTGAGTTTTTTTTTTTTTTTTTTTTTTTTTTTTTTTGGGGGGGGGGGGGGGGGGGGGACAGAGAGGAGAATATTTTGATGAAATTTGCTATGTATATATATATATATTTTTTTTTTTCAATCTCTTGATCTCTCAACAATGTTTTTCCAAAAATATGAAGATCATTATAATCAACGAAGAAAACTAAAATTATCACAAGAGATCCCTCTTTTTGCATAGCATTCATTCGTGATACTGCAGACCTTATGTACCATATTTACTGCTAGCTCTTTTTTTTTATTATTGTTATTTGGCAAAATTTGCATTTTTTGTAGTACCTAGACAAATTTTATGTATTTTCATGATCTTTTGAGAAAATTCATGTCTTTTATGATACTAGGACAAAATTATTTGTTTTCTCAGAGATTTTCGGTAAAATTTGTCGTTTTTTCTCGCTGTCTTTCAATGTAATTTGTTGTTTTATCGAATTCATCCTTTTTTCATGATTTTTTTGTGAAATTTGTTGGGGTTTTTTTCGTTATTTTTAGAAATTTGTCATATATTCGCTTTTTTTCTGCAAAATTTACCTTTTTTGTGATCTTTTGATGAAATGTACCTCTTTTTTTCATCTTTTGACAAAATGTGTTTTTTTCTCACAATCTGTTTACCAGTATTTGCGTTTTTTGAAGTACCTAGACAAATTTTATGTATTTTCACGATCTTTTGATGAAATTCATGTCTTTTATGATACCAGGAAAAAAATTTTTGTTTTCTCAGGGATTTTCTGTGAAATTTGTCGTTTTTTCTCGCTGTCTTTTGATGTAATTTGCCGTTTTATTGAATTTATTCTTTTTTGTGACTTTTTTTTGTGAAATTTTTCGTTTTTTTTGTTATTTTCAGAAATTTGTCATTTTTTTCAGGTTTTTTTTTGCAAAATTTACCTTTTTTGTGATCTTTTGATGAAATGTGCTTCTTTTTTTCATCTTTTGACAAAATGTGCTGTTTTCTCACAATCTGTTTACCAATATTTGTGTTTTTTTTAAGTACCTAGACAAATTTAAAGTATTTTCCTAGATCTTTTGACGAAATTCACATCTTTAATGGTACCAGGACAAAATTATTTGTTTTCTCAGGGATTTTTGGTGAAATTTGTCGTTTTTTTCTCACTATCTTTCGATGTAATTTGCCGTTTTATCAAATTTATGCTTTTTTCATGATTTTTTTTTGTGAGATTTGTCGTTTTTTTCGTTATTTTCAGAATTTTGTCATATTTTCGCTTTTTTCTTTCCAAAAATTACCTGTTTTGCGATCTTTTGATAAAATGTGCCTCTTTTTTTCATCTTTTGACAAAATGTGTTGTTTTCTCACAATCTGTTTACCAATATTTGTGTTTTTTTGAAGTACCTAGACAAATTTAAAGTATTTTCAAGATCTTTTGATGAAATTCACATCTTTTAATGGTACCAGGACAAAATTTTTTGTTTTCTCGGGGATTTTCGGTGAAATTTGTCGTTTTTTCTCGCGATCTTTCGATGTAATTTGCTGTTTTATCGAATTTATCCTTTTTTCGTGATTTTTGTTTGCAAAATTGTTGTTCTTTGTTATTTTTTTAAGAAATTTGTCGTTTTTTTCCACTATTTTTAGCTAAATTTACCTTTTTTTGTGATTACCTGATAAATTTTATGTGCTTTTTGAGATCTTTGGGCGAAATTCACGTCTTTTATGATAACTGGACGAAATTCGTCATCTTGAGGTCTTTCGGTAAAGTTTATCGTTTTTCTCGAGTTCTTTCGATGAAAGTTGTCGTGTTGTCATGATTTTTCGATGTAATTTGCCGTTTATTGAAGATCTTTTTGCAAAATTTATCTTTTTTGTGATAATTTGATAAAATTAGCTTTTTTTTTCAATCTTTTGACGAAAATTGTTGTTTACTCACAATCATTTGCCGAAATTTGTTGTTTTCTCACAATTTTTTTTCATAATATGTTTACAAATTTGCCATTTTTTAGGGATTTTTTTGTCAAAATTTGCCTTTTTTAAAAAAAATTTTCATAAAAATTGCCATTTTTTAGACGTTTTGGCAAAATTTTGATTTTTGTGCAATACTTTTGCGAAATTTGTTTTATTTGGGATACCTAGACAATTTTTTTTTTGTTTTGTTTTTTGACAAATTTTTTAGAGATCTTTTGAAGAAATTTGCTGTTTTTTGCAATCTGTTGACGAAATTTGCTGTTTTATTTTTCCACATCTATTTATAAAATTTCCGGACGATGTTTTTTTTTTGGGGGGGGGGAGGGGGGATGTATTTTGATGAAATTTGCAATTTTTTGTAATTATTTGCCAAAATTTGCATTTTTTATGGTACCTAGACAAACTTTGGCACATAGCAAATGATTTCTAGCATTTTTTTAAGTGTTTTTTTTTTTGGGGGGGGGGGGGTATTTTGACGAAATTTGCTATTTTTTGTTATTATTTGCCAAAATTTGAGTTTTTTATGGTTCCTAGACAAACTTTGGTACACAGCAAATGATTTCTAGCATTTTTTTAAGTGTTTTTTTTTGGGGGGGGGGGGGGATTTTGACGAAATTTTCTATTTTTTGTGATTATTTGCCAAAATTTGCATTTTTTATGGTACCTAGACAAACTTTGGTACATAGCAAATGATTTCTAGCATTTTTTTTTTTAAACTTTAACAGTTGAAAAATCTTCAAACATTTTCAAGAGTCTGTTACATGTGTCGCAGCATTGCACCAATTCTGCACCCGGGATCATGTCATGTTGGTGTTAAGTTGGTAAATGGAAAAGCATATTGAAATTTTTAATAAATATTAATCTTTAAAAAAAATATTTTCTTTAAAAATTTTTTATAGTGGCAAAATACTTTTTTTTCTTTGATTCTCTCATATTGTTGCCGTCAAGTTTTGACAGGTTTAACCTAGCCAGAATAAATATTATCATTAATTTTTTTAATATGTGAAATTTACATGTATTTTATGAAAAGGTAATAGAAAAGTAGTTGAAAATGCAAATGTTTATTCGTTGAATGGGGTGGGTAATGTAACAACAAATTAACCACTGAGAGGATCATTGTTATAGTTGTTGCTAAATGTCAAGCTATAAATTCCGTCTTATTTTGCTGCGAAGTAAGTGAAGTATGTATATTTTGTATGAAATGAGTAATGACAGTAATTTATGATTTATTCATGTCATGTACAATTTATTGGTGTTGTATTTATAAATGGAAAATTATCAAATGAGAGAGATTCTAATTCTATGACAGCATGTTTGAATGTAACTCGGCCAATTGCGGGTCATTTGCCTGGATGTAAAATGCAGGTTTTTCTTTTATTTATTGAAATTTTTGCTGAAGATTAGTCGTTAAAAAATCCTTTAACAGCTGGAAAATACCTTTTTCTTTCTTCGGTGCCGTCAAGTTTTGACGGGTTCCATCTAGTATTGATTAATTGAGTCAATTCGTGATTTTAAAGAAACATTTAGGTGTTGCCTTAGGCAAAAAGGTAAATAATACTGCACTGTTCTTAAGTAAGAAGCATATTTATGCAAAAATTAAGCATAAGAATTAAATTACAACATAATTTTGCTGTAAAAAGGTTTTTAAATCTGTTACATTTGTTTACGCATTGAATTATATTTTCTTTCTTATTTATTTTCTTAATTTTATTTTTTCTTTAAATGATTTATTTCATTAGAACTAGAAGACCACAGAAGACCTTAATTTATTTTATTTTTTGTTTGGTTTGGTGACGGTAAGGGATTTCTGTTTGAAATCTTTGCAGAAAAAATGAGTATTATTCTATAACTATTTATAAACATGTACAAATGGAAGAAACACGCTGTTGTTTATAAGATGAAGCCTTGCCATTCAATGAAAATCAGAAAAGTGATCTCACAAATGCATTAAAGTGTTGTAAATTTTATTACAAAATAATGATTTTTTTTATAAATAATCTAGCATCCGAAATATTGCACATACAGAAAACATGTTTCTATTGTGTCGGAAGAAGAATTCTATAGTTCGATAACAAATTTGCTGGATGAAAGGAAAATTGTACAAGATAGTGGTTTGATTGCCTAAACAATAGTAGATTCATTTTTTTTTTTTTTTTTAATCTGTTTAAATGAGAAATTTTTAATAATAGTTTAAAAACAAAAAAATAATAAATAAAAATACATATGTTAACATTATAATTAATGCACGACATTAAAATGTTTAATTGTGATCATAATAATTAAATTAAAAGTATATTTGTAAGAAAATAAAAACGCAGAAATCAACAAAGCACGGCCCGGTATGAACCCCGGGACCACTGGCCAGGAAACTGATGCGGTACTGATTACGCTATGACAGTGCATTGCCATTTTCGCTAAGTTAAAATTTAAATTACATTCTAATATTATACACTCCTGTTTCTCAAGAACTAAAGAGTGTTGTATAAAATCTATTGAACCTGAGATGAAGGGACTTCTGTCCTTTAACCAGGGTTGGTAAAAAACCGTTTTTTTTTTTTTTTTTTAAACCAAAAACCATGGGTTTTTTTGTTTAAACCGTGTTTTTTTTCATATGATTTCCTGTTACATATACATGCATATTTATCAATAAAAATGAATATTTTTGAATATATAAGTAATAACTTGATTTAAAAGTCATTCTAATCAATATAATAATTTAATATACAATTAGTTATGTAGAAAATGGAAATCATTTAAATATTAAACATTTTTAGAAAAAGCTATGTCTTTTTTTTCTTAAATAAAATGTTTTACATAATGAAACATTGACACCTTGAAAATCCTAATATAAAATCTTTTAATTATTAGCACTGTAAATGATGAAGAATATAAATATGATGCAGTTTCATATATATTATTTTCACAAGGCTATTCAAAATAATTTCTTTGAAATACTTGTTATATGAGATGTCTGATTTTTCTGTTAGAAGACTACATGAATTATATTTTATTGAAAATAAAGCTTTTTATAAAGAATTTTCGGAATGATTTGAATTTAGCAGTAGAGTCTACACTCTTTAAGAAGTATTGTGTATTGCTATTTGACATTTCTCCTCTGAAACTACCAGGTTAAAAAAAAATAATAATAATAAACAAAAATATCTATTTAATAGCTTTTTAGACTATTGAAAACATTGATCTTAAAATATACAGCAGTTTTATAAATACTGTCTTCTACTAAAGCATTTAAATAACCATTAGACTACATGCTATATTTTAACGCTTAGTACTTTTAAATGTCTAAACAAAAAATTACTTCTTTTTAGGTATTTTTATGAGACTTTCTTCCTATTATGTATTAAGCAAACCTTGCTTTGCCCCTTTCTCCCAAATTTTCTCAGCTGATCTAAGTTGGTTATGCAATAGAAGATTTAAATATATCTTATTGCATATTTTAATTACAGTACAGAACCATTTATCTGAAATGGTTGGGGTCAGGTGTATTCCGGATAACTGGTTTTTCCAGATAACTGGTTGGGCATTAAAGCAGCATCCATAAGTTTTATTGAATATAATTGGTTGTGCTATTATTCTGATTTGAAATTAATAATTAGGTTACTTGAACTAAGAATCAGATGCAAATAAGATCAAATGATAGAGTTTGAGAGAGGATAATTTATGGGAATTCCTTGGGAGCAAAAATTCTTCTGCTTTCTCAGGATAAAAATGAAAACATTTGTAATATAACTCTATATGCGTCTATTTAAAATACTAGATGCTGTTATCAAACTATACAATTGTTTCAAGCAATGTATATGTCAAATTGGCAGCGTATGACACTTTTTTCTACAAAGATTCTAACATCAGTCTATTAGAAATATCATTCTGGATAACTGGTTTCTGGATAAATGGTTCCATACTGTAAATGTAAACAGGTGCTTCCCCAGCACTAAATTTTTCAATGTCTTCTTATTTGACTTTATATCTCGAGCTTTTATTATTATTATTATTATTAAAGATAATCCCCCAATCAAGAAAATTTTCTTTTAGAGTTTGATTGAAATCTTAAAGGTCATTTTATGTTATTAACTGTAAATCTGTGTTTCTCAAAGGAAAACTTTTTTTTTTTCTAAATATTACATATTTTTAATTCATTTTGTCTTTTCCAACATAATATAATTTGTTTTCTTTATAGCTTCAGATATGTTCATCATTGCGTGAAATTTGCATTCTACATGTATACTAACATGGCCTAGACTAAACTCACTATGTCTCATGGTGATTGCTGAGATAAGACTTAAAAATAGAAATTACTTGCATGCAATAATTTAGTACACTTAAATTACAAAAATGAGAAAATATTGTAGATTTGTTCAAATTATGCCAACCCAATTAGTAACAGAATAAAATCATAATGCGAAATCCCCATTCCCAATGTAAGAAAAACAAAGGCTTAACCCAGTAAACACAGAACAAAAATCTAAAAAAAAATCAATGGAGAAAATTACTTAAGAATGTTATATTTGAGGCTTTGAGGAATGATCAAATCTTTAGTAAATCTTAACTAATCAAGCAATTTAAATAATAAAAGTGCATTTTTAACTCGAGTTTGCCCTTCTGACTATGAATGTTTTACAATTAATGTTATATATATATATATATATATATATATATATAAATTTTAACCTTAAAAAAAAAAAAAAGGTAGAAATAAAACTAATTTTTAAAAAATTGGTTATTCTGTCATGTAGACTTATAGTTTATATGAAAAGCTGGGTTGATTAAAAATATTTGTCATTTTAGAAATTTATCAATTCATCATTTTTCTACAACTTAGCTTGTAGCTTCTGCATAATTTGGATTTTGCATTTTTCAATGTGTAAAATAAAACAAAAAAACCAGATGAAAAAAAAAAAAACAGCATGGTTATTTAAAAAAAAAACATTGGTTTAAACCAAACAATCCTGCCTTTAACAATATAAAATTAATTAAAATCTGTCATTATCAAAGTTGGTCCTCTCCTTGTTAGATATAATAATTGTTTTTTATAATCAAATTTCATAAATCTCTTCAACTTCACTAAAACTGAGTTTAATAGCATAAATAAGTAAAGCAGTACTCAAACAATAAAAAATTCCCTTGCCCAACAGCTTAAAATTTTCTGAAACATTTTCAGACTCATTTTTTAAAAGTAAAAACTTAAAATTTGCTGATGTAGTTTGTGAAGAGATTTATAAGCAGCTATGTGTTTTCATTTCTTGCTCAATTAATTAGAACTTGATTTATAAACAATTATTTTCTCAGTATGATTTTTTTTTTTTTTTTTTTTTTTTTCTTCTTTTCCCCAAATTCTAGCTGTCTTGTTTTCAGAAATTTTGTTCACAACATCCGCTTTCACAGCATTTTAAAAAATATATTCTGCTTTTATTAGAGAACTGACAACCATGGCATTTTATCTGATTTATGAATAAGAGAAAATGTCAGTTGGATGCATTTGAGAGTAAAAATGAATTTAAAAATGAGTCAGAAATTAAGCAGTTTGAATTTGAGTATACCTTTAACAATAGTTCTGGGAAAGAAAGTAGTATTTTATAATATTTTTAAAGCAAATAGTATGAACAATGTAAACTAAATTATAAAATTTTAAGTAAAAATGATCACAGTGCTGATTAAATAAATAACCATTCATAAAAATAACAAATGATAAAAATCTTCACATTTTAAATCCTAAACCTAAGTATTTTGTCTGTTTCAGAACCATTCCATGAAAAAAAAAGACAAAATCTCTTGAACATGACATTTACCTCTATCTAACCTACACCTAGTATATCTACTGACTAATTAGTTGTCAAAAAATAAACTGCATTACATTGGGTTATCCATTTTTACCTAAACCTGAATTGATCCATGATTTGGTTTGGGTTGTGCTATACTTTTGTGTTGCAGGTCGGGTTTGGGACAGGATCACTTCAAGATTTTTTTTTTTTTTTTTTTTTTTTTTTTTTTTTGTGGGTCAGGTTAGATTCAGATTGGTTTTTGTTGTTTCAGGTCCAGGTCAGTTTCAGATTGTCTTTTTAACTCTTGCGAGTGGGATTTGATTTGATCTGATTTTTTTTTAAAAGTGTCCAAAATATTTTTTTCATTGTTGGAAGCCTATATAAACTGTATATCAAAGTTTTACAAAAATAAAATGCATGCCTGCTTGTTTTATCAAGTCTTAGAACTTGTTTCTGGAAGTTAATATAACCATTCTTTTTCAACTAATATGATACCGTAAGAATTATAATAAATGCTTTTGCACTGCAAAGGTATTTTTGCTGAATATTAACAATTTTAATGCAGCTGTGTTATAGACAGGAAGACAGCAAAGACCAATAAGCGTTTTGCTATGTAGTATTATATTTATAGTACTATATAAATATAATGCAGTTTGCTACTTTGAAGACTTGTGAAAAGATGACTAATATTTCTAGAGATTGCACTGAAAATGTATAAAATTAATAATTTATTTGTAGTGATATAGGATGTGTTATATTAGAAGGGAAAATTTTCAAAATAATACTGTTGATAACAATGATAAACTATAGGCACAATGTCAATTGTGTAAAACACAGTGTACAGTTATAAGTGCAATTTTTGAAATTGCAACTAACTTTAAAGCATATTTATTAAAGATTATATTTTAGTTTTATACCATTACATATCAACTTTGTATAACTGAAGGTGTATTTTATTACATTAATAATTTTATTTATTGATATAGAATGTAGATTTTGATTAATTGTACTTCATATTGCATTAAAACATGATTTACTTCTCTTTAATTTCAGATTCGAGTCAGGTGGATTCCAACCTGTACAAGACTCAAATCTGAACCTATGTTTGACTCTATTCAATGATACTGAAGTGTCCGCTATTCAGAGGCCTATTTTTGAACATTAAAGAATATAGATTTGTTCATGCTTATATGTAAAAAATAAAAATTGTATTAAAGGATTCTAGATTTATTATTATTATTATTATTATTATTATTATTATTTAGCATTACAACATGATTTACTTTTATTTAAATGCAGATTTTGGTCAGGATGCAAATTGAAATACATTGGGTTTTGTGTAAAGTTGACAAAAATTACTTTTGCAGCTTCTGGTCAAATTATGGATTCATTTAAAATGGAATTTTCAGGTTTGGGTTGGGACCTTACTTGCACAAGAGTCTAATAAACTATACATTAAAAATAACAAAAAAAATTTTGATTTTTATATTAGCACAGTTGTTTTAATTGAGGATACAATAACATAGTTAAAATAGCAGTAATATGTAGAAAATCCCACATGTTACATGGAATGATCTTAAGAATAATATTAGGCAAGATGATTTAAAAAAATAATGAATTACAAAATGAAAAATATTTTTCATATAGATAATAAGTATAAAAAAATAAAGTAATAAAATTTCAAAATTCCAGATCAAACATTGACAAATCTACTAGAATAAATATTTTAAACAGAATAATGCAAAAAATTTAGTACCTGTTCTTCAGCAATATCAATAAATGCAGAAACTCGTTCATTAACATTATAATCCTTCAGATTTGGATCGTCCTAAAGAAAAACGAATGGAACTTGTTATATTTTTATCGATATAACTACTGTCGTATTAATAATGGGTGGTTTAGATAATGGAATTGTAAATGATCTAATTAGGCCGTTAAAGTCGTACATTGCGTTTAAAAGCTATTTTGCAATAGCCCCTAAAGTTCTTTTAGGTAAGCAGTTGAAACATAAACTAATAAAATGAAAAGATCTTACTTTGTTGTGTTTAAAATAAAATGATGAGTAGACTTTTCAGTAACAATATCTTCTTTATTAAATCCATCGTGAGAAGGAAGAAAGATCTTCACCTTATAGCCACCGAATTGCCGTAACGATTCCTCAATTTTTAAAAAGTTTATCTTGAATAGAATTTCACATAGACGTAAGGAGCAGTACAAAATATATTAAAATAATCGTACTTGAATTTGAACTTTAAATAAAAAAACATTTTATAATACTATTAAAATTCAAGGAGCCTGAAGAGGCGACGGCGGACTTATTAACTTCGCCGTTCATCCTAGGGACGGTGACCGGTGAACCAGGCCCGAAGCCCTGCACTCCCAAAAAAATTCACGTCATGACAGTAGTAACACCAAACGTATTCTGATTCAAATTAACGAAATTTTTAATATCTAAAAATTAACGGGGTGTACACATGTAAACGAACGAAATATTTAAATCTATTGATCAAATTTAAAAAGTTGGCGAAACATCAAAGACAAATCAAAACCCTTAAAACAATATAAGCGATTTCCGATTTGCTGTGATCGAAAAACGTCATGGGCTGACCGCCTCCTCAAAGAGACGGGATGATTAGAACTATTGCGCATGCGCTTCGCATCGGCAAGCAGCAAAGCGATGTATCGCGTAAAAACAAACTTTACAGGCACGCACCAGAGCCAACGCTTGGCGAAACGAAACCAATTACGCCCGCGGACGTTATGAAAAATGTGAGATGCAAGATTTCATCTCACAACTACTCTGGTCAAAAAGTACATAGAATGATGGTACAAAACAAAAGACATTAATTTATCAGTTAACATTTATTGCATCTCCTTCAAAATAACCTTTCCTGACTGCAATGCACTTCAGCCAACATCTTTTCCTAATTATAAAAACATGCCTTAAAGTCCTACCTTTCAAAGTTTTCTGAAAATTCATTTTTATCAAATTAATGAACTCAAAAAAGTGGACACAAAGAGGCAATTTCAATCATAGAAATACAGTTTCATAGAGAGCTTATTAAAAACTTACAAACAATAATCATACAGCAAGAAGACACATTATAATCATGCAAAATCATTATTTTTCATGGAACATTTCAGGCTTTTTCAAAGAAATGTTTCACTTGAAATGTGGAAAAAACTTCAAATAATAATTATTTTTTATTGTCTGGCCAATTGGTGGGAATTCATAATTCATAACACAAAGAAAAAAAACAGTCAATATTACACTGAATTTTGAGCGATTTTAAATGCAGTCTTTTCAGTCATGCTTTGTTTCGCTTGATTGTTGAGCTGCTACTGTATTAAAGCATATAAGTTTCATAAACTGTAACAATGTATTTTAGAAAGGAATTGCCTCGAGAAAGTATCTCCTGAAGCACATTGTTGTATTTGAAACTAATTCAAAGCTCTTGGTAAAACTCAAAAAGCGATGTGTTACACCCATATTTTATTATTATTTTTTTAATTTGAAGGAAACTAAATGATATAAAGACTTTTTCTATAATGTATCACCAATCCCCAATTCTCTGACCTTGTGATATCTTGATTATTATTTAAAGAGGATGGTCTATCAGATCATATATCATCTATGTCAGATTCTCCACTATCTTTAAACTTTTATGCCAACTAATTAATTTGTTATTATTATTTAAAAGCTTTCTGTAACATTTCAAATGCTTTTGTAGCAGAAATTCCATTCCAAAAACAAAATTTAATGCATGTTCTTAACTCAATGTCATTCGTCATTTCAGGAAATCAACAGAGAAAAAAAAAATTTCATTAAAAATAAATTTATTTTCAGACACTAAAATAAAATAAATTCCTGACTATTGCCAGATCTTTACAGAACTCGTGACAAAATTTGACAAAATTTTCTATTTATATACCAATTTCAGATATTAATTCGTAGTTTAAAAACAATTTTACTTACTGTGATGCAAAGAGATCTATTTTTAAAAAATATAAAGCTGTAAAATTCAATATTATATATGGGACACAACATTTAAAAAAATATTTAAAAGTTCATATATAGTTCATAAAAGTTCACCATAATAATGTTATTATCATGGTGGCAAATTCACACAATTTGTCACCATACTAATGTTATTGTTCTTTCTGAAACAACTTCAGTTGGTTTACTAAAAGTCTTTTCATTTCCCTATTTATTTTACTTCAAGATCCATTTCCCGTTTTTTTTTTTTCTTTAACCCCCCCCCCCCCCCATCTTTAAGCATTTTTATTAAGAGCCAATAAGTGTGTGTATTGTATCAGTACATAGTTTTGTTTTCAAAACACAAGTCGTTATGGCTTCATGTAATAAGGCATTATGCATATTTTTGTAGTTCACAGTTTTTCTATCTGTAAAGGGGGGGGAGTATGAGGTTCTTTTTGGTCGGAGCTGTGGTTTCTTCATTAAATTTTAAGTCTCTAATATGTTCTTTCCTCCTTTCATCAATTTTCCTTTTGGCCATTTCTATATAATTTATCACATCACTATGTAGCATTTTGATACATTATTATGTCAGCCTTTTAGTCAACCAATTGAAAATGTTCCAGAAAAAACTAAATCATAGTTGGAATGAAATTTTAAACATATTTTTTAAATATTGTGTCTAATATATAGTATTAAATGTTATATCTTTATGTTTTATATAAAAAAAAAATAGACCTGTATGAATTCACAATGAATAAAATTGTTTTTAAACTAGGAATTAATGTCTGAAATTGATATAAAAACAGTAAGTTATAAATATAGCTTTACAATCTTAAATGTAGATACTGTATATTTTCATGTTTAAGTCAAGAATTTTTATGATGATTATTGAATTTTTATCAATATGAATACTGTCAATACCTAATTCATTATTATTATCATCTTTTTGAAATATGGCATCATCCTCATTTCGAAACAATTCATTATTGATGCAACATTTTTTGAAAGATCCTTCCTTGTGGTAATTCAAATTAAGATTCTTTCAGCCATTTAGAGATAGTGATGATGTCAACTTTTTAAAAATTCACACAACTTGTCATACTGTACCCATATATGACATATATTCTGTCAGTTTTGAATGGAGCACAGAGCTTTCCTTTCAATGGCCTATTTAAACAAAATTCAAGCAAAACCTAATTAAACAGATTTGGCAGCATGGTAAAACAGAGTAGGAGAGAGAAATAATTTTGGAGAGTGCATTTTTTTTTTTTTTTTTTTTTTTTCCTATTTAACTTTTCTATTAGTTTTTGATCATCAAATTTTTCATACCATATTCTCCCACATTAGCTGGCATGCCAGAAAAAAATCAAGGTACGCCAGTGCCGGAAAAACTTGTATTTATTGAAATGCCGGAAAATATGAAGTTTCACTACTAAAGTATAGACGGCTGGTTTATTTCAGTTTTTCTATTGAAATTTTTCATTTTCTAGAAAAAACATCAATACTTATTTTTCTGTCTCTCTCTATATATAAGCATTTATATTTAAGTTATTATTAGATTTTATTTATCTTATTATTATGCAAAGCAATGTTTCTATGACATTTCTACTTCAGGCTGATGACATTAAGTTAATTAAATTGTCATATAAAATTACTTTTTTGATTTAAGATAAGCATATAATTTTTATCATTTAAATAATTATCAAATTTTTCTTATTTTATAAATAGTCAGAATATTTCTGTTCATATAATAATTTATGATATAATCTATTTCTGTATTATAATTATCAGATGGGTACTGGAGAGAGAGCTTTGTGTAAAATGGTATGAGACACATGAATCACATATTTATTCTCTTGAATATGTAAAAAGGTTAAACTGAATAATTAGAAAAGTGGGAACAAACTCTATATTCCACCTCTCTTTCACAAAATCAATCGCTGCTACAGAATGCAGCATACAAACCAAATTTCTTTCCATTTTCGAAGATCTTCACTTTTTCCGGCATATCAGAAAAGGTCAGGGACTAATATTCAAAACATCTAATCTGTCTCGATTTTTGAAAAAAGCCAACTAATGAGGGGGAATAAGGTAATCTTTTTTTTAACATCAGCTTGTATATAGATTTTTGATTTTGGACAATTTTTTAATGAAAAGTCATTATTTGGCTTATGCACAGAAATATACAGTAACTAATTTTTATATATGTTTGATAAAAGTTTGCAGATATTTACTCTTATAATCATAAGACATAAAAAGACTATAGAAGAAAATATGTATATATTACCATGATAGGTGGATCATCACAGAGTATATCGTAACAAAACCCAGACGGTGGACTATAAGAATTAGGTAACACACCAGTAAATAAATCAGCACTGTGACCTAAAATTTATTTGTAATTAGTTTCACTATTATAAAGAGAAATTTTCAGATAACAATAATTGCTAATAAAGAAATCACACCAATCAAATTTTTAAAATTGTATTGTACTTATACTTTACTTTATTACATAAATTTTATTGTTTTTGCTTTTGTAAAAATGGTACTTAAGTGAGGAATCCTATTGAGATTTTAAAAGAATAATTTTTAAAAAAAATTTTCATTCTTAATATAGAATAAAAAGGCAAATACAAGCTTGAAAAGTCCCAGCAATAGCACCAAAAGTTAATTCCGCTAAGAACCAACAGTTGAAAAATATTGGAAACATTAACAAACAAAAACCACATGTTTAAATTTCACATTTTACTTTTTTCAAACAGTACAATCCATTAAAATTATATCAATATTAACTCTTTCAAAAAGAAAAATATTTAAAAAAAAATTGTGTGTGTGTGTGTGTGTTTTCTTTATATTTTGAAGACTGTTCATTTTCAGTGATTTTTCTGCAATATTCTTCAAAATGAGGTTCATTCATGGAAATGTTCATTTGAAAGATTTTTCCTTAAAAATAAAAATTAATACAAAAATTAAAAATATAGAATCAGACATGTGAAGTTCACTTAAGGTTATTATCATGCTTTCATTGGGAATTTCAGTTCAAAATATTAAGTTTGTCGGTATTTTCTGAAAAATCTATTATGTTTACCGAAAAAAAAAAAAATGTTTTTGAATTACATAATTTCTGAATAGCAACATCTTGATTGATTGAAAAAAAAAAATAATACAACTTGCGTCATAAAGGAGACCCTTTTGATTTGAAAACAGCCTAAAAGGTCTGAAAAAATGAAAATCTGATTGGACAAAATTTGGACTAGTTAAATTTCAGGCCTTTAATCCATGGATTATCTGTTAAAAAAAAACCTCAAAAATTTTAAGTTCAGATTAATGTCCTTATACATTGTCATTGTGATTCATCATAACAATTTTTTAAAATTATCTATGATTTCCTATTTTGCTTCTTGCCATTCTGATGCCTATAATTATTAAATTGTGGACTTCTAAAGTCATCTAATTAATTAGCTTCATCGGAATTCCTTGTTCCTTCAGTAAGTGCAGTAGTATCATCAACCATAACTTATGATTTCAAAGTTTCTCCTGCATTGTTACGGTGATTCATCATAGTTGATTTTGAGTTGTGTTTTCGTATCCTGAATTTCTACATTCCAAGGCTTGTGAATATTGAATTTGGATTTCAAAGAGTCATCTTATTAAATATCTTTACCAGAATTTTGTTTTCCTCTAGTGCCTGCAATGGTATCAGCAACCATAACTTATGATTTCTAAATTTCTCCTACATCGTCACGGCAATTCATCATAATTATAGGAAATCATCTGTGTCTTGGTATATTTTAATTATAGATTCCTAGGCTTGTGAATATTCAAATATGGACTTCAAGAAAAATATAATAAATCATCTATTATTAACTTCTACCTATGCAATCCTTAAATTGTAAAGTATTAGATCAATATAATAAGAAAATAGATAATTGATCTATATTTAAATCATGTGTAATACCCAGTGTAAGTTGGCCAACTTTTTCACATAAAATATACTTTGAATATTTTGTGTTTTGCTTCAGGTGCGTTGATTTCCCTTTTCCTTTTAGTAACATCATCAAATTTATGGCAACTTTATTAATTTTACTTAATTGTTTTTACTAATTTTAAAACTTAAAGGTTTAGCTGCCTATTAATGCCACATTACGATCAAGATCATAATGTATTAAGGCATCAGATTTTTGAGAACTGCAATTAATTACTTATAACAATGTTTAGCTCTAATTATTAACTTAATTATATATCTTATCAGTTTTCAACCTGTGAGTCCACAACAACCTAACAAGGATAAACTTAAATGGCTATTTTTCTAATCAGAGAAAAAGGACCTGGTTTTTGATATTGAAGAGAATTTTTTTTTAAACTATAAATTCCAAAAAGCTTAGTAAAATTAAGATGTCCTATGCTTAATTTTTATGCACAATATTTTTTACATGTGCAGTATAACATTTGTTAATAAAAATTGCATTTAACAATCATTAAAGACTTTTTTTTTTTTTTTTTTTTTCCAAATCACACTGCATTTCCCAATAGAACCCAAGTATAGCGGCTAATGCCACAATTGTATTAAAGTATAAAAATAGGTATAACAAAAATATTGGTAAAGTTCTTTACTTTCTTAAGGCATTTTTATTTATTTACCTCTAAAAAAATTGGAATTTAAAAACAATGATAAAATGCACATTTTTGTTTTTATACTAGCCTAAAATAAAAAAATTTAAAAAATGTCCCATTAGCACCTACTTTCCTTTACACTTATAGTATGGTTCAAGAATTAGAAAGAAATTCCTTATATGCAGTCATTTAAGACTATATCTCTAAAGAGATAATTTACAATAACTTAATGATCTGATTTTTATAATTGATGAATTGACTTGATCAAAGCAGAAAGAAAGACTTTTAAATCATTTTTAAAAAGCACATGAAAATATCAAATATTATTTAAAATTACCCAAATTCATCAAACTTGGCATCCACACATGTTCCATTGTCTTTTTCTGCTCTCTAAGGTCTTTATCTTGATAATCAAGGCGGCCAAAGAAAAGGCCATCATAATACATCTGAAATTTAATGAAAGAATCAACATCATACATAAATAGACTATCAGTGTATAATAAAAGCCTTATTTAAATATACAGTAGAATTCCGATAATCCGGATCGGGTTGTTCGCTTTTTTTTCAAGTTTGAGAAGCGATTGACTAATTTCTTTAACATTAACTTGTTACATCGTCATATTCTGAATAATAAAACAAACTTTTTCGCCAATCGCTTCTCAAAGTTGAAAAAAAATGAAAAAACCGATCCGGATTATCGGGGTTCTACTGTATATCCAACAAATACTCTTACGCTAACTACATAGAAAATCAAGTAAAAACCACTTTAAAATATGAATACATTCAAATGATTCATAATTTTATTACTAAAATAGATGAAAAGGTATAAAAGAATAGGTGTAAAAACAATTTAAAGACTTAAATGCATTAAAATCAATTTACAGATGGTAGATATAAAAGAATACGTCAAAGTTGCTAGTGCTATTGACCAAACCTTGGTCAACATCAAGGAGTGAAGTGAGAAGAAATCAGTAAAATTTAAAACCATACCTGAGCAAATAAAGAAGCTTGTTCCTTTGAATGGCCAAATGGATCAATCTGCCAAGCTACTTTAGGGACACCACATGCTCCAAATGTGTCATTCAAAACTCGTAAACCAAAAGTCATCTGATCAATGATTGAGTTGTAATGAGTGGCAGCCTCATCATTCATACTCCATCCACCTCCGATAAATTCAAGTTGACCTGAGAGACGATTTGTAAAAAAAGTTAAAATGCAATTGCTTAACATTGGATTTTTAAAAAAATAGCAATTGTGAAGGTAATTTAATTTTTTTAAATTTTTCTACTAGGTTTGAGTAGCATAGTTGAAGTTTCTTTCAACAGAACAAAAAATGTACAGGTAAACCTTTGATTTCCATGTCAATGCTCTTCCTACTGAGTTACCCGGATTATACAAGACTTTTTGCTCATTTGGAATAAAACTCAACTATGATATTTCACTCTTGAAAACGATTTATGAAGTTAAAAAAAGTGTGTTTAGCTTCATTAAGACCTAATTATAAAGTATACTGGCATACCTATGTTATCACAGACTTGCAACATGTAAGTCTGATAGTTAAAGCTTCGATGAATGCAACTAGTGCTGTAGTTCACAGCTGCATCCAACAAATAACAGTGAATTATATCAGTCATGTATCATCTGGAAAGCACAGTAGGAAGACAGTTAGCCCAGAAAATTAAGGTATGCAGATTTGTGTACAGTACACTCCCTCTAATCCACACAGTGCAGGATCAAGGGCTTTGCAGATTAAGAATTTTGTAGATTTTAGGCCACTTCTTTGTTCATATTTTAATATTTGAATTTATCAACATATATATTAATCACATTATAACACACAATAACACAGAAATGAAAGGCAATTCATTTTTTTTAGATAAAAGACTGTTTTTAGTATTAAAAATACATTTAAATGACATAATAAGAAATTAATAGAAAAAATTTCTACTTATTTTGAAATCTATCAAGCATTGTAGCGACAGTGGTTTGCTTTATAGCTTTCTGCAATTTAATCTCGAAACATTTTAAGAGTCAGGATATTTTGAATTGTAACAAAAGTGTTTTTAACTAGAATCATCCTTAAGAGCTAATCCCTCTTTGAAAGCAATTTTATCTGTTATACAGAAAGCAAATGTGTTCAGAATATAGATATCTAATAGTTATTTACACAATAGACAAAACATTAATTTCTAATAAATGCAGAAATTCATTAAAAATTTCTTAATAAATTCATCAAATCTGTCAACTTTTATCACAGTTAAAATGTAAAATATCTTGCTTAATAAAAGATTTAATTTAAACTGTTTGTTCCCATTTGAAATATAGTGTGAATTACAGGCATTTGCCGATTATAGAGTTACAGATTAGAAGGAGTGAACTGTATTAGCCAAGATAGTTTTCACTGTTAGATTAAACTCATCTAAGCTATGCCAACTTTGAAGATATTTTATCTAAGTGAAAAAAAACTTTCTTCTCTTCATTATTAACTAATTACATGATATGGTATGATGGTATACAAGAGTTTCCGTGTTATCACATGTTTTCATCATGCAAATGCTATAGTTTAAGCTTGGATGAATGCAACTAGTGCTGTAATTCATACCTATGTTTAACAAATGTACAGCAAGCAGGGCCGTAGCTACTAGAAGTGAATAACAGGAGGGATTCATATTTTCTCTCTTTGTATGTGACGCAGAAAGATAAATGAGTGCATATTCACACTCTAGTTGCTATGTTTCTCATTAAACTGTTATGATAACTTCATTTTATGTTAAGAAAAGAAAATGATGATGAAAAATTCAGGAGTATAACTAGACCAATATTAAACATCATGTTAGCTTCATATGTGCAAATAGGATGAGCAAGTTTTGGAAACACTTATTTTAGTTACAATTTAGTATTTTTGCAAAACTGTGAAAGGTCCTCAAAACTAAATTAGATTTTTGAACAGAATTTCATTAGAATTTTCGGACTATAAATTCATTTAGTGACATTGGAATCTTTTCCAAGTCAAAAATGTTTTAGGGGGTAGGGGTTGAGCCACTAATAGCGCTCCCTTAGCTACGACTCTGACAGCAAGCAAAGATCAGGGTTGGCAAGTTTCTAGAGCATTTAGAGAGTATCAATGAGATGATGAATAGAGAAGGATAAAAAAAAAAAATTTTTTTAGATAATGCCCAACCAAATACAAATATGCAACTGAGCAACATGACCCTGAAGTTCATATCACCGAACTGTACTTCTATAAAGAAAATAAGTTGAAACTTGAAGAGGAAGAAGAAAATGAAGAAGCAGATCTGAAAAGACTTGTGGAACAGAAAGAACGATGATTACATTCCAGCAATATGGCCAAGAGACTCATTCAATATCTGTTTGAACTATGCAATTGAACATCACACAGAAGTCTTTCCACTTCTTAAACAGCTTTATAACAAGTACACTGCACGAGCAGAACACAATGCAAAAACAGACTAAAATTACTCACTTTTTAAAGTAATGTTCCAATTATGTTTTCAAATAATGCATTTAATTTTGTAAAACTTTTCTAATTAAAGGAAAGTGAGATGATACAATACAGGTCCAACTATATTTAATTTGACATTGACATGGCTAAACATGGTAAACATTCTATACTGTTTGTAAACTCAACACATAGTAGTAGTAGTAATACATTTCCCAATCTCCCTCTATAATGAATACCCTCATAAGCGGCTGTCCATAAATGATATCACACTTGGATGGGGGGGAGGAGGTTCATGAAATTGTGACAGTTTGTGATACGAAGGTGGGAGGGGGTAAGAAGAAGTGTGACATCACATATTTTGATTACAATAAAAACATTAAAAGTGAGCAGATTAAATTATGAAATTTGTATTCATAAAATAAAGATAAGACTTAAAACCAAATATATTAAATTTCATTTTAATTTTCTAAAGTATTACTGCTTTCAATTTTTTTCATATTAGTATTTTATTATTATTGTATGTTAATTATGCTTTTTGTTGTAAACCTCAATCTAATAATCTGTTGTAAACCTTAATAAATCGTATAAAACAAGCACATGCATCATTTTATTGGTATGCTCACAAATGCCATTAAAACACATAGTTAAAGTTTAAAAATAAAATTTTAAATAGGATTGATAATGTAGTGCTTTGTCGCTGAACTGTAAGTCACAGTGTAACATGTGACAAAAGAGGGGGAGGGGGCATGATGAAGTGTGATACCTAGTGACAAAAAGAAGGGGGAGGGGGGGTCAAAAATTTTGAAAAAATGTGTGACGTCATTTATGGATAGCCCCTAATCAGAATATTTTTGTTTAGTCCCATGAATGCTCGGAATAAAGAGATTCCATTGTATCTTAATCTGATGTTTTTTATACTTTGGAAAATATCATGATACTTATGATTACTGAGTGCAATCAAACTGCATATGACACACACACAGAAATAAAAAGATTCACAAAAGTTTCCATAAGTAATGAAATGTTTTGAAACTGACAGTTAGAATTAAAGCAAAAAATGCTCTTTAAACCACAAAAAATAGACTAAATATAAAATATCTATTAAAATTATTAAAAGCAATTTTTATCTACACTATAAACTAGTCTATACATTGGCATCTTTAATTGAATTAAGTTGGGTTTGACTACTTGGTATGAAAATATAGTCTATAAATTTTAAATTAAATAACTAATAAAAATTATACATACCACTGCAAACAAGCTTTTTAATAGCGTGGCGTACAGAATCATGTTGCTCATTCCACCATCTTGAAAAAAAGGCAGTCTCTACGTATATGAAACGTTTTGTCTTGTCATATTTCAGAGCTTGAACCACCGAATCAAGAATATACTGCACACCAGCATTCTGAATGTTATTTCTGGCTAAAATAAAAAGAAAATTAATTAATATTTTGATGAAATTTACCTAAATAAAAGCAAAATTGAAGAAAAGTCAATCTAAAGTTATTCTCTGGTAAAGATGAAAATAATCATTTGTCAATTGCCAATTGGCAATTAAACTTGAAAAATTGGCAATTAAAAGTATGGAAAGAACTAGCTAAATACAAGATTTTCTGATTTGAACTTTCCTCATTTCTTTTTTACTCACTCTGGACATATCTGATTTTACATTGCACTGGTAATTTAACGATTTTTTTCATTTTCATATCTACTAATCAGTGGATAAACATACCTATTTTATTATTGTGAGATCTAATTCCAGTCAAATAATTTCTTTAAAGAAGGTATTTATGTAATTAGCTACACAAGTAGCTTATAGAGCATCACAAGTAGCTTAGCTTAATGGAACTTATGTAGTCAGCTACATACATAAGCATGTTGTGTATGACACTGCTGTTAACTTATTTTAAAATTTTAAATAGACTGGAAATTAGTATTTCAGGTTTATTCAAAACAATTAAAATATTTTTATTTTATACATAAATTACTCATTAACTGTAAACTCCTTTGATATTTTTTAATTAAATATCCAGTGACATAAATGTATTTATTGGCTACTAAAGAAATTATTCTCACTAGCCAGTAACTGGCTTCTAAAATAAATAAATAAATAAATAAATAAATAAATAAATAAAAAATCAACGAACAGGCCAGTGACCATTATGTAAATTTCCTTACTTTCATCTTTATACTCACTGGTATATAAAATACATTTATGCCTAAAATATAAAATCTAGCAAAATATTATTTAATTAACACAATAAACTGTCAAAATAAGAAAAAAAACTTACTAAAATCATTAAAATTTTTTTTTTTTGCATTTTTCCATTAGTGGGACACTAATTTATATCAAATACAAAAACTGGTGCAAAAGTTAAGATGCTAAGTGTGCATATTATTGGGGGGGGGGGGGGGACATAGTAGCTGTTTGGAATTGATAAAGTATATTTTATTTATATGCACAGTTATTGCCAATTTTTTATTTTATTTTATTTTATTTTTTTATTTTTATTTTTTGTTAAGCATGGCTTGTTGCTATGATTTTTGTTTTATATTTTTTTATCTCACAAGACTAGGTTAAAAATTTAGAAAAATGCATCTGTTTTATTTTTTAGTTTTAAAGGAATTTTTTTTAGTGTTTATGATTTATATCGTCTGTTGAGATGAGTGTAGGTTTATTAGAATATTCTATCATTTTATACAGAATATTTTGGTGAGAATTAATATAAAGATGAAAGTAAATATATTAGGGTCATCCTCTTTTTTGTGAAATATGATGATCCCTTTTTAAAATAAATTCAATCCTTTTTTTTTTTTTTTGGCTATACACTAGAGGGCTCTGAACCCGACAAGCTATTCTTGTCAACCCCCCTTAAGGCACCACAAACTGTAAAAATACGGTAATTTGACTGGCTTTTAAAAAATTGCTGAAACATTGAACTATATTTTTTAAAGAATCCTGTAACTGGATTCCAATTCATTTTTCTTAGATTGGGGAATTTTAAGATCAAATCAGCTGCTGTTAAACTGTTGCGAGTTTCTCTTGCAAGGATTCTTCCAAAGCAACAAATAGTATAAATTAGAGGGGCGAGAATATAAATACAAGTTCAATTTAGAAATAAAAGATCCCACAAGTTCATAACAAATAAACAGGTTCCTCTAATGTGCCCAATTCCATAATATGAATCTCACAAACATCATAACAAGAGAAACTCACTATACTTCAATGAATCCTGAGCCAATTACTAGAATGTTAATGGTCAGAATCCTATGAAGCAACCATGACGTTAGTGAATATTAATGTCAGCCTCACTCGTAACAAGAATTTTGCGTTGTGTAATATACATATATTAACATTCCTATTAACCTTAGAGCAAACTCAATGCACGACTCAAATTATGCTACTGGCATCCAAAGAGTTTTAATTAATTAAGGTTTTTTTTTATTTTACAATACAAAAATTAAACAATTCATCACTTAACATTTACATATCATAACATGAACTTAATATTAAAATTAATGGGTTATCTTGACTATTTTAAATATGTAACATCATAACAAGCATAAACATTTAAAAGTAAAATTCACTATTCTGGTCCACATTATACCTACGACCATATGTAAGATTCCCAAGCTTTATAATAAGATAGTGTAAGAAAATATGCTAATTACCAGATCACATCTCATATAATAAGATATCATAATTATGAATTCACAGAACCTAAATTTATATCTGATTAATCATATCTACAGTTCGTATATACATTATTATTATTATTATTATTATTTTTTAATCACTTATTCACTTCTAGCAAGTGTTACCAACGTTTTAAGAAAAGTAAAAGAAACAATCGTTATGATGACTCACCAGCATCCGTTTCAATGGTGTTACTCCTCTCGCAAAACAATATACTTTTTTGGATTTTAGGAGGGGGTAAGTGTATTATCCATACAGCGGTCTCGCGCCCTGGCTGACGGCATACCTTGATGGGACTCCCCGATACTGGATTTTTCAGCACACGTCTACGGAATGTTCATACTCTCGCGACATGGATGGCAAGCCTTGATTCGGCACTCCGAGACTAGGTGTCTCAGCCCTCCTCCACGGGATGTTGACGCTCACGCGTCCTGGGTGACGACATGCCTCGATACGGCTTTCCAAAACAAGAACTCTCGGCGCGATAATGGTCAAGCAATCCCCTTCTCCAAGCAGGTCCACCGTTCACTAAGCACGGTCGATGAATTCCATCGGCAACTCCTGCACGCCCGCATGCCCTCGGCACTTCGCAGCGGTCCCAGGCTTCCTTCTCCAACACCAGCCGTAAGCCTCCCTCCTTGCCACTTCTGCTAGATAGGTTACTTTTTTATCGGCCCCAAAAGTAACTTCGTCGGGGGCAGATGTTGGCCTGTCTTCCAGCGAAAAAGATCTCAAACTAAACTTTCTCCCTCTATTTTTTCCAATCATTTTTTTTTTTTTTTTTTAAAGAACCATCCCTCCAAAATATCTCCTACCAATCGTAATCTACCCAAAAATTAAACAAAAACTTAAAATCTCCTGATAGGCCCAAGAACCCCTATGACCTTCGACCCTGCTGCAAGGAGCAACACTCCACGCCTGACGTACCCTTCTCAATGACCCCACGCATCGTCAACTAGCAGGTGTTTTCTGATATAAACAATCTAGGCCTTCTTATCTTTATGTCCGATTCCCGTATTTATTACCCACTGTCGCAGAGTGTAACTAATTCCTACGATCGTAAAAACATCCACATCCTGTCTATCTCTTTATTTTATTTTTAACAAGGGGCACTTGTGAAAATACTTTTCACATCTGGGCCTCGCATAAAATGGGCAATAACCCCCCCCCCCATAAAATATTTTGACAACTATTGCCTGGGAAGAGATTTGAGACTCGCTCTCATAGAATTCCCACATACAAGTCCAATTTGAAACGCCTTAACATTTAATTCCCCATGGTAGGCAAAAAAAGAAATATTTTCGACCTTGCATGCAAAATATTTCTTTTTTGTACATCCTTCCTCAAGAAACGAACAATCTGAAGTAAAACTACCATATAACGAAGAAGCCATACCCCATTAGAACTCCAATTTTAATACCGAGCGGATAATATATGTGCATCTGCCTGGCCCATCCCCATTACCACAACTAAGTTGCAAAATTATCAAACACCGACACGTTTGCAAACTAAGTATAGGAATGAAAATAAACCAATCTCATAGATACATACCGGTACTGTACCACAAGACTTGCATCAGCATAACATTACCTCTCGAGCATTTCACTCGTTACCCTTCTGGAACCAACCATAGACCATCATCTCTAGCTGTCGGACAAATCTCCAATTTCTGCCACAATACACACCGCATCATTGCACCTCACCAACGAAATCTATTTAATTCCCATAACTTACCTGAGTACCACAATGCTTAGGACACTGGGAGTGTGAATGGAAAGGATCATATGCAAATTTTTATCAAGACCAACATACATTAATTTTGAGTATTACTAATATTTGAGCCTGTAACTGCAACATATACGCATATCAAAAATACATTTTTCCAATAACATGTTACAACCAGCCATATATACATTTTTCTTGAAATATTTCTGTCTTAATTATTGAAACCTACAGGCACATATAAGAAGTTTGCCCTAAATATTACAAAACAAGTATTAAACACAAGAACACAATCATTTACATTACTTCAATTGTTGAGAAACTATTTACAAGCAGTGAATTATCTATCGTATATCATAAAGCCATATAACTGTCTCGATAACAATCAAGTATCTGTCTAGTTACCCTTTTGATGCAAAGTTTTTTAAAGTTTTTGTTTACAAGGGTCAAGTAGCTAGAGCAGTTACTACATTATGCTCCCTTTCTATAAGAGCAAGCCTAAAGGTCATCATAGCTGTGGACACCTCAGGGACATTCAACTCCAACATAATTTTTACTATTTTTATAATTTCAATTTTTTTTTTTTGAGCTGACTTAGTCCACAATCCACCCATAATATGCCTAAACATCTTTAATTTATACAAAATCCTACTAAGAACAATTATATTAGTACTGCATGACCTAACCTTCATGCATTGTTTACATATGACTCCCATTTTAGAACAATACCACTGCTTACATTATATGAATTAATAAAATACCATAACATATACTGGAATAGTACATATGCACACAAAATAATTAAACTCATCACAAATGACACCATTAAAACAACTATACGTACCCGCTAAACTGACGCCATCCCGTACGCTTACAAAACATTGAAACACATAAAACGGGAACCCTTTTATCTAAACTTCACGTCCCTTCAAATTCAACCACATCCCCGCCTATGCGCATTAACAGGTATACTTACCGTATCCCAAAATCCCCTCACACCATAAACCGCTACACCCCAATACACCATAAACACATAAACAAAATATCCGCTTACTACTTTTGTGTAACAACGGAACATTTACTGCCAATTATAACGCGTACAAATAGTTCTACCGGAGGGGCGGTCAAATCGGTTCTCATTTCGATTACCCCGTGGCACGAAAAATCTCCGAGATCTACGAATCGGTAAATCAGTACTCTCTTCATGCGCCTGCGTAGCAAGCATCCCATTCGAATCCAACCGAATTGTATCTTCCGAAACGATTATTTGACTGGAATTGATATTTCTGACAGAATCGACCGACCCATCAGAACTGTCGGCGGCATCCGTGGTTTGTTTACTAACATCAGGCGGGAACTCCATTCGCGATTTCTGCTTAGTAAGTCTATCTACATGAACGATTTGCGTTTTCGTAAGATCCGTTTCAAGTGCAATTTTATAATTTACCTCACTCAACTTCTCTACTACAAGATAAGGACCTACATTCGGTTTAGATAATTTTCTACATCTGCCAGGCTTAACAACAGGTGAGTACAGCCAAACTGAGTCACCCACGGCAATATCTTTTGTAATTGCAGTCTTATTTCGATACTTCTCTTGCTTCTCAGATACCGCAACTAAATTTTCATATACTCTAGAGTAAACTTTTTGCATAGCAGGAATAAATAAATCACAAAATGACGGAGCGTCAATATATTTACTTGGAAGCTTAGCATCAAAAATCAAATATGGAAGAACCTACCATAAACGACAGCCGCCGGGGTTAAATTAGTAGAGTCGTGAATTGAAGTGCGCATAGCAAGGAGTGCAAATTTCAATTTTATATCCCAGTCTAACTGATTTTCTTGAACTATATGCAAAAGGGCATTTATTAACGTTCAATGTGCTCTCTCTAGTTTTCCATTCGAGGACGGGTGAAAAGGAGTCGTTTTGTTATGTTTAATGCCCAATTTTACATACACCGATTCCATGGCATCTGCTAAAAAGTTCTTTCCTCGGTCAGTAATAATAGTTTTACAACACCCATGTCTTGCAATAAAATCAGCTAAGGTATCTGCTACAACTTCAGAATTTATAGACTGAACTGGATATGCCTCAATCCACTTACTAAACGCATCAATATAAGTTATTATAAATCTATTTCCATTCATAGTCGGTGGCATGGGCCCCACACAATCACAGTGAATTACTGAAAATGGACTAGAAGGTGTTGTCATTCTTTGCAAAGGTGCCAAGTGTTTGGACTTGTGTGCCCTTCTTTGCTGACAACTAATGCACGAATCAACCAAATTTTTTACATGAGCAGTCATACCTGGCCAATAAAAATGTTCTCTAATTCTCTCTATAGTTTTGTTGTATCCCTGGTGACATCCTGCTAAAGAGTCATGAGTTAACGTGAATATTTCAGGAACTATCTGCAAAGGTACAATTAACTTCTTACTCTTATTAATTAGAATTGATTCTCTGACATCCTCACAAACAAGCAAATCTTCATGAAAATAGAATTTAAGATAAGTCGGAGCGATATTTACATTTTTGCCCAACTTATCTATAATTTCAGCACACTTTTTGTCGCTCTTTTGCACCCTACGAATTTTTTCTACCAAATCACTTTGTGATTCTAAAATAATTGAAGAATTATTATTTACATTATTAACATTTTGTACATAATTCACCATATCTATATTCTGTACATAACGAGATAGGAAATCTGCCACCCCATTAAATTTTCCTTGAATATATTCATTGAGTAATCAAAATCTGACAGAGTACAAATCCACCTGGCTATTCTAGAAGTGGGATCTCTGATTTTCAATACAAAAGTAAGTGGCGCATGATCCGTATATATTGTAAAGTGGGTGTTGGCTAAATAACATTTAAAGTGAGCCGTAGCCCAAACCAATGCCAAGAGTTCCCGCTCAGTCGCCGAATACCTCGTTTCAGCATCTTTAAGTTTTTTACTAGCAAAAGCGACTGGATGTAACAAATTGTCATCACCATACTGCATCAAAGTCGCTCCAAGCGCATATGCACTGGCATCTGTGTACAAATGGAATTCCTTAGTAAAATCGGGTAAAATAATGCAAGGTTTTGAAATTAACGCCTCCCTTAAATCATCAAATTCTTTCTGGGCCTCAGGTGTCCATTTAAAAACACCATTCTCTTTAGTCAAATTCGTTAGGCGAATTGCCCTTTTACTAAAATCAGGAATAAAATGTCTATTGTAAGTAAGCGTTCCTAGAAAACTTCTCACTTCTTTGCGGTTAGTGGGAATTTTGAAATTTTTTATCACCTCAATATTTTTATTTATAGGAGCAACCTGGTTTCTATAAATTTCATATCCTAAATACTGAATTTTATCAGTTAAAATTTTGCACTTACTTGGTTTAAGTCTTAAATTGTGTTCTCTCAGTCTATCAAAAACCATTTGTAACTTATTTAAATGAGACTCAATGTCATTTGAAGAGATAATAATATCATCTACATACACCAGGATCCCTAAATTTGCCAAATCCCCAAAAATAAAATTCATGAGTGTCTGAAATCCTGCACTGCTAATGGCCAATCCAAAAGGAATTCTATTGAACTGATGTAACCGTTGATGTGTAATGATTGCAGTTTTATGGCGGTCCTCAGGTCTAATTACCTGTTGAAAAAAACCGCTTGTTAAATCCAACGTAGAAAAGAAAACTGAACCTGCCAGAGAATCTATAGAATCTGTGATATTCGGAAGAGGATAATTATCTTTAATTAAATTTTTATTTAGTTTTCTGTAATCTACAGCTAAACGGTATTGCCCATCAGCCTTTTGCACTAAGATGACAGGAGATGCAAATTCTGACATGGTTGGCGAAATAATGTCCGCCTCAAGTAAAGCATCTAACTGATTATTTAATTCATTTCTTAAATTAACAGGGACTCTATAAGCCTTAGATTTGACAGGCTTGTCCTCTTTTAAGTGAATTTCATGGGGAATGGTCGTGCAACCAAGCAAGTCACGTACAGATGCAGCAAAAATATCTTTATTTTTTTCTAAAAATTCTTTAACTCTAGTTTTGGTAAGTCCTTCTAAATGATCTAAGTTGATATCGGCATCCCACTCTAAGTCTGCATGATCAAAGTCTACATCTGTACCATCTTTCACAACATTCCCGCAAAAGTTAATTTTTTCAATTTCTCGTTTACTAAAGTTAATTTTTGCCATTGTCATATTCTTATTTAAAGTAAGCTCCTCCTCACTAAAGTTAATTACAGACACAAACAAACCATGTACATCCGAGCAAACTGTCCTAGCGACTAACATTTTATCCATTAATTTATACCTGCAAGGTTCCAAAACAAAATCACATTCCATATCCTTCAAGTTTTTTCGACATCTAAGTTCAATAATTTGTTTAGAAAGAGGAGGAATATTTACTTTATGTTTGACATATGCATAAATATTATTATCAGTTTGGGTAATTTCACTTTTATCATCCTGTTGAATTTTATCAACATCTATTTCTAGCATATCTGGGACCTGAACAGTAAGTGCAGCCTGAAGGGGTTCAACAGTTTGTTTATTTACTAAAATTTCCTGATTTTTTAAATTTACTAAATTATTTTCACAAAAAATTATGGCTTTATGTTTACTCAGAAAAGGCATACCTAGAATGCCACTAAAATTTTTCATGAAGTGACCTTCAATAATATAAATGTGTCAGAAAATTCCTCATTTAATATTTTAAAGTTAAGATCCACAGATTTATTTAAAATCCTGGTATCACCACCAGCAGTAAGGATGGGAATATTACACATATTTATATTGAGATTTTCCAGTTTGTCAACAACGCTATGACAAATTAAATTGATAGATGAACCAGTGTCTGCTAAAATTTTCAAATAAGTATTATTTATCATGACAGACAAAATAGGTAAGTTGGCCTTACAACTCGGGAATACCGAAAAAACAAATTGCTGACAGTCTGATGGCTTTTCAGGAGTCGACTCTGCCATAATCGTCTCAGCCTCTACTCGTTTAAAGGTTCGTCATCATTTTTAATATCAGTGAGAATTTCTATCTTTTACATCCTGCCTGGTGTCTTCCTGATTTCTTTTATCTGTTGACCCATGCCTCTGACCTCTATCGTTTCTAAAACCATTTCCATTACCCCGTCTGTAATTGTCACATTGCCTACCCCACCTGTTGTCTTCCCTGAATCCTTGCGAATTACGCCTCTGCTGCTGATAATCCCCTCTGTTCTGATTAAAATTTCTATAAGTCCCCCAGTTACCCCTTTGGTTATTGAAATTTCCACAAGATCTGGCATAGTGACCTGGAAGATTACATTTAAAGCAAAGATTCTCTCTCCTGCTATCATTTTGTTGCCCGTTGACAGCTACTAAATTTGCAACCTGAGCTGTCAAGAGCTTCACCTGTTCTTTCAGATCGTCTATCTCCTTGCCCTGATTCCTGGGAGCGTATGTGGCCACAAAACAAAGTGGTTGCTGGCCTGTTCCCCTGTTGATGAAGAGGGCAAGGTGAGAAGCGCATTAGAGAATGTGTCTGCTCTTACCGCCTCCCATGATTTTTCTTCCAAGAGGGCCAGTTTTAAAATTTCTTCCGGATCTTTAGGATCCTTGGCAACTACCCCTTTTTTAATTTCTGGACTTAAATTGTTTATCAGCATGGATTTTAGCATTTCTTTTCTGGTCTGGTCAACTACCTGCTGATCGCCCCCATCCACTATTAATGCGGAGAGTGATAAATGTTTGGCTTTGTCATAAAACTCCTGTACAGACATGCCCGCAATTTGTCTGAAAGTCATGAATTTTTGTAAAGCTACCGCTGGGGAATCTTTCCTATCATATCTTTTGGATAAAATATCAGTCAATTGACTAAATGTTTTGGCCTCCTTTTCATAGGTCCTTAGCAATTGAGCTGCAGCTCCACTCACCCATGTAAACAAAACAAAAATTTTTTCCTCTTCTTCCCAACCATATAAAGCTGCAAGTCTGTTGAATGATCTCCTAAATTCCCCATAAGATATAACCCCAGGGTCCCCACTGAAAATCGGAATTAAATTTATATGATCTACCAAAGCCGTCTTACGGTGAATGGCCGAGATGGCTTTATCTCCTTCGGTTAAAGCCATAATTCACATAAAAAGCACAAAGTAATATAAATATGTTGAAATAATATGTTCAATATTCACATATGCAAAGAAATCAAAGAAAAAAAAAAGGGGGGGGTGAAAAATCTCATGTAGCACAACTATGATGTCCCCGTACAACAATCTTCATCACTTTTACTATGTATATTAAGCATATTAAATAGTGCATAGCAATAATAACACAAATTAATAAAATCGAAGCACTATATTTCTATATATATGCACATGCATAAACACATGATATACATGAAAATGCCATTATTAGCTGCACAAAAAAAAAAAAAAAAAAAAAAAAAAAACACTTAAAGAAACTGATTTATTGTAACTATCTATTTGTTATTATCATTTTCAATACTTATACATTTATTATTTCAGCCGTAATAACACAAAAATGATTTATTTTAAATATCTATTTATTATTATTATTTTCAATACCTATATTTTTATTATTTTAGCAATATACAGGTTTTTTCCATTCACGGCTCCAAATTTGTTGCGAGTTTCTCTTGCAAGGATTCTTTCAAAGCAACAAATAGTATAAATTAGAGGGGCGAGAATATAAATACAAGTTCAATTTAGAAATAAAAGACCCCACAAGTTCATAACAAATAAACAGGTTCCTCTAATGTGCCCAATTCCATAATATGAATCTCACAAACATCATAACAAGAGAAACTCACTATACTTCAATGAATCCTGAGCCAATTACTAGAATGTTAATGGTCAGAATCCTATGAAGCAACCATGACGTTAGTGAATATTAATGTCAGCCTCACTCGTAACAAGAATTTTGCGTTGTGTAATATACATATATTAACATTCCTATTAACCTTAGAGCAAACTCAATGCACGACTCAATCAAATTATGCTACTGGCATCCAAAAAGTTTTAATTAATTAAGGTTTTTTTTTATTTTACAATACAAAAATTAAACAATTCATCACTTAACATTTACATATCATAACATGAACTTAATATTAAAATTAATGGGTTATCTTGACTATTTTAAATATTTAACATCATAACAAGCATAAACATTTAAAAGTAAAATTCACTATTCTGGTCCACATTATACCTACGACCATATGTAAGATTCCCAAGCTTTATAATAAGATAGTGTAAGAAAATATGCTAATTACCAGATCACATCTCATATAATAAGATATCATAATTATGAATTCACAGAACCTAAATTTATATCTGATTAATCATATCTACAGTTCGTATATACATTATTATTATTTTTTTTTTATTTATTTTTTTTTTTTTTATCATTTATTCACTTCTAGCAAGTGTTACCAACGTTTTAAGAAAAGTAAAAGAAACAATCGTTATGATGACTCACCAGCATCCGTTTCAATGGTGTTACTCCTCTCGCAAAACAATATACTTTTTTGGATTTTAGGAGGGGGTAAGTGTATTATCCATACAGCGGTCTCACGCCCTGGCTGACGGCATACCTTGATGGGACTCCCCGATACTGGATTTTTCAGCACACGTCTACGGAATGTTCATACTCTCGCGACATGGATGGCAAGCCTTGATTCGGCACTCCGAGACTAGGTCTCTCAGCCCTCCAACACGGGATGTTGACGCTCACGCGTCCTGGGTGACGACATGCCTCGATACGGCTTTCCAAAACAAGAACTCTCGGCGCGATAATGGTCAAGCAATCCCCTTCTCCAAGCAGGTCCACTGTTCACTAAGCACGGTCGATGAATTCCATCGGCAACTCCTGCACGCCCGCATGCCCTCGGCACTTCGCAGCGGTCCCAGGCTTCCTTCTCCAACACCAGCCGTAAGCCTCCCTCCTTGCCACTCCTGCTAGATAGGTTACTTTTTTTATCGGCCCCAAAAGTAACTTCGTCGGGGGCAGATGTTGGCCTGTCTTCCAGCGAAAAAGATCTCAAACTAAACTTTCTCCCTCTATTTTTTCCAATCATTTTTTTTTTTTTTTTTTTTTTTTTTTTTTTAAAGAACCATCCCTCCAAAATATCTCCTACCAATCATAATCTACCCAAAAATTAAACAAAAACTTAAAATCTCCTGATAGGCCCAAGAACCCCTATGACCTTCGACCCTGCTGCAAGGAGCAACGCTCCACGCCTGACGTACCCTTCTCAATGACCCCTCGCATCGTCAACTAGCAGGTGTTTTCTGATATAAACAATCTAGGCCTTCTTATCTTTATGTCCGATTCCCGTATTTATTACCCACTGTCGCAGAGTGTAACTAATTCCTACGATCGTAAAAACATCCACATCCTGTCTATCTCTTTATTTTATTTTTAACAAGGGGCACTTGTGAAAATACTTTTCACATCTGGGCCTCGCATAAAATGGGCAATAACACCCCCCATAAAATATTTTGACAACTATTGCCTGGGAAGAGATTTGAGACTCGCTCTCATGGAATTCCCACATACAAGTCCAATTTGAAACGCCTTAACAAAACATCTACTGGCCATTTACATTTTTGACTAAACAAGATCTGTTAAACAGTAAAATATACAGAGTCTTTACCTCCTGGTATTTTTTAAACTGTGATATAAGAATAAAAAATAAATAAGGCATTTTAAATGCATGGTTTAAATCTGGTGTAACTTTCACTAAACTTTTCTTTCTCTTTTTAATATTCACGTAAAAATGCTTTGTTGTTTGAAAGGTAATATTTATGCCATCTTATAGTTCACAAAAATAGATTTAAAGATCATATTAAAATATGAAAAATAAAGGGCAAAATTAGCACTAGCCACTGGCCCTGTAAATGAGAGAAAGTGGCAACGATGACGTTCAGATTAGTACAATAATGTAAATAATTGCATAACATTATTAAATTGATAAACAGTATAAAATTGAAGTAAAAAATGGTAAATAATCAATAAAACAATAAAAATATAAATTATAATAAAAATAAACTATAAATTATAATTAATAAGTAAACTAACAGCAATAATAAGATAATAAACTATGATAAATTAATTTAAATGCTTGTCAAAAAATAAGAGTTAATGTAATTAGTTAATGTAATATGCACACTAAGCATCTTAGCTTTTGCATCAGTTTTTGCACTTGGTATAAATTAGTGTCCCACTAATGGAAAAATGCAAAAGAAAAAATTCTTATCATTTTAGTTTTTTTTTTTTCATATTTTGACAGTTTATTGTGTTAATTAAATAATATTTTGCTAGATTTTATATTTTAGGCATAAATGTATTTTATATGCCAGTGATTATAAAGATGAAAACAAGGAATTTTGCATAATGGCCACAGGCCTGTTTGTTGATAAGTTAGTGCCATTTTAACCATACAAAAAGAATTTTCCTGAATTAGCGACCTAGTCAGATCGATTTCTTGTGCTCAAATCAATATAGAGGTCAAGTTTTATTAAAATTGTTAGAGTCGTTTTAGAGATATATCATCATTTTTAGACCCGAGTTTCTTTTAAATAGCCAAAACAAACTTTCTCAAATTCGAAACCTAGCTAGATGAATTCCTTGTGCTCGAATTAGTGTGGAACACATGTTTGATGAAAATTGTGTGAAAAATTGTCGCTCTACAGCAAGCAGATCTTTCAATGCAAAGTTTGATTTACCCTGTAAATACAAAATTTCTTGAATTCCAGACCTAGGCAGATAATTTTCTCCTGCTCGATTTAATATAAGACAAATTTTGTTGAAATTGACCCAGTAGTTTACGATATCATCCGTAATCGGAAAAACGCTTGCTCGTTTAATATATATAATATTTTTAGATAGGAGACAAAATGTTGAATATGTATTTTTAAAAGACGAAGTAAGAGTTATTGCAATTACCTCCATAAAAATACTGGTCAACAGTTTTCAGCCAACCAACATCATTATGAGTATGACAGACTAAGTGAACATTTAGTTTATCTTTTAATCCAGTAGGGCAAGTCTAGAAAGAAAAAAAAAAAACATTATTACTGAACAAAGCATTTTTATAAAAATTTTACCATTTTAAAAATATGCAATAATAATAATGTAATGTTATTCAATGTTATAAAATAATATATCATGACCAGCTATCAAATAAAAAAACAAAGTTTAATTTAAAATAAAATGATTTATAATTTGATATCTCAAAAATTTATTTTTGTGCACTCAGTGCAGTAATGAATTCAAACGCTTTTCTTCATGAAGTTTTTCTGTGGCTCCAGGCAAGGAGGAAGATTGTACTTTTTGACCATAGAAATCACAAAATCTCAAATCTTCCAGGGATAAGGAGATATTTTATTATTATGGGTCATCCTTTGAATTCAATACTGATTCAGTGACGGTAAAAACCTTTACAAAAGATGGGTTTCAAACAGTTGTTACTTAAAAAATGAATTATTTTACTTATTATATGTCCATAAGATAGTATTTATTAAATGTGTAACACATAAAACTCTATTCAATGAAAGGCCGAAACAACCATAATAAATTTAGTATTTACATGTTAAAAAGTTTCATATCTCCTTCATTCAGGTGAATATCCACAGGGAAGGAGGACGATCGAGGCAATTGGCTCCTCCCCCCCCCCCCAGCATTCTCCTTTTGAAAAATTGAAAATTATTAGAATTGCCATAGGAAAGCATTATGACAAGAAAAGAAATGTTTTATATTTTCAAAAAATTAAATCAAAATTACCAAAAATTGTATACCTAAATCTAGGAGCCTTTATTAAATATCAATCTAATTTTACTCTTTTTCAGTTTTTGCTGAATTGACAGACAGACAAATACCGTATTTTCGGGCGTATGAGCCGCGACGCATACGAGTTTAAAAGTATAAAATATTGTAGGTGCGGCTCTTACGCCAGGGCGGCGGGTACGATGATTTTTTTTTTTTTTTTTTTTTTTTTTTTTTTTGTCAAATGATTTTGATACTTTTTTTTCGTTTAATCAACAATTATATGCTCTCAAATTGGTATCAAAACATTTGAAAACGTCTCTCAACCGCAGGTGTCCGTGATGCGTTAGTTGTTTATTTTTAAACAATCAACATTATTCAAAAATAATGTTGGTCTCACCGGTTCTCATGTTAAAAATTATTATATTTTCCCCTCATCTATTAATGATTTTACCTGTAGGATATTGGAATGTACAGCTGTCACATTTTTTTCTTCTAATGATCCTCCTTCCAGTTAGAAAATAAAACTGCCCAAAGAGAGCTCAAATCCCGGTATAGAACTCTTTTGAAATAGACTTCCTATACATAGTAAAAACTTTAGAGAGCAAGATTTTTCTTTATTTTTTTCAATAACTCACTCTTTTTCTATCCGGCAAAAATAATCCAAACTTTGAAACCGGTCGAATCAGCAAGTTTTTTTTCCCCCAAATGAGTTAATTCAGGTGATAAACAACAAAAACGGGCCTGGCGAATAATAAAAAAATAATAAAAGGCCGACTTCCGTGATAAACATTTAAAAGAAGCCAATAGAATATAAACAATTTTCAATGCATATGACTTTGCAAGAATAAGTTTAAATGTGCTACACGAGTCGATGTTAACTTGGCAACTTTAAGGGCTATTTCACCCACGTGCAAACATCGGCTAACTAATGTTAATCTCAAAGAAAAAAAAAGTGTCATTCTCATTCCATTATTTTTAAATGATATTTTTTGCTTTGGATAACGGAAGTCAATCTCCACAAAGAGTCTTTACTTTTTCGATTTTGTTTACAGGTTTTTTTATTAGTATACTTTCACTTTCGAAACTGGTTCTAAAAGTCAAAGTATACCACTAAAAACATCTGTAAACGAAATCGAAAAGGTGTCTTCTTAGGGATCAACATCTCAGATATAAAATACAAAGAAATCATTTAAGCATATTGAAATGCAAACGCATTTGAAAAAAAAAAAAAATCCATAGGATTAACATTAGCGAGTAGATGTTTTTACTTGAGTGAAGCAGTCCGATCTATAGGGGGGGGGGGGGGATCAGCTCGGTCCGGCCCATATAAAATAATAATAATAATTAATAAATAAAAATAACAATCCGGCACCCGGAAAATTTAAAATATCCGCATCCAAGTGAATTTTTTCAATAGATTAATTTTTACTATGATATGGTTAAAAATTGTTTCGTACGAAAAGTTCTGAACAAAACTACTTATTTTATCCTTTTTTTTCCTTTTACTATGTTTATTTTTAAAGAAGTGCCTAATAAAAGCACTCAAGTAAGTATTTATAACTATAAAGCAAACGTGCAATTTTGTTATCTCTTGTTTCTGCTAATAAAAAAAAAAAGAGAGAGAGACACTGGTTATTTAAAGTCACCTTTTCTCCTCATCCTCTTCATGACTCAATGTGCGGACATGTTGCCCTTTGACCTTGATGCGTAAGTCGGCTAATATCGCATTGCTTCTGTTTTGTTTCTTTGAATACAGTAGAAAAAAAAAGAACGAAAATAGTTTTTTTTTACGCTAAGTGGATTTGTGGATTTTTTTTTTCTTTTCTTAATTTATATCTACATAATATAATCATCGAAATAACTTAAGATGAATATAAAGTCTAAATTTGAGCAAGAAATATTTAAACTTACAAAATTTTTGTAAATGAACAAGGATAGATGCGTATGTACCAAATAAAAAATAAACTAATCTACCACAAAAGGAATCATTAAATCAATTATCAATAGTTAAAATATTAAATAAAGATATGCAGGTATATATTTATATAAAGGAATTTGTAGTGCTGTAAGCTATTTAAGAATCGATTTTTTGCCGCAGGCATGATAAACAATTGTGGATTGTATTCGCTGTGGATAATGATTTGTAGTATTATACAATGGTTATATATATATTTATTAATCAATTGTGGTTTAACATGTGTAATTTAATTTTAGCATATGTGCTGTGTTTCAATGTAATTCGTATTTTATTATTTACTTCACCAATTTACTTGATCGTCATTTCTTTACACTGAGGAAAAAGTTGCTTTTTTTTTGGGGGGGGGGGCATGATATTGTTTTAAAATTATTTTTTAACAGATCTCGAAAATACGGTATCGCCGTGATCCCGCTGATTCTAAAATGTTGAGGTTCAACTGTATCATATTTTCGTTAAGAGGCTACTTCAGTCAAGCGACCCGCTCGTTAATGCTAATCCTATGGGAAACATTTATAAAGATATTTCGTTTGAATTTAAATATTTTTAAATGATTTTTGCATTGATTAACTCTGATAGATTTGTAGAAAGAACATTTTTCGCTTTTTGCTTACAGGTATTTTTCAATGAGGGCACTTTCATTTTGGGAGTCGGTTTCGAAAGTGAAAACAATCTTCAAAATCGAAAAAGTATAAAACGATCTGCATATAGATGGACTTGAACTATCCAATGCCCAAAAATCATTTAAAAATATTGAAATGCAAACACGATATCTTTATAAATTTCATCCATAGGATTAGCATTAAGGAGGTCTTTGTGTGTGACTGAAATAATATCTTAACTTTAAAAAAAAAAAAAAAAAAAAATCCTACACTAAAATTAATTTGAAAAAGTCTTTGATCGAAAATCTGACGGATTTTTGCTGGAAAGAACTAGAACTTTGTGGTGTTAATAGTGTTATTTATGACGGCCGATTATCTGCAGGAGGGATATAGGCCCTAGGATAAGTGCCCTCCGTGGGGGGTCTTTCTAAGGGAACCTAAACCGCATTTACACAAGGATGACCAAGATTCGAAGAAAAGTTTAGAACTTTGTGGAAAGAACTAGAAGTCTGTGGAAAGAGCACTTAGAATTGAACGCTACTAGGAAAAGATGCTAGGGAGGAAGCTAGCATCCTGCTGCGCTCCTCTCATTGGCGCAAGTAATTGCGCCTATTTCCGATTGGATTTTAATTGCGTACTACAAACACGTTTTTTTTTTCTTTTTAGCTGAGAATTATTTTACGGTACTGTTCTGCTCTTTTTGTCTGACGCTCTTATTTAAGCAATTTATTTTTTTTTTTTCAAGTGAAAATGGCTCCCAAAAAGTTAAAAAGTTACACCGCCGCTTTCAAGCTTGCTGTGGTTGATAAGGCAGAGCTAATAGGTAATCGTGCTGCAGGACGAGAATATGGAGTTGATGAGCGTTGCGTAAGGAGATGGAGAGCTGAAAAATCTATTTTGAAGGAAATGCCAAAATCTAAGAGGGCACGAAGAAGTGGCGTTGTTGTTTGGCCAAATCTGGAGAGAAATTTAGCCAAGTGGGTAAAGGAGCAAAGGGAAAAAGGAATGCCCGTTTCAACTGTTCAGATACGGTTTCAAGCGAGGATTATGGCATCGAACATGGGATTTACAAATTTTAAAGGTAGTCCCAACTGGTGCTTTAGGTTCATGTCGAGAAATAATTTGTCTGTAAGAACCAGGACAACTGTGGGACAAGAACTGCCTGCAGATTGGGAAAAGACAAAAGCATCTTTTTTAAAGTATGTCCCTGAAAAAATCAAGGAAAACAACTTTTCAACAGCACAGATTATTAATATGGATGAAGTTCCATTAACTTTTGATTGCCCCCCCAGTAGAACTGTTAACACCATTGGGGAAAAAACAATCGGCATCGTAACAACTGGTAATGAGCGAACCTCATTTACCTGTGTTTTAGCTTGCGCTGCGAATGGAGACAAATTAAAACCACTAATTATTTTCAAGCGCAAAACTATGCCTAAGGCAAATTTTCCTTCCGACGTCGTAATACGGTGTAACGAAAAGGGATGGATGTCGGAGGAAATCATGTATGAGTGGCTGGCGGAAGTGTGGAGGAAAAGAAAAAATTCTTTTTTTCAGCCTAGTGGGCTTCTTATTATGGACTCTGAGTGCCCACAAAGGTGATTCCGTAAAAACTGCTTTGAAAAAAGTCTCAGCCGAGCCAGCAATAATCCCTGGCGGATTAACTAAAGTTTTACAGCCTCTTGACTTGGCTGTGAATAAATCTTTCAAGTCCAAAGTAAGAAAACTGTGGGAAAAATGGATGATGGAAGGGCTACATTCATTTACAAATTCTGGAAAAATGCGCAAAGCCACTTACGAAGAAGTAGCGTCGTGTGTTTCATCGGCATGGAAAGACATTAGTGCTAAAACTATTATGTCGGGCTTCAAAGCAGCCAATATCATAGAAAATACAGTTAGTGATGATTCATCTGAATCTGATGATAGTGAAGATGAAAATTGTGACGTATTAACTGATAAACAATTTTTAGAACTATTTAATTCCGACAGTGAAAATTCCGATTTTGATGGATTTGAAGATTTTTAAACATGTTGATAAAATCTTGTATATATTTTTTTCTATATTTTCACTTCATTCCAATAATAATTTTTCATATTTTAAAGATATTTTGAAGTAGTGTTCTCTTATTATATGTAATCCAATATTTTTTTAGAAAATTTTATAAATATTACAAAAAATTGAAATCTTAATATTAAAATTACATACCTGCTATTTATAACGGATCAGTGATAGGAAACGTTATTAAATTGAAAAACAAATACATAATAATAATAAATCAACAGTCAAGGGAAAAATGATTCTGCAATATTTACAGGTAAGATTATAATATTATAAATAAGTTTCTGATATTTATTATATTTTTCTCTGTTTGTTATTGATCCAGTGACAAAATGTTGCTTTTTTTGCAGTAATCTGAGGAGTTAACATAAACTAGTATGCATTTAAAAAATATTTTCTTATAGCAATACGCTTTATTACATCACATTTTTCAGTAATATTTTTACTACAGTTTTTAAGGCATTTGCATACATTAAATCTAAGTGTCTTTCGTCCAATGATTTTTTTCTTCAACAGCTTATTTTATTTATTTTATTTTTTTCGTCAGTGTCTCTATACGATATTTCTTTACATTTTAAATATATTTTTTAGGCACTTAAGTGAAAAAAAAATTTTTTTTTTTAACTGTTCAAGTGAAAATATTTTATATACTGTAACAGTCTCTAAAATCTGGAAACCTCAAATACAGATAGCATAAATGATCATCAAATGTTTTATATTTATATAGTTCAGTTATCCTATCTTATCGACAGATGGCAGCACCAAAAATGTATTTAACTTTTTAGTATAATCTAGATTATATTCTGCATTTTGCCGACAGATGGCCGTACCAATCATTTCTTCTAATTCATTTCCAAGTTTATTTATCTTGATATAGTAAAATAAGAAAACAAAGAAATATCAACAGAAAAATTCATAAACAGTTTATATAAAATATTAGGCCTGGAACAAAGGAATTTTATTACAGAGATTGAGCTAATACCATTGTAATTGGGGAAAAAGTAATGACCAGTAGGCCTAAATTAAAGCAACTAAATACTAACATATAAATAAAATCGTAATCGTGAAAATGCTCTGTGTATATTTAATTTTAATAAGATTAAATGCTTGGCTTTGCTGTTAAATAACTTAATGTGCCATTTATGATTTTTTTTAATAAATATGTGATTTTTTTTCTTTTTTAATGATGATTTTCAATAATTTTTACTTACATTTTAAAGTTGTTTTTTGAAGATCACTAAAATTCGGAAATAACTAAAAGCCGCGTCTACGAACGATTTCGGAATTTAGAGATTTATACTGTATAAATATCAGCAGCTTGGGTGCGGCGCTTACGATGGTGCGGCGCTTACGTCGATGTACTTTTTTTTTTAACAGATTGTCATTGGTGCGGCGCTTACGGTGGGTGCGGCGGGTATTCCCGAAAATACGGTAAAACAAAATACTTTCAAGTGTCAATGATAAATTTCACTAAGGTTTTGTCAATTAATGAACAAAAAAGGATTATGTCCTATGAAAAGACATATGACACCAGACTTTCTGGTACGTTGAATTAGGGGATGTGTACACTTTGTGTACCATAAAACTTCATCTTTAGATATAAAAACAAAATTAAATAACAAAGAGTTAAAAAATAAAAGTAGTGTTCATTCTAGACCATTTTTGAAGGGTGCAGCACCCTGCCCTTTTTCAAATTTGTAAAATGCACCCTGCCCTTTTTAAAAGTAGCAAAATGCGCCACTGGTTTTACCCAGATATTTTAAATATTTATTTATTTTATTCAGTAAAATTTCTAAATTTGTGTGTCCAAAAATGATATAATTGCTTCTCTTCTTTAAGAAAAAGAACATCAAACTATTCAATCATGGTTTAATTTAATTGTATTTTTAATTTTTACATCATAAAATCATTCAAAATTAATATTACTTGATTTATCTTACTTAAAAATTATGTTATTCCCCGCCTTTTTTTTTTTTTTTTTTTTCCTTTATAAAGGCAGTAACAAATTTTTTCTTGCAAAAGTGCCCTTTTCTGCTGCAGTAGTGCCTTTTTTTAGCGAATAGCACCATGCCCTTTTTATTTCTAGTGTGAACACTAATAAAAGCACACTTCTTTGTTTTTAATGCTTATAATTTTTTCATTGACTACAACTTTGGACTGAATTCTAGAATAAGTAAGACAGCCAACTAGACAATTTATGTCATACGCTAACCTAAAAAGCAAAATTCTTTCCACTCGTATTGCTTGTGTTGAGGCAGATAATTCGTTACTTAGCCAGTTTCAGTGAGAATTTGCAGAACTCTATCGGGTCATTCCATTTTAAATCAACAAATGGGGTGTGCATCACCATTTTTAATTTTGATAAAAATTTGCATGTCCATTCCCCATGTTTCCTAGACCTAAAAAAAAATATTTTTTTTTGTTTTAAAAAAAATTATTTTTGATGTATAGGCCAACTTTGTCATTTGGCAACAGTAAAAATTTGGTATTTTAAGGCTTTGTCTAATGAGCTGCAACTTTTTTTCTAATAAAGTTTTAGAGCACAGCCATATCTCATTCCAAAGCTAAGATAATGGTCTTTTTTCATATGGTATCAATAAATTTGAGATTTAAAAACAAAGCGTATCTTTTCAAGGTCAAAGTTAGTGATACAAAATTGATTTTTTACCATTTTTGAAAATGAAAAAAGTCATGAAGGGCTTGGAATAACAAACCCTCTTTTTTTTCTTACATTCATATGGATGGATACTTATTGTATTAAAAAAATTGTCTTGTTACTCTGCCCCCTTCACAAGATATGGCCCTCCGAAGTTGCACATTTTCTAAAAAATCCAGTTTTCAATGCTAAAAAAATTAATGTGGGGGGCAAGGTAAAATTTTTTGTACTTGCCTGATCTTAAGTACTTCATACCAGCTTTCAAACAAAAAAAAGACTGCTTTGTTATTCAAAGGCATTTGGGAGCTTTAGGGGGTCTGAATTTTCAAATAATCGCTCTGAAACGACAATTTTTTTCATACTTCCTGATATTAGTTTTTTGTGAAAGATTGCTAATTTTATATGTTGAAAACAGTTAGAAAAGGCAAAGAAGAATTATCAAAGAATTTATTTAAGGCATAGTCCATGTCAATTCAGGCAGCCAAAGAAAAAATCTTACCTTCATAGTCTCAGAAGTTCTTTGATTGAACATATGTTAAAATTCAGGAAAAAATAAAATTCCTGTAATTTTTGGTTTTCCCCAAAAAAATTTCTGGACCGAGATACAGGGTGCCAAAGATGGCATCCCAAGCACCTTTCCCCGCTTGCGATTTTCGAAAAAAAGTTTAAAGTGCTCTATCTCTAAAACGATGCAAGATATCTCGTTGCAGTTTATTTTATTTTAAAGATAATATTTTTCTGCATAAAAAGATATACTCCATTTTGAAATATGTATTTAATTATTTTTACAGCAGCCTTCTAAAAAAAATTTTTTTAATTAAAAATAATTTTTTTCTCAAAAATGCCAATCTCAAAAATTTTGATTTTTTTACTGTTAGTCAATACCATTGAGTACTACCTTCACTGTAAAGGAGAACTTCCACTTTTGAGATTAACAAGTTTTAGAATCATTTCAAGAATTTAGAGAATTTTACAGGAACTGCATGTCAAAAGTTACAATAAAAGTTTCTCAAATTTTGTTTATTTGTATCATATGTAGCCTATTACATATCCTAAACAAGTTAGAAATCACACGTCAAACATGGTAAATGAGGTGCATTCATACTATGACTAGTTTTATAAATATTTAGATCTTGGAGCAATAAGTATTACACTCTTGTGAAAACTGGCATGAATACAAAATTTATTATGTTTCTATATATTAAATTTAGTAATACAGAAGTAATATAGATCCATCTTAAATAGAACGTAATCACCAGGGCAACCTAGAATCATTACCTATCATGGGATATTTCATTATGTATGATAGAGTTTAATAGAATGAACAATCATCCATTAATATCATAGTGATGGGTATATTCATCTATTACTATCATAGTACCTATATTGCATAAACTTTGAATAGCAAGCAAAAAGAAATTTCATTTGTCCAACCAAGATCTCTGAAACAATTGCAAAATATTCAGATTCACAATTTATAAAAAGGAATTTTTGTTGCCTGTGTATATTATTGTCAGTAGTGGATTGCAAAGGTAAATGATATCAGTTGTTTATGAAATTGTCTTTAACTTTATGTTCCCACTTGGATCGGCTGTTGGGTATAGATTTCCACCTGCAAGACAGTAACACCACCATCAGTGTTCACTTCCTGTTCACAATGTTTTAAGTATTATGGAAGCCCCAGACCCTATTAGTTAAACAGGAAGGCATCACTAAATATCAAAGGAAGATACAGATACTGTTCAACAAATTATGAAGTCTATGAATTTCTAATTTCAGTTCTAAGCAGAGTACACTGGAAGTAATATGTTTTGAAACTTATACATATATTTTGTAAACTTTACTGCATGTTTTTTTTTCTTTTGTAAGCTATTTTTAAAGCTGTCAGTTTCTTATACTTATTAAGAAATAAAATCGTATGTCAAACAAGACTAAGATTTTGATTTCCTGAGACCAGTATGTGATTGTCATACAGGAACTGGTAAAATATATGGCAAAATTTTACATGTGTTTCGATAACTTGTCAAAATCGAAAGTGGAAGTTTTCCGAAATAAGGAAGGCAGTAAGTACTCAATAGTATAAATCAACATCAAAAAAATAACTAAACAAATTTAGGATTGGCTTTTTTGATTTCTTTTAAATAAAAAAAATCCAGAGGCTATATCAGAAAATATGAATACATTTTTACAAAATTGAATATATCATTTCAAACAAAAAAATGTTACCTTAAAAAAAAAAAAAAAAAAAAAAAAAAAAAAAAAAAAAAATGTTATGAAAGTCAAATTAGAACTTTGAAAAAAAGACACTCATAAATATTTTATTCATCCTGTTAAATCCTATCACGCATAATTAATTCAAACATATCCCATGATAGGTAATGATTCTAGATTGCCCTGTTGATTACATTCTTTTTAAGATGGATTCATATTACTTCTATATTACTGAATTTAATACATAGAAACATAATAAATTTTGTATTCATGCCAGTTTTCACAAGAGTGTAATATTTATTGCACCAAGATCTAAATATTTATAAAACTAGTCATAGTATGAATGCACCTCATGTACCATGTTTGATGTATGATTTATAACTTGTTTAGGATATGTAATAGGCTACATATGATACAAATAAACAAAAATTGAGACTTTTATTGGAACTTTTGATATGCAGTTCCTGTAAAATTCTCTAAATTCTTGAAATGATTCTAAAACTTGTTAAACTCAAAAGTGGAAGTTCTCCTTTACAGTGAAGGTAGTCCTCAATGGTATTGACTAACAGTAAAAAAATCAAAATTTTTAAGAGTGGCATTTTTGAAAAAAAAATTATTTTTGATTTAAAAAAAAATTTTTTAGAAGGCTGCTGTAAAAATAATTAAATACATATTTCAAAATGGAGTATATCTTTTTATGCAGAAAAATATTATCTTTAAAATAAAATAAACTGCAACGAAATATCTTGCATCATTTCAGAGATAGAGCACTTTAAACTTTTTTTCGAAAATCGCAAACGGGAAAAGGTGCTCGGGATGCCATCTTTGGCACCCTGTATCTCGGTCCAGAAATTTTTTTGGGAAAAATCAAAAATTACGGGAATTTTATTTTTCCCTGAATTTTGACATATGTTCAATCAAAGAACTTCTGAGACTATGAAGGTAACCCCCCTGCCTGAATCGACATGGATTCGGCCTTAAACTTTAATAAGCTAATTTAAGAAATTTAACACCTGAAGACATAGAATAAAACTGAACTCTCAAAGCATGCAAAAGTATATTGTTCAGTGTTTTGCTCTCTCTCGGAGAAGAGTTGATAAATGTTCACTCATCTCAGGTGTGATATTATGACATCTTTCCTGTGCAGACCATAATTCTGATGGAGTTAGAATTTTTAAGATGTCTTGAAATCGAACCCAAGTTTGGTTACCTTGACGTGATATTTTAAATGATGTTCCAGGTCCTAATGGGAATATTTGTCTAGAAATTTTTTTTCATGGTATGTACAAACAGTTTCAATGCTTTTACATCCAGTTCTTAAATGTAATAAAGTTTTATCCTCATCACTATATTTTGAAATACTGTTTATAGTTGACTGTCTACTATAACTTAAAATGTTACAATCATCTTTCTTAAAAATTCCTACAGAACATTTAGGGTTATCCACAATTTACTCTTTATATGTAAAAAGATCCATTCAACCCTTTCCGGCACACTGTGCCTGGACTGGGATACCTAATTTTAATTCCAAACTTGCAAACGGCACCAGTAACGTTTTAGTAAAATTTTGCTTTTACAATAAAAGCTTAAATTAAGGAATTTAAAATATTTAAAAAATTTGTTTGTGAATTCTGGTGTCAGTCGATAATTTCTCATTTTAGTACAGATTTTGACCGTGCCGGAAAGGGTTAAGAATCCATTTTTTATTTATATGTATAAAAACAAATTAAAAAAAAAAACTTATGTTAATGAAAAAAAGTGCTTCACCAAAATATTCTATAAATATGTACTGGATCTTGAAATGAAAAAAAAAAAAAAAAAAAAAATACATTAAACACTGAAATATCAAGAATACAACAGGAACACTTGCTTAGCAACTTTCCAGAGTTAAAGAATCAACTGAGCAGTTGCAGTGACATCATTATGCAACTCTCTTATTCTGATGTTATTGGATAGTTGTATCCAATAATAAGTGAACAGCTCTGTCTTTGGCACAGTGCCAACCACTAATAGGAAAGATACAAAGAACTGTTCATGTTTGTTAATAAATGGGAAGCAAACTGGGCAAGTTGAGACCTGGCTATTCCTGTCATAGTTAGCAAATGGATGCTTACAAATGATGAGAGTTAGGAATATGTTAAAATACTATTTATGAGGTTAATCTAAAGCCTTTAAATAAGATAAGTTCATAATATATGCAAAAAAATGCATATTTACAAAAAAAAAGAAAAGCACATGAAAAAACTGTCGTTTCAGAGCGATTATTTGAAAATTCAGACCCCCTAAAGCTCCCAAATGCCTTTGAATAACAAAGCAATCTTTTTTTTGTTTGAAAGCTGGTATGAACTACTTAAGATCAGGCAAGTACAAAAAATTTTACCTTGCCCCCCACATTAATTTTTTTAGCATTGAAAACTGGATTTTTTAGAAAATGTGCAACTTCGGAGGGCCATATCTTGTGAAGGGGGCAGAGTAACAAGACAATTTTTTTAATACAATAAGTATCCATCCATATGAATGTAAGAAAAAAAAGAGGGTTTGTTATTCCAAGCCCTTCATGACTTTTTTCATTTTCAAAAATGGTAAAAAATCAATTTTGTATCACTAACTTTGACTTTGAAAAGATACACTTTGTTTTTAAATCTCAAATTTATTGATACCATATGAAAAAAGACCATTCTCTTAGCTTTGGAATGAGATATGGCTGTGCTCTAAAACTTTATTAGAAAAAAAGTTTCAGCTCATTAGACAAAGCCTTAAAATACCAAATTTTTACTGTTGCCAAACGACAAAGTTGGCCTATACATCAAAAATAATTTTTTTTAAACAAAAAAAAAATATTTTTTTTAGGTCTAGGAAACATGGGGAATGGACATGCAATTTTTTATCAAAATTAAAAATGGTGATGCAACCAACTTTTTTGAAAATTTGTTGATTTAAAATGGAATGACCCTATCCAGACTTTTCTGATAGGATGCTATTTTTTTTAAAAAACATTTTACATATGTAAAAATTCAAGTCATAATTTTGTGAATTTGAAATTATCATTATATTTAGGTTCATGTTTAAAGGTGTTCTTAAATCAAAAAGGGCAACTTTGTGACACATGCTTTAATTTATTTTTGTTCGGAAATGCATGAAAATAGCAGGTGTTATTATTCAGAAACTGTCTAATTTCACTGAATCTTCTATTTTTTTAAAACACAATAGATTTTTGATAACAATCCTTCAAAGTTGACACTTTTGAGCACATTTCCTGACGAAAGCAGAAAAACCTGTCGAAAAGTATGAGAAAATGTGTGACCACGTCATCAAAATATCTTATAACTCGATAGGTAATTTAATTATCATAAAATAGAAAAATAGGTTCTATTCGAAATCGCTTTCATAGTCAGGCCTTAGAATTTTATATCTTTCTGTTAAAAAATGAATTTGTAATGTGTCAAAACATTTTTCGTTTGTTGAGCAGAGTAGTTAAGGACACCCTTAAACATTTTAAAAAAGATATATGTTTGCAGTTTGCACATTTTTCCTTATACAGTAGACTCCCTCAAATATGCACAGCTTGGGACCAGAGGTTGTGCGGATTTTAGAATTTTGTGGATTTCTGATCATTGCTTTGTTTATATATATTTTAAAGTAATCTGAATATAATTAATTATGAAATCAAAAGTATAATGAATGCTTACAATGATCTAAAATATTAAAATAAGCAATAAACTAAAATAATAAAAATTTAGATGATTTTTAAAATGATTAAAATATTAAAAGCAAAGGTCAAGTTAATAATCAATAGTGTACAATTAAATATTCCTTAAAAAGCTGAAATTATTCTATGAAAATTGCATCATAAAGGTACATTAATAATTCACATCAGGATCATAAAAAAAACAAAGCTTTTATCAGGTTTAGCCAGACTTAATAACTGAAAAAGCTTGATTATTGCATAAATATATTTGGTAAGATTGTGATTAGCAATGATATGAGCAATATCTTCATTTTTTCAGAAATAAATTATTCTTTCTTCATAAAAAAACATGAATTCAATAACTTTAACAAAAATTACAAATAAAAAAAATATATGGAATTGATTTAAAACTAAAAGAGTCAAATTTTGCACCTACATCTAAATTGAATGTTTCACTGTTTACATCTGTAAATCATATGCAGATTTTAGGATTGCGGATTTGAGGGAGTCTACTATATATGAGGACCCCAGAAGCCAAAGAAGCCAAGGGGTATAAGTGACAAAATTGAAAAAAATAAACTAAATTAAATACACAGACGGCCTAAAAATATGCTTTTTTCATTTCAGGTAAAGAAATATAAGTGATTTTCTTATTATTTGTTGAGTTATAGAGGCAAACCACTTTTTTTGAAAAACAAACAATATTGATTAATTATACGTTTAAAGAAAATTGTACTTTATTTTTTAACAGTTATTGAAATAAGAGTTCAAAGACCAGAATGCAACAAGCAGAAATTTCCTATTTCAATCCACTCAATTGTTATTGATGTTCTAATTTAACATCAATTATCTTTAAACTCAATTTACTCCAAATCGAAATTTTGTCACTTGTACCCCTTGGTTTCTGGGGTCCTCATATATAATAGTGACAGGTCAGATTTTACTTTTAAATGACTTAATTTTTGAAAGATTCGGTTTATTTTTATTTTTTTTATCCTATTTTTTAGACAAAGAATTTTATAAAGGGTTCTGTTTTAAGATGGAAAGTTTTATGCAAGGTCTTTTTTGAGATTTAAAAAAAAAAAATTGTGAAGGATCCCAGTGTGAAATGAAAAATTTTGTGAAGGCCCTGCTTGAAATGAAAAGTTTCATGAAAAGTCCTTTAAAGGCAGCAGTGCAAAAATCTAGATATCAAAGAAGACAATAGGCAGTCTCTCACCATTAAAATTTAAAAGTTTTCTTCACTTAAAATTTAATAGCATTCTTTAAAGAATTTTATACAAAATATTAGATGAAAAATAATGTTATAAATTTAGTGGTGTGAAATTGCCTGCTGATGCCTAGATTTTTGCTCCCTATTTAAAGGAACCAATTTCTTCCCAAACAAATCCCTAATTTAATTCATAAAATAAACATTGTATAAAAAAAAAAGCTTGATTATCCAAAAACTTTCTAAATCAATCATTCCATCATATTGATTTTATTTCATTCTGTGGTATATTTTAAAAATTTTTAAGAGGATTTCAGTTTATAACATTTAACCTAATATAAGTAATTTTTTTCTTTCACAACTTTCAATACTTTTTTTTTTTTTTTTTTCCCACATATTACAGCTATTTTTTTTACATTTATTAAAAAAAAATTTAATTTCAAAGTCCTGACGGGATATGAAATTAAGATTGTCCAAAATAACACACTATAACACATGCGAAACAGTTATGAAAATAAAAGTTGAGATTTTATTGGTTAATTTTTTATAACCAAAATCTTTGCATGATGTCCATTACTACCCTACATAAAAGAGAAACAAATTATATGTTAATGTGTGGATACATATATATATATATATTAAAATCTTAATGAATTTCGAACTACATCTATTTTTTGGGAGAGAGGGTGAAGCACGATTTTTAACTTATTAAACATTAGATAAAAAATTGTATAAAAAAAAAAGCTTGATTATCCAAAAACTTTCTAAATCAATCATTCCATCATATTGATTTTATTTCATTCTGTGGTATATTTTAAAAATTTTTAAGAGGATTTCAGTTTATAACATTTAACCTAATATAAGTAATTTTTTTCTTTCACAACTTTCAATACTTTTTTTTTTTTTTTTCCCACATATTACAGCTATTTTTTTTACATTTATTAAAAAAAAATTTAATTTCAAAGTCCTGACGGGATATGAAATTAAGATTGTCCAAAATAACACACTATAACACATGCGAAACAGTTATGAAAATAAAAGTTGAGATTTTATTGGTTAATTTTTTATAACCAAAATCTTTGCATGATGTCCATTACTACCCTACATAAAAGAGAAACAAATTATATGTTAATGTGTGGATACATATATATATATATATTAAAATCTTAATGAATTTCGAACTACATCTATTTTTTGGGAGAGAGGGTGAAGCACGATTTTTAACTTATTAAACATTAGATACTCTACATAGTGTTTATCAGCCTAAAAAATGCCCTTCACCCTTTTTTCCGTACAAACCAAGCAAAATAATAACAATAATGACAAACTGGATGGTTACTATCCAATTGTCAAAAGAAGAATTTATGGAAAAAATAAAAGTTGTTATGAAATAAGTGCTACACGGCATGAAATGTATTTCCCCCCCCTTTCGCAGCAGAGAGCTGCCATAGATACTGAGATTACGAAATGATAAAATGCAGTATATATTTTACCTATTTCATAGCTGCCATCTTTTAACTAATCTTCCACAATACCTGGATTAGTTTGATCCAGGTTAAACTCATTTCGAACCAGAAAATTTATTAATTTAATGTCAGGCTTCTAGGTTGAAAACATTTAATTTTATTTCTTTGAAATAATTCTGGTTCGAAATTCATTAAACTAGGATTAAATTAACGCACGCATTACGGTTAACTGATATCAGGTTGGCATCAGTGATATTTTATTTACATAATTTTGTTAGCAAAAATTTTGTAGTATCATTAATATTATTTAATAAAAATAAATTTTAACTATAGTATCAATAAGAATAACTTCTTATAAACCTTTTAAACGATGTTGAATACCAGCAAAATATTTAACTTTTGATTTGTATAATATAAAGTACCTGCATCTCTGCTTATGAGATAAAATAACGACAAAACCTACTTTAATGGCATTGACAAAGATAAAATATAGAGAAATAATTTGGCACAATGAATGGCAAATTCGTAAGCCTACTTAGATGAATCTTTATATTGGATATATTTAAAAGGCTATTTATAACACAATTCCTAAATTTACCTCATATCCAGTTTTAAGTTTTTCCTTTACAGGCAAACAGTTGACAAGTGTGACAAAAGATAGAATAAAAATATAAAAGAATAAGTTCATTATCAAGTGAAGGTAACAATTATTTCGCCGCAAAATGTGAAAAATGTATAACTAAAATGACAGTAAAAGATGTGAAAGCTGAAAATTGTTACTTTAAAATAAGATTGTTTTTATCGATAAATTAAACATCATGTGAAAAGCACTGGTATATATTTTTAAAAAAATTGATAGGTTATCGGAGTTCAAATTCTAACAATCTTAAAAAAACAAATGGTAATGTTTATGTTTGTTTTTGTCACGTGATCTCTCTTCCAGCAAGATTGCTGCCAATCAATTTTTAAGGAAAAATAAAATATTCTATTCAAAAATGTGGATCGAGTCATGTGTCCGCAATGAAAATCAAAATATGGAGTGAACTTTACAGTAGGTTCAGCAAAAAGCACTAATTTGAAAAAAATTACAAATGTCGATCACAGCGACATCTGATAGTTCCAATGTAAATATTACATATGAATTCATTTAATTAAGAAATTAATAATAATTAAGAAAGTATTTAATAGTGAAAAGCCAGAAAAGCTCGCTGTGATTGACTTTTGTTTTTCAAGATTGTTTAATATTTTTGGGATTCAATTTTTTACCACTTTTCAAAGCATTACTGAAATAGCCGGTTTTCACATTACATTGTTAAACATTTTTCCACTTTTACTGTATGCTATTAATATTTTCCGCGTCATTCCACTTTAAATTATCCCATTTAAAACAATCATATCCACTCTTATTTTCTGAAATGATATATATATATATACAGTGAAACTTCCAAATAAGGGACACCCATGGGAGCGGAACTTTTGTCCCTTAAATAGAGGTGTCCCTTATTCGGAGTCTTTACGTTTTTTAAAAATTAATCATTCATAAGGACATAAAAAATAAGAAAATATTAAAATTGAAGTTTAAATGTACCCGAGAGTTATAAATTACATTAATTAGGCACAAAAGTAATAGAAAATTAATTAATTTAATTTTTTAATTGATTACTTAATTAGTAAATGATTTGTAGAGTTGTTGATTTGTATTTTTTACGTAAATGTTTCTATAATGCAAAAAGTGCAATAATATTTTAGTCTTACTTGTGATGTAATCAATAAAAAAGTGACTGTTATGCAGATTTCAATTCTTCTACTACTAAACTTTTCAGACATTCATTTACCAATCTTAGTCCTTCATTATAAGCAGTATTTACGAAAAAAGTATTCAACTGCTTTGCATATTTTAAAGTATCTGTAACGTTCTTTATTTCACAATTTTCCTTTCTCTTTCATTTTCAGAGTCATCCCTTACAATTTTCAGCATTATTTTCAATATAGACTGGGAAGTGGCAACACAGACAATCACCTCATCGAGTTCACGGCAGAAATTCTAGAATTAATTAAAACTCAATATGCATGTTAAAATGCAACTGGTCTACTAAGTCATATTTTGGTGGAAAACACCTAAAAATCAAAATTTAGGGGTTGACTCGTAGATTTACCATTATGTTTTCTTGCACTCAAATCTATGAAAATATGGAGGACTGGGTGCAGGATACCCCAATGATAAACCTACGAATCAACCACTAAAATTGGGTTTATATCTATTTTCCACCTAGGTATGACTTGACAGATCCAATTGAATTTTAATTTGTGAATAGATTTTTAATCAATTCTGGAATTTCAGCTGTGAACTCAATGGAATTATTGTCTGCACTGTCACCTCTTGCTCTGATAGTGATAAACACACTTTGATAATTTCATCTGAATTGTGGATAAATAAATGCTCATCAGTTGAGTTGCATATCTCTGTACCAACATAACTGCCTCATTATCTCAAATGCAAAAATCAACCCTTTTAACATTTTGCACTCGTATGTCCATTGTGACTGGTCAGCATTTTTCTTTGCAAAATTTGTTTATGTCATACCGTAACAAAAGAAAATAAAATTTGTCATTTAATTAAAGTTTCTTTTTTGATATTATGTATTTAAGGAATTTTTTTTTTTTTTTTTTTTTTTTTTAAGTGGTGTCAACTGAATAAAATTTGTGTAAGAAATGCCCGAATCGAAGGGGTTATACCCTGTTCGCACTGGGATAGTTGAGTCACTTAACTTTAAGTCACTTAAATTTTTTGAAGCGGGATACCCGGAATTAGGCTTCACCTGTTCGCACTTGCTAAATATTTTAAGTGACTTAACTTGGCCAAAATGGCATCTGGGCATGCGCATAAGTTCTGAAATTTGTAACTGCAACTCTTAACTGCTTTTTTGTTTACATAGCAATTATCCTGCCATATTTCAATTAAAAATTAATTTTGTCATCCTCCCAATTTATTTTGCTGGAGGAAATAACAGGTTCAATATTTTACATTTTTGAACTTTGATTACAAAAAAACCCCCACAAACGCACGTGTTAAGCAATTGGGGTAAACAAATAACAGTTTGAAATAATTTATAATTGTTTTTAGGACTCAACTCCAGTAATTTAATAATCAGAATTAAATATTCTAAAATTCAGAAATAATAATTAAATATTCAGAAGGCACATTTCCACTCAACTCATAGTTAAGCGAGTAGTGCTCACTTAAGTGAGTTGCAGAAACTTGCTTAAGCAAGAATCTTGATTCCGGGTACGACCACTTCAAAAAACTTCAAGTTAAGTGACTTAACTTTCTCAGTGCGAACAGGGTATTAATCTCATTTTCAAGTGTCCCTTATTCAGAGGTAAATACATTACACTTCCTATACCAAGGGACTGGGACCAGAACTTTTGTCCCTTAAATAGAGGTGTCCCTTATTTGGAGGTTTCACTGTATATATATATATATCAGGGATACTATGATAAAGTAAACCCATACGACACAAACATGTTCTGAGGACATACGATAAGCGACATAAGCAGTATATTGCCTCAGCCGCGGGACATGTTATAATATCCGATCATTATTCGGAAGATGTCCGGAGGGGAACAAAAAGATACACCTACCCATGTCTCCGAACGTCATTTTTAGCCTTTCACAGGATGGCAGCAGGATGCTCATAGGACGAGATAAAATGAATGGAATTGTGCACCCTCTGCTTCTCCGGCATACGGAATTCATTCGGATTAGTAGCGAACACTTTTTATAAAAATAAATTGATACAAAACGTTGGAAAAAACCAGTATTTTTCTAGCATTCATTTTGAATGCTTACTTTTAAATGAATATTTTAATTGTAATGTATTCATTGGGAAATATTTTGTTTGCGAAAAACAACAATAAATGGTATCATATAAAAAAGAATGTAATAATAAAAAAATAAATTAAAAATAAAAAAACAGAAAATGAGGAAGATGTAATTTGCCCAACGTGCCTTTTTTATATTGCAGATGATGTGCCCAGTCAGGGATCGAAAAGAAGAACCCACAGTCAGTACGAGAACTTATGTGCCGAGCAAAAGGCTAGCTCAATCGCTTCCTGCGAGAAACTCGTTTTACTGACAGCGCAAGATGACGCCGCTACAGTACTCCACCCCCAGTGAGAAGAACGTCACGTTGACGTTAGTCGAGCGATATGCACTCGTGTTGTGCTGGCAGTGCCAAAGTGATGCGTTGTCGTAGTCGTGCTGCCGCCGAGCGCATGTGTGGCCCCTCGATGATACGTGACGTGGCAGGCTTTGCGTGCTCTGAGCGTTTCACAGGCTTTGGTTGTGTGCTGTGACTGCGAGCATTACACAGGCTTTGGTCGTGCTGCGAACGTTTCGCAGACTTTGGATGCTGGGGGTGTTTTCAGTGCTGCCACCTGTTGGTCTTGAATGAAGATGGTGAAGTGCATGTTCGTTTGTCCAAGGTCACCAATGCAGATGATGTGCCCAATCAAGGGTCGAACCGAAGAACCCGCGGTCAGTAAGCGAGAACTTATGTGCCGAGCAAAAAGCTAGCTCAACCGCTTCCTGCGAGAAACTCGTTTTACTGACCGCGCAAGATGGCGCTGCTACAATATGATGCTCTGATTTTTATTAATTTTTTTTCTTGCACGGAGGGTAACATCATTTCTATTAAAAAATACTGGTAGTTTGGAAACAATTTTCCATACTATAGCTATTTTTTAATAGAAACGTTGCAGTGCACACGACTGTGCAAGATAAAATTAATAAAAATCAGAACATCATTTACAAAGTATTAATTTAAAAATAAACAATAAAGATAAATGCTGGAAAAATTATTTCAAAGAGAAAATCAGATGTTATTTCTGTTCTCAGCATTCTTTTTTTTTCAACTATTAAGTAGCATACAATGAATGAGGTATTATTGGATATGATTCTTTGTTCATTTATCTGACGGTCCATTGTCTTATGTCCATTTATCCATACTGAATTTTCTTTATACTTTTTTTGTTAATATCATACACATTTCAGATTTCAACATCCTTTCTTCTATGTAAATACAAAGCGAACAAAGATGAATGGGAATTTATATGAAATGCTTTAGATACAGTACTATTTAGTTAAAACAAGTTTTGGTTAATAAAAAATTGCAGTTAATTACAAATTTAGGAAAAATGTATCAGGAAACAAACTAAGATTACAGTGTGAAAACCTTGCATGAGTCAATTGATCCAGACTTCATATTATACTTTTCTAATGAATAAATTTCCTTCCTTCCAAACAAAACCTGTATTTCATATACTTATACATTTATTTATTTATTTTAAAGTAAGTTACATTGTTCAAAAATACTAACTAAGCTCAAATTAGTGGAAATAATCTTATAAAATTAGTGATTTTATAAGATTGAAAACTAGTTTTTGTCAAGACTGAATATTAATAGGAATATTTAGATATTAGTCATCTTTTCTTCAACCTCGTTTTATTTTAAGTGATTTAGAGAGTCACCAAATTCCACGATATCATAAAGTGTATGCCATTTTAAAGCAACATGATGGATCGTTCAGATCAGACCGTTTCAATATGTCAGCCATAAGCAAAATTCAAAGTGCTATAACTCAATCATTTTGTAAGATATAGACAAAATAAAAAGTGTTCTGGAATCATTGTTTTAAGTTCTAACACGTAAAAGAAAAATATTTTTCAAATTATGATTTTTTCGCATTTAATTTTAAATTTTAAATTAAAATTTTTTTTTTAAATGGCCACCATTTTGAAACAAAATGGCGGATGATGCTGGCCAACGAACTCGGTCGAGACATTTGTATGTACTATGTACGTACCAAGTTTCATTGAAATCGGTTCATAAATGCGCGTGTTATTACGTGACAAAAATCAGATCGTTTCAAAATGTCAGCCATAAAGAAAAATTCAAAGTGCTATAACTCAATCATTTTTTAAGATATAGACAAAATAAAAAGTGTTCTGGAATCTTTGTTTTAAGTTCTAACACGTAAAAGAAAAATATTGTTCAACTTTTAATTTTTTCGCATTTAATTTTAAATTTTTTAAAAAATTGAAAATGGTCGCCATTTTGAAACAAAATGGCGGATGTTGCTGGCCAACGAACTCGGTCGAGCCATTTGTATATACTATGTACATACCAAGTTTCATTCAAATCGGTTCATAAATACGTTAGTTATCGCATGACAAAAATCATATATATATATATATATATATATATATACACTATATTGCCATTGATTATGGGACACTTGCGATTTTAGACATTTTACTAAATATCTAGAAAAATACATGAGGAATCATCTCGAAACTCTTAGTGTATAAATATAATTGTATACGTCATACATCTCCGTGAAGATTTTTTACCGAAACGCCATAGGGGACCGTCAACAAATTAAAAAAGAATGAATATCTTTTGAATAACCCTGTCAAAACTAATGTAGCAAAAGCGCTCAAACTCTAGATTATGATTGAATGCCTTATTGTAATACACTGTGTTCATTTTTATGCAAATAGCATGCACACTCGCAGAGTAATTAAGGTTTTTATAAAAATGGTCCCAAATTTTTCCAAGTTTTTTCATTATAATTTTCAGAGTTCTTAATATAAAATAATATTTTTTTCAGGAAATATGACAAACAATATTGCACACAGTACCCTGTAATCAGAATTAAAAAATAATAAAAATTGTATGAAAAATGAGTAGGTTTACTATATAATTTTTTACTGCGCATGCGTCAAAGATATCAAAATTTCATTTGCATATTATGTTAGCTAAATGTATAGAGCAACTTTTGTAAAAGTCTCAAAATCATAGCTTGAAAATTCTGAAAGTAATCGTCTATAGAAAAAGGACAAAATCTGTTGTTTCCAAAATGAAGCAAAAAATGAGGGATTTTATCCAAATGCAGTAGTACATCCCATATTGTGTATTCTATATTGACACTAATCAATGGATATATGGATACAACCCCTCTTGTTTTTGCATCATTTTGAGAATAACGGATTTTCGACTTATTCAATTGACGATTATTGTCAGAATTTTCAAGTTATGATTTTGTGACTTTCACAAAAGTTGCTCTATACATTTAGCTAACATAATATGCAAATGAAATTTTGATATCGTTGACGCATGCGCAGTAAAAAATTATTTAGTAAACCAACTCATTTTTTATACAATTTTCATTATTTTTTAATTCTGATTACAGGGTACTGTGTGCAATGTTGTTTGTCATATTTTCTGAAAAAAAATATTATTTTATATTAAGAACTCTGAAAATTATAAGGAAAAAACTTGGAAAAATTTGGGATCATTTTTATAAAAACCTTAATTACTCTGCGAGTATGCATGCTATTTGCATAAAAATGAACAAGGCTTATTATAATAAGGCATTCAATCATAATCTAGAGTTTGAGCGCTTTTGCTACATTAGTTTTGACAGGGTTATTCAAAAGATATTCATTCTTTTTTAATTTGCTGACGGCCCCCTATGGAGTTTCGGGAAAAAATCTTCACGGAGATGTATGACTTATACTATTATATTTATACACTAAGAGTTTCGAGATGATTCCTCATGTATTTTTCTAGATATTTAGTAAAATGTCTAAAATCGCAAGTGTCCCATAATCAATGGCAATATAGTGTATATATATATTTTGAACGGAGGGTGGTTTTGGGGTCTGGGGGTCATGATCGGTGAAAATATACCAAAATTTTCCGGAAGTGCTTTCCTCCGGACGGCTGCAATAGGTAGCTTTTTACTTTTTGTAATGAAAGCTACCTAAAATGTGTAACAATTAAGCTGAATATTTACTATTAATAATCTATACATATAATAAAACAGTAGGACCCGGTGTGTCTGTACATTGAAGATAATTGACAAAAATGGAGTCAGGGCGATAAAAGAAAACCAATGAAACACAAAAAAAAATTTTTTGAATTTTTTGTCTGTCTGTCTGTCTGTCTGTCTGTCTGTTTGTTCGAGGTTATCTTCGTAACTACTGAATGGATTTTTATGCGGTTTTCACTAATGAAGAATGCACACTCCCGGGCAGTGTATAGGCTTTGTTTCATCAAAATCGGACAACAGACAAAAAAGTAACAAAAAGAAACAAAAGAAACTATTAGGTGCGCTGCTCACGTTTTTTAGTACATAACGTTTTTTAGTACATATAAAATCCAATAGATGTCACTGTGCGATTTTAAAACGCGCTATCGTTATGTTTTCGCCAGTCTACTTAAGTATGAGAAAGTTTCAAGCTGGCTGTCGTTCCATGTGGTTTAGTCGGTAGAACGTCAGTGCGCCATACTGATGGCCCGGGTTCGATTCCCAGCATGGAATTTTTTTTCACTATGTTGGCATTAACGCCTATAAGCAATTAAAAGAATTTGAAATATTGTATTCAAGGCGAATTTTCTCTCTGGGAAAATTTCCTTGCATTAATATGTCAGTGTAATTTTTTTTTCGATTTAATTTTTTTTTTCGAAACTTTGTTTTTCTTAAAAAATTACAGTAAATATTTGATATTTCCCAACGTTTTTTGAATGATCGACTTGCTTTTTTTTTTTTTTAATGTATGTCTGAACCTTATCTAACTACTTCTTCAAGATTTCTTTAGATAAACCGACCAGCGTAGCGGGCGAAGGCCGCTAGTATATTAATAATTTCTGTTAATAATCAGTTATCTATATTATTTACCTTAAACCAAAATCTTTAGCTTAATTCTTTAAGAGTAAAAGACTCATAATGATCAATTGCCACTAATATAGCATAAATTTAGGAATATAAGTTTTAACATAAATGAAAGGAAAACAATAAAATTTCATGATGTCACATCTTAAATACGAAACAATTACATAAAAATTATTTTTAATTACTATAGAAAATTCATTAAACAAACTTTTATTTTTAGATAGAATTAGGTACATTTTCCCTTCTCTTTAAATTTCAACAGCTTCATGTAAAAAAACACAGCAAGAATCATAAGAATTTAATAATATTTACACTATCAGATTCAGTTATATTTAATACTTCTTACCTGATAACTTGTTTTAGCCTTCACAATGGCATTTTTCATTGCAATAAGTTTTTGTTTCAATTAAATTATAAATGTATACATTTAACCCTTTGCGGGCAAATTCATTGCTAAAGTATTGAAATTAATGACTGACACCGGAATTTGAAAACAACTTTATTTGTAAATAAATAATAATAATAAAAAAAACGCAATATTTCTCGCATTCAATAAACCGTAGTTTTCTTAAACAAAATTCCGGTGCCAATGTGGCGTTTGAGAATTAAAATTAAGTGGTATATCTGTGAAACCACAGCGCCGCAAGGAGTTAATTTAGTTTTTCTATGTATCAGATTCCATTGAATTCTTTAATTAATTTTTATAGTAAACGTATGAAAAGTATTAAGCACATAGAAAAATATGTTAAAATCATTTTGTAACATAATTATTTATTGATTTTTTCAAAATACATAATAAAACTAACTAAATCTATTTACATCTTTTATATGAATATGGATGCAATATTTCTAAATAATTCTAACACAAATATTTTACTCACTGCTTTAGAATAGATCAATTTAAAGTTTTTTTAAAAATCAATTTCTGAAGCATATCCATTTAGAATCAATGTTGAGTAGGAACACAAAATAAAATAACAACAATATACACATTTAATATTTAATGCACTTTAATTTACATTTTTGGACTTTTTTTTTACATAACATTGTCATAACATGTCTTTAATACTTCTTCAATATGCTCTCTTGATATACCTTTGTTTTTTTCTTGACAGCATCTGAAAAAAAGAAATTAATAAATAAAGCTAATTAAAATTTAGAGTAGAATATCATTATGGCTACAGTAGTTAAACAAAATTTTGTGAGAATCCATTAATACAACAACGCGACAGTTGAACTCTATTTTTAGCGCATGCGCACTGGTAATTCCGCCGTTACGGAAGTTCACTGGACTGCTCCGTACGATCGTAGATGGTTCATCAGAATTCTGGCGTCCTCCGAACGTCCAAAGTCGGACGCGTACAGGATCGGATGGTAATAGGACCGTCCGCTTCTATGTAGGACCACATAGGACGTTCGGAGGGAGTTTTGGCGGTATGGGAATGTTACTTAGGTAGAGTTTTGCGATATTTCACACATGTCTCATATTTGTGTACAATACATTTAATGTCTTGTGAAAGGCTAAGCCAGAACATAATTTCCTAAGGTCTATTTTTGCATTTTCAACACGTAGATTATATGTTTGTAATAAGAAAAACATTTCTGGTTTTTAAGTTTTAGGAAAAATAATTTTGTCATTCAAAAATAACGAGCCTCCAATAAGATTAAATTTATTTTGCAATTTATAATATCTCTTTAAATTACTTGCAATTTTCTTTTATTAGACCATCCTCCTTACAATAACTCATGATTTCTCTAATTGTAAATGTAATTGTCTTTAATTGTAAAACGTATGAAACCAATGCATAAAGTTGAATTCGTGTCGAATATCATGTCAAATTATTTAATACGAAAATCACCACTTTTCAAGGGGACAAAAGAATATTTTAGTTATAAATTCAAAAGCAGCGCCAGACAGAAGTAGACAATTGCATAGTTACCAACTTCCCAATTTTTTAAATTCTTATACAAAAATACTTATTTTATACAATCGCACAATTGTTTCCAATTAAACTAACAAAGTAAACATTTCTATAAGAATTTATTGATATTTAAAAAATTGAAAAGTTGGCAATTATGCAACTAACAAATTTCTACTGATGTGATTCTTTACATTTTATTTAAGCATGCTATCGAGATAAATTATTTGAATAATTTTACTCGCCGAAAAATCACATAAGATAGTTTGATATGGTGGGCTGCCATCAACGACTATTTTTTAAATCCAACACTTTCACAAAACAAAAATCTTGACATACAGTTTGACAAAATTTGCAAGAGAAATGTACTACAAAATTTATTTTTATTTATTTTATTTAAATAGGGGTGTGACTAGAATGAAAATATAATCGTCTCTGTCAGCCTAAGACATGATATAATTATTTGTACTTTTCTCAGCTTCGTAGTTTTAAAGAAATGAATATACCATGTTCGATAGTTTACATTGTAAAAAAATTATATTTTTCTCAGGTCTTTGTTTCACAGTAGAGAATATGTCACATTTATCAGTTCTTTAGCTCAACAAATTACGGTATTTCCATATTCAATGTGAAACACTTAAGAATTTTCTTTAAGAATTTTAATACAGAATGTAGAGTGAATTAATAAAGGAGTCAGCTTATTTTAAACATTTTGTAAATTTTATAAAATATAAGAAAACAAAAAATAACCTAAAAATAGAGAGGTGAGTAATTAAGTGGCGCAAGCCAGGAAAACTTTTTTTTTTTTTTTTTGGGGGGGGGGGGGAGTTCAAAATAAAAAATTTTAGCCTTTTTTCAAAAATGTCTTTCATTTTAAACATATTATCTTTGTTTCGTTGTAAAAGAGTCCCAGAAACCGAAAAAAAATGCATCGTTAACGTTCGAAAACAATGGCAAATCTAGAGTAAACTTTCTGTAGAAATATAAAGTAAATTTTCAAATAGCAGAAAGTAGTTGAATTATTGAACAAATTCCCATCGAAATCAAGCCTATACAACTTGACTCAGGAATGCACTAACAAGTGGTGCAAAATACACATCGTTCCGCTGTAGATTTCACGAATTACCTTCGTTAAATGTATAGCGACGATTAACGGTAATTGGCAAAAAAAGATGGGCGCGCCACCGTTCTACGAATTATCTTGTAAAGATGATCCACACCGTGTGACATTTTAAATCTTATGAACTAGCCCTCAATGTCGTTGATCGTGGTTGTAATCGCTCATCCAACAAACATTTTTGAAAAATGAAAAGCACATTTGAACGAATAGGGATAGGGAGACTGATGAATAGCAGTGATAAAAACTTTTCACTTTTGTTAAAATATCTTTCACTTATTTTCTAGACGGGGAGACGGTTGCACAGACAAATCACCTTGCTGAGTCGACGGCTGAAATTCCAGGATTAAACAGAACTCGATTAGCATATGAAAATGCAAGTGGTCTGCCAAGTCATATTTTGGTAAAAGCTATCTGTAAACCCGATTTTAATAGTTGATCTGTAGTTTTATCAATCTATTTTTTAGCAGCCAAAGGTATGAAAACATAAAAAATTGGGAGCCCCCCCCCCAAAAAAAAAAAAAAAAAAAAAAAAAAAAAAAAAAAAAAAAAAAACAATGGTACATTAGTGATATTGGGTTTGCTTAGGTTTTCTACCACAGTATGACTTGGCAGGCTCGTTGCATTTTAATGTGCGAATCGAATTTTAACTAATTCTGGAATTTTGCAACCGCTTCCCGGCCTATTCAATTCATTAAGTTCACTTTTTAATTTTTTCAATATGGGCTAAGATTGGCTACTACTTATATATTCAGCTGTACCACAGTTTTCGAATAACTTTCGTTGTGGTTGATTTCTCTTGAAAATATCACAGTATGAGAGCATGACAGAGATTATTTGTCAAAAGGTGGTATGCATATAACAAAAAAATAGTCGCTGGGACATACAGGGTTGTTATAATTAAAGTTCGCCTATTCAGAAGGCTCTACAGCCGGTTCTATGGCTCCAAACGAATCAGAATTTCACTAGTACGTAGTTGAAGACATGCGCTCTGCGAAAATCGAAAAAAAATTAGTTACAATTTTTGTCAGTAGGTGGCGCTGCGCCAATATTTAAGCCAATATTTGCAGATTCCTTTATTTTTTGGGGATTTTTGAAAGATTCTGTATTTAAAAACAGATGTCAGACAATCTCTGATCTGAAACACAGCATTAGACTTCACATTCGCTCAATCTTACAGGACAGTTTACGCAATGCTGTAGAAAGCACAATTCTGAGAATGGAATGCATAATTAAAAATGGCGGAGGATTCATTGAGCATGCATCATGTTATTCTTCGTTATTTCCTTACTGATGAGCGACATGTTTTATTTTTGTTGATGCAGATTACATCACATGAAATGATATTCATTTTTCTGTATTGTTTGGAGTCATAGGTCAGGCTTTAGAGCTGTCTGATTAGGTGAACTTAATTATAAAGATTCGCAGCTCGTTGAAGTTTGTTGAAACTTTTAAATTTGTGTGTTTCGTCTGGATTGACTGATATTGATATAATGAATCTGCAAACATCGTCTTAAATATTGGCGCAGCGCCACCTAGTCATAAAAGTTTTGACTTATTATTTTTTTTCGATTTTCGCAGAGCGCATCTCTTTAACTATGTACCAGCGAAATTTTGTTTCGTTTGGAGCAATGAGGAATTTTCACGTTTTCTAATTTTATCTAGAAACAATAGAAAACTAAAAAATATGACGGGTAGTGAATTTTTTTTTTTTTTTTTGAGTTGTAATTATTGATTTATAACGGTATTTACATGGCACTATTTACCGTGTCGCGAAAACGGTACTTTTCCTACGCCATTGGTTGTGACGTCATCGTTCATGACAACACCCATTTGTTGATACGCGTTCGGAGCGACTAAGTGTTGATATATCGACTCTCTTTTTCTCTCGTAATAAAATCCATGTGTATTGCTACTATGACTGACATTACACTCTCATTATAACCATGTATATTTGTAGATATTTTGTATAATTATTAGTACAGGTATGCAAATTAAGACATATTGTCTAAATTTCTTATTTGAAACAAATGCAATGATTTAATTTGCGGATTATGTTATTTAATTATTCTTTAATTGTTTTTCCTTTATATGTTATCACAATGACCATAAAGCAATTTTATATGCAGTGGTGTTGTCGAAAAAAAGGGGGTACTTTCTAAGCAGATGATTATACACTCAAGGCAGATGGTATATCCTACAGATTATATATATATTAAAGCTCTTTTGAGAATCAGAAGGTATACGGTGTTCTTTTAAAAAAGGAAGTGATACAGTAACGGTGAATGTCATGTTTCTTTCTTTCTTTCTTTTTTTTCTTTTTCTTTTTCTTTTTTTCTTTTTTTTTTTTTTTTTTTGGCTGGGGGAGTGGGATGTAAAGGCAGAAAATGCAGTTAAGTTAATGTTTAGAAAGAAATTTCCAAAACTTATAAGGCAAAAAGAAAAAAAGCTGATTTAATTTAACAACAAAAACAGTTAGTTCAAGATTTAAAAAATAATTTAACGAAAAAATGAAAAATTGTTTAATTACAAATCGCTTCGGTAATCATGCCTGAAATTTATATATTTTTAAATTGAAAAATGAGATAAAATTTCGCTTTATTGAATAGAAAAAAAATATTCTTTTAAAATCCTCCTTAATAATAATAATAATAACGCACACACAGTTCTTAGACTACTGACACATTTGATCTGAAATCTTAAATCTACCTCGATTTTCTTCTCTGAACCCATGGAAATTGTTAAATCAAAGTTTTAATTTATTTCTGTTCGGGAATGCATGAAACTAGCAAGTGTTGTTGTTCAGAAACTATATAATCGCACTCATTTTCTCAGTTTTTTTTTTTTTTGGGGGGGGGGGAGCAAACGCAATAGATTATTTAGAAAATATTATGAAAGTAAGCATTTCAAACCGCATTTCTGTTAGAAAGAAGTACAACTACTCAAATAGAGGTGAAAATAATGTTTGTCACGTGATCAAAAATACTTATAATTTAATAGGTATTTTTTATTTATCAAAAAGCGGAAAATGTAACTCGATTCCAAATCGCTTCCATACTCAGGCTCTCCAATTTTCTATCTTTCCGTAAAAAAATTAATTTTGTAAATGTGTCAAGATATTTTGTACTTGTTCAGCAGAGCAGATGAAAACAACCTTAATAAAGGGCAAAACTGAGAAATTTCATTACTGGCCAGTTGCCAGTAGTATTAGTTTTATAACTGCTTACTTTCTTTAAACTGCCAGTCACTTTTCTATTTTAAAATACTAAACAGTAAACTTTTGTCAAATTTCTATTAGTAATAATCTAAAACTAGATAGCATAAATAAATATGCTACTCAAAAACATATTGCAACCAGAAAAAGTAGAATAACATGATGGAATCCAAGATAATCTTACTATTAATTTTGTTCTTTATTGCGTAAAATTATTTCGACATGGTACAATGTGCAAACATGTAGGGGAGGAGGCAGAGAGAAAACTGCACATATTATTTTTTTAGAATTACATATTAAGATTGTGGTCTGTGATCGATAGATTTCAAAATCAGTGTTGCACCCAGTGTTTGTGCTCTGATTTTGTTTACCTCTATTTTTTAAAATATTTTTTGATTTTATCATTCAAGCTTATCTGACCCTAAAGCCAGGTTATTTTGCATATAAGTGTACATTTAAATTTTGTGTTTGTTCTAAAATTTGATTTGCTAAAAAATGCGGAAATTTGACCTGGAAAATAATTAATATATATTTTTGTTCAATATTCAGTGTATAGTAAATATAGTGTTAAAAAAATGAAGAACAAAATCATACCTAACCTAGAGATCAGGACAACTGCTATTTCAAAACAATAACATTCTTCTAGCATTTTACCACACAGATTGTTTTAAAATAAGAAATGTATCAAAAAAGGAAAAAAAAAGAAAGAATGAAAAAATGTCCTTTGTGGCAATCATGAGATTGAATATTTTAAAGCAATTTGAGCACGATAACATCTTTTATTGTCTGAGCGAAGCGAAGTCTTTATACTCAGAGATACGTAACGATATTAAAATTCAAAAAAATTCTTTCGTCAAGCAAATCTCAAAAAGTACTCGTCGGATTTTGATTCTGTTTGTACCAATAGGTACCTATGGAGGTAATCTGGTGAATGCACCACCTACGACAAATTAGTTCCAAATAGTTTAAAAGTTATATTAAAAAAACTGATAAAAAAGCATAATTTATTTGCATACGTCACAGAAATTTGGTGTGCGTCATTTTCACAAGCTGGATGTTTTCATCAGATTTCCAAATTCAAGCACATGGAGCAAGGAAAATATGCAAATAATTTTCATGTATGTGCTATAAAACATATTTAAACTTAAGAAACAACGGGAAAAGAAATCTTTTTTTTTTTCGTTAATTGAAAAGAAAAAATGCATAATTCTAAAAATTCTAATAATTCTCTAGTAACTTAGCATTTGATATTTTGCGATTTTTTTTATAATTGCGTTTTATAATCGCCATGTAACATCTTTTATATTTCGCGCGTGCAAATTGGAAACAATTCTTTCGTATTTAAATTAAATACGAGTTTGACATGGCTGCTTTAGATGTTACTTTTATTAATAGATTATATATTGTTATTCTGTTTACATCGATCACTTTTCTTTTTTTTTTTTTTTTTTTGTAATATTTGGTTATTTTGTCATTCAATTTCGCCAAATTATACGAATCGCCAAACTAATAGCTAAATTACACATATTGATATATTTTTTTAATTTTAAATAACGAAAGAAGAAATAAATTATTAAAACATTTATAAAATACAAATAAAAAGTGGGAATAAAAATTCCTTGATGACGTTTTAACCTCTTGAAGAGAGCCATTCGCAGTATGTAAACGGTTAATTTTAATGCATAAATTGCCAACTGGCACCAGTAAATTTTTAGTACAATTTTGATCTCATAATATACGTGACGAAACGGTTTTGATTATTTCAGATTATTTTCAATTAAATTTGTTCGTAAATATAAATTGACCATTTTTGGAGCACAAATGCCTTGCCTCTGAAAGGTTTAAACACATGTATCGTGTTTAATACGATTGAATGAAACATTCCCGATCATCCATTATTGGCGTTTAATCTTATAGTTTGGCTTAATCTTATAGTTTATCGACAGACAAGTAGTACCAAAAAAGAAACATTAGTTGAAGCAATAAATAAAAATTATAAACTAGTCGTTGGGGGCCACCGTAATACTTACCCACCATGGATATGTATATGAAAATAAAACATATGAAAACTATTTATACAATGCATTGCAATTCATAAACAAAATTTAAATATTGTTAATATACATAGTAATGCTATATTAAATAACTGCTGATGTACCAATTTCGACAAATTATATAAAACGCCAAACTACTCAATTAGTACCAAATTGCGTAAAAGAAACATCCTTATAACTCCAAAAATAAAAACTCTATTAACTAACAATTAAATGCGTCGGATTAAGCGTCTCATTTCCAATTAAAGTATACCTCTGAATTGAAGTTTGAATGAAATACAAGGTCATGAAAAATCGAAGAATGTGGAAAACGGGATTACAAATATCTCGGCAACTAATAATCCGATCGACTTCGTTCTATATGCAAAATGTGTGTTATTTTATTGCCTTTTATGTACATTCCATAGAACAAAAAAATTCGAAAATTTTTATATACCTTTCATCAGAACGAATTTTTCGAGAGTCCGAAAAAAATAGTTCCGGATAATCGAGGTTGCTGATATTAGATAGGGTTCGTCCCATTCTTACATACTAACTACATACAAAATTTCACGTCTCTATCTCAATTTGTTCGGGAGATAGAGCATTTACAGACAGACAGACAGACAGACAGACAGACAGACGGACGGCAAATTTTTTTTTCTAAAAATATGTTTTTCGGAATCTCCACTATCTAAAACGTGTAAATGCGTCAAAAATTTTTTTTCGATTTTCAAAACGATTGCAAGACTTACCCTATACTACGTATGATGGGTAAGTAATAATAATCATAATAATAAATATAATAAAAAATATACATATCACAATAAATCGAAAATATTAACACTTACAGCAATATTCAAAATCAAAGTTTTCATCAATTTAGCGACAGACAAAATCGCACCAACTTGGCGCGTATATGGCATTTATGCCATATTTATGTGTAAAAAATAGGCATAAACGTTCATCAGATATGAAATCTGACTTTCTGAAGCCCAAAAAGGACCAAGATTTATAAAAACGCCGAAGTGAAGGTACCATAAAAATAGGACAAAAATATCATATACGTATTTCGGGTACTACTTGGTTATGCCGTCGACCAAAAAAATATCGCCAAATTATAAGATTAAATTCCGACAACAGATGACCTTGAATGTCCCATACAATAACATTAAACATGATACGCGTGCGTAAAACATCATAAAGTAATTTTTACCTCGACTTTTTATTAATGTTTTACTAATTTAATTTTTCTTATATTAATTAAAATAAAAATTTAGTCAACATGCATAAGTTGGCTATTACTTTGGCGATTTGTATCATTTGGCGAAATTGGTCGACGGGATAATTAAGTAGTACCGTATTTGGTTTGGCGAAAATTTGGCGAAAATCACTTTTGAATTATTTTCTGTTATATTAAAAAGGAAGCAACAATAAATAAAAACGCGATTAAATACAGATTTAATTAATATAGAAAAAAACAATTGCCTGGTTACCATGTTATGCAAAACAAGTTGGAAATTGCACGTGAAGTGTAGCAAATGTGATGGGTTCGTACTATAACTAAGTTTTAAAAACATTCAGATCTTGCTGTTATAGTAGCCAGTACTTCGGATACAGTATAGTGTCCGAAACCTTTTTTGTGTTCCTGTAAATATACAGGAAGTAACTTTTATTACACCTCAGCAACGCATATCATATTCATAAAATGTGAAATAGTTTAATATAATTAAAACGCGTCCCAAACAAAGTTTTCCCGTATAACATTATGTAGTGGAATGCTTTTAGGTGGCCTTGTAATTTAATAATAAATATTATTTGCATCACAGATTGTAAAGAATGTATATTTTAGTATATATATGTGTATATATATATATATATCCTTCATAGGTTTATGTCAATTCTACTTTAAATTATTTTTTCATATTGACCGTAATGTAAGGGAATACTTTTGATTGTTCCTGTAATTGAACTATCTATGCATCCTATTTTCATAACATTTCAAATGACTCCATAAAATTGTGTAATAGTTATATATTTTAAATTTCAAGCGATTAAAATGCATTTGATGCTTTTTTCCCCATTGGCTGCAATGTAATGGTATACTTTTGATTGTCCATGTAACTGATCTATACATCCGATTTTCATAAAATTTGAAATGATTCAACAAAATTATCTAATAATTATATATTTAAAATTTCAAACGATTAAAACTTATTTGAAACTTTTTCCCCATTGACCATAATGCAAAGGAATAATTTTGATTACCCCTGTAGTTGATCTATGTATCTGATTTTCATAAAATTTTAAATTAGTCGACAAAATTATGTAATAAATATATGTTTTAAATTTCAAATGATTCGGTTGGGTAGGTTTTGCGTTGTTATAGGCGGACAGACAGACGGACAGACAGACGGACGGACGAACAGACGGACGAACTAAACGACAACTATAGGTGCTACGTATGTACATAGTTACGAACGCACCTAATAACGATATTTCGATGCCAATTATATAGAAAAGTACCAAATCCTGTCCTGGCTTTTTGGGTGAAATTTTATTTTATTTTATTTTTATTTATTTATTTATTTATTTGCATTAAATGAATCGGTTGCGCTTTTTTTTTCATTTTCCAACAAAGTTGAAAAGTGTTTATGCATTCGGTTTGTCTGTCCGTCTGTTTACATTAAAATATACTCGGATTTTTATGCAATTGGTAAATCTCATTTAGGGTCCCCTAGGCATGTTTATTATTGTATATGAAGTATGTGAGATTAATAATTTACTTACAGGGTAACCCAAAAGTTTTCCATAACATTATGGTCTATAAGAAAAATCGTTAACAGATTATTTTAATGAAATTACACTATTTTAAGGTATTGAAACTTATATAAATCGATGAATTGCATTACGATTACGTTTGAACAGGACATTCATATCATTTTTAATCCGTTTACAGGGACACACAAAAGAAATCAGTTACAATACTGTCCTTGAGCAATAATTGCTTGTCATGTGTTTTCAATTTCGGCATGCGCTTTGAAATTTAACAGTTTTTTAGGTGCATTCGTAATTACATAAAAACGTAGTACCTATAGCCGTCGTTTGAACCGTCCGTCTCTCTGTCCACATAGAACAGCACGAAAACTATCCAACCGAATCGTTTTAAATTTTAAATATATATTTGTTGCCGAATTTCGTTGAGTCATTTTAAATTTTGGTAAAATTGAATAAATAGTTCAAATACAGGGACAATCAAAAATATACCGTTACATTATAGCCGATAGGATGAAAAAATTCCAAGAACATTTTAATGATGTTACGCGCCCATCGAAACATAATGAAATTGATATGCATTTATGAGAAGCACTAGAATATATATTTTGTAGAGCATGCCGCACAAAGAATATTTACTATTCAATTACAGGGCACCACAAAAGAATGCCATAACAAAATGGTACGGGGGAGAGGTACATTAATTTTTCAGCTTTACTAATCTGGGGATTTTATCATTTTCTCAACTGTCATTAGTCTTTAAATAATAATTTTTTGGAATAAAACTGCATAATCGAGTTCATATTGACATATTTGAGTCAGCATGTCTTGCGAAAAAATATGCGCAGATTTATAAGTCACTTGTGGTGACATTTTTACAGCTCAAGGCTTATGCAGACTAGATATTCAAATATCGTTCGTACTTTATACTGCACGCATTGTATATTTCTTTTATTTAATGCATGCTACAATGAAATACTGCTCAACTTCATGAGAACAAGTTTGAAAAGAAAGAAAAGCAGTGTATGTAGTGGCTAGCATGCACAATCCATTTAAATCTGATCGAGCATATCTGAGACACACTCGAACGATGCATTGCATTCCTTTGTTGGAGTTTTCAGGATTTTTATATATCATTTTTTAAAGAGAGAATTCCCTAAATTCTTATCGAGAACCTCATCATATCCATAGAAAACAGATATAGATATTATATTATTAACTATTCTATATTAACTATGTAAGGGGACCACACCCATGTAAAAAAACTCGTTCATTCTACTCAACCATCATGATTTGTGCAATTTTTTGTGCTGTTTATATATTTTACATCATTTCAAAGAGTTCAAATTCCGATTAAAGATATTTTAATGTTTTATTATCTGCATTACTTTTAATGCATTGCGTACTTCCAATTTTATACCCATGCATGGCTGATTTGCATAGTTTGCTTTCCCAGTTTTTAACCGTGTATAGAAATTTTTATATAAAATTTTGCATTTCTTCCATTTACTTTGCTCATTTTTGACATTTAAATTTATGGCACTATATAATCAATTAAAAATAACGTCTCATTTTTTATTAACTATTTGGAAAATAGTTGTTCTCGGAAGAGAATTGGGAAATCTGAAGTACATCTGAATGTGTTTGTTACGATGCAAAATAAATAAATAAATAAATAAATAAATAAATAAATAAATAAAAATTAAAATTAAAAACTAACAAAAAATTAATAACTCAATAACAAATTGAGATACAGGTTTCAAACAAGTTGCATTTAAAAGTAAATTTTCTCTTTATACGATGATGTAAAAATTAAAAATGTGCAATGTTTGGAAATTAAAAAAATTACAGTACCGAAAATTGCTAAACTGAATTTCATTTAATATTTGTTTTTGTGATTGATCCAGGAATATTAACATGACTGTAAATGTCCAGGCATATTAATATGACTCTGTTATTATGTAAGCTACGTTTTGATCATCCTAAAAATGATGTTATTAGTATTGTTTTTTTAAGTATAGAAATCATTTATAAGTCTAAAATTATAGTCTTTGAAAATATTATTTTCCAAATAGTTGTAATTTGTTAAATTACATTTGTTTTTTAAATGTATTTTTTTCTTTACTTTTTGGAAATTATTATTAAATATATGTTCTCAGCAATATCGCTCAGACTAATCCCTCTGAGGGAAGTCCTAGTATTTTAAAAAAATATGATAGGCCCTCTCAAATATGCACATTGCGTTGGTGCAGATATAAGACAATTGTTTTGCTTTTTATTCTTACATATATATATATATATGTGTGTGTGTGTGTGTGTGTGTGTAATTTTTCCGAACTGTAACATTAAAAAAGCTTTAACTAATATTTTACAAGGAGAATTTGTTTTCAATTTGTTAAAAAGCAACAGACTAATGTAGATTTTTTTTTTTAATCGAAACTTCCCTTTAATGCCGGAATTAATTCCATTTCATTTCCATTAATGCGGTATATTAATGAAATCTATGAAAGATCAAAGAATAAATAAATTTTATGTAAGAAAAATTTTAAATGCTTGAAAAATACACGCTTATAAAAACATAAAACCGCATGCTTGCTTGCTTCGTTTCGCCTGCCACTGGAATATCGTGAACTATGACGTCACAGCCAATCACGCAGCGTTTTCCAGTCGCGCGCTTTTCTATCAACTTTAAGCTTAATTCAAAAGCTATTGACCCATTTTTTGACATTTTTGATGAAATTTTTCGAATATATGAGTCTGTAATTATCAGAAAAACATGCAACAGATTGATTTCCCGATGTGTGCAAATTCCTCATTGAACCGACTCCAGAGCCTTCTGAATAGGCGAACTTTAATTATAACAACCCTGTACATGTCCCAATCCCGCAATCATTGGGTTAATATAATAAAAGAATAACAGCTCTAACAAGGAAGGTCTCCATACGGGCATACTCAGAAAAATGTGAAAAAATTACAGAATGTTCTTCTCATATAGTTATATATGTTTATAAAAAAAATTTCGGCGGAATTTCCTTATAACGTCCGTAAAAAAATAATAAAAATTTCGTTTATTTGGCGATTTATCCCCGGTTGGCGAAAAAACGAAATTTTGAAAAATACGCTTTTATGCTTCGAATACTTTTTAAAGAAAAAACTTTCTATGTTCAATTTATTTAAATAAGTTTAGTTTAAGTAATTTTAGTTTTGCAATTTTACTTTACTTTAAGTGTAATTTTGTCATCTACGTTTATATGTACTTATAACAAAATGAAATTAATATATTTTATTATTTAAAGCACAATTTAAATTGATTAAAATTGTTCCAAATTGAAAAATACACTCTTAAAAATCTGTTGGATTTTGTTGCAACGCACTTCCTTGCTTATATAGAAAACGGTTACTTGGCCGTGAAATGGAGCTTTCTCATTGGTTGGAAGAGAGATATTATATACAAGCGGTGGAGTGCGTTGCAACAAAATGCAGCAGATTTTTAACAGTGTATGACACTGTCAGTTCACCATGCTATGGAGCATTCTCATTGGTCAGAAGAGAGATATTCTATAAAAGTAGTGGAGTGACGTTGCAGTAAATGCTGCAGATTTTTAACGGTGAAGTCAATTAAAATCAATTTTCAGATTCGTTAAAATTGTCTGCTTTTGGCGAGGAAATTCACTACTCGCCAAATCCCTCGTCGCTTTCAGCTTTTCACGCCAATTATTCCAAACTATTTAATTTTTTTACATATCTAATAATGTAATTCCGCCGCTAATTTTCACTGATCCTTTATTACCTACATCAGTAGTTTAATTCGTATTTTTTTCAAAAAATTCTGAGTATGCCCCCAATGGAGACCTTCCTTGTAAGTAATAAATATTATAAACAACACAGACAAACGTATATTTGATTTTTTTTTTTTTTTTTTTTTTTTTTTTCATAGTAATGCTATATTAAAGAACTGCTGATGTACCAATTTCGACAAATTATATAAAACGCCAAACTACTCAAGTAATACCGAACTGCGTAAAAGAAACATCCTTATAACTCCAAAAATGATGATTTTATTAACTAACAATTAACTGCTTCGGATTAAGCGTCTCATTTCCAATTAAAATATACCTCTGAATTGAAATTTGAATGAAATACAGGGTCATGAAAAATCGAAGAATGTGGAAAACAGGATTACAAATATCTCGGCAACTAATAATATGATCGACTTCGTTTTTTATGCAAAATTTGTGTAATTTTATTGCCTTTTACGTCCATTCCTTAAAATAAAAAAATTCGAAAATCTTTATGTACCTTTCATCAGAACGAATTTTTCGAGAGTCCGAAAAAAATAGTTCCGGATAATCGAGGTTTTCTATATTAAATAGGCTTCGTCCCAGCCTTACATACTAAGTACATACAAAATTTCAAGTCTCTATCTCAATTTGTTCGGGAGATAGAGCATTTACAGACAGACAGACGGACGGACGGCAAAATTTTTTCTAAAAGTACGTTTTCGGAATCTCCACTATCTGAAACGTGTAAATCCGTCAAAAAAAAAAAAAAAAAAAAAAAAAAAAAAAAAATTCGATTTTCAAAACGATTGCAAGATTTACCCTATACTACGTACGATGGGTAAGTAAAATGTATCAAACGCCCATAGACTTAACATTACGAAAAAGAATTCGGAAATGAGTGACTTGCAGTCTTAATAAATGATAAACCAGCTGTTTCACCTGATAATTAGAATACTTGAAGCCAGTTATATAACAGAAATAAAAACAACTGATTTTTTTTTTTTTTTTTTTTTTTTTTTTCTTTTGCATTGCCATTTTTAACTACCACAGACAATTTCGTGAAGAGATAAAAGTTTCGTCGATAACATTTGAGAGGTTTGTGAAAGCGGAAAGAAAAAGACATGAATTTTTTTGTTCTGTTGATATATTTCATTTTATTTATTATAATTTTTTATATTTTTGCACACTTTATGGAATACATCAAACAAAAAGGTGAACACTCCTAAATTTAATTCACCTTTTCTGTTTTTGTAGTAGAAAACAATTATATTATACAGTCGGAAAGTGGGATTATAATTTGCAGTAATTTGTCGAAAAAGAGTACGTGATCTGTATCAAAGTTAATTATTCTTTGCAATTTTTGTATGACCTACTTTTTCAGTTAATCCTAATTATTCACCCGCTGTTTTTGAAAATGATTTACGACTTTGAAAGCTGTAGCTTGATTTACTGATTTTTGTGACTTTTTAGATAATTTTCAAACATGAATATCATTAAAGATTAAAAAAACAATCTTGTATTAGGGCCGTAGCTGGAAGCGAACAATAGGGGGAAGGGGGGGGGGCTCAAGAAAATGTAGAGGGGGGCTCAAAATTTGTTTTTTCTCTCTCTCTCTGACACAGAAAGATAAATTAGTGTATATTCACATTGTAGATACTATATTTCTCATTAAACTGTTGTAATAACTTCATTTTATGCTAAGAAAAGTACATGATGATGGAAATTTTGAGTCCATAACTGGTGAAAAATTAAACATCATGTTAGCGTCCTATGTACAAATAGAATGAGGGAGTGTTGAAACACTTATCTTAGATGCAATTTAGTAATTCTGCAAAACTGTGAAAGGTTCTAAAAACTAAATTAGATTTTTGAACAGAATTTCATTTGGATTTTCGAAACAAAAATTCATTGAGTGACCTTGGAATCTTTTCCAGGGGGGCTCAAAATATTTTAGGGGGGGCTGAACCGCCCATAGCGCCCCCTTAGCTACGGCCCTGTCTTGTACAAAATCACATTTGCTCAAGTATGCTGATCTGATTATGCAGGATGAACCATAAAATACCATCTTAATTGTTCTCATTATTTTAGCGATAAAGAAAGCTAAAATCTAAAATTCATATTATCAAAATTAAAACTATGAATACTTTCGATACCTATTTCTTTCGCTATCAACCAGAAAAAGGAATTTATTATAAAAGTACAAAATATGTTTTGTTGAGTACATTTTGATTGCTTTAAGCGAATTTTTCTAGTCAAAGTAAAATATCGGTTATGTTTCTCGGACAAAAAAGGATTGTTAACACTCTTATAAAATTATAACAAAATTTCATCAATTTTATTTGAGCTTTACTAAAGGCTTGTATTTTCAGTTTGTAATTCCAACAAAATTTGGTTGTTTTTGCCAAATTTAAATGGGTGTGCAATAGCCATAACTCTCTCACGTAATTTTGTTTAATTGACTTACATAGCTATGAAGCAGGGCTGTCCAACGCGGCGCCCGCGGGCGCCATGGCGCCCTTTGACGATTTTCTTGGCGCCCCTTTGAAGGTTTCCTGTTATTAGAAATTTTAGAAGTAAAATTCCAGCATAAATAATGCTTTCTTAAAAATCACTAACATTTGTTGTCTGAGCGAAGCGAAGTCTTTATACTCAGAGATACGTAACGATATTAAAATTCAAAAAAATTCTTTCGTCAAGCAAATCTCAAAAAGTACTCGTCGGATTTTGATTCTGTTTGTACCAATAGGTACCTATGGAGGTAATCTGGTGAATGCACCACCTACGACAAATTAGTTCCAAATAGTTTAAAAGTTATATTAAAAAAACTGATAAAAAAGCATAATTTATTTGCATACGTCACAGAAATTTGGTGTGCGTCATTTTCACAAGCTGGATGTTTTCATCAGATTTCCAAATTCAAGCACATGGAGCAAGGAAAATATGCAAATAATTTTCATGTATGTGCTATAAAACATATTTAAACTTAAGAAACAACGGGAAAAGAAATCTTTTTTTTTTTTTCGTTAATTGAAAAGAAAAAATGCATAATTCTAAAAATTCTAATAATTCTCTAGTAACTTAGCATTTGATATTTTGCGATTTTTTTTATAATTGCGTTTTATAATCGCCATGTAACATCTTTTATATTTCGCGCGTGCAAATTGGAAACAATTCTTTCGTATTTAAATTAAATACGAGTTTGACATGGCTGCTTTAGATGTTACTTTTATTAATAGATTATATATTGTTATTCTGTTTACATCGATCACTTTTTTTTTTTTTTTTTTTTTTTTGTAATATTTGGTTATTTTGTCATTCAATTTCGCCAAATTATACGAATCGCCAAACTAATAGCTAAATTACACATATTGATATATTTTTTTAATTTTAAATAACGAAAGAAGAAATAAATTATTAAAACATTTATAAAATACAAATAAAAAGTGGGAATAAAAATTCCTTGATGACGTTTTAACCTCTTGAAGAGAGCCATTCGCAGTATGTAAACGGTTAATTTTAATGCATAAATTGCCAACTGGCACCAGTAAATTTTTAGTACAATTTTGATCTCATAATATACGTGACGAAACGGTTTTGATTATTTCAGATTATTTTCAATTAAATTTGTTCGTAAATATAAATTGACCATTTTTGGAGCACAAATGCCTTGCCTCTGAAAGGTTTAAACACATGTATCGTGTTTAATACGATTGAATGAAACATTCCCGATCATCCATTATTGGCGTTTAATCTTATAGTTTGGCTTAATCTTATAGTTTATCGACAGACAAGTAGTACCAAAAAAGAAACATTAGTTGAAGCAATAAATAAAAATTATAAACTAGTCGTTGGGGGCCACCGTAATACTTACCCACCATGGATATGTATATGAAAATAAAACATATGAAAACTATTTATACAATGCATTGCAATTCATAAACAAAATTTAAATATTGTTAATATACATAGTAATGCTATATTAAATAACTGCTGATGTACCAATTTCGACAAATTATATAAAACGCCAAACTACTCAATTAGTACCAAATTGCGTAAAAGAAACATCCTTATAACTCCAAAAATAAAAACTCTATTAACTAACAATTAAATGCGTCGGATTAAGCGTCTCATTTCCAATTAAAGTATACCTCTGAATTGAAGTTTGAATGAAATACAAGGTCATGAAAAATCGAAGAATGTGGAAAACGGGATTACAAATATCTCGGCAACTAATAATCCGATCGACTTCGTTCTATATGCAAAATGTGTGTTATTTTATTGCCTTTTATGTACATTCCATAGAACAAAAAAATTCGAAAATTTTTATATACCTTTCATCAGAACGAATTTTTCGAGAGTCCGAAAAAAATAGTTCCGGATAATCGAGGTTGCTGATATTAGATAGGGTTCGTCCCATTCTTACATACTAACTACATACAAAATTTCACGTCTCTATCTCAATTTGTTCGGGAGATAGAGCATTTACAGACAGACAGACAGACAGACAGACAGACAGACGGACGGCAAATTTTTTTTTCTAAAAATATGTTTTTCGGAATCTCCACTATCTAAAACGTGTAAATGCGTCAAAAATTTTTTTTCGATTTTCAAAACGATTGCAAGACTTACCCTATACTACGTATGATGGGTAAGTAATAATAATCATAATAATAAATATAATAAAAAATATACATATCACAATAAATCGAAAATATTAACACTTACAGCAATATTCAAAATCAAAGTTTTCATCAATTTAGCGACAGACAAAATCGCACCAACTTGGCGCGTATATGGCATTTATGCCATATTTATGTGTAAAAAATAGGCATAAACGTTCATCAGATATGAAATCTGACTTTCTGAAGCCCAAAAAGGACCAAGATTTATAAAAACGCCGAAGTGAAGGTACCATAAAAATAGGACAAAAATATCATATACGTATTTCGGGTACTACTTGGTTATGCCGTCGACCAAAAAAATATCGCCAAATTATAAGATTAAATTCCGACAACAGATGACCTTGAATGTCCCATACAATAACATTAAACATGATACGCGTGCGTAAAACATCATAAAGTAATTTTTACCTCGACTTTTTATTAATGTTTTACTAATTTAATTTTTCTTATATTAATTAAAATAAAAATTTAGTCAACATGCATAAGTTGGCTATTACTTTGGCGATTTGTATCATTTGGCGAAATTGGTCGACGGGATAATTAAGTAGTACCGTATTTGGTTTGGCGAAAATTTGGCGAAAATCACTTTTGAATTATTTTCTGTTATATTAAAAAGGAAGCAACAATAAATAAAAACGCGATTAAATACAGATTTAATTAATATAGAAAAAAACAATTGCCTGGTTACCATGTTATGCAAAACAAGTTGGAAATTGCACGTGAAGTGTAGCAAATGTGATGGGTTCGTACTATAACTAAGTTTTAAAAACATTCAGATCTTGCTGTTATAGTAGCCAGTACTTCGGATACAGTATAGTGTCCGAAACCTTTTTTGTGTTCCTGTAAATATACAGGAAGTAACTTTTATTACACCTCAGCAACGCATATCATATTCATAAAATGTGAAATAGTTTAATATAATTAAAACGCGTCCCAAACAAAGTTTTCCCGTATAACATTATGTAGTGGAATGCTTTTAGGTGGCCTTGTAATTTAATAATAAATATTATTTGCATCACAGATTGTAAAGAATGTATATTTTAGTATATATATGTGTATATATATATATATATCCTTCATAGGTTTATGTCAATTCTACTTTAAATTATTTTTTCATATTGACCGTAATGTAAGGGAATACTTTTGATTGTTCCTGTAATTGAACTATCTATGCATCCTATTTTCATAACATTTCAAATGACTCCATAAAATTGTGTAATAGTTATATATTTTAAATTTCAAGCGATTAAAATGCATTTGATGCTTTTTTCCCCATTGGCTGCAATGTAATGGTATACTTTTGATTGTCCATGTAACTGATCTATACATCCGATTTTCATAAAATTTGAAATGATTCAACAAAATTATCTAATAATTATATATTTAAAATTTCAAACGATTAAAACTTATTTGAAACTTTTTCCCCATTGACCATAATGCAAAGGAATAATTTTGATTACCCCTGTAGTTGATCTATGTATCTGATTTTCATAAAATTTTAAATTAGTCGACAAAATTATGTAATAAATATATGTTTTAAATTTCAAATGATTCGGTTGGGTAGGTTTTGCGTTGTTATAGGCGGACAGACAGACGGACAGACAGACGGACGGACGAACAGACGGACGAACTAAACGACAACTATAGGTGCTACGTATGTACATAGTTACGAACGCACCTAATAACGATATTTCGATGCCAATTATATAGAAAAGTACCAAATCCTGTCCTGGCTTTTTGGGTGAAATTTTATTTTATTTTATTTTTATTTATTTATTTATTTATTTGCATTAAATGAATCGGTTGCGCTTTTTTTTTCATTTTCCAACAAAGTTGAAAAGTGTTTATGCATTCGGTTTGTCTGTCCGTCTGTTTACATTAAAATATACTCGGATTTTTATGCAATTGGTAAATCTCATTTAGGGTCCCCTAGGCATGTTTATTATTGTATATGAAGTATGTGAGATTAATAATTTACTTACAGGGTAACCCAAAAGTTTTCCATAACATTATGGTCTATAAGAAAAATCGTTAACAGATTATTTTAATGAAATTACACTATTTTAAGGTATTGAAACTTATATAAATCGATGAATTGCATTACGATTACGTTTGAACAGGACATTCATATCATTTTTAATCCGTTTACAGGGACACACAAAAGAAATCAGTTACAATACTGTCCTTGAGCAATAATTGCTTGTCATGTGTTTTCAATTTCGGCATGCGCTTTGAAATTTAACAGTTTTTTAGGTGCATTCGTAATTACATAAAAACGTAGTACCTATAGCCGTCGTTTGAACCGTCCGTCTCTCTGTCCACATAGAACAGCACGAAAACTATCCAACCGAATCGTTTTAAATTTTAAATATATATTTGTTGCCGAATTTCGTTGAGTCATTTTAAATTTTGGTAAAATTGAATAAATAGTTCAAATACAGGGACAATCAAAAATATACCGTTACATTATAGCCGATAGGATGAAAAAATTCCAAGAACATTTTAATGATGTTACGCGCCCATCGAAACATAATGAAATTGATATGCATTTATGAGAAGCACTAGAATATATATTTTGTAGAGCATGCCGCACAAAGAATATTTACTATTCAATTACAGGGCACCACAAAAGAATGCCATAACAAAATGGTACGGGGGAGAGGTACATTAATTTTTCAGCTTTACTAATCTGGGGATTTTATCATTTTCTCAACTGTCATTAGTCTTTAAATAATAATTTTTTGGAATAAAACTGCATAATCGAGTTCATATTGACATATATGAGTCAGCATGTCTTGCGAAAAAATATGCGCAGATTTATAAGTCACTTGTGGTGACATTTTTACAGCTCAAGGCTTATGCAGACTAGATATTCAAATATCGTTCGTACTTTATACTGCACGCATTGTATATTTCTTTTATTTAATGCATGCTACAATGAAATACTGCTCAACTTCATGAGAACAAGTTTGAAAAGAAAGAAAAGCAGTGTATGTAGTGGCTAGCATGCACAATCCATTTAAATCTGATCGAGCATATCTGAGACACACTCGAACGATGCATTGCATTCCTTTGTTGGAGTTTTCAGGATTTTTATATATCATTTTTTAAAGAGAGAATTCCCTAAATTCTTATCGAGAACCTCATCATATCCATAGAAAACAGATATAGATATTATATTATTAACTATTCTATATTAACTATGTAAGGGGACCACACCCATGTAAAAAAACTCGTTCATTCTACTCAACCATCATGATTTGTGCAATTTTTTGTGCTGTTTATATATTTTACATCATTTCAAAGAGTTCAAATTCCGATTAAAGATATTTTAATGTTTTATTATCTGCATTACTTTTAATGCATTGCGTACTTCCAATTTTATACCCATGCATGGCTGATTTGCATAGTTTGCTTTCCCAGTTTTTAACCGTGTATAGAAATTTTTATATAAAATTTTGCATTTCTTCCATTTACTTTGCTCATTTTTGACATTTAAATTTATGGCACTATATAATCAATTAAAAATAACGTCTCATTTTTTATTAACTATTTGGAAAATAGTTGTTCTCGGAAGAGAATTGGGAAATCTGAAGTACATCTGAATGTGTTTGTTACGATGCAAAATAAATAAATAAATAAATAAATAAATAAATAAATAAATAAAAATTAAAATTAAAAACTAACAAAAAATTAATAACTCAATAACAAATTGAGATACAGGTTTCAAACAAGTTGCATTTAAAAGTAAATTTTCTCTTTATACGATGATGTAAAAATTAAAAATGTGCAATGTTTGGAAATTAAAAAAATTACAGTACCGAAAATTGCTAAACTGAATTTCATTTAATATTTGTTTTTGTGATTGATCCAGGAATATTAACATGACTGTAAATGTCCAGGCATATTAATATGACTCTGTTATTATGTAAGCTACGTTTTGATCATCCTAAAAATGATGTTATTAGTATTGTTTTTTTAAGTATAGAAATCATTTATAAGTCTAAAATTATAGTCTTTGAAAATATTATTTTCCAAATAGTTGTAATTTGTTAAATTACATTTGTTTTTTAAATGTATTTTTTTCTTTACTTTTTGGAAATTATTATTAAATATATGTTCTCAGCAATATCGCTCAGACTAATCCCTCTGAGGGAAGTCCTAGTATTTTAAAAAAATATGATAGGCCCTCTCAAATATGCACATTGCGTTGGTGCAGATATAAGACAATTGTTTTGCTTTTTATTCTTACATATATATATATATATGTGTGTGTGTGTGTGTGTGTGTGTAATTTTTCCGAACTGTAACATTAAAAAAGCTTTAACTAATATTTTACAAGGAGAATTTGTTTTCAATTTGTTAAAAAGCAACAGACTAATGTAGATTTTTTTTTTTAATCGAAACTTCCCTTTAATGCCGGAATTAATTCCATTTCATTTCCATTAATGCGGTATATTAATGAAATCTATGAAAGATCAAAGAATAAATAAATTTTATGTAAGAAAAATTTTAAATGCTTGAAAAATACACGCTTATAAAAACATAAAACCGCATGCTTGCTTGCTTCGTTTCGCCTGCCACTGGAATATCGTGAACTATGACGTCACAGCCAATCACGCAGCGTTTTCCAGTCGCGCGCTTTTCTATCAACTTTAAGCTTAATTCAAAAGCTATTGACCCATTTTTTGACATTTTTGATGAAATTTTTCGAATATATGAGTCTGTAATTATCAGAAAAACATGCAACAGATTGATTTCCCGATGTGTGCAAATTCCTCATTGAACCGACTCCAGAGCCTTCTGAATAGGCGAACTTTAATTATAACAACCCTGTACATGTCCCAATCCCGCAATCATTGGGTTAATATAATAAAAGAATAACAGCTCTAACAAGGAAGGTCTCCATACGGGCATACTCAGAAAAATGTGAAAAAATTACAGAATGTTCTTCTCATATAGTTATATATGTTTATAAAAAAAATTTCGGCGGAATTTCCTTATAACGTCCGTAAAAAAATAATAAAAATTTCGTTTATTTGGCGATTTATCCCCGGTTGGCGAAAAAACGAAATTTTGAAAAATACGCTTTTATGCTTCGAATACTTTTTAAAGAAAAAACTTTCTATGTTCAATTTATTTAAATAAGTTTAGTTTAAGTAATTTTAGTTTTGCAATTTTACTTTACTTTAAGTGTAATTTTGTCATCTACGTTTATATGTACTTATAACAAAATGAAATTAATATATTTTATTATTTAAAGCACAATTTAAATTGATTAAAATTGTTCCAAATTGAAAAATACACTCTTAAAAATCTGTTGGATTTTGTTGCAACGCACTTCCTTGCTTATATAGAAAACGGTTACTTGGCCGTGAAATGGAGCTTTCTCATTGGTTGGAAGAGAGATATTATATACAAGCGGTGGAGTGCGTTGCAACAAAATGCAGCAGATTTTTAACAGTGTATGACACTGTCAGTTCACCATGCTATGGAGCATTCTCATTGGTCAGAAGAGAGATATTCTATAAAAGTAGTGGAGTGACGTTGCAGTAAATGCTGCAGATTTTTAACGGTGAAGTCAATTAAAATCAATTTTCAGATTCGTTAAAATTGTCTGCTTTTGGCGAGGAAATTCACTACTCGCCAAATCCCTCGTCGCTTTCAGCTTTTCACGCCAATTATTCCAAACTATTTAATTTTTTTACATATCTAATAATGTAATTCCGCCGCTAATTTTCACTGATCCTTTATTACCTACATCAGTAGTTTAATTCGTATTTTTTTCAAAAAATTCTGAGTATGCCCCCAATGGAGACCTTCCTTGTAAGTAATAAATATTATAAACAACACAGACAAACGTATATTTGATTTTTTTTTTTTTTTTTTTTTTTTTTTTTCATAGTAATGCTATATTAAAGAACTGCTGATGTACCAATTTCGACAAATTATATAAAACGCCAAACTACTCAAGTAATACCGAACTGCGTAAAAGAAACATCCTTATAACTCCAAAAATGATGATTTTATTAACTAACAATTAACTGCTTCGGATTAAGCGTCTCATTTCCAATTAAAATATACCTCTGAATTGAAATTTGAATGAAATACAGGGTCATGAAAAATCGAAGAATGTGGAAAACAGGATTACAAATATCTCGGCAACTAATAATATGATCGACTTCGTTTTTTATGCAAAATTTGTGTAATTTTATTGCCTTTTACGTCCATTCCTTAAAATAAAAAAATTCGAAAATCTTTATGTACCTTTCATCAGAACGAATTTTTCGAGAGTCCGAAAAAAATAGTTCCGGATAATCGAGGTTTTCTATATTAAATAGGCTTCGTCCCAGCCTTACATACTAAGTACATACAAAATTTCAAGTCTCTATCTCAATTTGTTCGGGAGATAGAGCATTTACAGACAGACAGACGGACGGACGGCAAAATTTTTTCTAAAAGTACGTTTTCGGAATCTCCACTATCTGAAACGTGTAAATCCGTCAAAAAAAAAAAAAAAAAAAAAAAAAAAAAAAAAAATTCGATTTTCAAAACGATTGCAAGATTTACCCTATACTACGTACGATGGGTAAGTAAAATGTATCAAACGCCCATAGACTTAACATTACGAAAAAGAATTCGGAAATGAGTGACTTGCAGTCTTAATAAATGATAAACCAGCTGTTTCACCTGATAATTAGAATACTTGAAGCCAGTTATATAACAGAAATAAAAACAACTGATTTTTTTTTTTTTTTTTTTTTTTTTTTTCTTTTGCATTGCCATTTTTAACTACCACAGACAATTTCGTGAAGAGATAAAAGTTTCGTCGATAACATTTGAGAGGTTTGTGAAAGCGGAAAGAAAAAGACATGAATTTTTTTGTTCTGTTGATATATTTCATTTTATTTATTATAATTTTTTATATTTTTGCACACTTTATGGAATACATCAAACAAAAAGGTGAACACTCCTAAATTTAATTCACCTTTTCTGTTTTTGTAGTAGAAAACAATTATATTATACAGTCGGAAAGTGGGATTATAATTTGCAGTAATTTGTCGAAAAAGAGTACGTGATCTGTATCAAAGTTAATTATTCTTTGCAATTTTTGTATGACCTACTTTTTCAGTTAATCCTAATTATTCACCCGCTGTTTTTGAAAATGATTTACGACTTTGAAAGCTGTAGCTTGATTTACTGATTTTTGTGACTTTTTAGATAATTTTCAAACATGAATATCATTAAAGATTAAAAAAACAATCTTGTATTAGGGCCGTAGCTGGAAGCGAACAATAGGGGGAAGGGGGGGGGGCTCAAGAAAATGTAGAGGGGGGCTCAAAATTTGTTTTTTCTCTCTCTCTCTGACACAGAAAGATAAATTAGTGTATATTCACATTGTAGATACTATATTTCTCATTAAACTGTTGTAATAACTTCATTTTATGCTAAGAAAAGTACATGATGATGGAAATTTTGAGTCCATAACTGGTGAAAAATTAAACATCATGTTAGCGTCCTATGTACAAATAGAATGAGGGAGTGTTGAAACACTTATCTTAGATGCAATTTAGTAATTCTGCAAAACTGTGAAAGGTTCTAAAAACTAAATTAGATTTTTGAACAGAATTTCATTTGGATTTTCGAAACAAAAATTCATTGAGTGACCTTGGAATCTTTTCCAGGGGGGCTCAAAATATTTTAGGGGGGGCTGAACCGCCCATAGCGCCCCCTTAGCTACGGCCCTGTCTTGTACAAAATCACATTTGCTCAAGTATGCTGATCTGATTATGCAGGATGAACCATAAAATACCATCTTAATTGTTCTCATTATTTTAGCGATAAAGAAAGCTAAAATCTAAAATTCATATTATCAAAATTAAAACTATGAATACTTTCGATACCTATTTCTTTCGCTATCAACCAGAAAAAGGAATTTATTATAAAAGTACAAAATATGTTTTGTTGAGTACATTTTGATTGCTTTAAGCGAATTTTTCTAGTCAAAGTAAAATATCGGTTATGTTTCTCGGACAAAAAAGGATTGTTAACACTCTTATAAAATTATAACAAAATTTCATCAATTTTATTTGAGCTTTACTAAAGGCTTGTATTTTCAGTTTGTAATTCCAACAAAATTTGGTTGTTTTTGCCAAATTTAAATGGGTGTGCAATAGCCATAACTCTCTCACGTAATTTTGTTTAATTGACTTACATAGCTATGAAGCAGGGCTGTCCAACGCGGCGCCCGCGGGCGCCATGGCGCCCTTTGACGATTTTCTTGGCGCCCCTTTGAAGGTTTCCTGTTATTAGAAATTTTAGAAGTAAAATTCCAGCATAAATAATGCTTTCTTAAAAATCACTAACATTTGTTGTCTGAGCGAAGCGAAGTCTTTATACTCAGAGATACGTAACGATATTAAAATTCAAAAAAATTCTTTCGTCAAGCAAATCTCAAAAAGTACTCGTCGGATTTTGATTCTGTTTGTACCAATAGGTACCTATGGAGGTAATCTGGTGAATGCACCACCTACGACAAATTAGTTCCAAATAGTTTAAAAGTTATATTAAAAAAACTGATAAAAAAGCATAATTTATTTGCATACGTCACAGAAATTTGGTGTGCGTCATTTTCACAAGCTGGATGTTTTCATCAGATTTCCAAATTCAAGCACATGGAGCAAGGAAAATATGCAAATAATTTTCATGTATGTGCTATAAAACATATTTAAACTTAAGAAACAACGGGAAAAGAAATCTTTTTTTTTTTTTCGTTAATTGAAAAGAAAAAATGCATAATTCTAAAAATTCTAATAATTCTCTAGTAACTTAGCATTTGATATTTTGCGATTTTTTTTATAATTGCGTTTTATAATCGCCATGTAACATCTTTTATATTTCGCGCGTGCAAATTGGAAACAATTCTTTCGTATTTAAATTAAATACGAGTTTGACATGGCTGCTTTAGATGTTACTTTTATTAATAGATTATATATTGTTATTCTGTTTACATCGATCACTTTTTTTTTTTTTTTTTTTTTTTTGTAATATTTGGTTATTTTGTCATTCAATTTCGCCAAATTATACGAATCGCCAAACTAATAGCTAAATTACACATATTGATATATTTTTTTAATTTTAAATAACGAAAGAAGAAATAAATTATTAAAACATTTATAAAATACAAATAAAAAGTGGGAATAAAAATTCCTTGATGACGTTTTAACCTCTTGAAGAGAGCCATTCGCAGTATGTAAACGGTTAATTTTAATGCATAAATTGCCAACTGGCACCAGTAAATTTTTAGTACAATTTTGATCTCATAATATACGTGACGAAACGGTTTTGATTATTTCAGATTATTTTCAATTAAATTTGTTCGTAAATATAAATTGACCATTTTTGGAGCACAAATGCCTTGCCTCTGAAAGGTTTAAACACATGTATCGTGTTTAATACGATTGAATGAAACATTCCCGATCATCCATTATTGGCGTTTAATCTTATAGTTTGGCTTAATCTTATAGTTTATCGACAGACAAGTAGTACCAAAAAAGAAACATTAGTTGAAGCAATAAATAAAAATTATAAACTAGTCGTTGGGGGCCACCGTAATACTTACCCACCATGGATATGTATATGAAAATAAAACATATGAAAACTATTTATACAATGCATTGCAATTCATAAACAAAATTTAAATATTGTTAATATACATAGTAATGCTATATTAAATAACTGCTGATGTACCAATTTCGACAAATTATATAAAACGCCAAACTACTCAATTAGTACCAAATTGCGTAAAAGAAACATCCTTATAACTCCAAAAATAAAAACTCTATTAACTAACAATTAAATGCGTCGGATTAAGCGTCTCATTTCCAATTAAAGTATACCTCTGAATTGAAGTTTGAATGAAATACAAGGTCATGAAAAATCGAAGAATGTGGAAAACGGGATTACAAATATCTCGGCAACTAATAATCCGATCGACTTCGTTCTATATGCAAAATGTGTGTTATTTTATTGCCTTTTATGTACATTCCATAGAACAAAAAAATTCGAAAATTTTTATATACCTTTCATCAGAACGAATTTTTCGAGAGTCCGAAAAAAATAGTTCCGGATAATCGAGGTTGCTGATATTAGATAGGGTTCGTCCCATTCTTACATACTAACTACATACAAAATTTCACGTCTCTATCTCAATTTGTTCGGGAGATAGAGCATTTACAGACAGACAGACAGACAGACAGACAGACAGACGGACGGCAAATTTTTTTTTCTAAAAATATGTTTTTCGGAATCTCCACTATCTAAAACGTGTAAATGCGTCAAAAATTTTTTTTCGATTTTCAAAACGATTGCAAGACTTACCCTATACTACGTATGATGGGTAAGTAATAATAATCATAATAATAAATATAATAAAAAATATACATATCACAATAAATCGAAAATATTAACACTTACAGCAATATTCAAAATCAAAGTTTTCATCAATTTAGCGACAGACAAAATCGCACCAACTTGGCGCGTATATGGCATTTATGCCATATTTATGTGTAAAAAATAGGCATAAACGTTCATCAGATATGAAATCTGACTTTCTGAAGCCCAAAAAGGACCAAGATTTATAAAAACGCCGAAGTGAAGGTACCATAAAAATAGGACAAAAATATCATATACGTATTTCGGGTACTACTTGGTTATGCCGTCGACCAAAAAAATATCGCCAAATTATAAGATTAAATTCCGACAACAGATGACCTTGAATGTCCCATACAATAACATTAAACATGATACGCGTGCGTAAAACATCATAAAGTAATTTTTACCTCGACTTTTTATTAATGTTTTACTAATTTAATTTTTCTTATATTAATTAAAATAAAAATTTAGTCAACATGCATAAGTTGGCTATTACTTTGGCGATTTGTATCATTTGGCGAAATTGGTCGACGGGATAATTAAGTAGTACCGTATTTGGTTTGGCGAAAATTTGGCGAAAATCACTTTTGAATTATTTTCTGTTATATTAAAAAGGAAGCAACAATAAATAAAAACGCGATTAAATACAGATTTAATTAATATAGAAAAAAACAATTGCCTGGTTACCATGTTATGCAAAACAAGTTGGAAATTGCACGTGAAGTGTAGCAAATGTGATGGGTTCGTACTATAACTAAGTTTTAAAAACATTCAGATCTTGCTGTTATAGTAGCCAGTACTTCGGATACAGTATAGTGTCCGAAACCTTTTTTGTGTTCCTGTAAATATACAGGAAGTAACTTTTATTACACCTCAGCAACGCATATCATATTCATAAAATGTGAAATAGTTTAATATAATTAAAACGCGTCCCAAACAAAGTTTTCCCGTATAACATTATGTAGTGGAATGCTTTTAGGTGGCCTTGTAATTTAATAATAAATATTATTTGCATCACAGATTGTAAAGAATGTATATTTTAGTATATATATGTGTATATATATATATATATCCTTCATAGGTTTATGTCAATTCTACTTTAAATTATTTTTTCATATTGACCGTAATGTAAGGGAATACTTTTGATTGTTCCTGTAATTGAACTATCTATGCATCCTATTTTCATAACATTTCAAATGACTCCATAAAATTGTGTAATAGTTATATATTTTAAATTTCAAGCGATTAAAATGCATTTGATGCTTTTTTCCCCATTGGCTGCAATGTAATGGTATACTTTTGATTGTCCATGTAACTGATCTATACATCCGATTTTCATAAAATTTGAAATGATTCAACAAAATTATCTAATAATTATATATTTAAAATTTCAAACGATTAAAACTTATTTGAAACTTTTTCCCCATTGACCATAATGCAAAGGAATAATTTTGATTACCCCTGTAGTTGATCTATGTATCTGATTTTCATAAAATTTTAAATTAGTCGACAAAATTATGTAATAAATATATGTTTTAAATTTCAAATGATTCGGTTGGGTAGGTTTTGCGTTGTTATAGGCGGACAGACAGACGGACAGACAGACGGACGGACGAACAGACGGACGAACTAAACGACAACTATAGGTGCTACGTATGTACATAGTTACGAACGCACCTAATAACGATATTTCGATGCCAATTATATAGAAAAGTACCAAATCCTGTCCTGGCTTTTTGGGTGAAATTTTATTTTATTTTATTTTTATTTATTTATTTATTTATTTGCATTAAATGAATCGGTTGCGCTTTTTTTTTCATTTTCCAACAAAGTTGAAAAGTGTTTATGCATTCGGTTTGTCTGTCCGTCTGTTTACATTAAAATATACTCGGATTTTTATGCAATTGGTAAATCTCATTTAGGGTCCCCTAGGCATGTTTATTATTGTATATGAAGTATGTGAGATTAATAATTTACTTACAGGGTAACCCAAAAGTTTTCCATAACATTATGGTCTATAAGAAAAATCGTTAACAGATTATTTTAATGAAATTACACTATTTTAAGGTATTGAAACTTATATAAATCGATGAATTGCATTACGATTACGTTTGAACAGGACATTCATATCATTTTTAATCCGTTTACAGGGACACACAAAAGAAATCAGTTACAATACTGTCCTTGAGCAATAATTGCTTGTCATGTGTTTTCAATTTCGGCATGCGCTTTGAAATTTAACAGTTTTTTAGGTGCATTCGTAATTACATAAAAACGTAGTACCTATAGCCGTCGTTTGAACCGTCCGTCTCTCTGTCCACATAGAACAGCACGAAAACTATCCAACCGAATCGTTTTAAATTTTAAATATATATTTGTTGCCGAATTTCGTTGAGTCATTTTAAATTTTGGTAAAATTGAATAAATAGTTCAAATACAGGGACAATCAAAAATATACCGTTACATTATAGCCGATAGGATGAAAAAATTCCAAGAACATTTTAATGATGTTACGCGCCCATCGAAACATAATGAAATTGATATGCATTTATGAGAAGCACTAGAATATATATTTTGTAGAGCATGCCGCACAAAGAATATTTACTATTCAATTACAGGGCACCACAAAAGAATGCCATAACAAAATGGTACGGGGGAGAGGTACATTAATTTTTCAGCTTTACTAATCTGGGGATTTTATCATTTTCTCAACTGTCATTAGTCTTTAAATAATAATTTTTTGGAATAAAACTGCATAATCGAGTTCATATTGACATATTTGAGTCAGCATGTCTTGCGAAAAAATATGCGCAGATTTATAAGTCACTTGTGGTGACATTTTTACAGCTCAAGGCTTATGCAGACTAGATATTCAAATATCGTTCGTACTTTATACTGCACGCATTGTATATTTCTTTTATTTAATGCATGCTACAATGAAATACTGCTCAACTTCATGAGAACAAGTTTGAAAAGAAAGAAAAGCAGTGTATGTAGTGGCTAGCATGCACAATCCATTTAAATCTGATCGAGCATATCTGAGACACACTCGAACGATGCATTGCATTCCTTTGTTGGAGTTTTCAGGATTTTTATATATCATTTTTTAAAGAGAGAATTCCCTAAATTCTTATCGAGAACCTCATCATATCCATAGAAAACAGATATAGATATTATATTATTAACTATTCTATATTAACTATGTAAGGGGACCACACCCATGTAAAAAAACTCGTTCATTCTACTCAACCATCATGATTTGTGCAATTTTTTGTGCTGTTTATATATTTTACATCATTTCAAAGAGTTCAAATTCCGATTAAAGATATTTTAATGTTTTATTATCTGCATTACTTTTAATGCATTGCGTACTTCCAATTTTATACCCATGCATGGCTGATTTGCATAGTTTGCTTTCCCAGTTTTTAACCGTGTATAGAAATTTTTATATAAAATTTTGCATTTCTTCCATTTACTTTGCTCATTTTTGACATTTAAATTTATGGCACTATATAATCAATTAAAAATAACGTCTCATTTTTTATTAACTATTTGGAAAATAGTTGTTCTCGGAAGAGAATTGGGAAATCTGAAGTACATCTGAATGTGTTTGTTACGATGCAAAATAAATAAATAAATAAATAAATAAATAAATAAATAAATAAATTAAAATTAAAATTAAAAACTAACAAAAAATTAATAACTCAATAACAAATTGAGATGCAGGTTTCAAACAAGTTGCATTTAAAAGTAAATTTTCTCTTTATACGATGATGTAAAAATTAAAAATGTGCAATGTTTGGAAATTAAAAAATTACAGTACCGAAAATTGCTAAACTGAATTTCATTTAATATTTGTTTTTGTGATTGATCCAGGAATATTAACATGACTGTAAATGTCCAGGCATATTAATATGACTCTGTTATTATGTAAGCTACGTTTTGATCATCCTAAAAATGATGTTATTAGTATTGTTTTTTTAAGTATAGAAATCATTTATAAGTCTAAAATTATAGTCTTTGAAAATATTATTTTCCAAATAGTTGTAATTTGTTAAATTACATTTGTTTTTTAAATGTATTTTTTTCTTTACTTTTTGGAAATTATTATTAAATATATGTTCTCAGCAATATCGCTCAGACTAATCCCTCTGAGGGAAGTCCTAGTATTTTAAAAAAATATGATAGGCCCTCTCAAATATGCACATTGCGTTGGTGCAGATATAAGACAATTGTTTTGCTTTTTATTCTTACATATATATATATATATGTGTGTGTGTGTGTGTGTGTGTGTAATTTTTCCGAACTGTAACATTAAAAAAGCTTTAACTAATATTTTACAAGGAGAATTTGTTTTCAATTTGTTGAAAAGCAACAGACTAATGTAGATTTTTTTTTTTTAATCGAAACTTCCCTTTAATGCCGGAATTAATTCCATTTCATTTCCATTAATGCGGTATATTAATGAAATCTATGAAAGATCAAAGAATAAATAAATTTTATGTAAGAAAAATTTTAAATGCTTGAAAAATACACGCTTATAAAAACATAAAACCGCATGCTTGCTTGCTTCGTTTCGCCTGCCACTGGAATATCGTGAACTATGACGTCACAGCCAATCACGCAGCGTTTTCCAGTCGCGCGCTTTTCTATCAACTTTAAGCTTAATTCAAAAGCTATTGACCCATTTTTTGACATTTTTGATGAAATTTTTCGAATATATGAGTCTGTAATTATCAGAAAAACATGCAACAGATTGATTTCCCGATGTGTGCAAATTCCTCATTGAACCGACTCCAGAGCCTTCTGAATAGGCGAACTTTAATTATAACAACCCTGTACATGTCCCAATCCCGCAATCATTGGGTTAATATAATAAAAGAATAACAGCTCTAACAAGGAAGGTCTCCATACGGGCATACTCAGAAAAATGTGAAAAAATTACAGAATGTTCTTCTCATATAGTTATATATGTTTATAAAAAAAATTTCGGCGGAATTTCCTTATAACGTCCGTAAAAAAATAATAAAAATTTCGTTTATTTGGCGATTTATCCCCGGTTGGCGAAAAAACGAAATTTTGAAAAATACGCTTTTATGCTTCGAATACTTTTTAAAGAAAAAACTTTCTATGTTCAATTTATTTAAATAAGTTTAGTTTAAGTAATTTTAGTTTTGCAATTTTACTTTACTTTAAGTGTAATTTTGTCATCTACGTTTATATGTACTTATAACAAAATGAAATTAATATATTTTATTATTTAAAGCACAATTTAAATTGATTAAAATTGTTCCAAATTGAAAAATACACTCTTAAAAATCTGTTGGATTTTGTTGCAACGCACTTCCTTGCTTATATAGAAAACGGTTACTTGGCCGTGAAATGGAGCTTTCTCATTGGTTGGAAGAGAGATATTATATACAAGCGGTGGAGTGCGTTGCAACAAAATGCAGCAGATTTTTAACAGTGTATGACACTGTCAGTTCACCATGCTATGGAGCATTCTCATTGGTCAGAAGAGAGATATTCTATAAAAGTAGTGGAGTGACGTTGCAGTAAATGCTGCAGATTTTTAACGGTGAAGTCAATTAAAATCAATTTTCAGATTCGTTAAAATTGTCTGCTTTTGGCGAGGAAATTCACTACTCGCCAAATCCCTCGTCGCTTTCAGCTTTTCACGCCAATTATTCCAAACTATTTAATTTTTTTACATATCTAATAATGTAATTCCGCCGCTAATTTTCACTGATCCTTTATTACCTACATCAGTAGTTTAATTCGTATTTTTTTCAAAAAATTCTGAGTATGCCCCCAATGGAGACCTTCCTTGTAAGTAATAAATATTATAAACAACACAGACAAACGTATATTTGATTTTTTTTTTTTTTTTTTTTTTTTTTTTTCATAGTAATGCTATATTAAAGAACTGCTGATGTACCAATTTCGACAAATTATATAAAACGCCAAACTACTCAAGTAATACCGAACTGCGTAAAAGAAACATCCTTATAACTCCAAAAATGATGATTTTATTAACTAACAATTAACTGCTTCGGATTAAGCGTCTCATTTCCAATTAAAATATACCTCTGAATTGAAATTTGAATGAAATACAGGGTCATGAAAAATCGAAGAATGTGGAAAACAGGATTACAAATATCTCGGCAACTAATAATATGATCGACTTCGTTTTTTATGCAAAATTTGTGTAATTTTATTGCCTTTTACGTCCATTCCTTAAAATAAAAAAATTCGAAAATCTTTATGTACCTTTCATCAGAACGAATTTTTCGAGAGTCCGAAAAAAATAGTTCCGGATAATCGAGGTTTTCTATATTAAATAGGCTTCGTCCCAGCCTTACATACTAAGTACATACAAAATTTCAAGTCTCTATCTCAATTTGTTCGGGAGATAGAGCATTTACAGACAGACAGACGGACGGACGGCAAAATTTTTTCTAAAAGTACGTTTTCGGAATCTCCACTATCTGAAACGTGTAAATCCGTCAAAAAAAAAAAAAAAAAAAAAAAAAAAAAAAAAATTCGATTTTCAAAACGATTGCAAGATTTACCCTATACTACGTACGATGGGTAAGTAAAATGTATCAAACGCCCATAGACTTAACATTACGAAAAAGAATTCGGAAATGAGTGACTTGCAGTCTTAATAAATGATAAACCAGCTGTTTCACCTGATAATTAGAATACTTGAAGCCAGTTATATAACAGAAATAAAAACAACTGATTTTTTTTTTTTTTTTTTTTTTTTTTTCTTTTGCATTGCCATTTTTAACTACCACAGACAATTTCGTGAAGAGATAAAAGTTTCGTCGATAACATTTGAGAGGTTTGTGAAAGCGGAAAGAAAAAGACATGAATTTTTTTGTTCTGTTGATATATTTCATTTTATTTATTATAATTTTTTATATTTTTGCACACTTTATGGAATACATCAAACAAAAAGGTGAACACTCCTAAATTTAATTCACCTTTTCTGTTTTTGTAGTAGAAAACAATTATATTATACAGTCGGAAAGTGGGATTATAATTTGCAGTAATTTGTCGAAAAAGAGTACGTGATCTGTATCAAAGTTAATTATTCTTTGCAATTTTTGTATGACCTACTTTTTCAGTTAATCCTAATTATTCACCCGCTGTTTTTGAAAATGATTTACGACTTTGAAAGCTGTAGCTTGATTTACTGATTTTTGTGACTTTTTAGATAATTTTCAAACATGAATATCATTAAAGATTAAAAAAACAATCTTGTATTAGGGCCGTAGCTGGAAGCGAACAATAGGGGGAAGGGGGGGGGGCTCAAGAAAATGTAGAGGGGGGCTCAAAATTTGTTTTTTCTCTCTCTCTCTGACACAGAAAGATAAATTAGTGTATATTCACATTGTAGATACTATATTTCTCATTAAACTGTTGTAATAACTTCATTTTATGCTAAGAAAAGTACATGATGATGGAAATTTTGAGTCCATAACTGGTGAAAAATTAAACATCATGTTAGCGTCCTATGTACAAATAGAATGAGGGAGTGTTGAAACACTTATCTTAGATGCAATTTAGTAATTCTGCAAAACTGTGAAAGGTTCTAAAAACTAAATTAGATTTTTGAACAGAATTTCATTTGGATTTTCGAAACAAAAATTCATTGAGTGACCTTGGAATCTTTTCCAGGGGGGCTCAAAATATTTTAGGGGGGGCTGAACCGCCCATAGCGCCCCCTTAGCTACGGCCCTGTCTTGTACAAAATCACATTTGCTCAAGTATGCTGATCTGATTATGCAGGATGAACCATAAAATACCATCTTAATTGTTCTCATTATTTTAGCGATAAAGAAAGCTAAAATCTAAAATTCATATTATCAAAATTAAAACTATGAATACTTTCGATACCTATTTCTTTCGCTATCAACCAGAAAAAGGAATTTATTATAAAAGTACAAAATATGTTTTGTTGAGTACATTTTGATTGCTTTAAGCGAATTTTTCTAGTCAAAGTAAAATATCGGTTATGTTTCTCGGACAAAAAAGGATTGTTAACACTCTTATAAAATTATAACAAAATTTCATCAATTTTATTTGAGCTTTACTAAAGGCTTGTATTTTCAGTTTGTAATTCCAACAAAATTTGGTTGTTTTTGCCAAATTTAAATGGGTGTGCAATAGCCATAACTCTCTCACGTAATTTTGTTTAATTGACTTACATAGCTATGAAGCAGGGCTGTCCAACGCGGCGCCCGCGGGCGCCATGGCGCCCTTTGACGATTTTCTTGGCGCCCCTTTGAAGGTTTCCTGTTATTAGAAATTTTAGAAGTAAAATTCCAGCATAAATAATGCTTTCTTAAAAATCACTAACATTTGTTGTCTGAGCGAAGCGAAGTCTTTATACTCAGAGATACGTAACGATATTAAAATTCAAAAAAATTCTTTCGTCAAGCAAATCTCAAAAAGTACTCGTCGGATTTTGATTCTGTTTGTACCAATAGGTACCTATGGAGGTAATCTGGTGAATGCACCACCTACGACAAATTAGTTCCAAATAGTTTAAAAGTTATATTAAAAAAACTGATAAAAAAGCATAATTTATTTGCATACGTCACAGAAATTTGGTGTGCGTCATTTTCACAAGCTGGATGTTTTCATCAGATTTCCAAATTCAAGCACATGGAGCAAGGAAAATATGCAAATAATTTTCATGTATGTGCTATAAAACATATTTAAACTTAAGAAACAACGGGAAAAGAAATCTTTTTTTTTTTTCGTTAATTGAAAAGAAAAAATGCATAATTCTAAAAATTCTAATAATTCTCTAGTAACTTAGCATTTGATATTTTGCGATTTTTTTTATAATTGCGTTTTATAATCGCCATGTAACATCTTTTATATTTCGCGCGTGCAAATTGGAAACAATTCTTTCGTATTTAAATTAAATACGAGTTTGACATGGCTGCTTTAGATGTTACTTTTATTAATAGATTATATATTGTTATTCTGTTTACATCGATCACTTTTTTTTTTTTTTTTTTTTTTTTGTAATATTTGGTTATTTTGTCATTCAATTTCGCCAAATTATACGAATCGCCAAACTAATAGCTAAATTACACATATTGATATATTTTTTTAATTTTAAATAACGAAAGAAGAAATAAATTATTAAAACATTTATAAAATACAAATAAAAAGTGGGAATAAAAATTCCTTGATGACGTTTTAACCTCTTGAAGAGAGCCATTCGCAGTATGTAAACGGTTAATTTTAATGCATAAATTGCCAACTGGCACCAGTAAATTTTTAGTACAATTTTGATCTCATAATATACGTGACGAAACGGTTTTGATTATTTCAGATTATTTTCAATTAAATTTGTTCGTAAATATAAATTGACCATTTTTGGAGCACAAATGCCTTGCCTCTGAAAGGTTTAAACACATGTATCGTGTTTAATACGATTGAATGAAACATTCCCGATCATCCATTATTGGCGTTTAATCTTATAGTTTGGCTTAATCTTATAGTTTATCGACAGACAAGTAGTACCAAAAAAGAAACATTAGTTGAAGCAATAAATAAAAATTATAAACTAGTCGTTGGGGGCCACCGTAATACTTACCCACCATGGATATGTATATGAAAATAAAACATATGAAAACTATTTATACAATGCATTGCAATTCATAAACAAAATTTAAATATTGTTAATATACATAGTAATGCTATATTAAATAACTGCTGATGTACCAATTTCGACAAATTATATAAAACGCCAAACTACTCAATTAGTACCAAATTGCGTAAAAGAAACATCCTTATAACTCCAAAAATAAAAACTCTATTAACTAACAATTAAATGCGTCGGATTAAGCGTCTCATTTCCAATTAAAGTATACCTCTGAATTGAAGTTTGAATGAAATACAAGGTCATGAAAAATCGAAGAATGTGGAAAACGGGATTACAAATATCTCGGCAACTAATAATCCGATCGACTTCGTTCTATATGCAAAATGTGTGTTATTTTATTGCCTTTTATGTACATTCCATAGAACAAAAAAATTCGAAAATTTTTATATACCTTTCATCAGAACGAATTTTTCGAGAGTCCGAAAAAAATAGTTCCGGATAATCGAGGTTGCTGATATTAGATAGGGTTCGTCCCATTCTTACATACTAACTACATACAAAATTTCACGTCTCTATCTCAATTTGTTCGGGAGATAGAGCATTTACAGACAGACAGACAGACAGACAGACAGACAGACGGACGGCAAATTTTTTTTTCTAAAAATATGTTTTTCGGAATCTCCACTATCTAAAACGTGTAAATGCGTCAAAAATTTTTTTTCGATTTTCAAAACGATTGCAAGACTTACCCTATACTACGTATGATGGGTAAGTAATAATAATCATAATAATAAATATAATAAAAAATATACATATCACAATAAATCGAAAATATTAACACTTACAGCAATATTCAAAATCAAAGTTTTCATCAATTTAGCGACAGACAAAATCGCACCAACTTGGCGCGTATATGGCATTTATGCCATATTTATGTGTAAAAAATAGGCATAAACGTTCATCAGATATGAAATCTGACTTTCTGAAGCCCAAAAAGGACCAAGATTTATAAAAACGCCGAAGTGAAGGTACCATAAAAATAGGACAAAAATATCATATACGTATTTCGGGTACTACTTGGTTATGCCGTCGACCAAAAAAATATCGCCAAATTATAAGATTAAATTCCGACAACAGATGACCTTGAATGTCCCATACAATAACATTAAACATGATACGCGTGCGTAAAACATCATAAAGTAATTTTTACCTCGACTTTTTATTAATGTTTTACTAATTTAATTTTTCTTATATTAATTAAAATAAAAATTTAGTCAACATGCATAAGTTGGCTATTACTTTGGCGATTTGTATCATTTGGCGAAATTGGTCGACGGGATAATTAAGTAGTACCGTATTTGGTTTGGCGAAAATTTGGCGAAAATCACTTTTGAATTATTTTCTGTTATATTAAAAAGGAAGCAACAATAAATAAAAACGCGATTAAATACAGATTTAATTAATATAGAAAAAAACAATTGCCTGGTTACCATGTTATGCAAAACAAGTTGGAAATTGCACGTGAAGTGTAGCAAATGTGATGGGTTCGTACTATAACTAAGTTTTAAAAACATTCAGATCTTGCTGTTATAGTAGCCAGTACTTCGGATACAGTATAGTGTCCGAAACCTTTTTTGTGTTCCTGTAAATATACAGGAAGTAACTTTTATTACACCTCAGCAACGCATATCATATTCATAAAATGTGAAATAGTTTAATATAATTAAAACGCGTCCCAAACAAAGTTTTCCCGTATAACATTATGTAGTGGAATGCTTTTAGGTGGCCTTGTAATTTAATAATAAATATTATTTGCATCACAGATTGTAAAGAATGTATATTTTAGTATATATATGTGTATATATATATATATATCCTTCATAGGTTTATGTCAATTCTACTTTAAATTATTTTTTCATATTGACCGTAATGTAAGGGAATACTTTTGATTGTTCCTGTAATTGAACTATCTATGCATCCTATTTTCATAACATTTCAAATGACTCCATAAAATTGTGTAATAGTTATATATTTTAAATTTCAAGCGATTAAAATGCATTTGATGCTTTTTTCCCCATTGGCTGCAATGTAATGGTATACTTTTGATTGTCCATGTAACTGATCTATACATCCGATTTTCATAAAATTTGAAATGATTCAACAAAATTATCTAATAATTATATATTTAAAATTTCAAACGATTAAAACTTATTTGAAACTTTTTCCCCATTGACCATAATGCAAAGGAATAATTTTGATTACCCCTGTAGTTGATCTATGTATCTGATTTTCATAAAATTTTAAATTAGTCGACAAAATTATGTAATAAATATATGTTTTAAATTTCAAATGATTCGGTTGGGTAGGTTTTGCGTTGTTATAGGCGGACAGACAGACGGACAGACAGACGGACGGACGAACAGACGGACGAACTAAACGACAACTATAGGTGCTACGTATGTACATAGTTACGAACGCACCTAATAACGATATTTCGATGCCAATTATATAGAAAAGTACCAAATCCTGTCCTGGCTTTTTGGGTGAAATTTTATTTTATTTTATTTTTATTTATTTATTTATTTATTTGCATTAAATGAATCGGTTGCGCTTTTTTTTTCATTTTCCAACAAAGTTGAAAAGTGTTTATGCATTCGGTTTGTCTGTCCGTCTGTTTACATTAAAATATACTCGGATTTTTATGCAATTGGTAAATCTCATTTAGGGTCCCCTAGGCATGTTTATTATTGTATATGAAGTATGTGAGATTAATAATTTACTTACAGGGTAACCCAAAAGTTTTCCATAACATTATGGTCTATAAGAAAAATCGTTAACAGATTATTTTAATGAAATTACACTATTTTAAGGTATTGAAACTTATATAAATCGATGAATTGCATTACGATTACGTTTGAACAGGACATTCATATCATTTTTAATCCGTTTACAGGGACACACAAAAGAAATCAGTTACAATACTGTCCTTGAGCAATAATTGCTTGTCATGTGTTTTCAATTTCGGCATGCGCTTTGAAATTTAACAGTTTTTTAGGTGCATTCGTAATTACATAAAAACGTAGTACCTATAGCCGTCGTTTGAACCGTCCGTCTCTCTGTCCACATAGAACAGCACGAAAACTATCCAACCGAATCGTTTTAAATTTTAAATATATATTTGTTGCCGAATTTCGTTGAGTCATTTTAAATTTTGGTAAAATTGAATAAATAGTTCAAATACAGGGACAATCAAAAATATACCGTTACATTATAGCCGATAGGATGAAAAAATTCCAAGAACATTTTAATGATGTTACGCGCCCATCGAAACATAATGAAATTGATATGCATTTATGAGAAGCACTAGAATATATATTTTGTAGAGCATGCCGCACAAAGAATATTTACTATTCAATTACAGGGCACCACAAAAGAATGCCATAACAAAATGGTACGGGGGAGAGGTACATTAATTTTTCAGCTTTACTAATCTGGGGATTTTATCATTTTCTCAACTGTCATTAGTCTTTAAATAATAATTTTTTGGAATAAAACTGCATAATCGAGTTCATATTGACATATTTGAGTCAGCATGTCTTGCGAAAAAATATGCGCAGATTTATAAGTCACTTGTGGTGACATTTTTACAGCTCAAGGCTTATGCAGACTAGATATTCAAATATCGTTCGTACTTTATACTGCACGCATTGTATATTTCTTTTATTTAATGCATGCTACAATGAAATACTGCTCAACTTCATGAGAACAAGTTTGAAAAGAAAGAAAAGCAGTGTATGTAGTGGCTAGCATGCACAATCCATTTAAATCTGATCGAGCATATCTGAGACACACTCGAACGATGCATTGCATTCCTTTGTTGGAGTTTTCAGGATTTTTATATATCATTTTTTAAAGAGAGAATTCCCTAAATTCTTATCGAGAACCTCATCATATCCATAGAAAACAGATATAGATATTATATTATTAACTATTCTATATTAACTATGTAAGGGGACCACACCCATGTAAAAAAACTCGTTCATTCTACTCAACCATCATGATTTGTGCAATTTTTTGTGCTGTTTATATATTTTACATCATTTCAAAGAGTTCAAATTCCGATTAAAGATATTTTAATGTTTTATTATCTGCATTACTTTTAATGCATTGCGTACTTCCAATTTTATACCCATGCATGGCTGATTTGCATAGTTTGCTTTCCCAGTTTTTAACCGTGTATAGAAATTTTTATATAAAATTTTGCATTTCTTCCATTTACTTTGCTCATTTTTGACATTTAAATTTATGGCACTATATAATCAATTAAAAATAACGTCTCATTTTTTATTAACTATTTGGAAAATAGTTGTTCTCGGAAGAGAATTGGGAAATCTGAAGTACATCTGAATGTGTTTGTTACGATGCAAAATAAATAAATAAATAAATAAATAAATAAATAAATAAATAAAAATTAAAATTAAAAACTAACAAAAAATTAATAACTCAATAACAAATTGAGATACAGGTTTCAAACAAGTTGCATTTAAAAGTAAATTTTCTCTTTATACGATGATGTAAAAATTAAAAATGTGCAATGTTTGGAAATTAAAAAAATTACAGTACCGAAAATTGCTAAACTGAATTTCATTTAATATTTGTTTTTGTGATTGATCCAGGAATATTAACATGACTGTAAATGTCCAGGCATATTAATATGACTCTGTTATTATGTAAGCTACGTTTTGATCATCCTAAAAATGATGTTATTAGTATTGTTTTTTTAAGTATAGAAATCATTTATAAGTCTAAAATTATAGTCTTTGAAAATATTATTTTCCAAATAGTTGTAATTTGTTAAATTACATTTGTTTTTTAAATGTATTTTTTTCTTTACTTTTTGGAAATTATTATTAAATATATGTTCTCAGCAATATCGCTCAGACTAATCCCTCTGAGGGAAGTCCTAGTATAAGACATACTTCCAAAACCTGTAAATACGCTTTAAAAACCAGAAACACACTCATGCATATTTCAACAATTTCTAGTTATTATTGATAAGTGTATTTAAAGTGAAATTATATAAAGCTTAAATTTGGTAATAATTGGAATTAGCTTTTTTTTATATTTAAGAAATAACATAAAAGTAAAAATTTTTCACCTTTTATCACCTCTTTCAAAACACATATGCATGAAAGTTCAGCTTTTATTTTTTTGCTGTAGTCACATTGGCTGTTCTATGCGTAGGATAAAGAGGCTTAAATTTTCCTTCTTGATTTCTGAAGTTTTAGGTTTGTTTATTTATTTATTTGATTAGAAAAATTAATAAAACTGTGAGAAAGATTTGCATCTATGAAAGCACTTCGAGACTATCTCTCTGGAACCACCCACATGGGTTCACTATCACTTTGTTTTTGTACTTTTTATAAAACTAGTTCACGCTTTCAAAATAAATCAAAGCGTATCTTCACATTTTAAATGAAACCTAGCCCCCCCCCCCCCAATACCTCTGATTTACATGTTTATTGTTATTTTTTCTATTATACGTACAATTAAAAATTTTTACATCATACCCTACAAACATTTTTGAGATAGATTTCTCATAGAAGAATGTGCAATTTAAAATTTAATGTAACTCCAAAACTGTATGAGCCTTTTGTCTACTGTTGAAAGAATCATTTGCATTATGTTAAAACGTATGCATATACTAATGCTGTGCGATAATATTGCCACATGTTTTTGGTCATGTGAATAATGGTAGCCTCAGGGCCGTAACTACCGCCGGGGCAGCCGGGGCACTGCCCCGGAGCCCCCAAGCCTGAGGGGCCCCAAATTGATGGTTAAAAAAACTATTGATTTTAGTTTCTAGTCTAAGTTCCTATAAAATACCCAGCACATACCTAAAAATTAGTAATAAAAAAAAATCAAAGTGCTAGAATAGACGTTTTTGCTTGTCTGTCAATACACTCCTTACTCTTCGCATGCAAAAGGAGTTCTACAGCAGACAGCAAAATGTCAAGTCGAATGTGTCATGTCGCGCCAGCATATTTGCTGATCCCACCGAAGCTAGTATAAGGAAGAAAATATGGAGGTCACTGAGGGTTCTTATTAGTGTGGGCAAGCTGTTTTCGCCCGCGCTTCGTTAGGTGCATTTCGCCAGCCCGCACCTATGGAGTTCAGGAAATTCAACAATGTCATTCGTTAGTACTCCGTTAGTACCGGTAAGTACCGAGAGATTTTCGTTTGTACCACATCCGTTGCGGAGTTATGGCCAATTCTCAAGTTCCAGCGCGCGGGCTGGAGAAACATGGGATTTCCTATAGGAAAAAAATGAAGGTTCTCCGATTTTGTTCAAATTATGTGTGTCGTTAGTACTACGTTAGTACCGGTAAGTACCGAGAGATTTTCGTTTGTACCACATCCGTTGCGGAGTTATGGCCCATTCTCAAGTTCCAGCGCGCGGGCTGGAGAAACATGGGATTTCCTATAGGAAAAAAATGAAGGTTCTCCGATTTCGTTCAAATTATGTGTGTCGTTAGTACTACGTTAGTACCGGTAAGTACCGAGAGATTTTCGTTTGTACCACATCCGTTGCGGAGTTATGGCCAATTCTCAAGTTCCAGCGCGCGGGCTGGAGAAACATGGGATTTCCTATAGGAAAAAAATGAAGGTTCTCCGATTTCGTTCAAATTATGTGTGTCGTTAGTACTACGTTAGTACCGGTAAGTACCGAGAGATTTTCGTTTGTACCACATTCGTTGCGGAGTTATGGCCAATTCTCAAGTTCCAGCGCGCGGGCTGGAGAAACATGGGATTTCCCATAGGAAAAAAATGAAGGTTCTCCGATTTCGTTCAAATTATGTGTGTCGTTAGTACTACGTTAGTACCGGTAAGTACCGAGAGATTTTCGTTTGTACCACATCCGTTGCGGAGTTATGGCCAATTCTCAAGTTCCAGCGCGCGGGCTGGAGAAACATGGGATTTCCCATAGGAAAAAAATGAAGGTTCTCCGATTTCGTTCAAATTATGTGTGTCGTTAGTACTACGTTAGTACCGGTAAGTACCGAGAGATTTTCGTTTGTACCACATCCGTTGCGGAGTTATGGCCAATTCTCAAGTTCCAGCGCGCGGGCTGGAGAAACATGGGATTTCCTATAGGAAAAAAATGAAGGTTCTCCGATTTCGTTCAAATTATGTGTGTCGTTAGTACTACGTTAGTACCGGTAAGTACCGAGAGATTTTCGTTTGTACCACATTCGTTGCGGAGTTATGGCCAATTCTCAAGTTCCAGCGCGCGGGCTGGAGAAACATGGGATTTCCCATAGGAAAAAAATGAAGGTTCTCCGATTTCGTTCAAATTATGTGTATCGTTAGTACTACGTTAGTACCGGTAAGTACCGAGAGATTTTCGTTTGTACAACATCCGTTGCGGAGTTATGGCCAATTCTCAAGTTCCAGCGCGCGGGCTGGAGAAACATGGGATTTCCCATAGGAAAAAAATGAAGGTTCTCCGATTTCGTTCAAATTATGTGTGTCGTTAGTACTACGTTAGTACCGGTAAGTACCGAGATATTTTCGTTTGTACCACATTCGTTGCGGAGTTATGGCCAATTCTCAATTTCCAGCGCGCGGGCTGGAGAAACATGGGATTTCCCATAGGAAAAAAATGAAGGTTCTCCGATTTCGTTCAAATTATGTGTGTCGTTAGTACTACGTTAGTACCGGTAAGTACCGAGAGATTTTCGTTTGTACCACATCCGTTGCGGAGTTATGGCCCATTCTCAAGTTCCAGCGCGCGGGCTGGAGAAACATGGGATTTCCTATAGGAAAAAAATGAAGGTTCTCCGATTTCGTTCAAATTATGTGTGTCGTTAGTACTATGTTAGTACCGGTAATTACCGAGAGATTTTCGTTTGTACCACATCCGTTGCGGAGTTATGGCCAATTCTCAAGTTCCAGCGCGCGTGCTGGAGAAACATGGGATTTCCTATAGGAAAAAAATGAAGGTTCTCCGATTTCGTTCAAATTATGTGTGTCGTTAGTACTACGTTAGTACCGGTAAGTACCGAGAGATTTTCGTTTGTACCACATTCGTTGCGGAGTTATGGCCAATTCTCAAGTTCCAGCGCGCGGGCTGGAGAAACATGGGATTTCCCATAGGAAAAAAATGAAGGTTCTCCGATTTCGTTCAAATTATGTGTGTCGTTAGTACTACGTTAGTACCGGTAAGTACCGAGAGATTTTCGTTTGTACCACATCCGTTGCGGAGTTATGGCCAATTCTCAAGTTCCAGCGCGCGGGCTGGAGAAACATGGGATTTCCCATAGGAAAAAAATGAAGGTTCTCCGATTTCGTTCAAATTATGTGTGTCGTTAGTACTACGTTAGTACCGGTAAGTACCGAGAGATTTTCGTTTGTACCACATCCGTTGCGGAGTTATGGCCAATTCTCAAGTTCCAGCGCGCGGGCTGGAGAAACATGGGATTTCCCATAGGAAAAAAATGAAGGTTCTCCGATTTCGTTCAAATTATGTGTATCGTTAGTACTACGTTAGTACCGGTAAGTACCGAGAGATTTTCGTTTGTACAACATCCGTTGCGGAGTTATGGCCAATTCTCAAGTTCCAGCGCGCGGGCTGGAGAAACATGGGATTTCCCATAGGAAAAAAATGAAGGTTCTCCGATTTCGTTCAAATTATGTGTGTCGTTAGTACTACGTTAGTACCGGTAAGTACCGAGATATTTTCGTTTGTACCACATTCGTTGCGGAGTTATGGCCAATTCTCAAGTTCCAGCGCGCGGGCTGGAGAAACATGGGATTTCCCATAGGAAAAAAATGAAGGTTCTCCGATTTCGTTCAAATTATGTGTGTCGTTAGTACTACGTTAGTACCGGTAAGTACCGAGAGATTTTCGTTTGTACCACATCCGTTGCGGAGTTATGGCCAATTCTCAAGTTCCAGCGCGCGGGCTGGAGAAACATGGGATATCCTATAGGAAAAAAATGAAGGTTCTCCGATTTCGTTCAAATTATGTGTGTCGTTAGTACTACGTTAGTACCGGTAAGTACCGAGAGATTTTCGTTTGTACCACATTCGTTGCGGAGTTATGGCCAATTCTCAATTTCCAGCGCGCGGGCTGGAGAAACATGGGATTTCCTATAGGAAAAAAATGAAGGTTCTCCGATTTCGTTCAAATTATGTGTGTCATTAGTACTACGTTAGTACCGGTAAGTACCGAGAGATTTTCGTTTGTACCACATCCGTTGCGGAGTTATGGCCAATTCTCAAGTTCCAGCGCGCGGGCTGGAGAAACATGGGATTTCCTATAGGAAAAAAATGAAGTTTCTCCGATTTCGTTCAAATTATGTGTGTCGTTAGTACTACGTTAGTACCGGTAAGTACCGAGAGATTTTCGTTTGTACCACATCCGTTGCGGAGTTATGGCCAATTCTCAAGTTCCGGCCCGCGGGCTAGAGAAACATGTAATTTCCCATAGGAAAAAAATGAAGGTTCTCCGATTTCCTTCAAATTATCTGTGATGTTACTACTATGTGAGTACCGGTAAGTACCGAGAAATTTTCGTTTGTACCGCATCTTTTTCGGAGTTATGGCCTATTACCGTTATACTTTTATACCGATTCTGAGGATAACATTCCTCGTCTTTGATTTAATGTTGCGAAAATTCGTTGGCTTGGGAATAACATTTAGAATCAAAATTTTTGTAATCACAACTTTTTTACAAAATTAAATTTTTTACAAATTTTGCGCTTACATTTTCAGTTTATGTTGAATTTTATGTCGTTTCAGAAGCACGTTGCACGAATACGAATTCTTTCTTTCTTATTTGTATCATTATTCTCATTTTCATGTTATTTTTTAATTGTAAATTTTAATTAATGACTGTATGTATGGATTTTCTGAGTATTTTTCGTATAAATTTTACGATTTTATGCTACGTCAAATGATGAAATATGTAAAAATTTAATATGTAATAATAATTTGTAATACGTAATATTGATATGTAATTAAAAAAATTTGCTTTTTACCCTATTTTTAAGGCGTGTAATTCCCATACGTCACATGAATATTTTCCATAAATGAATCATTTTTAATGTATGGTTTTAATGCTTGATTTAATTTTATAACCTTTTTCTTAACGACCCCAACTTGAGCAATTGTTTGATTCTGCTTAGGTTTATTCTAATTTTATTATTCTCCATTTCTGATAGGTTTTCGACTGGATTTTGACTGTTTCATGTCGGATTCGAATTGATCTTTTTTTGACAAAGTGAAAATTATTTGAAAGGTTCAGAAAAAAATTTCATCAGAAAATCTATGTATTTGATTATTAAGGAGTATATATACATTTATGTATATATATATGAGAACGTGTGTTTCAAAACTCTCCTTATCCAGAAAATAAAATTTTGGAAAATTTTCAAAAACGTTCAACAGCGTCCACTGGTTTTCATGATAATTCAAATCTTACCTATTTCAAAATTACTAGATATTTTTTTTTAATTTAGAACATTTTTTTTGTGCAAGTTTATCAGTAGTATAAATAACAAAATTACGATTTGTTTTTACTTTTTTAAATTTTTTTTTTCATTTATTTATTTATTTTTGTACAAGGTGAGTTTTGAAACTTATGTTTTCATTCATACATGTACTCCTTTTTCAACTTGAAAAATAAAATTGAAACTAACGATATAATTTTAGATTACATTTCTATAATTATATTAAAATACTGATCTATTAGTTTTTAATTTAGATTTCTGATTCTAGTCAATCAGTTTTCTTTTGTAGATCAGGTTGAAGTAGATTGATCAGAAATGGAAATTAAATCGACTTTGAATTGAAATTACTTCAAGTTGAAATAATTGAAGTTTTTGTGAGGGAGAACATGCTTCTCCTCCCCACTTTCACATCCTAAAATCCTGCCTTCTCTTTTGCTCAGATTAGCGGTCCGCACGGGTCAGAATTTCCAGACCTGTGCCCGGGCCGGCACGTTTATATTTTTACATTTCTAGGCCCGGCCTGTACAGGAATCTGCGAAAACAGGCCTGGTCCGTTCTGGCCCCACACAATTTCTACTATTTCTAAAATATCAGATTTTTATCACCTAATTAAAATTACTTTAAAGAATACTGGAATACATATATATAGAATGATTTTACAGACTATTTTACAATAAATAAACATTATCAACTCTAATGATTACTTAGATTCTTGGACTGTCAACATTCAAATAAAGATTCATTAAAAAATTGATACTGTTCAGAATAAAAGAAAAGAAAGAATGTTAAAAACATCGTAACTTTTGAAGATTAATAAAAGTAGATTTATAAAAATATTTCTGTATTATTTTATTAAAGTTTTCAAATCCAAAAAAGTTACTTTCTGATACATTTCGGATTTCATTTTTTTTTTTTTTTTTTTTTTTTTTTTTTTTGAAAACGCAAAAGATTAACAGATGTTTTTATTCGAATACTATGTAATCGAATAGCATTATTTTTTTTTGTTACAAGCAATTTAAGAAAACAAAGTCAAAGCTAGCATTTTGAATAGAATTTCTAGAAGCGACAGCATGGGAAGGGAGAAAAATCTGCAACCATTCGATAAAAATCTCTTATCTCCCAAAAAGACTACACATATATCTTATTTATCAAAAATGAAAACCACTATTCGATTCCAATTCCCTTCAAGAGTCAGGCTTGTTAATTTTATACTTTTACTAATTTACAGTTTAAATGTACACATTTTTTGACTAATATAAATTTAAAAATTAGTCAAAAAATATGTCGAACTTTCGCGTTTTTGAGAAATAAATTTAAGAAACACAAAGAAATATATATAAATATTACCCTAACAAGCTCTTTATCCCTCTTAATAATTTTACAAGTTATGTTGCCTGCCTACACATCTTCAGAACAATTAAATCTAGTTCCGGTTCGTCTTGTCAATATGTACAAAAATGATGAAATCCTCATCTTGTCCCAGCATGAGACTGCTAAATAATATAAAGCCCGGGTTACACACAATGTAACTGTCCGATGCCGATCTCTACACTGTACAAGTTCCATTTCGGTATTGATGTTGCCAAACTAGTATCGGCTCGTGACGCACATTTATACTTATTCTCGAACGCCATATTCATTGAAAACAGCTCATATTTTATCGTTTCTGCTTAAATGTTCTCAACGGACCGGTAGACACGCGAAATTTTTTATCCGCCCGACCCGCTTATTTTGTTTGTAGGCCCGGCCCATCCCGTTAAATATATATATATATATATAATTCTGCCAGGTTATCACTATAATTCTGCTAGCACGAGCTGGCCCGTTAGAAAATTCGGTACAGTCCCGCCGACTCTGGCCCTTGCAGGCCTTTAGCTTAGACTTGGACCCAGTACATTTTACGGAACATAAAAAATCGTTATTTGCTTCCCTACTCCCCCCACAAATCAAAAGTCACGCCTCTAAAAATCTTTTTTGGAACACTGTATGTTCACGATTAGAATCTGGCACGGCACCCAGTAATGAACCTCATGCAGTTTCATTATTGGTAAGTATCTTGAAAAAATCCTATTTAAAACTTTTGTTTTCCAGCAGGTAGATGCTTGAACTTTTATCAACAATTTGCATAAAAGAGAGAAACCTTCTAAAAATAAATGGAATCTTGTAAGAAACATGCTGATAACATGTTCGGTCAAATCTGTTGGAATTAACTGTCATTTTTAAGAGGTGTAAAGAGTAAGAGTTATGTCTGTGATTTACAACACTGTCAGTTAATATGTGACCTACTTGACCCCACTTTTTCGCAAGTTCCAGAGTGATAAAATTCCTAAAGTTTCCGCGATGGAGATAACAGATTAAGAAAATAAAAAGATAGTCAGGTATATATGAAAACCTTAAGTGAGATAACAATTTCATTCTCTGATAAATATGTTGATATTATTAAATTATCGCGTAAAAAAATTCGATTATCATTTTTTTTTTTAACTTTAATGATCCTGAATAACATACATTATTTGTAATGCGTTACAAAGTGTCCAATAAAAGTTTTTTTTTATATAGATAATTAGAGTTTTTTTCCGATAAATAAATTTTTGAAATTAAAATATTATTAATTAGTGGGCTGATGAAAAAAAAATGATTTTATGAAATTATCATTTTGTGGGCAGTTAATTTTCATCATTTTATTCAACAAAAATTCTGCTTTTTGTTATAGATATTACAAATTGTACGTTTTGCATTCATATGTCAGAATGATTGAAGATTTCAAATTTGCATTGCAATGTTAATTTTATTCTCGAACATTTGTTAACATACCTAATGAAATTATATTCCAACTAAATTTATGAATGTCCCCCCCCCCCAATTAGCAACAAAAGATACGCTCCAACTTTAAACAATATTTACTAAACCAATCGTAGAATAACGCTTTTTTTTTTTGTCTTATTTCTCATTGTAACAGGAAATATGTTAGAGGTCTGCACGGGCCGGAATTTCCAGGTCCGGGCTCGGCCCGGCTCGTTTTGGCCCGTTACGATTTCTACGATTTCTAAAAATTCAGATTTTTATCATATAATTAAGATCCCTTTAAAGAGTGCTGCATACCTATCTATGGAATGATTTTGCAGTATTTACAGTAAATACACATTTGTCATAGTTAGCGTTTTGAATAGAATTTCCGGAAGCGATATCATGGGAAGGGAGAAAAACCTGCGACCATTTGAGAAACTATATTGTATCTCAACAAGATTATACAAATATTTTTTTTACCAAAAATGAAAAACGCTATTAGATTCCAAATCCCTTCAATAGTCAGGCTTATAACTTTTATATTTTTACAATTAAAAATTAATCTGAAAATGTATCAAACTTTCACGTTATTGAGAAATTAATTTAAAAATCATCAGGAAGTATATATCCAAAGATTAAGCTAACATAAGTACTTTATCGCTGTTATTTTACAAATCATGTTGTCTGCCCTACAGATCTTTAGAACGATTAAGTCTGGTTTCGGTCCGGCAAGTCTATGTGTAGAAAAATAATGCAAGCTTGATCTCGGCCCGGCACGAGTCAGCTAAAAAAATATTAAAACGGATTACACACAATGTAACTGTCCGATGCCGATCTCTACACTGTACAAGTTATATTTTCATATTGATACTCTCAAACTAGTATAGCTCGTGAAGCAATTTATATTTATTCTCGTTAAAACCATTTTTGTTGAAAATAGATCATATTTTATCGTTTCCGCTTAAAGCTTCAGAAGGGGCCGGCAGGCCCGAAAATTTTTTATCTGCCGGGCCCGACCCGGCCCGTTAGAAAATTTGAAACGATTCCGCCAGCCCGGGTTGGCCAGCTGACCGGGCCGGGTACGGCCCACGGGGAAAACCCGAGCCCGTGCAGACCTCTAAAATATGTACTAAATAAGACTTAAAGCACCAGGAGACCGTAGAGGATGCATGTTAATAATTTTACATTTCTAGGACCGCCCCATACAGAAATCAGTGAAAACAGTCCCGGCCCGTTCTGGCACGGCACAATTTCTACTATTTCGAAAAATTTCATATTTTAATCATATATTTCATTTTTTTTTTTTAACGATTACTGCATACATATGTATGAGATGATTTTACAGTATATTTTACAAAAAATGCACAATAACAACATTAATGATTACTTATACTCTTTGACTTTAAACATTCATTAAAAAATTAAAATGATTTAGAATAAAAAATAAATTTAAAAAAAGAAAGTTAAAAACATCATAACTTTTGAAGCTGTATAGTAAAAAGTAGATTTATTAAAATATTTCTATATCATTTTATTAAAAGATTTTCTCAAATCCAAAGGAGCTACTTTCTGATACATTTCTTTTTGGAAATGGATAAGATTAGCAGGTGTTTTTATTCAGAAAATATGTAATCGAATCTATTTCGAAAAAAAAATCATATTTTTATCATATACTTAAGATTCCTTTAAAGAATACCGCATACATTTTTATGGGATGATTTTATTGTATATGTTACAGAAAATACATCATAGAAACATTAATGATTACTGAGAGTTTTAAACTTTCAACATTCATTTAAATATTCATTAAAAAATTAATTTGGTTTAGAATAAAAGGAAAAACAACCTTAAAAACATCATAATTTATGAATTTTTATAATAAGAAGTAGATTTATGAAAATATCTCTATATCATTTATTAAAGGTTTTCTGAATTCCAGAGAAATTACTTTTTGATACATTTCTGAATTAATTTCTTTTCGAAAACGAATAAGATTAGCAGGCGTTTTTATTCAGAAACTATGTAATCGAATAGCCTTATCCATTTTTGATCCAAAAATTTAAAGAAAATACTGTTAAAGTTAGCTTTTGAATCGAATTTCCAGAAGCGGTAACATGGAAAGGAAGAAATATCTACAAGCACTTGAAAAGAATCTCTTATACTCTACAAGTATATAGGGGGAATTGGGGTACATTGATATATGGGGCACATTGATACACCCTCTCTACCGCTCACAGGAAGTTTCACAAAGGCTCCAAAAGGTGATGCTAGTGCACTCAACTACATACAGAAAGTCTTGGAATGATTCAGTAGTTTGGTGAAATGGGACGGGTGATTTATTGTTTTCGTAAGTCAAAAGTAAATTTGAGTTATACAATTGAAATGGTATTATACAAGTGTTCCAGTATTTTCAACAGAAAAGAATACTCTCCCTGGCAAGTGAAACTACTCTTTATCAGTTCCTCATTTTTTATTCTTAGATAAATTATGAAGTGTTGGATTTGAGACTCATTTTATTCAAAATGACTGTATGGGGCATATTGATACACTCTATCTCGGGGAATATTGATACCACCTAAATCCTTTTTTAGTTCATTTTTTCATTACTTTTTATTATTATTTTTTTTTTACCCTACACTCCTTAATCCAACCATTTTCACCAAAAATTTCTAATATTAATTTCTATTGAAGTGAAATAGCTCTAATTTTTTATATTAGAACATTTTATAGTATTTTTGCTAACAGAAAAAGTACGAACTTACCCAAAAGCTAGTACTACTAGAACTAATATAAGAAAAGGACGGTATTCTGGCAAATCTCGAATTTATATCGATTCTCCAGAAAAAAAAAGTATTTTCGACATGAGAAATGTTGAGTAAGAAAAGCAAACTTCAGAACAGAAAAAGACAATTATATTATAAACAGAAAATTTAATATAATTATCCTCTGTTTTCTGTTTATAAACCTATTTATAAACAGAAAACCTGGTAATTTTTTCATCTTTCCCAAGAAAGATGATAATCCTGGGATTGAAGCGCTAGATATGACAAAGTTACCACAGCCAACAATCACACAAGGAACAGCCAGAACATCAGGTCATAATATATTTAAGTTTGATTGCTTTAATATTGCTTAAAAATAAATTGTGGATGATTTGAATTTCTATAGATAAATATAAAATAGTTTTCTAACACACTTTCTATGAAAAATATCCATTGGTATTATTTTGTCGTCATTTTTCTCAAACGTATCAATCTGCCCCGCGGATGGGGCATATTGATACAATGACTTTTTTTTTTATTTTTTAAAAATTACATGCAAAAATACTATATAAAACAATTATTGTACATTTTTATAACATACTACACAAGTTTTGCTGTCACCTCATGGAAAAAAAAAAAAAAAAAACTTGAATTTTCTACTTTTTTTACACCAAAAAAAAATCTCAGAAAAAAAAAACTGTATCAATGTACCTCACTTCCCCCTACAGGTATTTTACTTACCAAAAATGTAAAACACTATTTGATTCCAAATTTTTTCAATTGTCAGGCTTGTCAATTTTATAAAATTACAATTAAAAATTAATTAGGAAATTTCTCAAACTTTCGACTTGTTCAGGCATGAATTTAAGAACCCCAAGATATATATTTCCAAAGATTAGTTTAACAAAGTTCTTTGACGCTATTAAATCTTTAACAAATCGTGTTGTCTACCCTATAGAATTTTGAGAACAATTAGTTCTTGCCTGCCTGGACAAAATGTAGAAAAAAATGCAAGCTTGATCTCAGCCCGGCACAAGTCTGCTAAAAGAATATTAAATCCGGGTTAGACACTATGTAACTGTCCGCTTACGATCTTTCACTGTACAAATTACATTTTTGTATTGATACTGTCAAATTAGTATCAGCTCGTGACGAACATTCTAGTTAAAGCCATATTCATTGAAAATAGCTCATATTTTATCGTTCTTATCAAATCTTTATAACTGTCCGGTAGGCCCAACTGTCTTTTACAGCTAAGCTAGGCTCGTATAGACTGGTCCGGCCGTTGAAAAACTTATTCCGATTCTGCCAGCCCGATCCGTTCAAAAATCATTTCGCCTGCCCAACCCGGGCTCGTGCAGACCTGTAGGGCCGTATGAAAATTTAAATTTTGTAATTTTTAAAGGAATGCTTTTTTTTACCCCAATTGCTTTTATTATATTTCTTTACTTCATTTAAATCATTTTTGTAACTGGAACTGTATATGCCTACGACTAACTACTAAGAAATTAGCCATTGGCCACCGTTGATAGTGGACATCCTGTCGAGAGAAATCTCAAACACCATGCTTATCTGATAAGAAAATAAAAAAATGAAAATTTTCCAAATAATTATAACTTAACACCTCACAACTTTTAAGATCAATTCACTTAAAAAAATACAAAAGAAACTTAATTACGTTCATTATACTATTCATTTTCATATCAAAATACATTTGAGCTCCAATTAATAGAATGTCGAAATATCTCTAGTATCAAACTCTCTTAAAACTTTACAATGCAAACATTGCATTATTTTTTTTTATTACAGAAAAAAATAGGAATAAAACCAATATAATCTATATCATTAAATGCACTTAAATTAAAAACCGTTTTCAAACTAAATATACGTATACTTTTGTATGACTTGTAAAATACTATCATAACTACCAAAACAATTTATAATAAATATAATTTTTTTTATAATAATAAATAAAATATTTTTTGCTCTTGGAAAACAGAAATTTAAAGGTAATTTTTGCTTCATTTATTATGTAATAAGAGCAAATTTTACTTCTTTTAAAACATTCATTCTTGAATATTCTAGTTTCTCAAGCAATTTTTTTTCTATCTTCAAGTTATGGGATTCGTTATACAAGTGAAAAATATATTATAAAATTTATAATATTTATTCTAATAATTAAAAAAATATATATTTAAAAAAAAGCGAAGAATTTGAATCTTTTCTGAGCTGTGCTTTTATGTCAAATTTCCTGTAATGTTATTCACAACATATCTTTAAAATTTATAAAAAATCAACATAATTTCTGAAAGTCTCCGTAGAATTTTTATTGGTGGAATGTAAATACAGTAAAACCTCTGAATAACGGACACCTCGGGAACGCAGAAACTGTCCGCTATTGAGAAAACCTCAAAGATACAAAAATCGCTAAGAAATGCTTAATATTTCATTAATTGACATTTATATGTCCTAAAACCTTTATTATATGGTTAATGAGAAATTAAAATTATTTTTTAAACAATAAAACTTAAATAAAATTGCGCACACCTTTAAATGCTGTTTATTACATAAACAGAAAAAAAAATACATAAAACAATTATATAACAATTATAGATAATTATATAACAATTAATTATATTAATTATAGATAATTATGTAACAATTACATAAAAAAAATCTGTTACAAAAGTTTACTTTTGCTCACGATCACATGTAATTTGTTTTCAATGTCACGTTATTGTTCATTATAGAGTTTCAAGCGGGAATGGGGATTGCGCTTTTTGATCATTAAAAACATAAAATCATAAAATCTTCCGAGGGGACATAGACATTTGAATGCTCTGGGAGATGTCCCTTCCAGGCAACCCCCTGAATTCAACAATGAACATGAAGGAGAAATTTCCTCCGTCCACCCTCTACATTTATATGTGATCACAAAATTTGTGACACATTGCCCTAATAAATTTAGATGCCTTTTTAATTGTTTTTCGCATTTTTTCTTGTTAAAAAATACTTTTTCATCCTTTATCGCCGTAAATAGTGTCCGCTATTTAGAATGTCCGTTATTCAGAGGTTAAACATACAAAAATTTAAGTTTTAGGAGTGGGGATTTGAAAACTGTCCGTTAAATAGAGGTGTCCGCTATTTGGGAGTGTCCGTTATGGAGGTTTTACTGTAAAATCTTTAAGTTACATTTATTTTATACAAAAACGCTTCAAGAATACGTTTTACCAAAGTAACTACTGGGATCGTACTACAGTAGGGTCAAACTTGTTTATCACGGGTGAGATTCAAAACATTCTAAATTGGATTCTCAAACACTCTTGATAATGTCAGTTGTGTTCAATAAATTTAGTTGCTCCTGTTATCAGTATAGAACTTAAGAGTAAGCACTTGAATTGGGATGTTTAGTTCTATAATAAATCTGACAAAAGTTAAAGCTAAACCAGGTGGGAAAATTCAGTTTATAGTATATATTATAAAATACATTACAGACACCCTCGACTCAAACTCAATTACGGTAAAGATGTAAGCTATAAAACTATGATTAGATGTAACTACATTTCGCTTGAGATCAGACGCGTATTTTTCATTTGCCTGCAATGTTTTGAATAGTAGGAAATATTTGAAAATTTAATTATGAAATTTAATAAGAAATGTAATTGTTAAATCATTTTAAAATGCCTAGAACAGCTGTTATTCATAGAAGCGAATTACACGAAGTCCTTCGTTTTTATGCTACTCGTATTAGTGACAATGAAAATCGAATACGACCACCCTCAGATCCTGTATGGAAGGATATAAGCGAAGAAATAAATTTTGTTTATCGTCCTAAATATATTTACGTTTATGTAAAGCAAAATAGAAATAATATTTGGAAAGATATAAACATATCTGAATGTGCCAGTAAAGAATCCACGAGTGAATGTGAGGAAAACAAGGTAACAATTGATCCTGAAGAAAAAATTAGTTCTGAAGATTCATACTCTGAAAAAACAGATACAGAAAGCAATAGTTCTAATGATGATGCAGAAAATTCTACAGATTTTATATTAACTTTATCTCCCTTAGAATGGAATGAGATAAAACCCGATTCCGGTATCTTTTTAGATAGCAAAAATCGTAGAAATTATAGAGAATTAGCACCCAGATTATGGACATCGCTTGTCAGTGAACACTTTTGGGATGTCACCAGTCTTCCTTGTTGCCTATCTTTCAAACGAGCTCAAGTTTCCACAAATGAAGAACCTTTTGTGAGAATGATAGCAAAATGTGTCGATTGCAATTCGAAGTTTCTTGGTGAAATAAAACATGAACCGTTAGAGGGATGTCGGGCTGTGATAAAATGTAGATATAAAGGCTCTTTTCTTACATGTAAAAGTACATCAAAAAGAAGATTAATAGGAAGAGCTAAGGAGTATGCTAATTTCCAAATTGGTGAAAAAAACTTATCGGCAGTTACCTTTCGAAATTTTGAAGCAAGACGCATGATGCATCCTGGTGATCCAGAACCTCCCATTATTCCTAATGCAAATGCACTTAGAATTTTAAAACATCGCAATGCAGCAAGAAATAACCAAGAAGAAAATCCTATTGTAAGCCTTAATGTACTAATGTATGACACAAAATACCAAAACAGTATCAGGCATTTAGGTTATGATCCTTTTTACGTCATATATTGGGTACCATCCCAATTAAAAGTGTATAACGCTTACTGCAAAAATAGTCAGTTATCAAGGGTATGCATTGATGCTACAGGTAGAGTAGTAAAAAGAATAAAACGTCCTTATGGCGGGAAATCGAAACATATTTTCTTATATGAAGCTGTAGTGAACGACGAAGTGTCAGTCAAACAGTATTCCGTGAGCAGCATGTTATCCGAAGCTCACGATAATAATATGATCTATCATTGGCTGGCTATATGGAAAAGAAATGGAGCACTCTCTCCAAAAGAAATTATTTGCGATCATTCTACTGCTCTCTTATCAGCGGTGGTCAGAGCATTCACCCAGTATGGGAGTTTGAAGGATTATATTGAGAATTGCGCCATCTTAATATTTAATCCATCAGCTGTTGACAGAATTCCTGAATGTTACATAAGATGCGATGTGGCGCATACATTAAAACTGGTTTCTTCCTGGAATTCACTAAAAGGAAAAAGTTTCAAAGTAAGAACATTATTTATTAGGAGCATTGCTCAAATAATTCAATCCAAATCGATAGAAGATATCGCTGAATTACTGGATGCTATCATAACAGTTGCTCTCAGTGAGACTGATAGTTTAAATTTAGAGACAGGTGAAAAGACACACTGTCAAAAATCAAAAGAACTCTTACAGCACAGAATCGCTACAGGCAATAAAAACGAAAAATTAGATAAAGATATAGATAATTTTGTAAAAGAAATAAATATTTACCGAGATTCTAATGGTGTTGAAAGTGCTGTCTCCAATTCCCAACTTGAAAAATGGTATGGTAGTATACTAAGTAGTGTAAAAAATAAAATCGCTAAAGAAGAAGGAAGTCATGATAATTTGCATTTTTTACCGGATGTAGTAAAAAAAATCTATGATTTAGTGAAACGTCTTCCTTTATGGTCAGCCGTTATGGTACCATATTTTGGGTATGGCTCAACAACAAGTAGTAGTGCTCCAGTAGAAAGCAATTTTAATAAAATCAAAAATTGCATTTTTTCAAATAAAAAATTACCCTTGAGAGCAGACGTATTTGTTGCTACCCACCTGCAGTCTTTAGAAGGAGAAATGAAGTAAGTTGCTTCTTCCCAAAGAATAGATACAGAAAAAAAACAGAAAGAAATTTTCAGCAAATTTAAGGGAAAAAATATATCTCGAAGCAAAGAGAAATCAAAAGAATCGACTAAAGCAAATTTGATTGAAGAATCAACGAAAAATGACACCTGTTATTGTATAGTGTGTGCGGATGGCCATATGCCTGCCGGGGAACATAAATGTATTCATTGCAAAAAACCTGTGCATCTAATAGGAGGGTGTTCCTATCCACTTTCGGATACAGAAGAAAAAGAAGGATACGGACAGAGCAGAATATGCAAGTCTTGTTTTGAAGTACGCGATAATATAAAAGAAGACAGAGCAATAGTTCAAGAAAATTTTCAGAAAACATTTTTAAAAAAAAATAAGGGAGATGAAAAAATTCGAGGCAAAGAAAAATCTAAAGAATCTACTAAAGAAAATTTAGTTGAAAAATCCTCCATATATGACACCTCTTCTGACTGTAAGGTGTGTACTAATGGCCATATGCCTACTGGGGCACATAAATGTATTTTTTGTGAGAAATCAGTACATTTAATAGGAGGATGCTCCTATCCACTTTCGGATACAGAAGAGGAACAGGGATACGGAGAGCGCAGAATGTGTAAATCATGTTTTGAAGTACGCAGGAATATGAAAGAAGATAGAGAAGTCGAAAATTGGCGAGGATTGGCATTACCACCTAAAAAAAGAAAACGTGCTTCATATTTAGACCCTAATCAAGAGTTACTCAACGTCATTTTTAAATTCTTTTTTTGATTTTAAACGAATCCAAATGGTAAGATCCTCTTAGTTAGAAACTGTATAAAGTGACGCATTGGTCAATTTTCTGATAAAGACAGAATATATTTTAAAAAAGGCTACCAAAAAGGGTATTTTGAACAGAATTTCCGAAAGTCATCGGGACTGAAAATTAAAGGAAGCATTCAAATAAAAAATTGCGTTTTTTTCTGACTCGTTTTTAAATCAATTTTTGTTCTCAAACGCATCCAATTTACAGATCCTCTTATTCAGGAACTACATAATGTGATGCATTGGTCAGTTTTTTGATAAAGACGGAATATATTTCAAAAAAGGCTACCAAAAAGGGTAATTTGAACAGAATTTTCCGAAATCATTGTGACTGAAAATTTAAGGAAGTGTTCAAATAAGAAATTGCGTTTTTTTCTGACTCGTTTTTAAATCCATTTTTGCTCGCAAATGCATCCAATTTACAGATCCTCTTATTTAGGAACTATATAATGTGATGCATTGATCGGTTTTTTGATAAAGACAGAATATATTTCAAAATATGTTGTTAAAATGGGCATTTGAGCTGAATTTTTATTAAGATGATTCTGATAAAACCAGTTTTTGCAGAAAAATGAAATTAAAAATTTTTCATAAACGGCCAAATGAAGCTATTAAACTGGGTTTATCTCTATTCATATATTTTTTTGTTGTTGAAATGAGCACTCTTCGAAATCTACCTCCGCCTATAGGCCCAGCCGACAGGGATTTTTTATATAAAGCAATCTTTGAATTTCAGGACATTTGAACATTTCAAGGAGACTTTGAAGGTGAGCTCGATGGCCGAACGGTTTGAGCGCAGAGTTTGCAATCAGACGTGGGTTGGAATCCTTCATAGGACAAAAGTCAGTTTATAATTCATTTTTATTATTGGGCCCTCTTGATTAGGGGTGCCATAATTTCACCCTAATTAAGAGTGCCATTCTGGCTCCTCTAGGGGTGTCGGCAGTGAGACAAGCCTTTCACTCCTAAAACGTGCAATGTGTCACCTGTAGTTTTAACGGTGTATATAGAATATAATCATTTCATAAGACAAGGAATGTCTGCCTTTCTATCATAAAAATTTTCTCTCCCATTGAAATTAACCTATTCTATTTTAGCGCTTTAATTATAAAGTGGGAAAAATAGATTCTGTAAGATTTTAACTTTTCATATGCAATTCAGTAAGAAGCATAGACTAGGAGGAGTAAGAGAACTGGGGAGAGTACACTGTTAAAACTACAGGTGACACATTGCACCTTTTAGGGGTGAAAGGCTTGTCTCACTGGTGACACCCCTAGGGGAGCCAGAAGGTGAAAATGGGTGAATTAACCTTAATTAGGGTGAGAAGATGGCACCCTTAATCCAGAGTGCCCAATAATAAATAAAAATTAAACACCGACTTTTGGCCAGCGAAGTATTCGAACTCACAACGTCTGATTGCAAGTTCAACGCTCTAACCGTTCGGCCATCCAGCTCACCTTCGAAGTCTCCCTGAAATGTTCAAATGTCCTGAATTTCAAAGATTGCTTTATGTAAAAAAGCTCGCCAAAATTTAGCCATTAGAAGTTCTAAACGAAATTGGGATAGCTCACGCGCGGTGATAGTCATCGTAACGAGAAATTGCTGTTTTGATCCACCAGTGACGGCGAGTTGAAGGGGAAGGATACACGTCACAGAGCATTCGCAAATAACTAAAGGATGAAAATATTTCAACGGTATGCATTACACGGCACCTTGATTAGCATGAATCACTCAGTGAGGGATCAAACGGCACCCCAAACACGTTTTCAAGCTCGCGGGTGTCTAATAACACCTTTTCACCCCTAGGTGCCAAATGCAACTGGTTTGTCACCTTTATTTTTAACAGTGTATTAAGCATGCGTTGCAACATCTTTGGGAATTTGCATTTTTCTACCAACTTATACATTTATAAAATATTATTTTGGATTAACTGTTTAATGCACAGAATCTTTTTAATTTTTCCCTTGTGACAACAGTTATGCTTTTATGTTTGCAAATTTTTAGATTCTGCTTCAACTTATCATTTAATAAAGAAAAAAAATCTAAAACTTGCATGGAAATTTAAAAAAAAAATGAAAGTTTATAGAACTTTTTATACTTGGACGTTCGATTGATTGAAATTAGGTAAATTGGGGCTTGACTAAATTTTGATTTGAGTAGTAAGAAGAAAGTTAATAAATACTTTTATTTTATTTTATTATTATTTTTTTTAATGCCACAGAGGGTATGTTAAGATATAAGAAGTTAGAATTGTTAATAAAAAATCCATTTTTGTTTCCATTACTTATTAGATAAACAAGCTGTTTAATCTAAATAAATATATATATAAATATTTTCCCTTTGAACTGCTAATAATTTATTTACAAATCTTTTTTTGATTAACATTTTATTTTATTCTATGATTTTATGTCAATTGTTGTTAAAATTTCTTTTCATTATTATACTTTATATTTATCACTACAATATTTATAACAAACAAATAAATTTGTCACTGATTTATCTGCAATATGTTTAGTGTATTATTGAAAAAAATTATAATTTTTTACTTATCATTATTTTTATTTCAGAAATTCCACCTTTTTCTTTATTATTACAATTGTAATATGTTACATTTATAAATAATTGTAATGTATTGTAAATATTTTATATTAATAAAATAATGTAAAAGAATCCTTTTTCGATTGTGTTTAACATTTCGTTATTTTTGTTTTATGTTTATTTGTCTTACATCAGAAAATAATAAAATATAAATTCAATTCTACATAAATGTTACTGCCAAAACCCGAAATTGGCCAATTCTAGAATTGGTCGGCTAATTCCCGAACTGGCCAGCAACGTTTAAAAATGACTGGCCGATTCGCGAACTGGCCAGATGCGACTGTTCAATTCGCGAACTGGCCAGATGTGTTTGGCCAGTTCACAAAATAGATATAGGCACTCGGCTTAATCCTTTCTAAGATAGTTGAAAGAGTCTATGAATTCAAACAGTCTAGCCGTCTGCCTGCCCATGCTCTAACTCGAGTAAAGGCTCTGATTAACTTGTAATTGCTATCTTATTTGGTTTATCAATTAATTTCGGCATTGAAAGGGAATTGTGTACTATTTTTGGTTAATTTACTGGGATACACAAAGATATTTCGTTTAAATATAAGCAAAGGGAATCGTTACTTTTCAATGTTGTTAGATTATCTTAGTTACAATAAAATTGGTACCTATGCATAGCATATCAGAATAGCATGGAAATATTCTTTCCTGTCATGTGTGCATGTCAGTGCAATCTACCGGGGCCGTCGCGAAATGACTTTCTTCTCTAAATTAGAAACAACTTTTAAAAGAAGTTTATTGACGACCCCGTATCTAAAGAATAGCCTTAAATCACCAATTCGGATGTTGGCCAAGGCTTCCCTGCCAGTTCGCGAATTGGCCGGCCAAAACCCGAAATACGCTATTCATTTCATGTATTTTGCGTTTTGGCCAGAAAACTTGGTCAGTTCGGATATTGGCCGGCCAGTTCTAGAATTAGCCAGGCTCCGGGTTTTGGCTGTGACATATATATGTATATATATATATATTATTTTCTGAACAATAAACTTACTTTCAAAATTTCAAACTTATATCCATTTCTAAGAGATTTAAACCTTTCACAGGCCAACGTTCCCATTTGGGAACATTACTTTAAAAATTTATTAAAAACTAAATTTAATCAAAATTGACTTTAAAAAATTAGCATAAACAGTAAAAAGATGACTTGATTTTTTTGAAAAAGAAGTTACATTCGTATCATTAATGAGTAAATGTACATAAAAACATAACAAATAGCCAATCGCCGTTGGAAAATGATTAGTCATAAAAATGATTTTTCGAAACAGATTTTTCGAATTAGATAACTTTATTTTTTGGAAAAGAAGTTACATTCTTATCATTTATGGGGAAACGTACAGAAAATCATAAAAATGACCAATGACCACTGGAAATGACCGCCAAAAATGACTATTGTTCCCAATTGGGATCATTCTGAAAATTATATATAAAAATGTTTTCTACTTTATTAATGATTAATATCCCTTAACTAAAGCATTAGAAAATATAATTTGCAAAAAAATAATTTAAAATATGCCTGGATCTGGATTTGGTCTATAAAAGGTTTTAATTATGCAAATATGATAGCTCGGCTGTTTTTAAAAAAAACTACTTGCATTGTACTGTTGTTTGAAGGTATTAATAATCTTCAAGTGAAGAAATGAAAAAAAAAACATTCTTTTAATAAATGATGATATATCAGAAAAAAAAATCTAAGACCCATTTAAAATTAATGTTTTATTAATCGTAATTCCCCTTAAATAACATCACATGTCTTTTGAAAAACCGTACTTTGAAAGTAAAAAAAGTAATAGATTATTATAAAGAAATTTTTTTTTACATTTTTTAGGTAGATTTCATATGAAATACTCATTGCGGTGCTCCTATGTTGAAATTTCTGAAATTTTTTATTTCAGATCTACACCGATTATAATCTCTAGACACCAAATCTACCATCAGTAAAAAAGTTTACATATATGTGTGTATGTATATTTATATATCACTTTTTTATGGGCACGGTAACTTCTATAATTCTACTCAAATCTCTTCCAAATAGATACTTAAAAACAAAGGGCATAAAATCTCGGTCAAGTTCGTTAATGGGAAAAATCGGACCAAGTAGAAATATGGAGGGTTTTTCTGAAAACCGAAAAAACTCCATAATTTCTTATTGAAAATCAATATCGAATAAGTTTAAAGTTTATATTACTCCTACAAAATGGGCAAAAAGTTAAATGCATCACAGATTTTTGATAAAATTAAAAATGAGCTCAAGCGGGGAAAGAAAATGGGATTTTTGAGAGAAAAAAGTTCATAACTTCATCAATTCTCAAGATATCACATCCAATTAAATTACAATTTTTTAAATATTATATATTTTTTTAATATTATCTAAAACTTAAAAAAAAACAATTACTTTATTTGCAAGTTTTTGATAGGAAACACTCTCATTGCAATAATAATAATAAAAACGAAAACAAAGGAGGAAGGGGGGGGACAGGAAGAAATAAATCTATTACTTCCTCAATTCTTAAGATATTAAATTTGATAAAATTTATTATACATCTTTTCAATTATATCTACAGCTTTTACATTGACACGTTTTTGATAAGATAAATTCTTATATAAAAAATAAAACAAAAACAGGAGCTGAAGGGAAAAAACTCAAATTCAAACTGCTTACATTCTGAATCATTTTTAAATCCATTTTGTTCTAAAACAGAAATGCAACTTGCACAATGTAAAGATCTACATTGGACTGTTATATTGTGTACCCGGACGTAATATTACTTTTAGTAGACTCATGCCGGGCCGAGTCAGGCTTCCATTGTTTTCCAACATATAACGGAACTAGACTTAACTGTTTCAAGATGTGTAGGGCAGAAAATATGATATGTAAAAATATTAATAGTGTTAAAGAAATTCTGTTAACGTAATCTTTGGAAATATACTTCTCAGTGGTTTTTTTAAATGGTTCCTAAATTCGCTGCTCATCAACGAGAAAGTTTGACGCATTTTCTGACTAATTTTTTATTACAAAAGACAAGTCTGACTATTAAAGGTACTTGGAATCAAATAGCGATTTTCATTTTTGGTATATAATATCCTTGCATAGATTTGTTGCAATAACAATTTTTTTTTTACGTGGTTGCAGATTTTTCTCCCTTCAGATGATTTTGGTTCCGGAAATTCGATTCAAAGTGCTAACTTTGACAGTATTTTCTTTAAATTTTTGGATCAAAAAATTGATAAGGCTATTCGATTACATAGTTTCTGATTAAAAACACCTGCTAATCTTATGCGTTTCCGAAAAGAAATGAATTCTGAAATGTATCAGAAAGTAATTTCTTTGGAATTCAGAAAATCTTTAATAAATGATATAGAGATATTTTATTACATTTTATTATAAAATTTCGAAAGTTATGAAGTTTTTAACATTGTTTTTTCTTTTATTCTAAACAATGTTCATTTTTTAATGAATCTTTAATTGAATGATGAAATTCTAAGAATCTCAGTAATCATGAATGTTTCTATGATGTATTTTCTGTAAAATATACAATAAAATCATCCCATAAAAATGTATGCAAGGAAAAGAATCTTAATTATATGAAAAAAAGTCTCATTTTTTTCGAAATAGAAGAAACTTTGTGTCGGGCCAATTCAGGCAGGACCTGATTTCATTTATTTCTATACGGACCGTGCCGTGTCTAGAAATGTAAAAATATAAACTGGTTGGTCCGGAAACCGCGCTGGAAATCCGTGCAAACCTCTACCGCGTCTCAAAACTGAAAAATTGATCATAGCTCCGAAACAGATGCGGTACCAACAAAAATCTCACGGTACATACTGGTACTAACGACATACATAATTTGAACGAAATCGGAAGACCTAATTTTTTTTCCATTGGAAATCTTACGTTTCCCTAACCCACAAACTGGAGATGAATAGTAGGCATAACTTCGCAACGGATGTGGTACAAACGAAAATTTCTCGGTATTTACCGGTAGTAACATAGTACTAACGACCCACATAAATTGGACGAAATCGGAGAACCTTCATTTTTTTCCTATAGGAAATCCCATGTTTCTCCAGCCCGCGCGCCGGAACTTGAGAATTGGCCATAACTCCGCAACGGATGCGGTACAAACGAAAATCTCTCGGTACTTACCGGTACTAACGTAGTACTAACTACCCACATAATTTGAACGAAATCGGAGAACCTTCATTTTTTTCCTATAGGAAATCCCATGTTTCTCCAGCCCGCGCGCCGGAACTTGAGAATTGGCCATAACTCCGCACCGGATGCGGTACAAACGAAAATCTCTCGGTACTTACCGGTACTAACGTAGTACTAACGACCCACATAATTTGAACGAAATCGGAGAACCTTCATTTTTTTCCTTTAGGAAATCCCATGTTTCTCCAGCCCGCGCGCCGGAACTTGAGAATTGGCCATAACTCCGCAACGGATGCGGTACAAACGAAAATCTCTCGGTACTTACCGGTACTAACGTAGTACTAACGACCCACATAATTTGTACGAAATCGGAGAACCTTCATTTTTTTCCTATAGGAAATCCCATGTTTCTCCAGCCCGCGCGCCGGAACTTGAGAATTGGCCATAACACCGCAACGGATGCGGTACAAACGAAAATCTCTCGGTACTTACCGGTACTAACGTAGTACTAACGACCCACATAATTTGAACGAAATCGGAGAAGGTTCATTTTTTTCCTATAGGAAATCCCATGTTTCTCCAGCCCGCGCGCCGGAACTTGAGAATTGGCCATAACTCCGCAACGGATGCGGTACAAACGAAAATCTCTCGGTACTTACCGGTACTAACGTAGTACTAACGACCCACATAATTTGAACGAAATCGGAGAACCTTCATTTTTTTCCTATAGGAAATCCCATGTTTCTCCAGCCCGCGCGCCGGAACTTGAGAATTGGCCATAACTCCGCAACGGATGCGGTACAAACGAAAATCTCTCGGTACTTATCGGTACTAACGTAGTACTAACGACCCACATAATTTGAACGAAATCGGAGAACCTTCATTTTTTTCCTATAGGAAATCCCATGTTTCTCCAGCCCGCGCGCCGGAACTTGAGAATTGGCCATAACTCCGCAACGGATGCGGTACAAACGAAAATCTCTCGGTACTTACCGGTACTAACGTAGTACTAACGACCCACATAATTTGAACGAAATCGGAGAACCTTCATTTTTTTCCTATAGGAAATCCCATGTTTCTCCAGCCCGCGCACCGGAACTTGAGAATTGGCAATAACTCTGCAACGGATGCGGTACAAACGAAAATCTCTCGGTACTTACCGGTACTAACGGAGTACTAACGAATGACATTGTTGAATTTCCTGAACTCCATAGGTGCGGGCTGGTGAAATGCACCTCGCTTCGTTATAGCACCGACTTTACATGTGAATTCAGGCATTCTGATTGGTCTACAAATTTTATTATAGTTGTCTGCTTGCTATGATTGGGCTACGTCGTCAAGATGATTTCTACAATGATCGCTATGACAAAAATGTAGCGGTAGATTGGTTAACAGAAGTGTTTGTTTGTAAACATGCCCTTTCCTTACTAATAAGTTAACAAAACGCTCTGTTTGTGTATATCTGCGTATGTGTGTGTGAGTGTGTGACTGAGATCGAGATGGTTAGCAAAATCTACCGCACATAGAAGTCTGAAATATTAGGTGAAGATAGTCCAAGACAGGCCCTGATGCACATGAAGCTCAGACTTTTAATATTTTAAGGGCCAGGGCCCTGGGCCCCTTACAATTTTTATGCGCCAAATTGTTAATAGCTTGACTCGTTTTTATCTAATCTTTTCCGTTTTAAGGTACCTTTCTCCTTTTAGATATTTTCGCCTTTTTACTCTTCAGTTATGACCTTGAACTCTTGGGGCCCGTTTTAGGGCCCCTTTTAGTCTTTGTGATAGTAAATTTTTAAAAAATTGCTTCCATTAATTTCGATCTTCATTTTTGGGATACATGTTCCATTTAGATATTTTCAAATTTTTACATTCCATATAAGACACTGGGGCTCCCTAGATAATCATAGGGCCGACCCAGGGCCCCTTGATCTTTTTGTGCGTTAAGCATTTTTCACTCCCTAAATGTCTCACCTTTTTAGTGCAAATTTTTAAAGCTGAATCTTGGACTCTTATGTCAAAACCAATACCCTGATATTTTTATTCGGGCCTGGGGCCCTTTTTTTAACGCTTACCCAAACAATTGGTGCATTTTTAAAAAATATTATTCTTGCAAATAATTCATACTCTATGCTTAATTTTGACTAATTAAAGGTCTAAAGCGTTATGTACTAAAACATTTAACATGTTTTCATGTTAGGGCCCTGATTGTATTTGTCAGTTGGCCCCTATGGGCCCTCTATCATAGATCCCTTAAAAATGGTCGGATTCACTAGCTTTTTTTTAACAACTTTTTAGGTCCTCCAACTACGACATGAACAAGAAAAAAAAAAATTTAGACTTCAGCTACCACTATTTATGAATATTAATCGCTTTCTTGGAGCCTTTGGTGCAGCTTCTTTAAAAATGATCCAAATTGCTTTCAATTTTATTCAACATAGTTTTAGCGTCTTTCCATTATTTTAATAACTACACAAATATTTTTATACCCAACTACATGCGAAATAATTTCCTGGCCTTTTGGGGCCCGGTACAGGCCCCCTTGAAGTTTTTGTAATAATAAATTTTCAATAAATTGCTTCCTTTTAATCTGATCTTCATTTTTAGGATTCTTTATTCATTTAGATATTTTAATGTTTTGACATTCTACACTGTAAAAAAAAAGGGTCAATCTACTAAAAAAACTTTAGTAATCCTTGTAATTACTAAAAAATGTTTAGTAATCTTAGTCGGTTACTAGAAAATCTGTAAGAATTACTAGAAAAAAGTTAGCAACGAATAGAGTTAATAGTTTTATATTTTTAATAGCTATTACTAAAACTCACTTGGCGTGGCTTCGATTGCATAGTGGTTATAGTAACGGACTCCAGGCTAAAAGGTTCCGGGTTTAATACTGGACAGCGCCAAATACGCCCCGAATGTATGTAGTGTAAGTACTTTATAATAAAGGGGTTATGAATTTCCTGTTGGAGCTGATAGCAATGTTTGGTGCTGCCATCTATTGCGTTTTTGCCGAAAATCTATCACTTCAGAAGTCTGGATGCAGCTCGAAGGAAGCTCCTGCCCTTCGGACGCACGTAATTGTTATTAAAATAATTTTGGAGCTATTACTAAAATTTGCTTGGAGGCTCATACTAAAAAATTTTAAGTTAGTTATACAAAATATTCTTTTGTTCAGTTTACAAAAGAAATGCTTGTTTCACTTGCAAAAAAAAGTTTGTAACGGTTACTAAAAAATTCTGTGGAATACAAATTTACTAAAAAATTTTTAGTAACCTCTTGAATTTTTTTTTTACAGTGTATACAAGACACTGTGTTCCCCTGTTGTACATTTAAACAACGGTGTGCGAGAAAAGAAACTATGCCCGGGGCAAAGTTTCAATTTGCCCTCCCTGGGGTCCCCCCAGGAGGTTTTGCCCCGGGGCCCCCAAGTTTGTAGTTACGGCTCTGGGTAGCCTTCGTTGAGTGTCAAGAGCTGAAATGCGCCCTTGCTCAATAAAAGATTGAAAAGGCCTGCTATAAAGGATTAACATAGTTTTTGGCTAATAAATCTTTTCAATTTTAGACGGATTAATGACGTTGTTATTACGTTATTATGCATTTCTGATGAAAATTTTGGACTGAAAATTGCAAAAAACAAATCAACAATATTTTTTTTTGTTTATTCAAACAAAATTTCCATTGACCCATATTTAAACGAAAAGATTTGTTGGACCAAAGAAATTTTTGTTGATTCAACAAAACTTTTTTTCTGGGTGTACTTATTATCCTTATTCCCTTCCCAGTCAATAGGCTAAAAATCTTTACTATTCATTTTCCCACATTTTCAAATTTATTTGTTCCCTTTTTTTAACCATTGCAGATTGAACTCTGTTGTAATAATCTTATAAAACTCATTCTCTTCATTTCGACACCTTTCACTTATTTGTTAAAGTCTCTGTTAATGTCCTCCTTTAACAAAACTTCATAAATATCCCTCTCCTCAATCACTTAATTTCCATGTACTTGATTCTTCATTTAAACTTCTACACCTGTCACTTATTCGTTATGTGTTATGTCCTTCATTATATTTTCATCTATTTTCACTTATTTTATGAAGTTACACACTTCTTAAAATATCCCTAATATTATTGGACTAAAAGTCGTAATATTTCTTTTTTCACACTTTAAAGATTATTTGTTCATTTCCATTCTAGATTAAACTTTAAGTTTATTAACTTATCCAATTCATTTCCATTTTCTTGATTCTTCATTTAAATTTCTACATTATATCATTAATTTGTTTTATTTAGAATGTATTTTACAATTTAACAATTTCATAAAATATTCATCTCAGCAATTATTGGTTAAATCTTAGGCCTTTTTTCACACTTTTAAACTTATTTTTACCCTTTTTTTTTTTTTTTGTTAATTGTAAATTTAGTTGTAAATTTAATAATCATATTCAATTAATTTCCCTCTTCTTGATACATCATTTAAATTTCTACACCTAACACTTATTTGTTTTGTTTAATGTCCTCCACAAGTTAAGAATTTCATAAAATATCCCTTTTTCCAATTATTGAACATAAAATCGTAATATTTCTTTATTCATAATTTCAAATTTATTTTTACATTCTTTTTGTTAATTATAAATTTGAATTTAATAATCCTATCCATTGAATTAACATCTTTAATTCTTCATTTAAATTCTACACCTTCGTTTATTATTATTATTTTTTTTTTAATGATTTTCACAAGTTAACAACTTTATAAAATATTCCACTCTGCAATTATTGCAATTATAATTTTTAATATTCTTTTATGTCCACATTCAAATTTATTTTTTCGTTGGAAATTTGGCTGTAAATTCAGTAATCTCATCTAATCAATTTCCGTGTTCTTGTTTCTTCATTTAAGGGGGCTCAGGGGTTGAAAACTTTTCAAAAAATCGATTTTTTTTAATGATCTAATTTGATTGTTCATTTAATTCTTAACTCAATGCAAAAAACCGCATAACAATATTTGCACTTTTAACGGAGTCATAAGCATTTATGTATCAACACTTTCATAGCCGCATCCATATAATTTCAACTTTAAGTCGCGTTTTCTCAAAATTTGATTTTTGATGACTAACACCAAGATTTTAAAAAAACTATTTGATGGAATGGCTTAATTTTTTTTTTTTTTTGTATGCAAATAACATTATTATCTAGATTATGCATTAATATATCTTAGATAGTTTAATATTTTGAGTATTATTAATGGAAAAAAGTTGTAATTTTTAGAGTTTTTTTAAATTTTCAACTTTGTAAGATTTGTTAATACTGTTTATATTATTTGTTAATTTATTTGTTAATTGTAAATTTAGTGATAAATTTAATAATCTTATCCAATTAATTTCCATATTCTGGATTCTTAACTTAAATTTCTACACTTTTCATTTATTTGTTTTGTGTAGTGTCCTTCGCAAATTAACAACTTCGTTAAATATTTCCCTTTCATAACTAAATTAGCTATTGACCTGAATAAAAACAAGTTAACCTTTTTCACGAGGCTTTTTCATCAAATAATGAGAATTATTTCAGACCACAAAATATAGAAAAAAAAAAATATTAAAAATAATTTCCCTTGAATTTATTTAAAATTACAACATAGTAAATGCATACTTTTAAAATAAACTATCAAATAATGACTGACAAGTGGAAGAAAATATTGAAGCAATATGCCACTCGAAATTATCCTCCATATTTAACCACATTTTGTAGTTAGTTCAAGGTTTTGGTTTTTTTCCCCCTTGAGTCTTTCCCAGCATAAAGCAGCTGCTTCATTTATAAACCACGTGACTAATGAAAGTGGAAGTAAGAAAAGAATAAAAGAATCAAAGTTCCTAAGTTTTTCTTTACAGATTAAACTGACCTTCATTGCTGCATTGATTGTATCAGGTTGCCTGACCCTATTTTCCACTTAAATCCTTTTCTGTTTAGATCAATTCCGATCATTTCTTTGCTCTGTGGGCCTCTATGGGTGAGGCCTGTCAAGATTAAGGCCTTTTATTTAAGCTCTTTTTTATGTGCAATATTTCTTTCATTAATTGTTAAAAATTTCATATTTATTCATATCAGGAAAACGGGTGTGAGTCTATGTAGACAACTCGCTTCGGTAACTATACGAAAAATCTGTCCAAAAAAAAAAAAAAAAAACTATTATAAAGCAAAAAGGAAGGAAAACCATGCATCAAATGTAGGTTATGAAAGAAGCACTTTTCAGCACATTCAGAACACTGCGACAAAATTTCACAAAATTAAAAATATATGTATATAAATGAATGAATCATCAAAGCATACAACACAATAATTTTTTTTTTAATTCTTTAAAGTCCTTTAAAATCAAAACATTTATAATGGAATTTACTCAGCCAGTTATTTGTGAGAACTTGAATCTCAATGGTCTTCTAGATTCGATTTGGAGAGATCATTTTATTCTTCAGGATTAATATGGAATGTAAGATAACATGGAACAGGTATTTAGAATTTCAACAAAAACGGATTTCATCTATTATGTAATTCCTTCCAGGCCAGAGTTGTAAAAAACATAAAAAAAAAAAAAAACAAAAAAAAAAACAAAAAAAAACTTAGCTTGGACGATTAATTAAGCGGGTATTGCCCACTACAACCCAGTTCGAAACTGCATAAATATCATACGATAATACATCATTACAAGCTATTTCTTTATTAGACATTACTTCCAGTGATTTTCTTATAATAGCTCCTTGTTATTATTTTTACGGAAGATAATTTTGGATAAATTGAAATCTACTTTTATAAGCTAAGTTTGTGCTAATCTTACCAACGCAATGTGGGGTCTATTTAATCTGGCACATTTTTTAAGTTCGTATATCCTGTCTCGAAATGTTCTCTTTGACGTACCTATGTAAAGGGAATCTTTATTACATTTCTTCAAAAGTTATATGCTTAAAAGTATATTCTTATTGATATAAGGAATCTCGGAAAAGATGAATTAGACAACTTTCTAGATAAAATGACTTTCAAAGCCAATTCGTCTTAAAACTATATTTCAATTTATTGATTTTTGTCCGGTTTTTTCAATGTAATTTTTAAGCATAGTAAAATATTTATATATATACAATTTCATCGCGCGCAGCTCAATTACGTACGATTTATTCGTTTACTCTTAAGGGGACAAGTAGACATTAAAAACCAATTTCCTCTATGGATTCATTTAAAAGTTGCAGGCATGTTAATGGCAAGCTCAAATAGTTACATTTAAAATTTGGTGATAAAATAATAAACAAGGTGGAAATTGCACGTGAAGCGTAGCAAATTAGGTGCGTTCGTACGATAACGAAGTTTTAAAAACATTACTTTCATATATCAATCTCATAAAATTGTAAATAGTGAATTACAATTAAAACGCTCATCAAACAATGTTCTCCCTATACCATTATGTAATGGAATACTTTTGTGTGGCCTTGTAAATCAATAACAAATGTTCTTTGCACCACAAATTATGTAAGATGTATCTTATAATATGTACTTTATAGTTGCATATAAATTTTATTAAGTTCGCATGAGTGTAACACGATTAAAATGCATTTGAAACATTTTTTCCATTGACCGTAATGTAACGGAATACTTTTTATTGTCCCTGTAATTGATCTATGCGTCCGATTTTCATAAAATTTGAAATAACTCGACAAAATTATGTAATAATTATGTATTTTAAATTTGAAACGTATAAAATATATTTGAAACTTTTTCCCCGTTGACCATAATGTAATTGAATACTTTTGATTGCCCCTGTAATTGATCTATGCGCACGATTATCAAAAAATTTGAAATAACTCGACAGAATTATGTAATAATTGCGTATTTTAAATTTCAAACGATTAAAATGCATTTGAAACTTTTTTCCCCATTGTCCGTAATGTAATGGAATACTTTTGATTGCCCCTGTAATTGATCTATGTATCCGAGTTTCATAAAATTTGAAATGACGCGACAAAATTATGTTATAATTATGTATTTTAAATTTCAAACGATTCGGTTGGGTAGTTTTTGCGTTGTTATATGCGGACAGACGGACGGACGGACTGAACGACCGCTATAGGTGCTACGTATTATATAATTACGAACGCACCTAAAAATTAGAAAGTTATTCAATTATTAAATTTTTAAAGTAACGAAGAATTGGCATATTTTAAAATGTCTTATGCGCATTTAGCTAAGATATAATACGACACTATTTATTCATGAGATTTTTTTTTATGTATTACAATGAAAGTTGTCATGAATTATAAAAGTTCGTTGAATATATAAATTAAAAAAAAATGATAATTATGCTTCGTTTTTCTAGAAACGTAGCTACATATTTTCATATTCACGTAAGCTTCAACATTAAAAGTTTCTAAAAAGGAGTTTTTTTCAGCTAAGATGTATTTATTGTTGTACAGAGAATACAAAGCAAAAATTTTAAAAGAATCTGTTAATTAGAAATGCGCATGGGACGTTTCAAAGATTAGAAAGGTGCGAAATTTTCACTTTTGAGAAAATAGCATTTTAAGTAAAACAAACTGCATAAATATGCACAGTTTTTACATATATAGAACTTTATACCTCTGCAAAGAAGTGCCATAATTGAAAAAAATCTTTTTGCATAAGAAAAATTTGAACATCTAATTTTGTAATACTCGAAAATAGGAAAATATGTTTTTTTTTGTCAAATTTCGTAATTTTGAAGATCCATTGTCGCTATAAGGAGGTCCGGGACATACTTAAAAATATTTTTTATTTATCGAGTTAAAATTTTAAAATTTTTTACCATGGTTACCATATTATTTGTAAACAGAATCACATGAAAAGATCTCTCATAATTTTATTTAAAAATTAAAAAATATATTTACTTATTTATTCTTAATTATTTATTCTTAGCAAGATTACTAGGCAAAAAAACTGAACATTTTATGTGGTAGAAGTAATAGATAATAAAGATGAGCAATATAGTGTTAAATATCTGAAAAAGATCCCACATTCAAATACGTTTCTGTATGATAAAGATGTAGTTTATGACATGATATGTTAATGACTTGATATGTATGATAAAGATGTTGTTTAACACAATATCATTGCAATAATGATATTGTGTTAAATTTCAAAAATTAAAATCTGTTGGTGCTTCAGAGCGACACTGTATGCAGCTAACTTTTGGAACCAATTTTTCACATTATAATGTTGAATAATTTATGAAAATACTTTTAATTCACTAATAATTTGAGGCATTGTAATTTAAATAGTTACTGTATCATAAATTAATGCATTATCTAATATTGTTTCTTTTATTAAATTAATATGTTTGTTTTCTATTCAATATGGAGTGAAACCTAACATTCAGGGGATGGCCCTAAAATCGTTATAACTCAAAATATTATTTGTAGGATATTATTTTTTTTTCATTTAAATAAACAGAAATATATGAGCTTTAATTCTGAAAAAGCATTTTCAAAAATATTAATTTAAATAAAAGTTTAAAATATTTAAAATATATTTTTTTTAAATATGTACTTTTTCTTAAAAAAAAAATCACATTTTCAAAAGTAAATATTTCATTCAAATTTGCTGAATCAAAATTAAAGTAAAATATTAAAAAAGAATATTCCAAGTTTGAACCATTTATCTTAACGGTTCTTGAGTTATAACAATTTAAATGGGATAAATTATTATTAATTATGAAACGATTAATATGAGAATTCGAATATATTAAACGAAAATTTGAATCAAATGTAAGAAACAAATTTATTAAGTGTCTAAAATGGCAGTTTGTAGAAAATTTTTGATAAGTAGTGAGATAAACAGTGAGACGGATATAAAGCAGACATAGCAAGTAGCAGACAGACAGGGAGATACACAGAGGCATACAGACGAAAAAGAAGTTCAAAGATTGAGGCACAAAGGGTGGAGGGATTCGAAACCCCAAGTATAAAAATAAATAAATAAATAATCATACAATTAATATAAATAACATAAATAAAACTCAAATTTTGCAAGTATTTAATCAACTTCCGAGCGGAAAAATTAAAATAATCAGAATCATAAAGGCTATAACATTGTTGAAGTTTTCTTTCTTTCTTTTTCTTTTTTTTTTTTTTTTATTAATTTTTTTAATTCGGTTAATAGGACAGATGCCAATATAATAAAGAATCAACATCTGTTTGCTTGTAGGGAGTAATTTTTGGAGAAACCAATGGCGGCAAAATGCTGGGGACGGTTTCTGCTATAACATTGGTTATATAACTTAAGTTTCTCGCTCAGGAAGTTGCAACTAAAAACATGCTAAAATTTCGATATTTGTGATATTACTGTGGATAGAAACTTGAAATTTGGCATTGTAATTTCTCTTCAGATGTAAAAGTTTGTTAAGAACGGTTCCTAAAAAAATCTTAATTAAAAACGAAAGTTCCAAACGTTCTAGAGACGAACGTTCTAAATTACAAATTATTTCAAGTTGTTTAAAGATCTAAACTTTTTGAATAATGATGACAGTTGGTGAAATATTTGTGATACTGTTGTGGTCATAAACTAGAAATTTGGCACTATGATTGTTCTTAACCTCCTTAGTTCTGAGAAAAATATTACGAGGGACATAAAAACCATAGTTTAACCTTTTATCCACCGCATTATGAATTCATGAAAATTTTACATTCTAAAGCATTTTACGTAAATTGCTTAAACTAAATTAAAAGCTTTACATAATCATTAAATACATTTTTGAAGGATTTTAGGATTGAAGGATTCTGAAGGATTATTTAAATTTGTATTTACAGGGATTTTGTGCAATATTTATAACCCCACTCGAATCTTTTATTTTAAATTGTTTTCTTAGTATTTGTAGAATTATAAAATGTAAAAATGTGATGTTCTTACAATATAAATATAGAAATACTAGCGGACCCGACAGACGTTGTCCTGTCATCGACAGACGTTGTCCTTCTTCGCACCGACTCCAGAAAATCAAATAAATGTACGTAAATATGGTAATACGCACGATATACACTACGCTCTTAATTTAATTTCTTATTACAATTATGTAAGGAAATTATTTTTCACTCTTCAGTATTTTTTGAAGTCGGCTCAATTTTTGATAGAAAAGTTTATTTTTCTCTTTTTAGTTAAAAGTTAACGATTTTCTGAAGTCGGTTAATCAAAATTATAATACAGAAAATATCATTGTAAAGCATACACGTTTGTCAGGAGTGGGGTTCGAACACGTGATCTCTTTCTTCAAGAAGCTGAGCTTAAATCTGGCGCCTTAAACCGCTCGGACATTCCGTCCGCACTCTACTCATCGAAATTATTCAACAATTTTAATTAGCAAAAAATCACTAACTAATAGTTTTTGCCTAATTACTAAAAAAGTACTGAATCAATTTCTACGAAATGTGAATCTAAATCTTTCTCGAATCTACTGGAACGCACACACAATATTTCATCAAAATCGGTCCAGTCGCTTAGGAGGAGTTCAATTACATACACACGCACAAAAGATTTTATATATAAAGATGAGCATTGAAAATTTCAGGTTTTTGCGCCTTTTAAAAAATTTCACAAAAATCGGCTTTTGTAGTTATTTTTCAACTGATAACATATTTTAGTGCATTTTTTCCTTCTGAATCGAATGGTACTAAGCAAATTCGTTTAAATCCAGTAGTTCGTGAGATAATTCACATTTTCCTAATTTGGCGATGTTATCAGGAGGCGTTCCGTTACATACACACGCACAGATTTTTATATATAAAGGTAAGCATTGAAAATTTCAGGTTTTTGCGCCGAAGAAATCGCAAAATTAGGAAAATGTGAATTATCTCACGAACTACTGGATTTAAACAATTTGCTTAGTACCGTTCGATTCAGCATGAAAAAATACACTAAAATATGTTATCAGATGAAAAATAACTACAAAAGCCGATTTTAAGGAATTTTTTAAAAGTTCGTTCTTTTTTCTACTCATCGTAGGGGTGGAATTTTCTAAAATCCATTAATAGCGGCACTCGATGTTATAAGAAGTATTTTTACCCCAATTTTTAAGATTTTTAGTTCGGTAGATTTTTTTGTGCTGTGATTAATACGAAATCCAGGCTATCTTTTATATATAAAGGTAAGCATTGAAAATTTCAGGTTTTCGCGCCAAAGACATCGCCAAATTAGGAAAATGTGAATTATCTCACGAACTACTGGATTTAAACGATTTTGCTTAGTACCATTCGATTCAGAATGAAAAAATGCACTAAAATATGTTATCAGTTAAAAAATATCTACAAACGGCGATTTTAAAAGATTTTTTTTTAAAGTTCGTTCTTTTTTTTAACCTCCTTAGGGGGGGGGGGGGGAGGAATTTTCGAAAATCCCTTCTTAGCGGCACTCGGTGTTATAAGAAGTATTTTTACCCCAATTTTCCAGATTTTTGGTTCGGTAGATTTTTTTGTGCTGTGATTAATACGAAACCCAGACTTTCTTTTATATATATAGCACTTTTAATTAGCGAAAAATCACTAACTATTAGTTTTTGCCTAATTACTAAAAACGTACTGAATCAATTTCGATGAAATGTGAATCTAAACCATTCTCGAATCCACTGGAACACACATACAAAATTTCATTAAAATCGGTCCAGTCGTTTAAGAGGAGTTCAATTACATACACACGCACAGAAGATTTTTATATATAAAGATTCCCGAATTGAAAAACCCCCACCCCCCTTCCTCAGCGCCTAGAAAGCTGAAAAAGTAGAAAAGCAAAAGAAATCATTCTTTTAAAAGTATTTTTGTTTTGTGTAACCAATAATGCTTTTGGAACAAAATAAAGTAATGTATCTGTAACTCATTCTAAACAGAATTACAACTAATCGACGCATTAAAATAATTTTACAATAAGTAATTTTTTATAGTACTTATAAGTACCGTCGGTAGATAAAGGGTTAAAACTGCTGTACAACATCTCCAAAGTTATATCAGCCTATATATTGATTATTATCATATCCACGCATTTAATAAAAATGTCTAAAAGTAATCTTAATATATCTAGAAGCATTTATATTAATTTAAACACTGTTATTTTGTTTGTCTCTTTCATGCGACATCAGGATTGAGGGGGTTAAGATGTAAAAACTCGCTAAAAACGGTTCCTAAAAAAATCTTAATTAAAAACGAACGTTCTAAATGTTCTAAGGACGAACGCTCTAAATTGCAACTTATTTCGAATTGTTCAGCGATCTAAACTTTTATGAATAATGATCACCTTCGACGACATATATTAATAGATTTTATCAAATATTTTCAAAGAAACATTTTTCGTATTTTATGAGAAGAAAGCAATTTCCAAAAAAAAAAAAGGTGTATGGATGAACAATTTAGTTTTAGTCAAGCAAATATGGAATATTGTTATATATTTTTTGCATTTTTAAAAAATATTTTTTAAAAAATATTCTTAAGCACTTCGTAACTGTTTAAAACATACACTGCAGTAACTTTTTTCATGTTATTGAATTGAGTTTAGGAAAATTTGCGGCAAATTTCCTATGATTTTTATATTTAATACCGTTACATGATTCATCTTACATTTTCAAGAAAAAGAAGGAATGATTCACCTAAACTTCCTCGTGAAATCTGACTACATAATGAATGCGTGATAATTTGAATATTTAACATCATCATCTTATATACATTGCCATGTTTTTGTAAGAAAAAAAGGCTTGTTTTTTAATTTTTAATACAGTTCCTGAAGTCAGTGGCCCTGTTCCCACTCAGTTAGAATTTTGCGTATGTCGCAGAATTTTTCAGTAAAACTCCGAAAAGATGTTACCAAATTTCGGTATATCTTTTGATACATAACATGAATCATAAAATAGATTTTTTAAAAGTATTTTGATGTTTGATAGCTTCGACATATCATGATATATATCTGATATTTATTTTCAAAGTATCATGATCTTTTATATTTTCCATATTTTTATACAGGGTGTCCGAAAAGTCTGGAAAAGGCCGAATAACTCGAGAAATACATATGAGATTGAAAACCGTAAATATACGTGTTAAATATTTTTAAATAAGCTACTCTGTGATACCAAATTTGACCTTCGAAACCGACCCCCCTGGGGGTCAGAGGGGGTCCAACTTTGAAATCTTAAATTATAACTCCCATTTTTTATTGCAGATTCGGATTCTACGGACAAAAATACGTAACTTTTGTATTTGATGTTTATTTCAAATCTTCGTTTATCACGGTGTAATCGAGCATATTAAATCGATACATATTCCCGTTTTTCCAACGGGATTTTCCCTAATCAAAACTGATTGGGCAGAATTTTTGACGTCAAATTCCTCGTCTTTTGTAGGAATAGCGTTTCCTGAAAAGCACCCGTGGCGATTATTTCAATAGTGCTACACTGTTAAAAATTTGACCCATTTGCTGCAGCGTCACTCCACAGCTATTATAGAATATCTCTTTTGTGACCAATGAGAATGCTCCATAACACAGTAAACTAATCGTTTTCTATAAAAGCGGTGGAGTGACGATGCAGCAAAAGGTCAATTTTTTACAGTGTACTTTACTGTGTTATGGAACATTCTCATTGGTCATGAAAGAGATATTCTATAAAAGCTGTGGAGTGACGCTACTGCAAATGGATCAAATTTTTAACTGTGTAGCACTACCGAAATAATCGACACGGGTGATTTTCAGGAAACGCTATTATTGCAAAAGACGAGGAATTTGATGTCATAAATTCTCCCCAATTAGTTTCGATTAGGGAAAATCCCGTTGGAAAAGCCGAAATATGTATCGATTTAATATGCTCAATTATACCGTGATAAACGAGGATTCGAAATAAACATCAAATACAAAAGTTACGTATTTTTGTCCGTAGAATCCGAATCTGCAATAAAAAATGGGGGTTATAATTTAAGATTTCAAAGTTGGACCCCCTCTGACCCCCAGGGGGTCGGTTTCGAAGGTCAAATTTGGTATCACTGAGTAGCTTATTTAAAAATATTTAACATGTATATGTATATTTACGTTTTTCAATCTCATATGTATTTCTCGAGTTATCCGATCGTTTCCAGACTTTTCGGACACCCTGTATATCATGATATATATCCGATATTCATTTTCAAAATGTCACGACGTTTGATATTTTTGCCGAAACGTCAGTGAAAGCTTACTTTGGAGACACGAAATTTTTTGGTTTCCGTCTGTCTGTTTCACGATAAATGCCGTAAAAAGCGTCCGATTTGCTTGAAATTAAGTAAGAACGTTCATAAGGTGACCGGATTTAGCTATATAGTTTATTGTTATGTTTGATTCATTCGTTCGGAAAATATAGAACATTTTATTTTGTGCCATAATGCTTTTTAATGGCAAGTTAAAAGGTAAATTATGAATTTTAAAAGTTCCAAATAAGATTTAAATTATTCCCATTCATTTGAAATTTTGTCAATATATTTCTCAACTTTTTGTAAAATTCGGTGTATAATTTTTTGTAGAATTTTAAACATGTTTTCCAATATTATAAACCATTTTGTTTTATCATTTTACGTATTTGACATGATACATATTGTATACCGTAAAATGGGGTGAATCGGAACATTTTTCAACTTTAACGTTAAAAAAAAGCAACAACTGATTTTTAAATTTTTTTATTTTTCTACTAGAAATTTCGGTTTTGTTTTGTCCTTTAATTTTTAAACAAAAACGACACATTTTTACTGTTTATATATATATTATTTATTTATTTAATGGTGTTCTGATTCACCCCGCCAATAGGGGTGAATCGGAACAAATGCTATAATCTTTTTTTATTCCGATTCAAACTTTAATAAGCTTGATAAAAACAGGTAATAATGATAAGGGAGGAATAGGAACGCGTAGTTACTGTGAAACAAGGCCTTTGTTTTATATACAAGTAAAGATATGCCTTTTTAAAGATTAGAAAACAACTTTTAAATCCAGAAAAATTAAAAATTATTTTAAAAAATAATATAAGAATTGCAGAAGTAGAATTTAATACAAATTTAGCCCTGTTCTGTGTTATCCTTTACTAGTAGTCATTGGGTAAGTGAATCTAGTGAGTAGCCCCAATCGCTGCGTGTATTAAAAAACGATCTACTAATACGCCTTCATCCCCAGCCCCTTAGTTCTGTTTGCATCCCTCTCTTTTTTAATTGTTTTTTCATTTTGAGATGTTTGTGTAATGTTGTGGATGTCAGAGAATAATACTGTGCAGTTTTTCTGACTAATTTGCTATTTTTAAATTATTTTACTGTGCGTTTCATGTCTGTTGGATAAGGTGTTGACTTTTTTGTTTAACCAAGTAATTTCTTGTGACCTTTAAACTCTTCAAGTAATTAGAACAAACAGAATATTGCTACAATGCATATTCATACATATGTTTTCATATATTACATGAAACTATCACTGTATAGAAAAATAAACTCTGGGAGAAAACGTGTTCCAATTCACCCCATAAATCTTAAATCTCTGATGTTACAAGCCATTTTTCATTTTTTCATTATGTAGTTTAGAAATAAGTAGAATTTAATACAGAATATCGTTTACAGGTCTGTTATTAATTAAAAATCCCCGCTCTTAGATTTAGAATACGAAAAATACTGTAGTTACATACAAAGTTTTGAAGACGTTGAAAAAATGAGATTTTTGAGAATCCTCTTGAAGTTTTTTATATACCCCAGTAGTTGTGCAAACATGTCAAGACTGAATTTCACAACTCTTAATGTTATTAATTTCTTATAAAGAAATTGGCAACTAAAAATATCATCACATATATTTATAATGAGTTTATTTGTATGACCGGGAAGTTTCGTTCCTATTCACCCCGCTGTTCCTATTCACCCCATTTTACGGTAGCCCATTTTTTTTCCTTTTCTTTCATCAGTTGCTTAGCAACGCATTTCATAGCTGATAAAAAAAAATAAATCATTTAAAATAATTCATAATAATTCCAATTACGGAAATTGAAGCAGAATGTCTGCCAGGGAGAAATAAAAGATTAGCCAATTTTTAATAATGTGGTGTGCGATATAGCTTTGCGTCAAATGTAAACTACGTTTATAGCCTTACATTTTCAATACTTTCCAGTAGAGATGAGCAACATCGTTCCTTTTAAGGAATCGTTCGAGCTGGATTCGTTCATGAAAAGGAACGAGTTCTGATTCGTTCCGGTTGAAATCGTTTAAAAAAAGGAACGAAGCGAAAAAAAAGGAACAAATCCGATAAAAAAGGATAGATTTTGAAAAAAAAAGATTCCAAAGAAAAAGACGCGTGAGAACGATTTTAAGAAAAAGGGAATGAATTCGGAGGTAGAGATAACCTTAGGATTCGGTATCTTGCAATTTCAATAAACGACATGCAGTCCCTAATGCTTATTACTAATTTTTTCTTAGATATCCATCTTTCTTCATAGCATTTCTTACTGTTCTCCTTAATTTTTTAATATTTTGAACAAAAAATTAAAAAAAAAATCCAAAATATTTTGTAAAATTTCCATAAACAACAAAAAAGCTACTTATAGCTAATCCCTTATTTCACACCGCCATCCCCCTCTCCCCTCTCTCCATTTACATCATTACTATTGCGCCTCTTTTCGGTGTGGGTGAATTTCGCACGCAGCGCAGAGTATCGCAGATGCTCAATATATTTGTTTATGTTTGGACTTGAAGTTGTGGAATGCTATAACTCATGAAGTCATTGAACTTTTCTACTATGGTTTTAAACGAAACGATCAACGCCCCATCAGATGACTGATACATCTTTGACTATGTTTTACAGTAATTTTAAACTAGTTTGTGTGGTCCTTCTTAATATTTGTCTCAGATTTGAGGCATTTAAATGGAATTGCATAACTCAATGTATGCAGCGCCGCGGCGCATGTTGAGAAACAAGCTCCCCTCTTCCCGTTCACCTTACGTCATAGTCATGCATTGTATTTGTTGCAAATTCTTTATACTTCTAAAATTTTTACATACTTTTTAACTAAAACAATAAAATAATTGAATTTTTTCTTAAATAACTTTTTGGGGGGAGGGAGGAGGGAGGAGTTGCCGAGGAAAATTTTAGTGGGAAATTGAAAATTCGGATTCAGCAAATCAAAAAACATAAAGAAAGCCTTTTTCCAGAACTGCCATGAATTTTGCTAGGTAGAGACCCAATACGGTCTCTATTGCCTGGACTATTGTTCAAACAGATTTTCCTCTATGTAATAAGCCTCAATGTAAGTTGATTAAAACAATCTTCGAGAGTTTCACGATTTTTTTTAATCATCTTCTACATAGGAGAGAAAAACAAGACGCCAAACTAGGATATAAAATGGTATATGAGCGCTATTAGCTGGTCTTATTTTTCTTTTGACAAAGATTTCTCATATTCAAACTATGCTTGGGGAAAAATAGCATGGAACTGAAATGTATATAAAAGTACGTAACTATTAAAACAATCGAAAATCTGTTATTATTCCATTAAAGTGCAATTTTTATGACTTGATGATGTATTTCTTATATTATTCAAAAGCATTTCAAATCAGTTTTTTTCAAAATCTCATTTTTTTTAAAATTCATTCAGAAAAAAAAATCATTTCGTATGATCTATTTACCAATTAGAAAAAGTATTAGTGCATGTATCTAAGTTTATATGGTGTTCCATTACCTTCGGATCCTGGTACTCAATCGATAATGCACGTCAAGTTTCTCTATACGAATCCCAGCTAGGGCATTTTTTCACTCACAAAGAAAAAATCAACTTCATAAATTATTTCTTTTAGATTAATTTTCCACAATAAGGTCAAATAGTATTGTAATTAAATCATAGATGACAGTAAATAATTTGCAATAGACAATATCATAAATGAAGTAAAATAATATGCTCCTATTCTTCTAAACATTAAATTTAAGAGGATATGATGCGCAGTTGTAGCTTATTAAACGTTCACCCCCTCCCACAACTTCAATTTCTTTTCTCTTTCTTTCTTCAATTTCTTTTCTTTTTCTTTGTCTCCCCCCCTCCCCGCTTTTTTTCATACACATTCGAAGGGTATTTGGGCAATAACACTCTGCTTTAATAAATTCAAAATCTCTTATTTTAAAATAAAATAGTGTACTTTAATTTATTGAAACTGGCCAATCTACAAGAATAAGAACCGATTTTTTCGGAATCGATCCATTTCGGACCGAATTCGAGAAATCAGTCCTTTTCGGACCGAATAGGAATCGGTCCTTTTTGGAGAGAATCCGAGGAATCGGTCCTTTTCGGAACGAATCCCAGAAATCGGTCCTTTTCGGAGTTATTTCATTTCGGAACGAGTCCGAGGAATCGGTGCTTTTCGGAATCGTTTCACTTCGGAGCGAGTCCGAGGATTCGATCCTTTTTGGAGTCGTTCCAAAAAGGAACCGAATCCGTGGAGTCGTTCGTTTTTGGAATCGTTCCGAAAAAGACCGAATCCTTTTTACAGACAGAAATCGTTCCTTTGGAATCATTCCTCAACAAATGACACATCTCTACTTTCCAGCATAGCTGAAAAGTGCTTATAAATTCAGATTGTCCGTTCGTAAGTCTGTCTGTTAATGCTCTATCTCGCGTAAATATAATCCGATTGCTATGAAATTGATGTATGATATTGTGGTTTATTGTGGCATATTCGGTGTTGAAAATGAAGCGTGAACATGATCGGTTTATTTACAGGGCCACTCAAAAGAATTCTTTACATTAAGATCTACGGGGGAAAATCGTTTGTTGTGCATTTTAATTATATTTTAAACATTCTGAAATTGATGTACATCATTAAAGTTTACTACAATGTTCTTTCTATAGTATATGTTGCGCAAAGAACATAACATTCATTTACAGGGGCACACAAAAGAATTTGACTATAGAAGAAAATGAGCAGTAATTGGACCTATGAAAAATAATTGCCGGAAGTGCGTTTTCATTTGAGTTATCTTATAAGTATTTTAGTATAAAAACTGTTTTTTCAAAATAAAATTTTAAAAACACTATTATAAATTAGATATAATTTAATTTATAAGAGATAAAGTTCAAATAAATATTGCTATTTGGATTATTTTCTTCTATTATCTATTTCTGTTGAAAACCTCTAAGAATTTTACATACTTATAAGTATTTATGCACTCTCAAAAAAATTTCCGTCTTTTTACAGAAAATGTACTGGCAGCAATGCTGCCAGAAATTGTCTGTATATTGACGATTTTCCGTTTATTTTTTTCTCCGTCAAAAGAGGAAAAATATCCGTCACTTGAAAAAAGTTTGGAAAAATCAATGCGGAAGAGGTGGGGATCGAACCAAGGACCCCAGGATTACAAGACCAACGCGCATCCACGGCGCCAGGATTGCTTGTGAAGTTTATGCTTTAAATAGAAGTGTTCATTTCATATGGGTGTGGTTTGGTGTATTTCGTTAAAAAGCTTTTAATTTTGCAGTTAATCTCGGAAAGACTTCATCTTTAATGAAACTGTGGCTGGGTTTTTTTTACTTTAATATTAATATAATATAAAAAATGTGAATTTTAAATATATTACGTAGATTGTTAGAGAAAAAACATGGATGTTTTATTTTTATTCGATAAGATTTTTTTTAATAATATCAATTTTTTTTGCATTTTATTTTTTAATTAAAATATTTTTTAAATGTGTTCACTTAAAGTATATTTTATATGCGAATATTTATCATAGAAATAACTTAGTATATTGAACTTTATTCAACTTATCCAACTAAACCAGATTGTGAGAATTTTTGAACGAATAAAGAAAGTAATTGTTATTTATTTTTAAATTCGAAAACATTTTTGTCTTTTAAAACTAAATTAGACATTTTAATCGATAGAATACTTTTGTTTTTCATTTTAAAAATAAATTCGAATTTATTACTAACAGACCCAATGCGCATGCGTGCTAGATATAAATGGAAACGTTTCCTCATTTTTCGACTTTCGGAATGAACTCACAGAACAAATACGTCTTTTGGGAAAACAGAAGTTATTTGTGAAAAAATAACGATAACTTAGTGTATATTGACGAATTTTTCTGACAGTGTGTGTTAAAAATTGGAAGTTGAATATTATATAAAATGAGATTAAAATAGAGGAAATTGCAGGGCTGACGGTGAGGCTCCTGATCTGCAGATTTACTACTCTATACTACCAAATATCTTGATGTATATTATGATATACATTCAATATTTATATTCGAAATTTCATTGTTCATGATATTTTTTATATTTTCAGATAAAACAAGTGCAAATGAATTCTTCAACTGTTATGGATTGTGTCATTCTCTAGATAAAGTACTTATTCGTAGATAGTGTATCTAAGTAAATAAAAATTTCCAAGCATAATTATGGAAGATAACATTTACTCAGGTCAACCATCGAAAACTAAGTTGTCTAATTTAAATAAGTTATTTAAGTCTGCATTAACAATCCTTCTCGTTTAGGTTATTTCAGTTTAGACTGACTATATATTAGGTAATATAAGTAAGTATAAACTTACAGACGTTCAAATTTTTCAGCAAAAACAAAGTATTTTGTATTTAAAATTTTATTGTACGAAACTTATAATATATACTTTTGTTTGTAGCGAAACATTTCCGTGATGAAAAGTATTAGTGGTTGAAATTATTGCGTTTGAGGTGTTAATCTTAAATTTGAAGACATGATGGTAATCCAGGTTCATAACTCCTAGAATAATAAAGAAAAATAATGACTAATAAAGGCAAACTCTTTAAATTTGAAGTCATGGTATCTTCATTGAATATAGATTAAAAACTGGAATTGATATAAAAAAAAAAAGACAAACTTTTTTCGCACAAATTTTTAAAAATACATTAACCCATGAGAGCTTGATGTAATAATCCTGCGTTAGACAATGTCTCTTTTTTGCGAAATGTGCATGCATGTCAGCAGACATATTTGTGTGTATTACCGACGACATAAAAGATCTAAAGTAAAAAAACTGCATATCCCTCACAGCATGCATAGTCACAGTGACGTCACAATGACTTCACTGTGAATCACTTTGGTCACATCACATCTGTGGCTAAAATGCCACCACTCAGTGACAACACATTGTGACTGAGATGTGACTTTCTTTAAAATCTTTAGAAAATTACAAAAATTCTTCAAAACATGTTATTTAATTAAAAAAACTTGTTTCCGACAATTTAAATATCATTGCTTTTGTCACAGTTTCGTCACAATGTTAATGTCAAAGTAGTCACCAATGACACATTTTTCACAAATTTGTCATACCGTGACTTCACAAAGTGGTCACAATGTGACGTCACAAACGAGCTCTAAAACAGCCATAACGACTTCACATTTTAGTCACTGTGACTTCACATCGACGTCACTTATGATCGTCACATCGACGACCGATGGTCACAAAGTCACAATGTGACTTCACAACGACGTTGCAGTGACGTCACCATGTCTTACGGGATAATTGCCAATTTTTTTTTTCATTTAATGGATTTCTCTCAATTGCAAATCCTTTATGCTTGCGTTACTTAATTAAACTAGTTGGATGTGCCAATCCCAAAACTTTCTTCCATCTCATACATCTTAATATTTCAAAAAGTAGTTACACATGTTAATAGTTAAATATATTTGGTTCAATACTATACCAAATTGATTTCCATTTTATATTATTGCTTCAGCCAATTAATCAAAGTAAAAATCTCGGTCATGATATTTATTAAAATGAATAGTTTTTCTTTATTCCATTGTCATCAGCTATTTGCGAATAGAAGACTTAGCAGGACGTAAATACCCGAAGCAGCAGAAAGCCGACTAAGGATTATGAAATTATGAAATATCGAGAAAATTATATCGATTACAGTGCCCCTTTCCGCAGAATATTTCCGAATTCAAAGAGAGCCAGCTACCCATAGAAAAAACATGCCCAAAAAATTTGGTTTAATTCTATGCATAACTTTATAAATTTTTTGATGGTACCATAATGAAAATGGCATAGACATCACTATTAAAGCGCCCTCTTCCGTCAGAATGTTTTCGAATTCATGGAGTGCCCGCTGGCCATAGCCAAAAAGTTTGGTTCAATTCTATATACATTTTCCGATGATACAATATTAATAATGGCACAAAAATCGCTATTATAGTGACCTCTTCCGGTTAAATATTTCTAAATTGAAGGAAGATCAGCTTGCCCCAGTCAAAAAAATATTTAAAAAAAAATTTGGTTCCATTCTATGCTTAACTCCATACACTTTTCAATGGTACAATAATTAAAATATCATAGACATCGAAATTGTAGCGCTCCCTACCGGCGGATTTTTTTCAAATGACTTGAAACGTTGACTGAAAACGCATATTAAAGAATGTGGTTCAACTCTACGCATAACTTTAAACACTTTTTGGTGGTACAACGTTGAAAATAGCATAAAAAATTCTATTATAGCGTCCTCTTCCGGTGGAATATTTCTAAAGCGAAGGAAGACCTTTTTGATACAACCAAAAACAGACACATAAAATTTGGTTCAACTCTTTGGGCAACTTGTACGCAACTTATACGCTTTTCCATGGTACCATGGCAGCACAGTGATAAACGGGCACATGATCGCACAAATAAACAAACTGACATCTCGCAGAAACATGTTTTTGGAAATCTCTGACCTCTAAAATGAAAAAATCTGTCACAAACCGAAAGTAAAAAAAAAAAAAAAAAAAAAGATTGCAATATTTTTTTACTGTTGAAGACAAAAGAAAGGTAAAAAAAAAATCTTTCTTGTGCTTATGAATTATCCTAAATATATGTCATAGAAGTATAATTGACGAGCTCAGAAGTCAAATGGTACAAAAAGATCGAAAATTCGATTTGGAGTAAATTAAGTTTAAAGATAATTGACATTAAATTTGAACTTCAATAATAATAATTGACTGAATTGAAAAACGCAGAGCAAAAAAAGTATTTGCACGCAGACGATTTTTTGCATAAGTAATCATAGAAAGCAAATTTGATGCTATTCTCTTAATTATTCATTTATTTAAATAAGAAAATAAAAGTAACTACCCATTTTCCTTAAACAGTAATATTACACATTTTAAAAAATAAATTAATATTTTCTCATGCCTAAAAAGTATTTGCACACGAAGCATTGACTGTTAAAAAAGGCATTAAAAGTGAACATTATGCAAATGTTTAGCATATCAGTCCCGCAGTACATTAACCCTGGACTTTAAAGTCATGTATATATTAACTGGAGCAGGGATTCTGGGGGGTTTTTGTTCCAATGGCACCGAAAACGTATGAAATGTCTGTTGCTACCGGTGGGGAAATTATATTTCTTAACAATTCTGGATTAAGTTACCGAGGAATAGATAAAAAATTAAATCTAAACTTTCCTTTTTCTAGTGTTCGTTGTGTAATTAAGAAGAAAAAAGAAACTGGTTCGACAATAAATAGGCCACGAACTGGGCGTCCAAGAAAGCCAAATACCAGGCAAAGGAGAGCCATCATAAAAGAATCTTCGAAAAACCCTTTTATAAATGCTCGAGAATTGGCTGTTGATGTCGCTTCAAAGTCTGGAACAATAGTTACACCACAACCAATTAGACGTATTCTTCATGATGCAAATATTCGAGAAAGAGCCCCTCGAAAAAACCATTTATTAGTGAAACAAACAGAGTGAAAAGACTTGAATTTGCAAAAGCTTAAGTCAGCAAACCACTAGAAAACTTTTGGAAAACTTATTTTTTCCGATGAAAGCAAGTTCAATATTTTTGGCTCGAATGGTAAGAAAACTGTATGGCGAAAGCCAAATACTTCTCTTCAAATTAAAAACTTGAATCCAATTATAAAATATGGTGGTGGTCATTTAATGATTTTGGGATGCATGCCTTTTAATGGAGTTGGTGAAATGACCTTTATTGAAGGCAATATGAATGCTAAGCAATGTATTAATATATTGCGAGATCATTTATCTGATAGTGCTCTGAAATTTGGAATCCCTAATTCATATTATTTCCAACAGGATAACGATCCGAAAACACTGCATATATTACGAGGCTTTATAATGTAAAAAATCAATTGAAAACGCCACCACAATCACCAGACCTCAATCCGATTGAAAATTTGGGGCATATTTTGGATGTGAAAATAAGGAAAAAGAAAATTTCTAACAAATCAGAAATTAAGCAAGCTATTAGGGAAGAATGACTACAAATGAGCAGTGACACATGTCACAAATTAATAGAATCAACTAGCGAGCTTCGCCCGCTAGCGGCCCCTTTCTGAAAAAAAATAATCTCTGTAAGGCCCGGTGCACACTTGCGTTTTCTAACCGCTGACCACAAACCATCAATCATCCTGTGGCTGTCTTGATTCAGTGCACAGCGGTTTTTATTTATTTAAAAACTAGTTGACCCGCCCGGCGTTGCCCGGGTCCGTATTAACAATATTAAACGAACTTGAAATTTGTATGATTTTATCAATAACTGGAAGCATGCAGAAATGCATTGTCTGAAATACGTTGCAGCTGACTTTGTGAAAAATCGGTTTTAAAAACAACAACTAATATTAAGCTCTAAAAATACTTAAAATGAGCAATGAGAAACACGGGAGGGAACATGTATCCAACGATTGCGTTAGTTTCGTGTTAAAGTGTTGATATTTACCCGTAAAAATCACTGTTAAATCACGTAACTAATTATTTTTTTCACATAGAAATCCCAAGTGAAATATTTTGAATTTCAAACTAATTATATCATTCTTAAATCCGACTATACCTTGAATGAATCGATACGCGATGATAAAAGATTGGTATATAGTATTATAATTTCAGAGCCATTTAACAAAAGTGTATATTTTTAATCAAAGCATGCGTAATGTTGACTCTGTGGACAAATTCCTAACCGTAAACTTTTGTACCATAACCATAATCTGTCTGTAACCTAACTGCGACTTAACATTACCCTACCGTAACTTAAATATAACATAAATGTAACCTAGCCGTCACTTTGAAATATCAATATAGAAGCATCATTTAAGATTTTGCTTGAAAAGTTAGCATTCTTTCGTTAATGTCTTAAAATCGTCTGCACTCTGAAATCTAGATTTTAGACTAATATTTGTTATTTAAGTTTTCGCGCATGATTTTAAAAGAATGTTTTCATAAATATATTTTATATATTGATATAGAGTTATTAATATGTTGTTATATTAAAACCATATTTTCATCTACGTTATAAAGTATTAAAAAGTTCTGAAAAAAAAAAGAAACCTTTTAGTAATACAATTTTTAGTTCAAATCAAATGTTTTCAATATTTTATTTTATTTTATTTTGACATTTAATTATTTCGAATTTATCAATTTCAATTATTTTAAAAGCAAACATTTTTTTAAAAATAAATAATATAATAGAAAAAAGACCATTTTAAAAAATTACTATTTCTTCATAAAATACGCTTCGGCTGTAATTCATTTCTTTCAATTCGTCTTATTAATACAAAATCACTTCCACATGCTTTTGTTTGGGACATTAAAATTTGAGCGATAAATGATTTAATATTGCAACCCTTTTTTCGGTTCACTTCACCACCACCTATCTTTTTCCTCCATGGTTTACAACCGCTGTGATAAAAAATCATCATTTAAACTGACAGTTTGCCAGTCTATGAATTTTAAAGGTCTATTCCCAGCTTTTTTAATTATTTATGCGAAAATTTTATGCAACCAACCAACCATAACTGAATGAAGAGAAAAAAAGAAGAAAAAAGGCGATTTTTTATGAGAGTGATCTTTGGAATTTAATTAATTACTCAGTTAATAAATAGAATTTCGAAATTCTGAAGCTCAGGTGCATCAGGAGAGATATTGGGCTACTCTCATAAAAATTTTGAGCTTCGTACGTCCCATAGATTTTGCTAGCCATCGCAGACACACACACACACACACACGCAGACAGAGCGATTTGTTATTTTATTAGTATACTAGCTGACCCGCCCGGCGTTGCCCGGGTCCGTATTAACAATATTAAACGAACTTGAAATTTGTATGATTTTATCATTAACTGGAAGCATGCAGAAATACATTGTCTGAAATACGTCGCAGCTGACTTTGTGAAAAATCGGTTTTAAAAAGAACAACTAATATTGAGCTCTAAAAATACTTAAAATGAGCAATGAGAAACACGGGGGGGAACATGTATCCAACGATTGCGTTAGTTTCGTGTTAAAGTGTTGATATTTACCCGTAAAAATCACTGTTAAATCACGTAACTAATTATTTTTTTCGCATAGAAATCCCAAGTGAAATATTTTGAATTTCAAACTAATTATATCACTCTTAATTCCGTCTATACCGTGAATGAAATCGATACGCGATGATAAAAGATTGGTATATAGTATTATAATTTCAGAACCATTTAACAAAAGTGTATATTTTTAATCAAAGCATGCGTAATGTATACAGTGTGGACAAATTCCTAACCGTAAACTTTTGTACCATAACCATAATCTGTCTGTAACCTAACTGCGACTTAACATTACCCTACCGTAACTTAAATATAACATAAATGTAACCTAGCCGTCACTTTGAAATACCAATATAGAAGCATCATTTAAGATTTTGCTTGAAAAGTTAACATTCTTTCGTTAATGTCTTAAAATCGTCTGCACTCTGAAATCTAGATTTTAGATTAATATTTGTTATTTAAGTTTTCGCGCATGATTTTAAAAGATTGTTTTCATAAATATATTTTATATATTGACATAGAGTTATTAATATGTTGTTAAATTAAAAACATTTTTTCATCTACGTTATAAAGTATTAAAAAGTTCTGAAAAAAAAAGAAAACTTTTAGTAATACAATTTTTAGTTCAAATCAAATGTTTTCAATATTCTTTTTTATTTTATTTTGATATTTAATTATTTCGAATTTATCAATTCCAATTATTTTAAAAGCAAACATTTTTTTAAAAATAAATAATATAATGGAAAAAAGACCATTTTAAAAAATTACTATTTCTTCGCAAAATACGCTTCAGCTGTAATTCATTTCTTTCAATTCGTCTTATTAATACAAAATCTCTTCTACATGCTTTTGTTTGGGACATTAAAATTTGAGCGATAAATGGTTTAATATTGCAACCCTTTTTTCGGTTTACTTCACCACCACCTATCTTTTTCCTCCATGGTTTACAACCGCTGTGATAAAAAATCATCTTTTAAACTGACAGCTTGCCAGTCTATAAATTTTAAAGGTCGGTTCCAGCTTTTTTAATTATTTATGCCAAAATTTTATGCAACCAACCAACCATAACTAAATGAAGGGAAAAAAAGAAGAAAAAAGGCGATTTTTTATGAGAGTGATCTTTGGAATTTAATTAATTACTCAGTTAATAAATAGAATTTCGAAATTCTGAAGCTCAGGTGCATCAGGAGAGATATTGGGCTACTCTCATAAAAATTTTGAGCTTCGTACGTCCCATAGATTTTGCTAGCCATCGCAGACACACACACACACACACACACACACACACACACGCAGACAGAGCGATTTGTTATTTTATTAGTATAGATAGAAGATAGATACTTCTAACTGTTGTATCGTTTCAAAATAGTGATGCAACTTGTACCACGGTATTCTCTAACTGCTTTTATGAAGATTTTAAAGAAATGTCAAATTTTAAAATGTATTTATTTGCAATAATGTTCTCTAACGATATTTTAAAAATATACGAATTACCGAGTGTCGGATTAGTGAGGTCGCAGTGTATTACTATTACACACTTTGAAAAAAACCTCGAGTATAATTTTCGTGTAAAAATATGCATATTTTGTACAAAAATTTTAATTTTTAGTTTTTTCCTTTTTCACATTTAATAATTTAAATTAAAAAAATCGCCTTTTATATTATTTAAAATACAGTTACGGCCTCCCGATTTTTCAAAAATTTTATGCAAGGTGTAAAACCAGTACCTCAAACACACATATAAAGATCATTGAAGAATACAGGATTTAAGGGCTACTTTTACCTAAAAATATGGCAGAAGAAAAAAAAAATCGCCCGTTTTACGCCGTAATTTCGCGGTTTTTACTGATTTAAAAATATTTCTAACCGTTGTATCTTTTTGAAATTTTGACACAACTCAATACGATGTATTCACTAAGAGGTGTATAAAGATGGAAAAAAAATATTGAAAATTAGGGATTTTATTCATATAAATATGAGCGGAAAAAGTGTCGAAAAAGCAAACAAAATTGTACGATCGGAGACTCTTTTTCTCGATTTTTTTTTCAAAGGGTTAATATTAGAATATTTCAGAAATAAACACACCGTTGGAAATTAGACAGAAGCGTCTTTGAGGGGGTATTTTTTTTTCTTTGTCGTGCCTCCAAAATTAAAAAGGATGGAATCGTTTTAAAATTCGATAGTTTTCGGTCGAAAATTCTGCGGAGAAAAATGGAAAATGAAAGCTTTCGGGAAAACGTTTTTTTTTCAAAAGATTAATGTTCGTATTTCTTGAAAGCAAATAGACCGTCAGAAAGGTCTTTAAATTTCCTACAAGAATATGTAATTTGTTTTAAAATCCGTGAATCTGCAGTGCGGATGCGACGTTATATAAAACTCCTTAACCCTTTGCGGGGCAGGGCAAATTAATTCCTTAGGTTTTGAAATTAATGGCTGACACCGGAATTTGAAAAGAACTTTATTTGTAAATAACAAAACGCTATATTTCACGCATTCAATAAACCGTAATTTTTTTAAACAAAATTCCGGTGCGAATGTGGCGTTTGGGATTTAAAATTAAGTGGTTTATCTACTAAACCACTGCGCCGCAAAGGGTTAATTTTCGTATTTTCGACACCTTCGTGGTTCTTCATCCGCGGAAAGCTAGTTTCGACCGGAGAGCTCCGTCAGAGAACCGTCTCGGAACTTGGACTTTTTGTCACGTTTCCCGGGTAGTTTTTAATAAATATCTCGGGTAATTACCGGGCGATTTTCTCGAAATTCATTATCACAAAAGGCCGAATCGTCCCGAGTCGATAGACATCCAGAGCGCCACTCCACTCGGCCGTTGAGAAAAGTTTTTAGCGGTACAGACAGACAGACAGACAGACGTTTACTGCGGTTAATAGTATAGATGCCCAGACTATTACAAGCTGTAATTGAAGCAAAGGGTATGCATACTAAATATTAGCACTGTTTTTAACTTATAAATAATTCCTGTAGTTCTATTTTTATTGCTAGTGTGCATTTTTTTTTTTTTTTTTTTTTTTTTTTTTTTTTTTGGCAGTACAAATGCTACTTTTTTAGGTTTTCAAATTTTAAATATAATTATTAAGTCAGATATTAAATATGTTTATTTGTTTTGTAAAAGTTTTGATATTTTTAATTCTTAGTTGCTTTTTATTTATTTATACATATGTTACAACAGATTTACTTGGTGCAAATACTTCTTTTGCTCATCGTAGGAAACTCTCGCTTGTTTCATTGTAGTCTTTGAACACTTAATTTCAATAACTGAACAAAAATAAATAAATAAATAAATAAATAAATAAATAAATAAATTTATAAATAGTTAGTATTGATTATTAGTTGCCAAAAGTGGTTTATCTCCAGAATTCAGCACATAATTAGAGAGTTACTTATATTTCTTTTCCTGAAAAGAAAAAAAGCATATTTCCGGGTCGTCTGTGCACTTAGCTTATTTTTTTTTTCAATTTTGTCACTTATACCCTTTGGGTTCTGGGGTCCTCAATTATATTCTAGACTTTTTTGAAAAATTGAGTCAATCCACCCTAACCCGCGAGTCAAATCCTAACCCGAACCGGGTCTAGCATTATTCCGACACAATTCGAGGTTCAGGTCGAATCGTATAAATTCGTGTTATTCAAGCAGGCAAAGGGCCCTAATAGAAATGATTACCACTGGCTTAGGGCCACAAATTGTATAAATCAGTTATAAAAAGCCAAGGGCAATTCAGCAGCAAGTGAAACCGTCTGTGCTACTTTGCCGTAATGTTACAAGCCAAATCTGTCTGCGATAAATTAATATTTGTGATTTTTCAAAAATATGTTCGCCCTAGTTCTCAAAAGTTTGCGAAACCTTATTGAGTAATCATTATTTGTTATACAGATAAAATGTAATTTTAACTAAAATGATTCAGAAGATGATGAAAGAATGATTCATTTCATCAATCAAATAATAACAATAAAAGAACGCAAATCAAGCTTGTCACAGTTTCACAATGTAAAATTAACAGTTAGAAGTACCATCCCGAAAATGGGTATTACCTCTCAATAAGGAAATTACTTCTTCTAAACTTTTCTGACTAAAGGTCGATCGAAACAACTTTTTAAGAATGAAAAGAATTTCGTTAATCTTTATATTTTCGACTGAAAACGAAAACAACTAAATTGTTTTTTAAGTAATTGATATTACAAATAATATAGAGAATTATTAATTACCTCGAATGTGCCACGCAATACCTCGAATTAACTTTTATAATGATTTTTGTAAATGAACATCTATTATACTACCTATTATTACTAAAGTAAAACCTCCATAACATACACTCCCGAATAGCGGACACCTCTATTTAACGGACAGTTTTCCAATCCCCACTCCCAAAACCTAAATTTTTGTATGTTTAACCTCTGAATAATGGGCATTCCGAATAGCGGCGGACACTTTATTCGGCGATAAAAGATGAAAAAGTATGTTTTAAAGAGAAAAAAATGAAAAAAAAAAGCAAAAAGGTCTTTGAATTTATCAGGACAACGTATCTCAAATTTTGTGATCACAGATAAATGTAGATAAAGAGCTGGGAAAAATCCCCTCCCCCTCTCACGTTCAGTGCTTGTTTGTTTGTTTGTATTTATGTCGGCCGATTATCTACGCTATGGGATATAGGCCCTATGGGGTGGGATGCCCTCCGTGGGGGTCTTTCTTAGGGAACCTAACCCGTATTTACTCAAGGTTCGAAGAAAACCACGGAAAACTCCGAACGGTTAGGCCGACGATCGCGATTGGGTTCGAACCCAGCACCTACCGTCTACCAGTTTGAGGTCAGAACCTCGCGGCCACTGGTGGGGCTCACGTTCAGTGCTAAACTCATGGTGTTGTCCTGGAAGAATATCTTCCAGAGCATTGAAATGTCACCCAAGAATATTTTGAGATTTTATACTTTTAAAGGTTAAAAACCGTAATCCTTCCCTTCCCGCCCAGAACTCTACAATGTCCAATAACGTCACATAGAAAAACAAATTACATGTAATCACAAGCAAAAGTAAACTGTTGTAACAGATTATTTCACAAGAATATAATAAACAGTGGATAAAAGTATGCACAAATTTATTTCAATTTTATTAATTAAAAAATAATTTTAATTTCTGATATATTATTTAATAGAGCTTTCAGGACATATAAAAGTAAATTAATGAAGCATTAAGCATTTCTTAGCGATTTTTGAATCTCTGAGGTTTTCCCAATAGCGGACACCTCCGAATAGCGGACAATTTCTGCGTTCCCGAGGTGTCCGTTATTTAGAGGTTTTACTGTATTATCTATTATACTAAACTTCTTGATTAAAATACTTTCTTTTGACTTTTTTCTATCTTCAATAGAAGAAAGTATTGTAATATAAATTTTTCGACTTCCGGTTTTCGATGGATTTACACGTTTTAGGGGTCAGAGATTCCAAAAAACAGGTTTTTACAAAATGTCTGTCGGTCCGTGTGTCTCTCTCTCTGTGTGTGTGTGTGTGTGTGTGTGTCCGTATGTCGCCATTCTACCATCAAAAAGTGTATGAATATATACATAGAATTGAACCAAATTTTTTATGAATGTTTTTGGCTGTGGCAAGCAGGTCTTCCTTCAGTTTTGAAATATTCCGCCGGAAGTATGCGCTGCAATCGCGATATTTGTGTCATTTTCAATATTGTACCGACCTAAAGTATATGAAGTTATGCATCGAATTGAAATTTTTTTTTGTGATGGCTATGGCTAGTTGGTCCTCCCTAAATTTGAAAAAAATCCGTTGTAAGGGGGCGCTGCAATCGCGATTTTTGCGCCATTTTCAATATTGTACCGACCAAAAGTATATGAAGTTATGCATCGAACTGAACCAAATTTTTTGTATAAGTGTATGGCTATGGCTAGTTGGTCCTCCCTGAATTTGAAAAAAAAAAAAAAAAAAAAAAAAAAAAAAAACCGGGAAAGGGCGTTGCAATCGCGATTTTTGTGCCATTTTCAATATTGCACCACCTAAAAGTATATGAAGTTAGTCCTAGAACTGAACTAAAATTTTTGTATGTGATTATTTTTTGGTTTTCCCTAAATTTGAAAAAAAAATCTGCCTATAATTCTATTTTCCATCGGCTCGTGCAGAGACGAAATTCGTTTTTACTCCGATTAATTGACTGAAGCAGAAATTTAAGATGAAAATCAAAGTTGGTATGGTATTGAATTAAAATTATTGAAGCAATAAAATGAGAAACTATTTTTTTTTTTTAAATATTAACATGTACGTATGAGATAGAAGAAAGTTTTGGGATTGGCACATCCAACTAGTTTAGAAAAAAGAAAGTAAAAAGTATGCTTTTTTACCACTGAATACTAGTTGTTCAATGTTAAAAGAAAAAAAAATTGAAATTATGACATTAAAGTTGCTATTAAAGGATACAGCACACTTCAAAGGTTAACTGCATTATTAATATTCCTTTATATTACTATATCGAAAAATTACATTATTATAATGATACTAGTTCAGTTACTTGTATAAAACGTATAATTTCGGAGATAAAAATGAAAATTTATTTCTATTTTTCAATAATTTTTTATTGTTTATTATATTTAATTCAATATTACTAAAGGACCTAACCGGGTTTTTCGGATTACGGAACGGATTACCTGGTAAATAGAACATAGAAACGTAGATAGAAGGGGTTTTTCTTTTCTTAAGACTCAGCTTTTGCATAATAAGACCAGTAAACTATATTGTGTAAGGAATTGTCTCAAACTGACAGCAAATACTTGACAGTTTATGTTAGCATAATTTCAAACACAACCGATATTGGCTTTACGATGTTTTTGAGACCACTGACTCTTTCAAGACGACTCTGTTAAAAACAGCAAGTTAATTTTTACATGAATTCAGAGTAAATTATTGATTGAATTTTGCAATACTTGCATCATGTTCGATATAATTTAATGATCTTTAAAAATGTATAGAATGTGGCCCAGGAACCACGCATTTGGCACACCTGATCAGTGGCGTAGCAAGTGGGGACGGTCCACCCCGGGTGTCACCTTCTAAGGGGTGACACCCAATCTTTATTTGAAAATATATATATGTATATACAGGGTGATTATAATTAAAGTCCGAGTTTCAAAACGCTCTAAAAAGTGAACCACTCGTTAGAATGGCGTCAAAATTTAACAGCGTATTATTGAAGAAGGGGGAAAGAACATGAACCAAAAAAAAAGTTCCAAATTTGAGTGACAGATGGCGCTGTAAGCGTCAGTATATGTAAATTAAAATACCTGGCATGTGCACGACAATTTCAGGTGTTATAAAAGCGTTGGGTAAACGGCGTTTCCTCATTTCGCTTCTCAGACGTTGGCCATGAGTGTCTCAATGAAGGATCGTGCTCTGCTTGTAAAGCTTTATTACAAGAACGGTGATTCTGCACCAGTGGCTCTGCAGAAGTTCAGGACTTTCAAGGGTATGAAAAAAGGCGTTGGACCGATGACTGTCAGAGGTCTGGTGAAAATGATGCAAAAATTCGAAAATACAGGTTCGTTTGATGTGCAGTCTGGTAGAGGATTTTTATGAGGTTTTTGGCCTCAGGACAATTAAAAACCGGTTAGATGGATGCTTTTTATGCGGTGACTCAGGACAATTAAAAACCGATTTTTCCCATCCGATGTGGTACGACCTTGCCGTGGTGGACGGGCTTACGTAACTAACAGTACTAATCTTACGTAACTAACAGTATCACATGCGTACAGTCATGCACACTGAACAATACAGTTGGTTTATATCGTGTAACTTACGCCTTAGCCGTTGTTTTACGATTTGTCCTTTGTAGTCGAAATTCTGACGCTTACAGCGTCATCTGTCGCTAAAATTTGGAACTTTTTTTTTTTGGTTCATGTTCTTTCCCCCTTCTTCAATAATACGCTGTTAAATTTTGACGCCATTCTAACGAGTGGTTCGCTTTTTAGAGCGTTTTGAAACTCGGACTTTAATTATAATCACCCTGTATATTATAATCTTAAAAGATTTTGGAAAAAAAATTCTGAAATAAAAAATTAAACTTCCATCGCACTACAAAATAGATTTTTTGTTTTCTTTTGAGAATTTGAAATTTTATACAGCATGGTGCGTTCAAATAAAATAAGCAGCAGGGCACAAAAACCAACCTATCCAAGGAGTGGATAGCAAAAGCAAACTTTAATTGAAAAAATTTTCCTTTACATATAGACACCACTTTGACTTATGCGAACTATGGCCTAAATAATAAATAGCTCCTTTTTTTTTTTCTGTGCAGGAAGACAAAAAGTACATAAGGAATGGTATGTACAAAGAAAGTAAGTTGAAACTAGTGTGAATTAATATAAAGAGATAAAAACCTTTTTAGCACACCTTTAAAAACCTAAATTCGCTGGCCATTTGTTATGATAACATAGAATTGTGATTGAAAAAATACAATGAATCGGCGGGGGAGGGGACATTCTGGTGGTTGAGGGGTGACACAACTTACATCCACCCCAGGTGTCACCCATCCTTACTTACTGTTATTGTATATATTATGTCCTATGCACTTACAAATGGTATTGCAAAAATTTGCACTTACAAAAATATTACAAGTGATATTGTAATATTATTGTATTTGTTTCAGGGGAATGCTCTTATCTAATTTTAACTCTATTTAATGTCCTCTTAACTATTTTTTAATCGCTATTATTTTTTATATTGCGTTAATTTTCTTTATCTTCCATCTCTTAGCTTCCTGGGTTTGACAGTTTTATTCCAAAATTTAACTTTTCTAAGTTACTAGATTTCTGTTGTCTGAACTTGTAGTTTTATTTAACTACCAATTTCATACAAAATTTTGGGGAAGGGGGATAATATTACAAATTTAATTTTTTTTCCGCCAAAATTAACCTTTATACTATATTAATTTCCTTTTAACTATATTTCGTACTTAGTTCAACTTATTAAATTAAAATCCTGTTACTAGATCTAATCTATTAATCTTTATGGTAACGATATAAATTCTTAATTCGCCTTAAAAACATTTATTCCAATATGCGTAAATTTAAAAAAATGGCTCTAAATTAAAAATATTCTTAATTAAAATTTATTTCTTAATATTCCAAATAAAATTCATTTTTCCCTGTTTTTATCAACCCTTTTTAAGAAAGTCCTATTAAATTTATTCCAAAACCATACTTTTCAAAAAACATCATTATTTTTATTTATCTCCCCTCCCCCCTTCAACGTTTGATTTTTTTGTGCGTATCAATAAATTCTTTTCATTTCTTTTTGTTGTTTCAAAATATTCTCTGCAGGACATCGAATTCAGTGTTCGATTAGAAATTAGTTAAATAATAATTTTCTAAATTAAAAATTATCGTCTGAATGAAATTAATCTCGACGATGGACATGAATTCTATTTACATGTGAAAATCATAGTTAGAAATTAGAGAAAGTTCTAGAAGCTTTTTATTATTGACTTGAGTGAAGAGGCCCAGAGATGGATGGAATCTTTTATTCGATGTTTTCGGGTTTGAACGATTTAAAAGCTAGACGAATGTTTTTTACGGAATATTGCTTCGGAAGGAAAGAGCATTTTCCCTTTGCATATGATTGCATTTAAATAAATCTTAATTTAATGAAGTTTCTACCTTTATTATTTTACTTAATTTTTATCTCGCCTCGACTCCTGTGACATAACATGCGGAAACTTCCAAATAATATTAATGGCTCCTATCTCAAAATGTCATATGTATATTTAAACTTGCGTGGCAACAATTTGATATAAAAAATGAACTGATGACTTAAAAAATATTATTTAAACTAAAATAATAGCCTTTTTCAAAATTTTCTGACTTGTTGTGCGACAAGAGATATTCAGCTGTAAGTACACAAAATTTGAACTCTCTGGCATATATCGTTTTTGTGAACGGGCCCTGTGATAGACAGACAGACACACAAAGGACTAACAGACAGGCAGACGGACAAATAAGTCATATTCATAAACTTTCTTTTTTATCTATGTCAGAAAGTGTTTAAAAAAAAAAAAAAAAAAAAAAAAAAAAAAAAAAAAACAAGACAGATCGATTAACAACAAATAGAATAGAAATTCTAACAACCGAATTTTATTGTATTCCAATAGTAAGTATAAACCGATTACTCATACTATTTTGCAAAAATTTTAAGGGGAAATAATCCACATCATCAGTTATTAAAAGAAATCTAAAACTGGGTAAAAGTAAAATATGCAAATTTTCTGGGAAATAAGGATAATGAAATGTCCTACCTTTGTTACCAAGATATTAACTTCCGTGAATATTGTGCATGTATCATCACGGAATAGAATACCATTCTGAAAAGTGACCGTATATTAAACCACGCGCTGTTCACTTCCTAAATTTATTCAAATGTCTCTATGCAAACTTTATGATTTGAACATTACCTTGAAAACATCCGGTCTAACACTGGAATCAATGTAATAACAATAGGCTGGCGCAAAAGCATGGAGGAAAATGAAGTAGAGTCATGATACATGTGCGTGCTTAACACTGCTTACATCTATATACAGATAAATTTAAGCCATGAAATGTGGCGTGTTTATGAAACTTAAAGTGCTATTATACGTGTGCTGCTGCAGGCATCAAATTGCAGGCGTCTCCATGTTATCCTATGGGCGAAGAGGCGCTCCTGGAGAAGGGGGTGCTTCTTTTGTATAGGAGCGTCTTTGACGCCTGGAACGAAGCGAGTTGCTAGTAAGAACCAACCAAATGCTTGGAAATCCAAATGATGGCAAAGCCTCTTCTCGAACAGCCAATGAAATGCTTAGAAAAAGAAAAAACGCAGGCGATTTTTGTCGCTTGTTATTTTTACGTGTAATAGCATTTTTATGCAAATTGTGAAAAAAAAAGGGTTGTTCTTAAAGGGTTGTTCTCAGGCTAATCCACTGTGACGTCACATCGCTGGCATATCTATAAAACGAAGGACTTCAGGGTACAAATCTTCAGATTTAAAAATCATGGATTTGAAGATCGTCTGCTTGCTGCTTTTAGGGCTTTTGAGCATAGCACTTGCTCAAATTGAAGGAGAAAGCGATGGCGGAGGATCTCAAGAAGAAAGACCACCTGAAGAATGCAATTGTCGTAGACGTGGTTGGGGCAAACACAAATGGGGTGGAGAAGATGGGAAAAAGAAATGTCCTCCTGTTTCCTTAGGAGTTTTAACAGAATGCGATGTGATCAGTCAACAAATCTGTACTTGTAAGTGTTAATTTACAATAATTTATTTTGGTACTACTCTGTTATCCCGTCGACCAAAATACTATCGCCAAATTATAAGATTAAATGCCAATAATGGATGATCATGAATTTCAATTCAATGACATTAAATATGATACACGTGTTTAAAACGTCATTAAGCGATATTTATTTCAACTTTTTATTTGTATTTTTATTAATATTCTACTATTTATTTGTTTTTTTATTATTTAAAATAAAAATTACATCAATATGTATAATTTGGCTGTTAGTTTGGCGATTTGTATAATTTGGCAAAATCGGTCGGCGGGATAACAGAGTAGTACCTTTATTTTTATATAAAGTTTTATGTATTGTTATACCTACACTGTTAAAAATAAAATGCTATACCTACACTAATGTTTAAAATGCTATACCCCTGTGCTATGAAAAGGCACATTGTACATTATTATAGGACGTTGAATTAATATATATATACGTATGTATATACAGGGTGATTCAAAAAAGATGGGAAAACTTTTAAGAGGTGATAGTACACATCAAGACAAGTAACATTAAAAGGGAAACTAAGGGTCCCAAACGTCTTCTGAAGGAGATAGGCGCCATCAAAGTTTAGGGTCCAAAATTTGAAATGAATATAAAAAACGGAAAAATTGGTCAATTCGTTTGCGATTTTCACGAAAACTATTCTTTATGTCAGTATTGTCTTGAAAATAAATTACAAAGATAAATTTCAAAAATGCCGATAGAGGGCGCTTTAGACTTTGGAGCAACGAACAACTATTTTTTACCGTTATTTTTTGCATCTCAATAAATTTTTTTAGAAGTTTAGACATAAACTTAAATTTTGAGCTCAAAATCTGTGGTTAAGTAGCGCAAATTGAACTGTGTTCAATGGGAGTGGGTAGGTTCAAATTTCAAATGATTATAAAAAACAGAAAAATTAGTCAATTGATTTGCAGTTTTCACTAAAATGATTCTTTATGTCAGTATTGTCTTGAAAAAAAATTATACAGATAAATTTCAAAAAATGCCGATAGAGGGCGCTTCAGACTTTGGAGTTACGTACAACTATTTTTTTACCGTTATTTTTTGCATCTCATTAAGTTTTTTTAAACGCTTTGACATAAACTTAAATTTTGAGCTCAATCTGAATCGTTGAGAGTGGTTAAGTAGTGCAAACTGAACTGTGTTCAATGGGGGTGGGGAGGTTCAAATTTCAAATTATTATAAAAAACGGAAAAATTGTTCGATTCGATTGCGCTTTTCTCTAAAACCATTCTTTATGTCACTATTGCCTTGAAAATAAATTTAAAAAATAAATTTCAAAAAATTCCGTTAGAGGGCGCTTTAAACTTTAGAGTAACCAACAACTATTTTAACCATTACTTTTTTGTATCTAATTAAATGCTTGCAAAAGCTTAGGCTTAAATTTTGAGCGCAAATTTTGAATCGTTGGGAGGGGTTAAGAAGCGCAAACTGAACTGCGTTCAGGAGTTTAAATGTTACCTTGCCCACCCTACGAACACGGTTTAATTTTTCGCTACTTAATTACTCACAACGATTCAAATTTTGAGCTCAAAATTTAAGTCTAAGCTTTTAAAACATTTATTTAGATTTAAAAAAAAAAAATAACGGTTAAAAATAGCTGTTGGTTACTCTAAAGTTTAAGGCGCCCTCTAGCGGAATTTTTTGAAATTTATTTTTAAAATTTATTTTCAAGGAAATAGTGACATAAAGAATGGTTTTAGAGAAACAAACGAATCGACCAATTTTTCCGTTTTTTATAATAATTTGAAATTTGAATCCCCCATCCCCATTGAACACAGCTCAGTTTGCGCTGTTTAACCACTCTCAACGATTCAGAGCTCAAATTTTAAGTTTATGTCAAAGCTTCTAAAAAAACTTAATGAGATGCAAAAAATAACGGTAAAAAATAGTTGTTCGTTGCTCCAAAGTCTAAAGCGCCCTCTATCGGCATTTTTTGAAATTTATCTTTATAATTTATTTTGAAGACAATACTGACATAAAGAATAGTTTTCGTGAAAACCGCAAATCAATTGACTAATTTTTCCGTTTTTTATAATCATTTCAAATTTTGGACCCTAAACTTTGATGGCGCCTATCTTTTTCGAAAGATGTTTGGGACCCTTAGTTTCCCATTTAATATTATTTGTCTTGATGTGTACTATCACCTCTTAAAAATTTCCCCATCTTTTTTGAATCACCCTGTATATATATATATATATATATATATATATATATATATATATATATATATATATATATATATATATATATATACAGGGTGTTTCGCTACCAGACCGACAAACTTTGAGGGATGATAGTAGTCATGAAAACAAACTTTTTTAAATAGGACACCAAGGGGCGCAAACGTCTTCTGTAGGAGCTAGGGGCCATTAAAGTTTAAGGTCCAAAATTTCAAACGATGATAAAAAACGGAAAAAAAGGTCAATTCGTTTGCGATTTTCACTAAAATCATTCTTTATATCACGATTTTTTTAGAAAATTATTTTAAAGGTTACGTTAAAAAATTGTCGATAGAGGGCGCTTTAGACTTTAGCGTAACGAACAACTACTTTTTACCGTTATTTTTTGCATGAGGTTGAAATTATTCTAAAGTTTAGACTTTAACTTAAATTTTAAGCCCAAAATCGGAAACATTGAATTGAGTAACTAGCGAAAATTGAACTGCGAACAGAGGGGTAGATTTTAAACTCTCATAAATATTGGACAAAAAAATAGATTTTGTTGCGGTTTGCGTGTAAGTCATTCCCTTGGTAATTATTTTATACAAAATGGCGTACAGCTTTGGTGTCCTCATATTTTGATAGAGGGCGTTTCCGACAAATCTCTGACATTTCAGTGGCATTATACTCCTGGGTGTTTTACTATCAGACCAACATACTTCCAGGAAGTGTTAGGGATACAAAGACAACTCGGAATCACATAGGAATGTAACGTTGGAAATGCCTTTTTTGCGAGTTATGGTTAAAGGAAGCAGAGAAAAGAAAACAGAAACAGCAGAGAAAGAGCAACACGTTAATGTGACAGAAAACAGTTTATTTAAATTGTTTACTACAAAAGGTGTTCGAAATTACGACCAGAACCAGTCCTGCATGCTTGACAGCGGCATCGCGTGGAATTCCTCACGCTTTGAAAGATTCCTGGCATCTCTTATAGTTTTCTGGCTGCTACAGAAATACCAGCTGCGAGGTCTTCAACTGATGGTACGGGAGTCTTATACACCCAATTTTTCATTTGTCCCCAGCAGAAGAAGTTCATACATGATAGGTCCGGCGATCTGGCAGGCCAATGAATCGGGCCACCACGACCTATCCACCACAGTCCATATGTTACACTGAAGTGTCGGCAAACGTCTTTGGTAAAATGTGGAGGAGCCCTATTGTGTTGTTCATCGTTCAGATACTTCATTCTGCTATCTTTGAAACCGGTTTGCAAATGATCACTTCAAAGTGATTTCTGCTCAGGCGCATTACCGTTTAGCGGCATCTACCGCAAGGAAACCGCAGCGCCATCTACCGTCGCTGTCAAACTTGCTGGACAACTTCTGGTCGTAATTTCGAACACCTTTTCTAGTAAAACCTTTAAATAAACTGTTTTCTGTTACATTAACGTGTCGCTTTTTCTCTGCTGTTTCTGTTACTTTTTTCTCTGCTTCCTTTAACCGTAACTTGCAAAAAAGGAATTTCCAATGTTACATTCCTATGTGATTCCAAGTCGTCTTTATATCCCTAACAATTCTTGGAAGTATGTTGATCTGGTAGTAAAACACTCAGGAGTAATGCCATTGAAATGTCAGAGATTTGTCGGAAGCGCCCTCTATCAAAAAATGAGGACACCAAAGCTACTCGTCATTTTGAATAAAATAATTACCAAGGGAATGACTTACACGCAAAACCGCAACAAAATCGATTTGTTTGTCCAATACTTATAAGAGTTTAAAATCTCCCCACTGTTCACAGTTCAATTTTCTCTAGTTACCCGATCCCAATGTTTCCGATTTTGGGCTTAAAATTTAAATTTAAATCTGAACTTTAGAAAATTTTCAACCTCATGCACAAAATAACGGCAAAAAGTAGTTGTTCGTTATGCTAAAGTCTAAAGCGCCCTCTATCGACAATTTTTAAACGTAACCTTTAAAATTTTTTTCTAAAAAAATCGCGATATAAAGAGAGATTTTATTGAAAACTGCAAACGAATCGACCCTTTTTCCCGTTTTTTATCATCGTTTGAAATTTTGGACCATAAATTTGAATAGCCCCTAGCTCCTACAGAAGACGTTTGCGCCCCACGGTTTCCTATATAATACTGTTTGTCTTCGTGTGTACTATCATCCCTGAAAGTTTGTCGGTCTGGTAGTGAAACACCCTGTATATACAGGGTGATTCATAAAAGATGGGCAGAACTTTAAGGGGTTATAGTACACTTAAAGACAAATAATATTAAATAGGAGACTAAGGGTCCCAGACGTATTCCCAAGGAGATAGGGGGCATTAAAGTTTAGGGTCCGAAATTTCAAATGATTATAAAAAATGGAAAAATTGGTCGATTCGTTTGCGGTTTTTGCAAAAAATTTTCTTTATGCCAGTATTTTCTTGAAATAAAATTTTAAAGTTCAATTTCAAAAAATGCCGATAGGGGGCGCTTTAGACTTTGGAGTAACAAACAACTATTTTTTAACGTTATTTTTTGTATTTCTTTAAATGATTTCGAAAGCTTAGACTTAAACTTAAATTTTGATCTAAAAATCTGAGTCCTAACGAGTAGTTAAGTAGCGTAAACTGAAATTTGAAATTTGAAACCCTTCTCCCCCCAGAACAAAAATCAGTTATTCCCGATCTTTGTGTCGTAGATTAGGCTCTAACTACTGCCGCGTTTTGCTAAAATTATTCTTTATATCAGTATTTTCTTGAAAATAAATTTTAAAGAAAATTTTCAAAAAATTCCGATAGAGGGCGCTTTAGACTTTGGAGTAACGAACAACTATTTTATACCGTTATTTTTTGTGTCTCATTAAATGCTTTCTAAAGCTTAGACTTAAACTTAAATTTTCAGCTCAAAATCTGAATCGCTGAGCGTGGTTCAGTAGCGAGGGGAGGGGGTTCAAATTTCAACTTCTGAACATAGTTCAGTTTGCACTACTTAACCATGCCCAACGATTCTGTGCTGTGATACGAGGCAAAAATACAACTTTCGTCAAGGACAGAATAGTCGGAATTCACTCATAAAGGCCTGGCACAGTTGGAAACGTCGCTCATGCAAACGTTAAAGCTCCATTCCTGACGCTAGTCACCGGGTGAAGAAGGAGACAGAAAGTATGCAAATGTCAAATGGGGAAGAAGAAGAACACGTATGCAAAATTTCGACACGATTCAGGCATAAAAACCACTGAACGGTGAGTCAAGTGTAAGTCGCTGTAGTAATGAATCGGAAGATGGTGCCCTTCACGAATAAGGAAAAGGCTGAGATGCATTTAATTTACGGAGCGGCAGATGCAAATGGTGCAGAGGCACAACGAATGTACGGAGAGCGATTTCCCAACAGGCGGTTGCCTAACCGCGAAACTTTCGAGCGCTTGCACAGACAGTTGTGTGAGACGGGATCATTTCTCGCTTCCCGGTCGAATGCAGGTCGTGCAAAAAAGGACGAATCAGTAGTTGTTGCAGAAGCCATTCTGGATGTAGTAGCGGCGCAGCCAAGTACAAGTACACGAACAGTGGCTAGGCAGGTGGATACCTCACAGTCCATGACTTGGAGGGTACTGAAGGATGAACATTTGCTCCCGTTTCATGTGCAACGAATCCAGAAACTGTCTCCAGGGGATTATCCAAATCGTATTGAATTCGCCCGCTGGTTTCTGCAGCAGAACGCGCTAAATCCACATTTTGAACGAACTGTGCTTTTCACCGATGAATGTACCTTCACACGTGAAGGTACATTTAACACACACAATGCACATGTATGGGCGGATGTCAATCCACATGCTACGTATCCACATGCTCATCAGAGACGCTTTTCCATCAATGTTTGGGCAGGAATCCTCGGAGACCACCTAATCGGACCGTACCTTCTTCCTGAACGCCTCAACGGTAAAACATACCTCACATTTCTGCAACATGTGCTGCCAGACCTGTTAAACGTTGTTCCTCCACGCATCCGGCGGGTCATGTGGTTCCAGCACGATGGAGCGCCAGCCCATTACGTACGAGACGTCCGCAACTATCTGGACATCACATTTCCGAACAGATGGATTGGTCGAGGTGGTCCTGTTGCTTGGCCTGCTCGCTCGCCAGATCTTTCACCCCTCGATTTCTTTTTTTGGGGACAATTGAAGGCTCTTATGTATGAGACACCCATTGAATCCCCCGAGGAACTGGTCGCCAGATTTTCCGCCGCTGTAGGGGAAGTGCTCGAAAAGCCTGATGTTTTCGCGAATGTTCGCCGTTCCATTCTTCGCCGTTATTCTGCGTGCATAACCTCTGGTGGTCACAATTTTGAACATTTATTGTAATTACATGTTAATAAATATGCTTTGGTAACATAATCCTAATTTGTGTCTTTTTACCTCGTATCACAGCACACAATGTGTGGACATGGTAAACTGAACTGTGCTCAGGAGTAGAAATTTCAAACCCCTCTCCCTAGAAACTTAACCACGTCTAACGATTCAGATTTTGGGCTGAAAATTTAAGTCTAAGCTTTAGAAAGCATTTAATGAGACACAAAAAATAACGGTATAAAATAGTTGTTCGTTACTCCAAAGTCTAAAGCGCCCTCTATCGGAATTTTTTGAAAATTTTCTTTAAAATTTATTTTCAAGAAAATACTGACATAAAGAATAATTTTAGCAAAACGCGGCAGTAGTTAGAGCCTAATCTACGACACAAAGATCGGGAATAACTGATTTTTGTTCTGGGGGGAGAAGGGTTTCAAATTTCAAATTTCAGTTTACGCTACTTAACTACTCGTTAGGACTCAGATTTTTAGATCAAAATTTAAGTTTAAGTCTAAGCTTTCGAAATCATTTAAAGAAATACAAAAAATAACGTTAAAAAATAGTTGTTTGTTACTCCAAAGTCTAAAGCGCCCCCTATCGGCATTTTTTGAAATTGAACTTTAAAATTTTATTTCAAGAAAATACTGGCATAAAGAAAATTTTTTGCAAAAACCGCAAACGAATCGACCAATTTTTCCATTTTTTATAATCATTTGAAATTTCGGACCCTAAACTTTAATGCCCCCTATCTCCTTGGGAATACGTCTGGGATCCTTAGTCTCCTATTTAATATTATTTGTCTTTAAGTGTACTATAACCCCTTAAAGTTCTGCCCATCTTTTATGAATCACCCTGTATTTAGACGTATTTTTTTTTTTTTTTTTTTTTTTAAGGGATATGCCTGAAATAGAGGTCTGCACGGGCCCGGGCCTGGCCCGTGGCCCGTGGCCCGTACCCGGCGGAATCGTTTCGAATTCTCTAACGGGCCGGGCCGGGCCGGCAAAAAAATTGAACGGGCCAGACGGGCCGGGCCGAAAAAAAATTTTCGGGCCTGCCGGCCCGTTTTGAAGATTTAAGCAGAAATGATAAAATATGAGCTATTTTCAGAGAAAATGGCTTTAACGAGAATAAGTATAAATGTGGTCATACTAGTTTGACAACATCAATATAAAAATGTACAGTGTATCGGCATCGGAGAATTACATTATGTGTAACCCGTTTTAATATTTTTTTAGTTGACTCATGCCGGTCCGAGATCACGCTTACATTATTTTTCTACATATAGACTGGCCGGACCGGCACTAGACTTAATTATTGGCAGAAAACATGATTTGTAAAATTAACAGCGATAAAGAACTTATGTTAGCTTAGTCTTTGGATATGTACTTCTTGATGGTTTTTAAATTAATTTCTCAATAGTGCGAAAGTTTGACACATTTTCTGATTAATTTTAAATTGTAAGAGTATAAAAGTGATAAGCCTAACTATTGTAGGGATTTGGAATCGAATAGCGTTTTTCATTTTTGGTAAATAAAATACTTGTATAACCTTGTTGAGATATAATAGTTTCTCAAATGATTGTAGGTTTTTCTCCATTCCCTTGCTTCCGGAAATTCTATTCAAAATGCTAATTATGACAGTATTTCATTTGTTTGCAGTATTCATAAATTGCTTGTATCAAAAAATGGATAACGCCATTCGATTATATAGTTTCTGAATAAAGATATCTGATAATCTTATGCGTTTTTGAGAAAAAAAAAATTAATTTAGAAATGTATCAGAAAGGAGCTTCTCTGAATTTAAGAATGAATTTGGATTTGAAATCTATAATAAAATGATATAGAAATATATTTATAAATCTTCTTTTATTAAACAGCTTCAAAATTAACGATGTTTTTAGCTTTCTTTCTTTTTTCTTTTATTCTAAGCCATATTAATTTTTTAATGAATCTTTATTCGAATGTTGAAAGCCTAAGAATCTAATCATTAACGTTGTTAATGTGTATTTGCTGTAAAATATACTGTAAAATCATTCCATAGATATGTATGCAGTATTCTTTAAAAGAATCTTAGTTCTATGATAAAAATATGAATTTTTTAGAAATCGTAGAAATTGTAACGGGCCGGGCCGGGCCGGGCCTGTTTTCGCTGATTTTTGTACGGGCCGGGCCGGGCCTAAAATACAAAAATTTAAACGGGCCGGGCCGGGCCCGGGCCGAACTTTTGAGTTTTGCAACGGGCCGGGCCGGGCCGAAATCACTTTCCTACGGGCCGGGCCGGGCCGGGCCTGGAAATTCCGGCCCGTGCAGACCTCTAGCCTGAAATTAATGCAATTTCTGAAATTATGTATGTATGTTTGAATATGCTGAAATCTTGTCGATATAACATAGCCGATATAACGTACATTTTTGAAAATCTTCTCCTTGTTTGAACTAAATTTTGGTGCTCAATAACTGCCACAGTAAGATGGTGAAATATCGTACCAATGGCTGCAGCTTCCCATTTCAACTTCGTTCCAGCTATTGGAACTATACTGCAACAGGAGCTCCAAATATTGCCTCAAGATTTCACCACCTTACTGTGACAGCTACTGGGCACCAAAATTTGGCTTGAACTAGGACAAAATTTTTAACAGTGTATATTATATTAGCTGACAAGATTTCAGCATTTTCCACATACATACCTACATTCAGAAATTGCATCAATTTCAGTCATATCCCTTTTTTTTTAAATCTAACGATTAAAAAAATATATATATTTTTAATTTCAGCGTCCTATACTAATGCACAGTGTGCCTTTTCATATCCGTACAAAACAGTACACGTGCTGTGTGAAATTTTAATGATATTACACTTGATTGTAGAAAGATTGCATCAGTAGAATTACATAACAGAACTTTGAAGATTTTTATGATTCCTTAATTTTGTATCGTACCGTAAAATGGGATGAATCGGAACACTTTTCAACTTTAACGTTAAAAAAAGAAGCAACTGTTTTTTTTTAATTTTTTTTATTTTTCGACTTGAAACTTCGGTCTTGCTTTGTTCTTTACTTTTGCTCAACGGTTAACGCACTCGCTTCCTGATCACGAGGTCCTCAGATCAAAACCAACCGGCGCCAATCTCCCTCACTAGTAATGTTCCACCCTCCTCAATATCTACATTATATTTTCCGGATCTAAAATTTGACTTTCACTTTCATTCCCATCACGTTACATTTGAAAATTAAGATGTTAATATTTGTATTTTTATTTTATACTAGCCGCCCTGGCGACCAGTTTGGTCTCCAAGTGTTAGGATTTGGTCATTGACCTTTTTCTGTAAAAGGTCTTTAATGTGCATAATGTACAAGTAATGTACATTTGATAATGTGCATGTTTGTAAACAAACTGGATTTTTTCGCAGTTGCTCAACTTGTGGTTGGCAGAAATTCGAATTAAACTGCAATAGAAAATTCTAAACTAAATGTAATTTTCACGTCGATTTAATAAATTCCATTTTATTGTATTATACGAAGGAAATAATACGTTATAAATTACTAACTCGCCAAGAATTATTATTTTTGCCAACCACAAATTGAAAAGTACATCCTTTTTCGGGTGCGTGATGTCACATGCACATTATCTATTATATGAGTTGGCCTTTTTACATTTCACTTTGTCATGGAAACGTTTGGAAAGTTGAGTTATATAATATTTCACCTAACAGAATGAAACTGAAGTTTGATTTTATTATATGCTCGAATTATTTTTGCATGGCAAGATTGATGGTTGGAGAACTTGTTATATGAATTATTACCTCCATAAATCATTTTTTTTCAATCATTGGAGAATCAATCTTTTTTTTTTTGTTTACATTGTTGGAAACAGATTTTGGGAAGTTAATTTACATTTCCCTAAAATAATCTCAAAATATACATATACTTCAATGTAATTCATCTCTCAAATATTACTTTTTTTCAAGCTATCTCTATAAAAGTATAACTTTTTATACAGCATTATCTGGAAAAATAATTTTGATTAAAACTGACGGCTTGGCCTATGAAAAGCGAAGTGGTCATCACGCAAATTGTTGATGACAGCCAAATGCGCTTATAATAGCAATAATATGTACAATAATTTGGCGACTTATCACCTGCGCTGGCTCACATGACATTCGCTGCATAGCATATAAAGAGTGAAGTGGGTAAGCCCGGAAGTGTTGATGACAGTCACATGACAGGCTTTTATTATATAGATAGGCCTCGCATTCAGGAGAAAATCTATTGTTGAAATTATCCCTATAATTGCCAACTTATTATATGACTTTGTCTCATAAGTAACGCCACCTGGTGCATACTACTGCTAATAATCCATGCTCAAATTCATAGGAAAAAATAGAAAATATTTCAGTTTCTCACATTAGATGGCGCTACCAACGGTAAAATCATGTGGTTTCTGATCACGTGTACTGCGGTCAAAGAAAACTTAGCAAATGACAAGCCTTGTTATTATGATAAGGTAGCCTTGATATAGATGATGATTCTCGGTCGATGGCTGTGTTCACAGTTGAAAGTACAAAGGATTAAAAGTAATTTAGCGCCTTTAAACCTTCCTACCCTGTTGAAATTTTACTCAAACTTGATTAAAATATTTAACACCAGAATATTTATTTAAATCCATTTAACATACTTATTTAACTTAAATATTTGTGTTATTTATCTAATTTACTTTATGAAAAATTTTCTGGTTTCAATCGAATGAAACGCATTATAGGACAGGGTCGATTAGACCCATTCAGGGTAGGAAGGTTTAAATATTTTTGGCACTTCTAGGTTATCCCGTCGACCAAAAAATTATTGCCAAACTATAAGATAAAATGCCAATAATGGATGATCGTGAATGTCACATTCAATGTCATTAAATACGATTCACGTGCTTAAAATGTCATTAAGTGATTTTTATTTCGACTTTTTATTAATATTCCACTAATTATTTGTTTTTTCGTTATTTAAAATAAAAATTATGTAAACATGTACAGTGGCTCACAAAAGTGTTCGTACACTTAGGAAGTTCAATGAAATAGGGCTCTATCCATTAATTTAAATTAATATTTTAGATTGGGTATTTAGGAGTAAGATCTATGACTCATTCTTAACAAAACTACATAAAATATTTTTAAAACATAGCAAAACATTATTTTTTAAAAATCATTAATCAAAAAATAACAAAAAAGTTACCTCACAAAAGTCTTCGCACACTTTTAAAAAATCGCTGTATATTTGTTAATATGGTATTATTTCGCTAAAGTTCTACTTAATAGCATATTATTAAGCACCCAAAACAGTTTTTTAAACACCTGGGTATAGATTTAATTAGCATTTTTGTAATTTCTGCATAAAAGTTGATTCCTTTATCGAACATTGCTGTTTTTACTTCGCTTTTCGTTTCAATGCTGCGTCTTCGTATTTTAACTTACAGTTATCTCCAAATATGTTTTATTGTGTTTAAATTCAGCAATTGAGGTGATGTTTTCAGAACGTCTGGACAATTATAGAGTCACAGGAGGCGAACGTTGAGAGCCATGTGCTTTGTATCATTATCCTGATAAAAAACAAAGTTGTTTCTGTTACCCATATTTTGGGCTTATAATTTTAAATCGCCTTTAAAAAAAACGAATAAAGATCGTGATTTATTATGCTATCAATATATACCAAATTACCTAATCCTGATGCTTCTACGCACGCTAACACAAGGACAACTTCACTACCATGCTTATCTGTTCTAACTAAGTTCTTTGAATTAAATTCTTAATTTTTTTTTCTCCATACTATTCTGCACTCACTGGAGCCAAGAATGGCATACTAGTTTTCATCTGTAAATAAAACATTATTCTAATACGATTCGGATTTATTTATCATTGATTTTTCTAAAGAAAGCCTAAGCTTTCTGTTTTTCGCCTAACAAAAATTATTCTACGGGCAGAATGCCTATATAATGCAGCTGGGCTGACCACTCGTCGAACAGTTTCAGGTGATAATGACGTAGAAACTGTTAAATCAAATTCTATAGCAACTTTTATAGCACTTAAATATGGATTTTTAAAGACTTTTCTAATTGTAAGTATTTGATCTCATTATATTAACTTAGATTGACGATTTTTTCATACCTAGTTTTCAATTCATTTTTTTTCTATAAAGCCTTTTATCGCATATTTCAGCATAGAATGGCAAAAATAAATTAATTTTGCAATATTTAGAATTGATTTACAACTATTATGAAGAAAAATAACTAATTTCGAACGCTATTATTCGTGACATTGCGACTACAAACCATTTTTTAACTAATAAATAGAATATTACGAACCAATTCTTCAAAATATAAAGCCAAGCGATTTTTTAAATGTCATCACGATGGAAAAATAAAAATAAAACGACAAACAATATTTTTAATAATGAATTTATCCAAAAATGTTTCTGTGTACGAAGACTTTTGTGGCGTGTTCTTTCTGTAGCATCTTCCGTTTTCATTTTTAGATTAAAATATATGTATATATATATATCTTAATGTTGAACAAAAAGGTTTTGTGTTATTTAGAATAACTTGGAGATAATACAAAAAATTTCTGGACTTCATATACGAATTTAATTTCAGAGAAATTACTTTTTAGTACAAATTTTTAAAGTGTACGAACACTTTTGTGAGCCACTGTATAATTTTGCTATTAGTTTGGCGATTTGTATAATTTGGCAAAATTGGTCGACAGGATAACCTAGAAGTACCATATTTTTTATCATCTTTAAGTAATTTACACATAGTGTAGTTTTAAGTTTACATTTGGAAAATCATTTTTTCAAATACTAAATTTTAAGACATGAGACAATTCTCTCTCTCTATATATATATGTATATATAAACATGGTCTTTTGCAATTAATCGGTTTAACATCAGAGTAATTACTTTTTCGTGATCGTCGCACATTTTGAAATCGGTGGACTGGATAATTAGACCTTTTTCTTTTTTGCTTTATAAAACGATCTTTCATACGTTGTCTTTCTTTGGATTCGGTTTTTTCCATATCTAATAAGTTGCGTCTTCCCATTTTGTAGCTTTTTTACTTTCTTCTTTATTAACAAAGACATTTCAACTTCTTATTCAAATAAAAATTCTTCTAAATGTAAAAAAAAAAAAAATCGTAGAATAATAATAATATTAATAATAAATAAATAAATATATAAAAAAAATCGCAGACATCGATTGTCCAAAGCAAAATGTTTGATATTTCCCGTTGAGTTCATAAAAATCAGTAAAAATATCACTTTTATGATTATCGAAATGTGGCTTATGTAATAAAAATGTCATATATGATGTACACCATGGAATAAACATTAATATTCCTGGACCAATCAAGAAAAACAAAATGCCGACATCATAAAATCTAGTCTCGACCTAAAACAACAACCATTTTTAAAATGATTTAAATAAATAGTAGTAATTTATTTGAATAGCATACATTTGACTTATGTGCTCGACATTAAAGACTGCTTATAAGTCATAGTTGATATACAAGGCCGAGATTGCACAAGGAAATTTACATCGCAAGAGAAATACAACCAGGAGCTCCACAAAAAGTGTGTGTGCAAGGGAGCCAGTGGGAAACGAACCCACAACTTCCAGATTAGCAGAGGGGCGTCTTGACCACTCGGCCATGGAGGCTCCAATATTAGTAATAAAACAATAATAAAAGCCATGTAAATATGCGGAGTTAACTCAAACGTATCCTAACTTGAAGAATTACAGTTAAAACATAGTTGAACAATAAATAATAGGCATGTATTTCTTTCAGATTTTCAGGAGAACAAAGAACAGCTAGAAAATTGCTGGCAAAAGGAGGAATGGGGTGAGAAAAGAGTAAGTATTGAAAGAATAATAATTTTATATACATACTAGCTGACACGCCCGGCGTTGCTCGGGTCCGTATTCACAATGTTAAACGAACCTGAAATTTGTATGCTTTTATCATTAACTCGAAACATTCAGAAATGCATTGTCAGAAATACATGGCCACTGACTGTGTGAAAAATCGGTTTAATAAACAACAACTAATATTAAGCTCTAAAAATATTCAAAATGAGCAATGAGAAACACGGAAGGGATTATGTAACGATTGCGTGATTTTCGTGTTAAAGTGTTGATATTTACCCGTAAAAATCCCTGTTAAGTCACGTGACTAATTTTTTTTTTTTTTTTTACATAAAAATTCCAAGCGAAATATTTTGAATTTCGAACTAACTATATGATTCTTAAATCCGACTATACCATAAATGAAATCGATATTCGATGGTAGCTAAAACGCTGGTATATAGTATTATAACTTCAGAGTCATTTAACAAAAGTAAGTGTTATTTTTAATCAAATCATGCGTAATGTTCAATCTGTGGATAAATTCCTAACCGTAAACTTTTGTACCGTATCCATAACATGCCTGTAACCTAACTGCGTCTTAACAGTACCCTACCGTATATTAAATATAACATAAATGTAACCTAGCCTTCACTTTATTGTAACCTATCCTTATTCTAACCGTAACATAAATGCAATTTAACTTTAAGCTAACTTAACTGTGACCTAACTGTAAATTAAACATAAACGGGAAATTAAACATAATCAAAGACTTACCGTAATGTAATTGAAACTTAAATGTTACCTAACCATATATTGGGTTCATGTCCATGGAAATTATTTTGTCTTCTTTGGATCTGGTTATGATTCATTAGAATATTTTCGTCGAGCTCAGATTTCGCTCGATTCAGATTTTAGGTATTTTTTGATATTGAATTTTAATGTTCGGGTCGGATTCATGTCTATGGAAATTATTTTGCCTTCCTCGGATCCAGTTATAGTAACTAAAATAAGAGTCCTTAAAGCTAACTTATACAAAAGAACTCAACCTCTTGCCTTAAAGCTGCTACTTTTGAATAGTAATATTATTTAATCACATTATTTCTGTCTTCTTGTGTGGAATATTTTTGTCGGGAACAGATTTGGTTCAATTCATATTTCGTTTTTTTTTTTTTTTTTTTTTTTTTCAAATATAATTTTTGGGTTCGGGTTTTCTTGCGTATTCACGGAAATTATTCTGCCTTGTTCGAATAAGAATATGCTTCACTGGAATATATATAATTTTTTCAAGTTCAGATTTGGCTCAGTTCAGATTTCGTGATTTTTTCAAAGAAATTTTTTAGGTTCAGATTCGGTTCATGTGCATGGAAATTTTTTGCCTTATTCGGATCCGGTTACGGTTCTTTGGAATATTTTTTATCAGATTCAGATTTGGTTCGATTCAAATTTCAGATATTTTTTCAAATAGAATTTTTAGGTTCGGATCTCGTTCATGTCCACGAAAATTATTTTGTCATTCTCAAATCCAGTTATGGTTCTTTCGAATATTTTGGTCGGATTCAGATGTGGTTTGGGTCAAATTTCAGGGTTTTTTTCAATTCGAATTTTTTAGGATCGAGTCGGGTTTATGTCCATGGAAATTATTTCGTCTTGGTTGGATTGGGGACCGTTCTTTTGAATATTTTTGTCGGGTTCAGATTTGATTCAATTCAGATTTCGGATTTTTCTTCGAATATAACTGTTGGATTCGGGTCTTCTTATGTGTTCACGGAAATTATTCTGTCTTATTCGAATAAGGACATGCTTCACTGGAATATTTTTGCCAAGTTCAGATTTCGCTCAGTTCAGATTTCGCGATTTTTTCAAGGAAATTCTTGGGGTTCAGATTGGGTTCATGTCTATGGAAATATTTTGTCTTGTTTGGATCCGGTCGCGTTTCTTTGAAGTAGTTTTGTTAGATTCAGATTTGGTTTGATACAAATTTCAGGTGTTTTTTCGAATGGAAGTTTTAGGTTCGTATCGGGTTCATGTCCACGTGTCAACAATTATTTTGCCTTACTCGAATCCAGTTATGGTTCTTTCGAATATTTTGGTCAGATTTAGATGTGGTCTGGGTCAAAGTTCAGGATTTTTCAAATGGATTTTTTTAGGTTTGAGTCGGGTTTATCACCACGGAAAGTATATTCTCTTGCTGGGATCGGGTTATAGTTCTCTAGAATATTTTAATCGGTTTCAGATTTCGTTTGGGTCATATTTCGGGGTTTTTTTTAAGAAAATATTTAGGTTCGGGTGAAGTTTCATGCCCACGAAAATTATTTTTCCTTGTTTGGATCGGGTTATGCTTCATTTGAACATTTTTGCGGGATTCTGATTTGGTTCGGGTCAGTTATCAAATCCATAGATTTTTCAAAGAGAATTTTTAGGTTCGGGTCGGGTTTATACCCACGGAAATTTTGTCTATCACAGATCGGAGTGTGGTCTGTTTTTTTTTTTTTTTTTTTTTTTTGATTGGGATTGGGTTATGTTTAAATTAGTCTGAACATTAAGATTATAGTCAGATTTGCTACTATTCTTTTTATGGCTATTCTGATAAATAATTTATTATGGTGTATGAATCGTTTACGGATTCAAACAATTGTACCCCAAACAGCTATTTTATTTTTGTTTTAAAAACAAATTAAATCCATATTACAATTTTAAACTGAATAGAACACATTTAAATTTAATCATTGATTAAAAAAATAAACTCCTAGAAAAGTGTTGTGTAATTTTTTTTACTGCAACACAGCTAATTACTCATACATTCTAATGTTCGAAATGCCAAAAATCTGCGTACAACCATACAGTAAAAAGAAATTAATAGAGTGGCAGTATAATGTCTTGGGGTGACGCCAAAAATGTTACTCTAAAACCCGCTACATTAAGTCCAAATAAGCACCAACAAAATCCTGTGTTTTGACACTCCGATCAATTCAAACTGTTTTAAACCCGTATTTCTTTGTTTTTTATTTTTTACCTTCTAAACTGCTATTGAATAGATAGCTAAAATTTCGTTTAAAAAATAACATTTTGTGCCATTATTGGCTGTAATACACGATTGTAATGCATAAAAGATACAAATAGATCAATCATACACTGTAAAAAATATGACTATTTTGCTGCATCGTCACTCCACCGCTTTTATAAAAAACGACTACTTCAGGCTATCATGGAGCATTCTCATTGGCCAAAAGAGTGATATTCTATAAAAGCGGGGGAGTGACGATTCAGCAAAATAGTCATATTTTTTACAGTGTAAGCAAGAATTATTTTATTATTTTTATCATATGACTTTGAAATCTCAATATAGAAGCATCATTTAAGATTTTGCTTGAAAGTTAACATTATTTCGTTAATATCTTAAGATAGTCTGCACTCTGAAATCTAGATTTTAGATTAATATTTGTTATTCAAGTTTTCATGCATGATTTTAAAAGAACGTTTTCATCAATATATTTTATATATTGACATGGAATTACTAATATGTTGTTAAATCATAAACATTTTTCATCTAAGTTATAAAGAATTAAAAAGTTCTGAAAAAAAAGAAAACTTTTAGTAATACAATTTTTAGTTCAAATTAAAGGTTTTCAATATTTTATTTAATTTTATTTTGACATTTAATTGTTTCCAATTTTCCAATTTCAATTATTTTAAAAGCAAACATTTATTTTAATAAATAATATAATAGAAAAAAAACATTTTAATAAATTACTATTTCTTCATAAAATATGCTTCAGCTGTAATTCATTTCTTTCAATTCGTCTTATTAATACAAAATTCCTTCCTCGTGTTTTTGTTTGAGACATTAAAATTTCAGCGATGAATGGTTTCATATTGCAAACCTTTTTTTGGGATTACTTCACCTCCATCTATCTTTTTCCTCCATAGCGTACAGTAGCTGTGATAAGAAAAAAAAAAAAAAAAAAAAAAAAAAAAATCCTTATTTAAACTGACAATTTGCCAGTCTATGAATTTTAAAGGTCTGTCCCAGCTTTTTTAATTATTTCTGCAAAAATTTTATGCAACCAACCAATCATAAGAAAATGAAAGGAAAAAAAGCGAAAAAAAGGCGATTTTTTATGAGAGTGAGCTTTGGAATTTAATTAATAACTCAGTTAATAAATAGAATTTTGAAATTCTGAGCTTCAGGTGCATCAGGAGAGATATTGGGCTACTCTCATAAAAATTTTGAGCTTCGTACGTCCCATAGATTTTGCTAGACATCGCAGACACACACACAGAGAGACAGACAGAGCGTTTTGTTCTTTTATTAGTGTAGATAAAGATATATTTTTAATTTAAGTTGAGAAAAATTAGAAATAGTATTGATCAGAAAAAAAAAAACGGAAATAAATTTTGGTTAAAAAAAAACGTCGGTGTTTTTTTTTTTTTTTTTTTTTTTTTTCGTTCTTTTTATAATAGCGATTATTTTTGATTTGGAAAAACTGAAATTCAATTTGTAAAAAATCTATAAAATAATTAACATATAACTACTATATATATATATATATATATATATATATATATATATATATATATATATATATATATATATATATATATATATATATATATATATATATAAAACTTTGGAAAAAATTACATCAGATTTAAAAGAAGATTTTTATAGATATGTTAAAAACACCGAGAGGCAAAGACTATTTACTTACTTCAAATTACCTTAACTTCACTTCAAATGTTTAACTGATCTTTTTCATTGAAACATGAAAACAGCCATTAGCAGCTATACATTCTAAAATACATATTGTAAATTCTTACCCGATTTTAAACATTGGAAGATTTGAAAATGGAAACATTTACAACAATGCTAGAATCACAATTTTTTTTTTAATGGTATAATGTATATACTTTAAAACAATATTATGTGGGATATACAACACAGTCCATTTTTTTCCCAGATTGCTGTAATATTAATTGAAAGTCACTTTTTAATTAGCTCTTCTAGTAGTTAAACCTGTCCAGAAATTTAAAAAATTATTTTTTAAATTTTTACTTATTTTTGCGGAACATTTGCAAGAAATGATTTTCCTAAAAATCTCAAAATTGCAAAACGAAAAAAAAAAAAAAAAATCGTAATTTAAGAAATTACACCAACCATTTGAAAAATGTTTCACTCGAAACATTCATCTATCATTTTAAACTAAATATTAGTTGTTTTATTGTGCATTATCCGTGCCACTGCTATAAATGACTTTATACAGACTGCAATTTGAAGGTACGGTTCGTTTAACCCATTAGTGCCTAGCGTCCCTTTTTAGGGACGCTTCAAAAGGTGCATTCAGCACTGTTTTTGACACCGGTAAAAAAGAAAAGCAATAATTATTTTATTTAAATGATGCATTTTCGTGATTAATGAACTAAACTTAAATCTTCTAAAAATAGTGGTGCCAACCAAATATAATTTACGCAAAAGATGCTGGGCACGAATGGGTTAAGTTACATCACTCCATTGTCGCCAAGCAGTGTTGTCAGATTGTCGAAAGCGGATTTCCCCAAAATTTCTAAAATTTTCCCCAAATCAGGGCTTTTTACAGAAAAAGTCCCCAACGCAATTTCTACTCAAAAAGGCAAGTTCTCAATTTTCAATTTTCTGTTATAAAGAATTTTTAAGAAATTTAAACTCAATTTTTCCCCCCAAATCAAGCACTTTTTAAAAAAAATTCCCCATTAAAAAAAAAAAAAAAAAAAAAAAAAAAAAAAAAAACATTTTAATTTAGCATAATTTTTTAACGTATATTCACAGCTAATCGACGAGAAAAAAAAAAGAGACATATTTTACAACGACAAGCTCGTTTACACTTGTTATTTAAGTTGTTGCCAGTCGATGATGCTGCCCTAGCATTTCATTAGCTCCATCTACACTTTTTATACCAATAACTTTTATAAGGTCTTGACTATCTCCGATAAGTTAAAGTTTGACTGAATCTGAGATGATGTTGGCATTATGTGCTTCTATCTGACTTAAGCTATAAAACATTTTTTTTTTAATTTTTGCCACTCCTCCCTTACTGAAGTATCTATCTAATGCAAAGCATCTATATTATATCAATTACTATGATTTTGTCAATAATAAAACAAACATAGCTGCTTTTAATATCTTTGATTAAATCTTTTAAAAAATTACAGCAAATGAACTTTTCATGCCCTGAAAGTTTAGGCATGTTTTTAGGCAGTTTAATGTAAAGATCTAAGTCGTTTAACCCATTCGTGCCCAGCATCTTTTGCGTAAATTATGTTTGGTTGGCACCACTATTTTTAGAAGATTTAAGTTTAGTTCATTAATCACGAAAATTCATCATTTAAATAAAATAATTATTGCTTTTCTTTTTTACCGGTGTCAAAAACAGTGCTGAATGCACCTTTTGAAGCGTCCCTAAAAAGGGACACTAGGCACTAATGGGTTAAGACTGCAGAGTTTTCATTCAAGTTTCTTATGAAAAGAACTAGGAAGGTTGCTGCATTCATTGAGCAATTGTCAATTATAAAAATAGCAATGTTGTTACAGTATGCATTGTAAGTCTTGCAATTGCAAATATCTCTACTGGCATTCCATGAAACACACACTAACCATCATTGATAAACCAAAAAAAGTTATATATATATAAATATATGTATGTATATATTTGTATAAATTTATAATATTAAATGAGATGTATTTTTGTACTTGTGTGTCTGTCCGTGATGATAGGAAAAGCTCTCTGACTTATTTATCTGAAAATTCAGATGGAGAATAGTCCATTGCAGATTGTGATGAATCTGTAATGTGAGCACGACTACGAGAGTAATGATGTATAAGTATTATTTCTGTATTTTATTTTTGCTTTCAAAATCAAAATCGAATTCGTGACAGATCCAGTACTGGCAAGTGTCAAAAGTAAAAATTTAAATTGCGAAAACAATTCCCCAAGCTTTTCCCCAAAAATGTTCGTCGTCCCCAAACATGTCCCCAAGAATTAGTTGTCCCCAAAAAATTCCCCTGGAGGCTCAAAATTCCCCAAATTGGGGACAAAATCCCCAGTCTGGCAACACTGTCGCCAAGCATAAAAGTTGGCGACGAAAGAAACATTTCAAACTATGTAACATAGTTGGTGCGAAAGTAATCATTATTAAAATACAGCTTTGGCATATACCGTTATACTTATAAGACTTTGGCATACACTGTTTGATTTTACAGAGCAGAATTTTGGTGATGGAGGTTTTAAACCAAAGTCGATCGCAGCACATGCATCTGTGAATGGGTCCATTAGACACTGAATCAAAAAAGTTTTTTTCCAGTTTGTCCCAAGCCGATTGCTTTTTAGTTTTCTTTTTAGGTGGTGGAAAATCAAGAGTAATAGCTATAACATTTTCCGGCTTGTTAGAATCACTATGGCACTCAAATTTTCCTGGTTAGAACTAGGGATGAGACGAATATTCGGCCACTATTCGGTATTCGGCTTATACGGCCCTTTTGCCGAATATTCGGTTGGCCGAATATTGAAGGCCTGTAGACCGAATATTTAGAGATATCTGGCCGAATATTGATAAAATCTCGCCGAATAGTGAAAGATATCTTGCCAAATAAATTTAGGATTTAAAGAGTTTCATTTCTTACAATTTTTTTTCTCTAATCCAAATTGGCCTCTTCATTCATGAAGTCATTCTCATTCTTACTTACAAAATATACAGTTATTCGATTGCTGAAAAATACACAGCCTCTCTGTATTTCCTATAAAAGTGAGTGATATTTTAGAAAATGCTGCCCAAGTTGGAGATTTAATTGTATGGGAATGTCTTCATTAGAGAATGTTATATTACAATTCAATATATAAAAACACTTAAAAAACACTGCCCTATTGTAAAACACTTGAACATTGATTAATGTCTGCAAATTCCATGCACATATAAAAAAGGCTCATATAAAATTTGTAACTTATTTCGATAAAGTAAAAAATGAAAAAATTCATTCACTAGGTGTATTAACAATGATTCATTTTCAAAATTAGATATCAAATATCACTATTCTAAATACTACAACGGTACATCTGAAAACACAACTGGTGGCAAACTAGATACGCATTAGATGACAACTAGCTTTATGAAGATCGTTTTATAAGTATTTAAACAAAAATTCTAAATACTGAACAAAATATTTTATTCTATAGTTTTCAATTTTAAATAATTATCTGGATAATTACTGACTTAAATATGTAACATTATTATGTATATATTTTTTATTTACATATTCCTTCATTCATGTTGTTATCAATTTCTGTTTATCCTTTTTTTTAATCGTTGTTGAATAAGTGGAATATTGAAGTTGAATATTGTATGCGCCAATTCAAATGTCAAAGATTTTGTTACAGGGCTCCCAAATGGTCCGCGAACTGAACATCAGTATTTTTTAACAGAAAATTTCATCATACGTTTGAGCTAGAATCAACTTCGAAACGTGGTTTCTTAACAATTTGCAAGAAAAATCTAAAAAAAAAAAAAAAAAATTTCTCTAAAAAAATTCTGATGTTCAGTTCGCGGACCATTTGGGAGCCCTGTGTTACCATATGCATTCTACTTTAAGCATAATCTTTTGCTTCAACATAATTTGTAATTTAAAGCTTGGCAACTGATTTCAGAGCAAGCTCATTCTTACGAATTTGCTTATCATTAGGGACACAAACTCTAAATGATCAAATTTACTTCATTAAAGGTCATTTCAGAAAATATCTCCTTGTGAGTTGTGACAGAGAGAGATTAAGAATATTATTAATTTTGGATGCAAGAAAGGGTAAAAGTATCATTTGATAGTAAAAGTGAAGTACATTCTTCGTAATTTAATGGAAATATCTTACCATCCTGACTTACAGAAAATCAATTTAATGTACATTAAGATAAAAGAATATAATGCAATTTCATATATTTTTTTTTGTGTTAAAACAAATGTTTCAAATTTAAAAATACATTGAAAAGCAAATTTAAGAGTAATAATTATTAATGAGCTCCTATTTTTTAAATTATATATAATTAAAATTTATTTTCTTTATTGGAAAAAAAAGTTGATATTCGGCTGCCGAATATTCGGTATTCGGCCTAAAATTTAGCCGAATATTCGGTATTCAGCCTAAAATTTGGCCGAATATTCGGTATTCGGCTATTCGGCCAAATCACTATTCGTCCCATCCCTAGTTAGAACCGGCCGATTGTAAAACGCCGTGGCTAGTGGATTGGTCGCCCTCGAGACATGACGTTTTACAATTAATCGGTTCGGCATTAAATTACTTCCTTTTTCGTGTTCGCCTTTCAACACGTAATTGGTTTTCAGCGGCTCGATAATTTTTTGATTTTCTCGTTTTCTGCATTGAAAGATGTTTTTGCGCCAAACCAAATACAGTACTACTTAGTTATCCCGTCGACCAATTTCGCCAAATGATACGAATCACCAAACTAATAAGCAACTTATACATGTTGACTAAATTTTTATTTTAAATAAAAAAAGAACAAATAAATTAGTAAAACACTAATAAAAAGTCGACATAAAAATCACTTTATGATTGTTTAAATACGCATATTATGTTTAATGTCATTGAATGCGACATTCACGGTCATTCATTTCTTTGGCTTCGGCTTTTTCCGTATCTGTTAATTTCCGTCTACCCATTTTTAAATTTGTTAGTTTTCTCCTTTATTTTAATGATTTTAAACATTTTAATTTTCTATTCAAATAAAAAAATTTCTAAAAATAAAGAATTTAATTGAAATTGAAATAAAATTTTTTCTAAAAGTAAAGAATTTAATTTAAATTCAAAAGTGACCACGCCATTTTGTCAATCCTCCGCCAAAAACAACAACCATTTTTCAATGGTTAAAAAAAAAGGGGGGGGGGATATTTTTTCCTGAATTTCAAAAATTACAAAAATTGTTCATTCCTAGTGCAGATATTTTTTACGGACGTTTTTGCTTGTACAGTAAAACCCCGATAATTCGGATTAATTGGGACCAGACCCAATCCGGATTATCGAAAATCCGGATTATCCGGAGAATAAGAAAAAAAATGATATAAAATAACACATACGTACAGAAAATCCCCTTTATTTTAAACTTATTGATTATTTACAGACAGCAAAAATGTTTACTTTGTAATAAAGAAGTTTGTAATTTTTTGCTGAGCCAGTTTTCTATACCTTTTGTGAGCCGTACGGTCACGCATCCGCTTGAGCATACGTAAGTAGTTCGTTGGGTGTAGTTTAAATAAAAGATTTTAAATAAGAAAGCTTAAGGTATTCTTCCGAAAAGATTTCAGAAAAAAGTTTTGTTTTATTCAGAACACGACGATGAAACAAGTTTATGTTATGGAAATTAACCAAATCGTTTCTCAATCGCTTGAACAAACCGATCCGGATTATCCGGAGATCCGGATTTACGGGGTCCGGATTTGCGGGGTTCTACTGTATTACATTTACAATTAGCATCCATAAATTAAGTTCTGCCCCCTCCCCCCCCCCAATTACAAATTACAAACCGAAGGAAACTAGACAAATATTAATCCTTTAACTGATCAATATTTTTGAAAACACTTTCAAATATGGTCTATTATTTTTCCTGTCTTCTACAGAATTTTTAGTCTTTTATCACCGGTTTTTCAAAGCCTCGGATTAAATAAACAAAAATTTACATTAAAAAAATTACTGGTGAGAATAAGAAATTATGACTGTGGTGTGGATGGCCGTACTTGGTACGGGCAAATCATGATTGGCAAAAGCACGTTGCCCATACGACGAACGGGCATAACAGGGAAGTGGTTAACCCTTTCCGGCACACTGTGCCTGGTCTGGGATACCAAATTTTAATTCCAAACTTGCAAACGGCACCAGTAATATTTTAGTAAAACATTGCTTTTACAATAAAAGCTTAAATTAAGGTTTTCAAAATATCTAAAAATCCGTTTTTAAATTCCGGTGTCAGTAAATAATTTTTCATTTTATTACAGACTTTGCCTGTGTCGGAAAGGATTAACTAATAAATTACTGGCCTTCGACTGTTTTATAAAAGCACTAGCGGACCCGACAGACGTTGTCCTTCCTGGCACCGACTCCAGAAAATCAAATAAATGTACGTAAGTATGGTAATACGCAGAATAATCACTACCCTCTTAATTTAATTTCTTATTACAATTATGTAAGGAAATTATTTTTTACTCTTCAGTATTTCAGGTAAATTTCGTAAGAAATACTACCTATTGCAATCGCACCAGTTTATATACCTATCTATCTATCTATCTATATATATATCTCACTTTTTTATTAACTTCTATAAATCTTCACCAATCTCCACCAAACTGGTACATAAAATCAATGGGGATAAAATCTTGGCTGAGTTCGTTAATGGGCAAAATCGGAACAAGGGGGTCGGAATAGGGGGCGTTTTTGTGAAAACCGAAAAAACGCCATAACTTCTTAATTAAAGTAGATATCGAATCGGTTAAAAGTTTATATTACTTCTTAAAAATGGGCCAAAAGTATATACATGACAGATTTTGGATAAATTTAGAAGTGGGCTCAAGGCGCGAAAAAAACAGGGATTTTGACAGAAAAAAATTCATAACTTCGTCAATTTTCAAGATATCAAGTCCAACTAAATTTTTTATAAATATTCTTAAAATTATCTAAAACTTTTGTATTTACAAGTTTTTGATAGGACCAACTTTTACCAATGAAAAAAATTAAAAACGAAAAGAAAAAGGGCGCTGAAAACAGAAAAATCCATAACTCCGTCAATTTTTAAGATATCAAATCTGATTAAATTTATTTTACATCTTCTCAAAAATATCTACAACTTTGAAATTGACAAGTTTTTCATAGGACCAATTCGTATAGCAAAAAGAAATTAAACAAAAATAGGAGTTGGTGAAAAAACCTCAAATCCAAACGGCTTATATTCTGACTCATTTTTAAATTCATTTTTGATTTTAAACGCATCTAAATGGTAGATCCTCTTATTTAGAAACTGTATAAAGTGACGCATTGGTCAATTTTCTGATAAAGACAGAATATATTTCAAAAAAGGCTACCAAAAAGGGTATTTTGAACAGAATTTCCGAAAGTCATAGGGACTGAAAATTGAAGGAAGTATTCAAATAAGAAATTGCGTTTGTTTCTGACTCGTTTTTAAATCCATTTTTGTTCTCAAACGCATCCAATTTACCGATCCTCTTATTTAGGAACTATATAATGTGATGCACTGGTCAATTTTTTGATAAAGACGGAATATATTTCAAAAAAGTCTACCAAAAAGGGTATTTTGAACAGAATTTTCAGAAATCATCGTGAATGAAAATTTAAGGAAGTGTTCAAATAAGAAATTGCGTTTTTTTCTGACTCGTTTTTAAATCCATTTTTGCTCTCAAATGCATCCAATTTACAGATCCTCTTATTTAGGAACTATATAATGTGATGCATCGATCGGTTTTTTGATAAAGACAGAATATATTTTGAAAAAGGCTACCAAAAAGGGTATTTTGAACAGAATTTCCCGAAGTCTTCGAGATTTGAAAATTTAAAGTTTTCACATAGCAAATTGCGTTTTTTATGACTCGTTTTAAAATCCATTTTCGCTCTCAAATGCATTCAATTTACAGATCCTCTTATTTAGGAACTATATACTGTGACGCATTGGCCAGTTTTTTGATAAAGATAGAATATATTTTTAAAAATGCTGTCAAAGTGAGTATTTCGCACAAAACTTTCCGAAGCAATCATGATTAAAGAATTAAGGATGTATTCAAACAACAAATCGGTTATTTTATGACTCATTTTTAAATTCAATTTTTTTCTCAAATGCTTTCAACTGACAGTTTTTTGTTATTTAGGAACTGTATAACGTACTGTTTTGGTCGATTTTTTAATAAATTTAGAATCTATTTCAAAATAAGTTGTCATAATGGGCATTTGAGCTGAATTTTTCGTAAGATGATTCTGATAAAACCAGTTTTTGCAGAAAAATGAACTTAAAAAATTTTCATAAACAGCCAAATGAAGTTATTAAACTGGGTTTATCTCTAATCATATATATATATATTTTTGTTGAAATGAGCACTCTTCGAAATCTACCTCCGCCTATAGGCCCAGCCGACAGGGATTTTTTTGAAGTCGGTTCAATTTTTGATAAAAAAGTTTATTTTTCTCTTTTTTGTTAAAATTTAACGATTTTCTGAAGTCAGTTAATCAAAATTATAATACAGGCTATATTACTGTAAAGCATACACGTTTGACAGGAGCGGGGTTCGAACACGAGATCTCTTTCTTCGAGAAGCAGAGCTTATATCTGGCGCCTTAGACCGTTCGGGCATTCCGTCCGCACTCTATTCATCGAACTTATTCAACACTTTTAATTAGCGAAAAATCCCTAACTATTAGTTTTTGCCTAGTTACTAAAAAAGTACTAAATAAATTTCGATGAAATGTGAATCTAAACCATTCTCCAATCCACTGGAACACACACACACAAAATTTCATTAAAATTGGTCCAGTCGTTTAGGAGGAGTTCAGTGACATACACACGCACAGAAGATTTATATATATAAAGATTATCATACTCGATGGAGATGCTTATCCAATAACGATTGCAGTGTTGCCCCGGCATGCACATTTGCCTTAGAACATCAAAATGCACCCACCGGAAAATTCGGGACTTTGTAATAAGAAGATGTACACATTAGAGCAGCGATTCCCAATCTATGGGTCGCGACCCACTGATGGGCCGCGGCAGTTGTTTTGGTGGGTCGCGGAACAATCGTGGTTTGTCATAAAAATATATCTTTTACTAGCAGACTTCGCCCGCTACGCTGGTCAGTTTTTTTCTCTTAAAGAAACTTTGAATCAAACGAAATTTTTATATCATAGTAATTTTTATTTTTATATCGTACTTTAGACTGTCTGTCATCCGTGAAAAATCAGTCATCTAAACGGAAAGTTCAATATTAGTCACCAATGAATGGCGTAGCGCTCAACATGATAACAATTTTAATCACATAAAAATTCATTTAGCGGAAGATTTAAAATAAAGCCAAACTTTTGTAATTGGGTTCATCTGATAAAAAACATTTCCTAAGTATTCAATTAACCAACGTGGAATGCTATATTTTTTTGTTACAAAATTTCTGAAAAACTATCTAACTAACAATGCAAAAACCATTAAAATCTAACTTATAAAACTTAAGTTATAAGCGGCCGCACTCAAATTTCACTTTGCGTTATATATATATTGAGATAATTAAATATAGCTTACATAATCATGTTAACCTGATTATAGAACTCTCTTTCAAAATTATAGGTTCAATAGATTTTTTTGTGCTGTGATTAATACGAAATCCAGACTTTCTTTATATATATAGATAAGGATTGAAAATTTTACGTTTTGACGCCGAAGACATCGCCAAATCAGGAAAATATGAAGTATCTCCCGAACTACTGAACTTGAAAGAATTAGCTTGGTTCCATTCGATTCAGCATGAAAAAATACACTAAAATAAGTTATCATTTGAAAAATAACTACAAAAGCCGACTTTTAAGGAATTTTTTAAAAGTTCGTTCCTTTTTTTAACACCCTTAGGGGTGGAATTTTCGAAAATCCCTACTTAGCGGCACTCGATGTTATCAGAAGTATTTTTATCCCAATTTTCCAGATTTTAGGTTCGGCACATTTTTTTGTGCTATGATTAATACGAAATCCAAACTTTCTTTTATATATATAGATAAGGATTGAAAATTTCAGGTTTTTGCGCCGAAGACACCGCCAAATCAGGAAAATGTGAAGTATCTCGCGAACTACTGAACGTAAAATAATTTGCTTGGTACCATTCGATTTAGCATGAAAAAATACACTAAAATATGTTATCAGTTGAAAAATAACTACAAAAGCTGATTTTTAAGGAATTTTTTAAAAGTTCGTTCATTTTTTTAACCCCCTTAGGGGTGGAATTTTCGAAAATCCCTTCTTAGCGGCACTCGATGTTATCAGAAGTATTTTTACCCCAATTTTCAACATTTTAGGTTCGGCAGATTTTTTTGTACTGTGATTAATACGAAATCCAGACTTTCTTTTATATATATAGATTTCATCTGTTAAAAAAAAAAAAAAAAAATCACAGTTTTAACCGTAGCCAGAAATGAACGATAGGGGGGGGGGGGGGGGCTCAAGAGAAGGTAGGGGGGGGGGCTCAGAATTTTTTTTTTCTCTTTCGCTGACGCAGAAAGATTTTGTAGGTACTATCTTTCTTATTAAACTGTTGTAATAACTTAATTTTATGCTAAGAAAAATATATGATAATGAAAATTTTGAGTCTATAACCGGTGCAAAATTAAACATCATGTTAGCTTCATATGTACAAATAGGATGAGGGAGTGATGAAACACTTATTTTAGATACAATTTAGTAACTCTGCAAAACTAGGAAAGGGTCTCAAAACTCAATTACATCTTTAAACAGAATTTCATTTAGATTTTTGGACCAGAAATTCATTTAGTGACCTTGAAATATTTTCCAAGGGGGGGGGGGCTCAAAATATTTTAGGGGGGGGGGCTGAGCCGCCCATAGCGCCCCCATAGCTACGGGCCTGGTTTTAACAGGAAATACTAATATTTCAAAGGAAAATCCTTAATTTCCTTCTAGATTAATATACGAACAGAATATCCAGAAGTATTTAAATCAGCTTTGATGTCCTTGATGAAATTCAACACTTCGTGCTTATGAGAATATGATTTTTCTACTTTGCTGTTTTTGAAAGAAAAGTACTGAGACAAGTTGCGCGTTAATATATGTCCCCACATTGGTAAACACCAATACCAGAAATATCATTGATTATAAAGTCATGTTTTCATAATAATGAAACGTATTTTTAACTATCTTTGTAGTTTGTGCATTTTTAGGTGCGTTCGTAACTATGTAAATACGTAGCACCTATTGTTGTCGTTCAGTCCGTCTGTCTTTCCGTCTGCATATAACAACGAAAAAACTACCCAATCGAATCGTTTGAAATTTAAAATACATAATTATTACATAATTTTGTCGAGTAATTTCAAATTTTATGAAAATCGGATGGATATATCAATTACAGGGACAATCAAAAGGATTCCGTTACATTACGGTCAATGGGGAAAAAAGTTTCAAATGCATTTTAATCATTTGAAATTTTAAATACATAATTATTACATAATTTTGTCGAGTTATTTTAAATTTTATCAAAATCGGATGCACAGTTCAATTACAGGGACAATCAAAAGTATTCCGTTACATTACGGTTAATGGGGGAAAATGTTTCAAATGCATTTTAATGGTGTTACACTCATTCGAACGTAATAAAATTTATATACATCTATAAAGTATATGTTACAATATATATTTTGCATAATCTGTGATGCAAAGAATATTTGTTATTGATTTACAAGGCCATACAAAAGTATTCCATTCCATATTGGTATAGGGAGAACATTGTTTGGTGCGCATTTTAATTGTAATTATTTACAATTTTATGAGATTGATATATATGAGAGTAATATTTTTAAAACTTCGTTATCGTACGAACGCATCTCATTTGCTACGCTTCACGTGCAATTTGCAACTTGTTTTAATTACCGTCCACTTACACACATTGAGATTACCGATTCTTGTTTTTGTTGATAATGTATCTTCTGTACGAAAATTTGCGTTTTCCGTAGGATAAGATAGCCGAACGTATAGAGGTCGTACAAAAATTGCTATACTAATAGACAACTTTATTTATGTGGGTCACGAAAAAAAAATTTTTGAACTGAAAGAAGAGTCGCGAAATTTTTTTTTCAGTAAAAGGTGAGTCGCGTACAAAGAAAGTTTGGGAACCACTGGATTAGAGTCTTGCATCTAGGTGGGAAACCAGATTTCACATGAATCCGACCCAGACTAGATTTTCATACCTTCGTGTCGGATTCGAGTTGACTGATATTTTAAAATCCTGACTATTTTTCGAGTAATTTATGTATTAATTTTTAGTCAAAATGTTAAAACTGATATTATTAAAAACTATCTTTTGTATAATTGTTTTGAAAAAAGTTTTTTTTTTTTTTTCCTAAGATTGATTTATTGTCATTACATTTTTTAAGCTGTTACATTCTATTTATTTAATAAGTCAATCAACACAACGAATATTACTTCATAAAAAAAATTACAATCATTAAATTAAAAAAAAATTCCTTCAAAGAACGACTATGATAATAATATACAGGGTGAGTCATAAATATCGAAACAATAGGCTATCTCCTTAAATATTGCTCCTAGACCCATACTTCCAATTGCAAAAATTCATAAAAAAAGATGAATTTTTTGATAAGATAAGTTGCAACTCCATGGGGGGTCTGTTTTAAAAAATACGAAAATTAAATTTTTATACGGCCCCCAGAGAATAAAACTTCCAATTAGAAAAAATTTCTTTATCCCTTCCTGAATTGAACAAAAAAAATTTCATCTCGATATCTGCAAATCCCTGAAAGATATTAATATCCAAAATTTTCCAAAATTCCTGACTTACACCACTTAAGCATGCATCTGAGAGCAGCAAAATCAGTTCATTTGAAGTACAATTAAGGGATCGACCATAAATTTACGTATTGTTAAATGTCGATCCAAGACAACACTTAAACTTTTAGATATAAAATAAAAGCGTATAGGTTTGTGCTTTAAACTTCGATAAATATACTAGATGTCTGCAATATTTCGACCTTGCAGCCACCTTCGTAACTGGCAAGACTCATTGAACGGACCATTAAAACGGACCATTATTAAACATTCATTAAAAGTGTTATCAAATTAAGTAATATTAATTAAACTCTCATCAAAAGTGTCTTAAAAACTTATTGGCGCAGGCAATAAGTTTAGTAAATATAGTGATAGCGAAAATGACTCTTCTATTAGCGGAATCAATGGAAATATATTTTAATAAATTACATAGAAATATTTTTAAAAATCTACTTTATACTACAGTTAAACCTAGCGGTTTAACGAACCTAGTTTAACGAACGGTTAAACCTAGCGGTTTAGCCGTTCTAGCGAACGGACACTCCCGAATAGCAGACACCTCTGTTTAACGGACTATTGTCCAATCCCCATTCTGAAAACCTAAATTTGTGCTTGTTTAACCTCTAAATAACGAACATTCCAAATAGTGGACACTATTTAAGGCGATAAAGGATGAAAAAGTATTTTTTTAAGGACAAAAAAATTAAAAAAAGTAAACAGGCCTCTAAATTTATCAGGGAATTTTGTGATAAATGAGCTGGGGAAAATCCCCCCCCCCCCTCACGTTCAGAGTTGAATTGAAGGGGTTGCCAAGGAGGGAAATCTTCCAGACCATTGAAATATCCCCTCGGAAAATTGAGATTTTATGCTTTTAACAGCAAAAAGTGCAATCCCCCTCCCCGACCGGAACTCTATAATGTCCAATAATGTCACTTTGGAAAACAAATTACATGTAATCGCAAGCAAAAGTTAACTTTTGTAACAGGGTTTTTTCATAAGCATGTAATGAACAGTGACTGAAGGTGTGTACAGTTTTATTTAGCCCCATTGCTTAAAAAATAATTTTAATTTCTGATTAATCATATAAAAGAGGTTTTAGGACACATAAAAGTCAATTAATAAAATGTCAAACGTTTCTTAGCACTTTTTGAATATCTTTGTTTTTCCCAATAGCGGACACCTCCGAATAGCGGACAATTTCTGCGTTCCTGATTTGTCCGTTATTTAGAGGTTTTACTGTATTCAGTTTCAAAATTTATGAAGGTTTTAAAGCTATTTTTTGCTTTCTTCTATTTTTACAAGAAGAAAGTATTGGATTCATGAAAATTTTGAATTCCGGTTTTCGATGGATTCACACGGATTAGGGCTCAAAGATACCGAAAAACATGTTTTTATGAAATGTCTGTCTGTGAGTCACAGCACAATGAAAAAATTTGAAATCGACGTGATAAAAAAATAAAGTTTAAATCAACTGACGCATTTAAACAGTAATTAAAGAAGGTGAAAATGGCAAAACTTAAACAAAATTTGAAATCGAAACTATACAGCATTTAAACGTTAGGAGCCCATCTTTGCCCATCTTAAAACTAAATGCACTTTGCTGCATCAAATTGTTTGTATTTCAGTATTTCTCATTTTTAAACTGACATACGTCAATAACCGTCGGTAACGGTAACTTTTCAGCTCAGAAAATTTACTTTTAAAAATGTGATTTGTTTACAAAAATTACCTTTTTTTTAATGTTGCTATTTTAAATACTTTTATTTTTTTTAAATACATAGTATTTAAAATGCTAAATTAAAATTGAAAATTAGACATTTTCGTTTAATCAAAAGAAAAAAATTCAACGCGACAAATAATATTTTGAGTTATAACAATTTTAATTTACTCAATTTTTTTTTTTTTTTTTTTTTTTTTTTTTTTTTAAATATTAAGAAGTCTTATGATGTGATAATGCTTACAAATTATATGGTTAACCATCACAAAATATTCAAAATTCCAACTTTATAAATAAATAAATAAAATGTTTCCTGGCCCCATTACAGCATCATTGTTTCTTCAATTACACGCATTTCAATTTGTGTCTGATCCCTTGAAACTTCACGATTTATTAAAATTGTCATAACTTTCTGAGTTTTGAAGATATCAAGATGAAATTTTTTTTGTTCAGTCCAGGAATGAATAAGGAAAATTTTTCTAATTGGATGTTTTATCCTCTGGGGGCCGTATAAAAATTTAATTTTCGCATTTTTTAAAATATACCCCCCATGGAGTTGCAACTTATCTTATCAAAAAATTCACCTTTTTTTATGAAACTTTGCAATTGGAAGTATGGGTCTAGGGGCAATATTTAAGGAGATAGCCTATTGTTTCGATATTTATGACTCACCCTGTATATGCTACTTCGGGCGTTATTAGAGGGTTAATTTCTGCCAATTTTAACAGTTTGCTATTTATTACATTTTTACTTTCTTCTGTCTTCAATAGTAGAAAGTGTTGTAATAGAATAATTTTTCGATTTCCGGTTTTCGACGGATTTACACGTACTAGGAAACAGAGATTCCAGAAAATATGTTTTTACAAAATGTCTGACTATCCGTGTATATATATATATGTCTGTATGTCCGTCCGCTGCAACTGCAGAATTCAGTTTTGCCTCCGATTAAAAAAAAAAAAAAAAAAAAAAAATGATAGAGGTTTTTTAGAAGGGCGACCCCATTTAGATTGCAATGAACTAACTTCATTTTTCTTGTGTTTATCAATATAATAGCAAACAGAACGGCGTGAAATGCCAATTGAATAGCAATTTCTCTCTGAGACATTGGAATTGCGGAATAATAAAGCGATACAATTTGAAGTGCTACTTCTTCATTGACTCGATTCATCAATAACGTATTTTTCTTTAGTTTAAACGCTTTTTTATAGACTTTGAGTGAAAGGAAATGCAATTTAACAATAAAACGAGTGGAATCCCGTCGAATGAAATGTTTAAAAGACTCGATCGATTTGGTTTAAAAAAAAAAGGAAAAGTAATTACATTATTGAATCAATATATAATAAATATATTTACAAACTAAATTAAACAAATGTCAAGTTTGCCAGTTACAATTTTGCATGCAAATATTCGCACATCTTCAGTTAAAATTGTAATCTGAGTGACGGCGAAATCCAGAAATTTTATTTTATATGCACTCACAGAAAAATAGTTTTATTTTAAAAAAAATATATATATTTTTACTGTGACATTATTTTTACTAACTGAAGTCATCTGAAAGTAAAATCTCAATCGCCAGTGTCCATAATGAAAAGAAATATTGAAATGTAATATCGGGTACTATTAGGTTATCCGTTCGACCAAAAAATTATCGCCAAACTATAAGATTAAATGCCGATAATGGATGATCGTGAATGTCACATTCAATGACATTAAATACGATTCATGTGTTTAAAATGTCTTTAAGTGATTTTTATTTCGACTTTTTATTAATATTTTTATTAATATTCTACTAATTATTTGTTTTTTCGTTATTTAAAATAAAAATTATGTCGATATGTATAATTTGGCTATTAGTTTGGCGATTTGTATAATTTGGCGAAATTGGTCGACGGGATAACAGAGTAGTACCTAATATTGTTATGAGTAAAAATGCAATGTTTTAAATAGTGACGTCATTTTCTCTTCAAATGTTTTTTAAAACTTACTGTTATTAGTAATATGAAAAAGGCATCCGTAATAATATTGTAATTCCCATTTATCTGGTTGCTGAATGACATCATTTTCCTCATTTGAAATTTTTCTTATTTTGCTTTAGACATTAATTTTTATCATAAATTATTTTCTGTTATTTTATTTACATTATTAATATTATTTATCAATAAATATGTATATATATATTTTTTACTTTAATTAGTGCATAATTTAGAGGTCTGCACGGGCCGAAATTTCCAGGCCCGGCCCGTAGGAAAGTTATTTCGGCCCGGCCCGTTTTAAAACTCAAAAGTTCGGCCCGGGCCCGCCCGGCCCGTTTAAATTTTTATATTTTAGGCCCGGCCCGGCCCGTACAAAAATCAGCGAAAACAGGCCCGGCCCGGCCCGGCCCGTTTTGGCCCGTTACGATTTCTACGATTTCTAAAAAATTCATAGTTTTATCATATAACTAAGATTCCTTTAAAGAATACTGCATACATATCTATGGAATGATTTTACAGTATATTTTACAGCAAATACACATTAACAACATTAATGATTACTTAGATTCTTAGACTTTCAACATTCGAATAAAGATTCATTAAAAAATTAATATGGCTTAGAATAAAAGAAAAAAGAAAGAAAGCTAAAAACATCGTTAATTTTGAAGCTGTTTCATAAAAGAAGATTTATAAATATATTTCTATATCATTTTATTATAGGTTTCAAATCCAAATTCATTCTTAAATTCAAAGAAGCTCTTTTCTGATACATTTCTAAATCCATTTTTTTTTCTCAGAAATGCATAAGATTAGCAGATATCTTTATTCAGAAACTATATAATCGAATGGCGTTATCCATTTTTTGATACAAGCAATTTAAGAATACTGCAAACAATAAAATGCTGTCATAATTAGCGTTTTGAATAGAATTTCCGGAAGCAATAGCAAGGGAAGGGAGAAAAACCTGCAATCATTTGAGAAACTATCACATCTCAACAAGTATTTTATTTACCAAAAATGAAAAACGCTATTCGATTCCAAATCCCTACAATAGTTAGGCTTATCACTTTTATACTTTTACAATTAAAAATTAAACAGAAAATGTGTCAAACTTTTGCATTATTGAGAAATTAATTTAAAAATCATCAAAAAGTATATATCCGAAGACTAAGCTAACACAAGTTCTTTATCGTTGTTAATAATTTTACAAATCATGTTTTCTGCCAATAATTAAGTCTAGTAACGGTCTGGCCAGCCTGTATGTAGAAAAATAATGCAAGCGGGATCTCGGACCGGCATGATTCAGCTAAAAAAAATATTAAAACGGGTTACACATAATGTAATTCTCCGATGCCGATACACTGTGCATTTTTATATTGATGCTGTCAAACTAGTATGGCCACATTTATACTTATTCTCGTTAAAACCATTTTCGTTGAAAATAGCTCATATTTTATTGTTTCTGCTTAAATCTTCAGAACGGGCCGGCAGACCCGAAATTTTTTTTATCGGCCCGGCCCGGCCCGTCTGGCCCGTTCAATTTTTTTGCCGGCCCGGCCCGGCCCGTTTATGTTGTTTGTCGGCCCGGCCCGGCCCGGCCCGTTAGAAAACTCGAAACGATTCCGCCGGTCCGGCCAGGCCCGGGCCCGTGCAGACCTCTAGCATAATTATACGCAATCATTTTGGAAAATAAATTTTTATTATCGAGAGAAAAGCTAAACTGAGTTACCACCATTTTGAAAAAATATCGTAAAAAGTATTTAAAATTAAAAATAAAATATAAAAATGGAAATAAATTAAAAAATAACTAAAATGGGCACAACTACAAATAAATAGCTTTCATTTAAAATAAATAATTATAAAAATCGGTTGAGTAGAAAATTCAGGGCTGATGACACGACATTTTTAGCTTGACTGAAAAAAATAGCATCGAAGACTTAAAAAAAAAAAAAAAAAAAAACCGCCGAAAGGGATCGCTGCAATAGCGATTTTAATGTTATTTTCAATATTGTACCACCAAAAAGTGTATGAAGTTATGCATAGAATTGAACCAAATTTTTGTGTGTTTTGCTGTGATTAGTAGGATAGCACCTACTAGCAAGCAGGTCCTCACTGAGTTAAAAAAAATTCGCCAGAAGGGGACGTTGTAATAGCGATTTTTGTGCCATTTTCCATACTGAACCACTGGAAAGTGAATGAAGGTATGCATAGAATTGAACAAAATTTTTTGTGTAAGTGTTTGGTTATAGTCAGCAGACCCTTCTGAATTAAAAAAAAAAAAAAATCCGCCGGGATAGGACGCTATAATCGCGATGTCTGAACCATTTTCATCATCGTACCATCAAAAAGTGTACGAAGTTATGCATATAACTGAACTAAACTTTTTACCTATACAGTGGAGCATCGTTTATACGATGCTGAAGGGACTACCGAAAAACGTCGTATAAACGATAACGTCGTATAATCGATTTTCGCTTCTAAAACTAGAATTTATTTTGTTTTCACTGAATTTTAATGTTTAACGCTTTGATTTACATAAATTTGTAAATTAAACAAACCAAAACAAACAAATAACCAATAAATAAATAAATAAATAAATAAATAAATAAATAAAGGGGGAAAATTAATAAGCGATTTAAATATACGTACCTTTATTTATTTTTTTATTTTTGATCATATTACCGCTATGATCATATTAGTCTATGATTGTTTGAGGTGATGCTGACGTTGGGATATAATTAATGATTTCTGCAATGAGTCAAGGACTTGAAAATTTTTTTCCGCTGGTACTGTGGCAAATAAAACAAGTTCTTAATGTTTCCATGAACCGCGTGGCCAACTAAAAGTCACCAATTCTAATAACAATTAGAAAGATGGTCTATTTTCAGTTTTAAAAGATCGAGAAAGTTCACTATCCTTGCAAAAATAATGACCCCCTACAATGTAATCTGTTACGTGTAAGGTGATTTTTCCGACTAATCGAACACTAGCTCATATTGGTATCAAGTGCTTTACATTTAAGCATGCTCTTTGGTGTCATTCTTAGCTAACTTCCGCCCTTTCTTAAAATATACAAGAAAAATAAACAAAAATAAACCTTACAAAATAGAAAAATCGACGTATAAACGATTTTGTGCGTCGTATAAAATATATATTTTTACATTAAAATTAATAGGAATGAATTGGGACCACTCTCAAACGTCGTATAAGCGATCGTCATATAAACGATGCTTTACTGTAGTTATTTTTGGGTATGGCAAAGCAAGTCCTCCCTGAATTTTAAACAATCCGCCGAAAAGAAGCACTGTAAAAGCGATTTCCGTGCTATTACTTACACATCATACGTAGTATAGGGTAAGTCTTGCAATCGTTTTGAAAATCGAAATTTTTTTTTTGACGGATTTACACGTTTTAGATAGTAGAGATTTCGAAAAACATATTTTTAGAAATTTTTTTTTGCCGTCCGTCTGTCTGTCTGTCTGTCTGTAAACGCTCTATCTCCCGAACATATTGAGATAGAGACTTGAAATTTTGTATGTAGTTAGTATGTAAGAATGGGACGAACCCTATTTAATATCAGCAATCTCGATTATCCGGAACTATTTTTTTCGGACTCTCGAAAAATTCGTTCTGATGAAAGGTATATAAAAATTTTCGAATTTTTTTATTCTAAGGAATGGACGTAAAAGGCAATAAAATAACACACATTTTGCATATAGAACGAAGTCGATCGGATTATTAGTTGCCGAGATATTTGTAATCCTGTTTTCCACATTCTTCGATTTTTCATGACCCTGTATTTCATTCAAATTTCAATTCAGAAGTATATTTTAATTGGAAATGAGACGCTTAATCCGATGCAGTTAATTGTTAGTTAATAGAATTATTATTTTTGGAGTTATAAGGATATTTCTTTTACGCAGTTCGGTACTACTTGAGTAGTTTGGCGTTTTATATAATTTGTCGAAATTGGTACATCAGCAGTTCTTTAATAGAGCATTACTATGTATATTAACAATATTTAAATTTTGTGTATGAATTGTAATGCATTGTATGAATAGTTTTCACATGTTTTATTTTCATATACATATCCATGATGGGTAAGTATTACGGTGGCCCCCAACGACTAGTTTTCATTATTGTACCACTGAAAAGTGTATAAAGTTATGTATGAAATTGAACCAAATATTTTGTGTATATTTTTGACTATGTTCAATGCTCCTTGAATTTGGAAATATCCCACGGTAAAGAAGGATTGTGATAGCGTTTTTTTTTTTTTTTTTTTTTTTTTTTTGTATCATTTTTTACGATTTTTCGTGGTTCTGCTGTCAAATGGATCGTGCAGAGACGAGAATTCGCGTCCTGCTAAGCCTGCTTTTTTCAAACACAGATGACAACCAAAAAAGAGAGTACTATTGATTTTAACTAATATCATGATTAACATTAACTTTATTAATATTATTATTCTGGGTAATTGACTGAAGCAGAAATTTCAAATGGAAATCAAAGATATTATGGTATAGAATTAATAATATTACAGTATTAATGCGTGTAACTAATTTTTGAAATATTAAAATGCACGTAAGTGTGTTTTGGGATTGGCATATCCAATTAGTTTAAATAATGCTTCCGTTTGAGAGCTCCCTTTCTTTTGAAACTTTTGTATTCAATGTTTATTAATGTTTTTATTACTTTTAATATTATTATATGATTTTGTAGGAATGCATGGCCAGGAACTTGGAAATAGCTAGTAACAGCCCTGGAGTAGAACATTCCAAAGAATGCTGGTATGCATTAATCAAAGTGTTCGGTCCTAACGAAATTACAGATGAAACGTTATAGCTATACGCTACTGCACCTGATATAACCCCGCGCCAGAGAAGGGAATGCTAAGGAAATTACCAAAGATTTCACTATTTATTGCAACTTTCTTTTGTCTGTTTATTCCAGTATTTATACAGGGGCAGTACATCAGAGAGAAGAAAGACAGGCTAAGTCTCCTTTAAAAAATTTTCTTAAAATATACACAAATCAAGTTAAAATAGTTCCATTCTTTTTCTACCTAGCGATTACGTTTTCACCAGTTTTTCGGATTTCGTTCTGTGAACCCTGTGTAAAGAGAGACTTTTTGCAACGGAAGCATGTTTTAAAAGTAGAACTTTCACTGTCTCACGATAGAAGCATATCTGCTAAGTTATAGTTATTGGAGTATTAGAGTTGTTACCAGAAACTTTAACCAGATGGAAATATCACAAAAGAGAAAAAGACATTTGTTTCCAAAGTGTATCAATAGTTGGAAGCACCAAAAACATGTTTTACAGAAAGCAAGTTAATTTCTGAACATTATACATTACGTCATAACTTTTACGCGGACCTTTTATTTTCAGAAAAAAACTTTTTAACTGTGCAGTACTTAATATGTTTTGTTTAATAACGGAAACCAGTTTTCAGCTCCGTAATTGTATTAAAACAAACAAACAACAACAAAAAAGCTTAAAATGTACTGTAATCATTTGTAAATAATAAAAAGTGTGTTTTATGAAGAATTTAGAAGAATTAAAAGCAAATTTTTATTGCAAAAAAATTTCTGTATAAAATATAATTTTCATTCAAGACTCTCCCTGCTTTTTTGTTCTAGTTTCATCATTCGAGTTATTTTTTAGCAATATCAACATGAATGCTGGGCAGATCTGGACTCCTGAAACGGAACCAAATAACTTAATATCCCAGCATACTAGGTTGGAAGGTGGGATTTAATTAAAGGGATGGAAGTGGTGTACAAAATCAAATGAAAGAATAGATAAGAAAAAATCCGCTTAAAGAGAGGGGAGATTCAACATCCCTAGTACCCAGTTACCCTAGAGTGAATTAGGTAAGCTACTCCTAATCACTCAACCTGAAATATTCATAGTGTTAAATATAAAATCCAATAATTCATAATCTGTTCATTGAAGAATCCTGGTTAACTCCTGAAATAATGGCTTCCCAATTATCCCAAAATCAGGCGGGAGGCATCTGCCTCAACACTTCCCCAATGCGTTGTGAATATTTTTGAAGGAGGAATTAACTTTTAGACTATTCAAAAACTGAACTAAACTACCATAAATCTTGATATTCCTTAGTATAATCGTAATTGATCTGTAATAAAATTTAATGATAATTAAATAAATGAACAAGACTCATGGTTGCAATAAATTACTCAAGATTAACAATTAAAAAATTTCCTTACAGTTATATTTACAACTGAATAATGTGTCATACAACATGTTTATTCTAAGTAAAATAAAGAATACTGCCCAGTTAAACTGATGGCATTGAGCTCACAGGCTACAAATACTAATTGTACATTAAAGCCTTATATTTTCAAGGGTTAATTCCGTTCGAAAAAAAAATTAAGAAGGGGAAACAGCTCTCTCCTTTCCTCTTTTTTTATACTTAATCATTGAACCTCCTATACTATCAAAGACATGCTTTATCATATAAAAAATCTATAGCCAAAATTCAGAGCAAATGAGGTAATTCTTAATAAAAAACCATTTAGCATTTATATAATTTAAAAGGAGTTATCCTCCTCTTTTATACTTAACCATTAAACTTCCAAAACTATTCAGAGATTTGAACGAAATCTGAAAATTCTGCTTGAAAAACCCATTTATATAAATTAAGGGGGGGGGGCATTAGAACACTTGTTCCCCCTATTTATACTTATTCAATGAACACCTAATAACAGTCACGGAATCGCCTCATCAGAATGATCCTAATCTAAATTTTGAACTAAAACTTAATTCTGCATGGAAATCCCATTTATATCAACTAACGGGAGGGGCATGAGCCCCCCGTTCCCCCTCTTATACATATCGAATGAACTCCAAAAACTAATCAGGGAAGCGCCTTGTCAGGATATACCTACATACAAAATTTCAAGTGGATCGGATATTTTTATCATGAGTTATCGCTTTACGCACGAACATACATACAGAACGGGTGGGCACATAAGCTCTCAGGCTATGATAGCCTGTGAGCTAAAAACTAATTAGATATTTTAGTACTACAATTATTTTTGTGTCTCTTGACTATAGAATAATCGAGTCTCTTGAGTATAGAATAAATTCGACACATGGATACCAAATTGGGCATACAATGCCCCACATAAGTCATACATACATAATATTATACAACTGGGAACAAATTATAAAAATGTAAATACCTTCTGACATCATTTGGACCGTAGTAATCACTCTAATGCTATCAATTGGTTTCAGGCAAAATCTTGTATATACAGAAGACAAATGATAGTACCACAACACATTATGTATTACGGGGATTGTATTGAATCAAGCTCTCCACGAGCTAAACGATGTGGTCTCGCAAAGTCTCTAGTAGACCAGCTGATATTTTGGTATTTAGACCAATCCAAATTTTGCAGCTCATGATCTCTGAGTCCGTTATAACGCTACTCTCACTGAGAGTATTCTGTGACTTCTCACACCCGAAAAAAAAAACTGAAAAACTAAATTATGGCTTCTGCATCTAAGAGAGTACTGGAGCTTCTATATCTATCTTCTTTCAACTTATCCTTATGTAAAGATTTTTACTTACAATAGTTCCCCCCCCCCCCTTCGTTTAATCAGAGAACGGAACACAGCGACCCTCTTACAACGACCTCCTCTCAAACCGTTTATTCGTTACTGTTTTTCTGGGGGATGAGCTCAATTAAATCTATAAATTCCCACCTAAGGGATTCAGGATGATATAAACAACCCTCATAGCATGCATGGTCACAGTGACGTCACTGTGAGTCACTTTGGTCACATCACATCTGTGACCAAAATGCCACCACTCAGTGACGTCACATTGTAACAAAGATGTGACTTTTTAAAATTTTTTTAGAAAATTACAAATATTCTTCAAAACATGCTATTTACTTTATAAAACATGTTTCTGACAATTTAAATATCGTCGCTTATGTCACAGTTTCGTCACATTGTTAATGTCAAAGTAGTCGCAAATGACACATTTTTCACAAATTTGTCACACCGTGACTTCACAAAGTGGTCACAATGTGACGTCACAAAAAAGCTCTAAAACGGCCCTGACGACTTCACATTTTAGCCACTGTGACTTCACATCAACGGCACGTGACGTTGATGTGAAGTCACAATGACTAAAATGTGAAATAATTAAAAAATATATATATATAGCAAATTGGTAACACTGTAACAGATGCAAGTTCTCCATGAAGTAACAACAGCCGACCTGTAGCGTGAATATCCTAATTCTGAAAGGAAGTGTTATGAAAAGAACCGAGATCCGCATATTTTTGTATCCATCAAGCATCGATTACAGAAACAAAGGCATATCGAATTTCAGAGCAAAATCGATCAATCAAACACAAAAGAAAGTTCAATCGACCAACTTTTGAGAGTTCAGAGGAAAGTAAACGATTGATTTATCGTTCGGAAAATTATCGTATTAAAGAAAGTAAAAAGTAAAAATCTACATACAGGTACTTTGATACACAAATGATAAATTAACTTTTGTTACATCTTAAAATTACATGAAAGAAGAAGAGTGTGCCTCATAGTTAATGTTGCCAAGTATTTCGATTTATGAGAGATGTTCCATTTTACAGGGACTCCAGGACAAGTCCCGCGGGACATCAAAGATCCAACTTTTCATGTTGCACAAATTCTTTTGCATTTTTTTTCGTACTATGTTATTCGCTACTCTAGAGTGTAATTTAATACAGTAAAATCTAAGAAAAATAAACCTGTTTATAACAGAAAATTTTTATAAACCCTCCCAAAAGAATATTATACCTACTAAATTATGTTTTATCATACACATCTCTAGATTAAATACAGAGCTCCACAGAAAAGAATTGAACTACTTTTTCAGCTATAGACGGTAATTAAAAAAAATGTTCTTTAAATGTGCCTTGACTTATATAAAATGTTTTTAGTTATTTTATCTACTTTGTTAAAGTTTTGTAAAAGATTTCTGGAAGTGTTGATACATAATCGATGTTTCATATATAATTTTTCTTTCTTGTTATATTTATTAATATGAGATTGATGCAAGTTTAGACTTCTGTTGCGAGATAACCCGATTTACGCAGGAGTCCGGATTTTCAGGGGCTTCAAAGATTATTCGTTGTATGCAGTGTATGAGATGTCACCAAAAGACCCGATTTTTCATATTGCAGAAAATTTTTTATCTTTCTTTTCGTACCATGCTATTTGTTACATTGCATCACGTGAAAATTAACATAGTAAAACCTGTGAGGAATGAAATGAATACGTCTATAAAGGAAATTTTTCATAGTCCATTACAAAAGTTATTAAACTAAGTTTTGTCACACTATGTCAAATATTACACAAATTTTTAGATTAAACACAGGTCTGCGAAACAGGGCCGTAGCTAGAAATGAACAATAACGGGGGGGGGGGGGGCTCATAATTTTTTTCTCTTTTTAACTTTATATCTCTTTCTAACTTTCTATCTAACTGTAACTTAGCATCTTAAAAATTTAAATTACACATAACTGCAATGGCGTAGCTAGGATGAGTGACACTTCCCCTGCCCTTCCAATCCGTCATATTTTTTTAATTTTCTGACGCAGAAAGATAAATTAGTGCATATTCAGATTGTAGGTATTATTTTTGTTATTAAAGTGTTGTATAAACTTTATTTTACGCTAATAAAACTATATGATGATGAAAATTTTGAGTGTATAACTGGTACAACATTAAACATCATGCTAGCTTCATATGTACAAATAGGATGAGGGAAATATTGAAAAACTTATTTTAGATACAATTTAGCAATTATGCAAAACTCTGAAAGGGTCTCAAAACTAAATTAGTTTTTAGAACAGAATTTCATTTGAATTTTCGGAACAGAAATTCATTGAGTGACCTTGGAATCTTTTCCAGGGGGGGGGGGGGCTGAGCCGCCCATAGCGCCCTCTTAGCTACGGTCCTGCTGCGAAAAAGAATTGGACTATTTTTCAGGCTATAGATGTTGATTGCTGAAACATGGTTTTCAAATGTGTTATATCTTTTGGAAAGTGTTTATTTAAATGTTTTTATACTCTGTTAAACAGTAAAGTTTCGCTAAATATTTCTGGAAGTTTTGGAAAGTGCTTCATAAACTATGCTTGAGGCATGGCCCGTCTTCCTTGTTATAAATTTTAATATTAATATGAGATTAATGTTAGTTTAGATCCGTGTCTCCAGGTAATTTATTTACGCTGGAGTCTGGATTTTCAAGGGTTCAATACCGTCCCATGTACCTACTGCCCCGTACGCCAAAAAACCAGATTTTTCGTGTTGCACAAATTCTATTATTATTTTTTTTTCTTGTCATATTATTTTTTAATGTCTGCATCGCGTAGAACTTAACATAGTAAAACCTGTAAAAAAACCTGTCTACAACTATTTTTCTTTTTCAATAATCTAATCTCTTCCAAAGGATTATCTTAAAATCTACCTATGCCTTTTAGAGCTGTTGCAAACCGCACATGTTCGTTACTAAATAAAGGGTATTCTCCAAGATACGAAACACCGAATCGTTACTTAGAAATACGACTCGTTAGTCGTATGTGTCAATACACAGCCGTATAATGTGAAACTGACTTCAAAAGCTGCTTATGTATTGCTTATACAGAAAAATGTCTAAAAAGTAATTTTGGGTGCGTTCGTAATTATAAAAATAGGTTGAATCTATAGTCGTCGTTTAGTCCGTCCGTCTGTCCGCCTATAACAGAGTAAAAACTACCCAACCAAATTGTTTGAAATTTAAAATACATAATTGGTGCATAATTTTATCGAGTCATTTCAAATTTTATGAAAATTGGTTGCATAGTTTAATTACAGGGACAATCAAGAGTATTCCATTATATTACGGCCGATGGGAAAAAGTAGTTTCAAGTGCATTTTAATGATGTCATACTGTTCCAGACATAATAAAATTGATATGAATCTATGAAGTATGTACTAAAACATTACATTTTGTACAATCTGTGGTGCAAAGAATATTTGTTATTAATTTACAGGGCGCACAAAAGTATTCCAATACATAATGGTATAATAAGAAATATAGACTGGGAACGTTTTATAATTACATTAAACTATTTTACACTATTATTTTCAACACAATCTAACTGATTGGTAAAGTAATCATACGAATTGAATATTTCCAACTGAGCGAAAAATTGACCAGACTGGGAATCGAACCCAGATACTTGGCTTACAAAAGCAAAAAATCCCAGCTGGCTATCGCCCAGATAGCTTAACAGGTAAAGCATTGGCTTTGTAAGCCAAGTATCTGGGTTCGATTCCCAGCCTGGTCAATTTTTCGCTCAGTTGGAAATATTCAATTCGTATGAAAACTATTTTACATTTTATGAAATTGATATACGTTGTTGAAGTTTATTACAAGTTACTTCCTGTATAATAGAAAGCAGATAGCATTCAAAAGGGCACTCAAAAGATTTCGGCTCTTATACTGTATCCGAAGTACTGTTTACTATTGCATCAAGATCTGAATACTTTTAAAACTTCGTTATAGGGCGAATGCACCTTATTTGCTACATTTGACGTGTATTTTACGACTTCTTTACTGTTCCTATCTATTCTATTTTGACAAGTTTTACTGTACTATTTTCAGTAAACTTTTTGTAAACGGAACCTATTTATAACTGAATTCTGTTCTAAAAGTAAAAATTCCATTGTCTCTATGGTAGAATTGAGGGATTTCACAACTACAAAAGACCATATGAACTTTGAAACAAGAAAGAAAAAAAAATCACGCGTCAAGCATAGATTATAAAGCATTTTCCAACACATTCAGAATACCGTAACAAGACTGCACCGTTTAATAAGTTAAAGTATTATGTAGTAATTTAACCATATGAAAACGCATATCACATTTCAAAACCCGATTTCAGCTGTTTCCATTTGCGATCAGAAAATTAACCTAATTTTTTGAGCAGCCCTGTTTATAATATATATATAGATGTGTATCTATTAACTACCTGGATGCAACAATTTAGTTTAGTTGAGCAATAGATATATACTTTATTTGAAAGTTCCCCTTTAGCAATTTTCGCTAATAAGGAAGGGTACGTGAATTTCTTTGAGTTGACCTGTATAGTATATTTAGACGTGTATCTATTAATTACATGAATGCCAAAATGTAGTTCAGTCAAGAAATACGTATATACTTTAGTTGAAAATTTCCCTTCAGCAGTTTTCTTAGGAAGAGTGCGTGAATTCTTTTGATCAGTCCTGTATATAATATATAGACGTGTATATATTAACTGCATGCATGGTCAAAATGTAATTATACATTTAAATATAAATGGAGAAACATGTAAACATGTGTGTATAATGTAGCAGTCCCGTATATAATATATTTAGACGTGTATTTATTAACTACATGCCAAAAAGGAGTTCAGTTAAGAAATACATATATACTTTAGTTGAAAACACCCTTTCAGCAATTTCTGCTAATAAGGAAGGATACGTGAATTCGTTTGTGCAGCCCTGCATATGAGTTATAGAATTTGTATACAAGGGGTAAAATGAAAAAAAGAAAAAAAAACCAAATAATAATAGTTACATTTAAAAATGCATGCTGAAATTGTAAATGTACTTCCAGCAATTATTACTCAAAGAGAGAACTACAATCGATTTATTTTGCTCTGCAAATAGTTCCGGCCTCTGTGCAGATGAAATAAGTAAAACCTAAAACCATACCGGCCCGAGCCATTGGAAAAAAAAACTGGCCCGGACTCGGCCCTTGCAGATTACTACTGCGCCTATTCACCTAGCATTTCTCATAACAGATAATCTACATTATAAATTCTCTAAGAGATTTCAAAAATGGGAAAGCATATTATATATCGGTATCATTATTCAATTTTTAATTGGAGATAAAATCAGATTTCAGATAAACTGCGACAACCTTTATCTGGTAAACTTTATGACCCTAACTGAACATTATCATCCTTTTAAAGCAGTGCAACAATATAAAAAAACATGCGAATTTTTCGTAAGATAATAGATACTTATCTTACTCTATGCATTTTTTCTTTTGTAGTTTACTCGCAAACTCGGTTTCATCATGTTTCTCTCTAGTTTCAACGTTATAATTTAGGGTTTTGATACATTAATCGTTAATTTTAGCCTCCATTGTAAGTGTATCCATGACATATAAAAACTGCTAACGCATATTGCACGGAAAAAAGAAATATTTTCTCTTAATTTGCATACAGAAAAAGAAATACTATTTTAAACAAGAACAAGCTTTACAATGTTCTCATAGTTGTAAAATAATGAGTTTAGACTTATTATCATTATTGTTTTCTTAGTTCTTGCAAGGTTTCGAAAATAAAAGGGCAATTTACTCTTTCTTGATTGCTTTGTTCACGCAACATGCAAGAGCAAGAGATATATGTGGGCTCTACCGGAATGATTTATTCATGTTTTTATGAATTTCTCGACCTTCACTTAATTTGTAAATGATTTGAAAAAAAAAAATAGACTTGTAATTAACTCGAATGGAAAAAGAAAAAGAAATGAAATGATCTGCTTATATTTAAGCATCATTTCATTGTATTACGAATTAAACACTGCATTATTATTTTTTTCCCTTTTATTGGGAAATCACTCAGTTGTGTTTAGGTCTAATTTAGCGAATTTTAGGGTTGCATTTTTGGCATCAACCCTAGCCACCATACTTCATCTTTATTGTTTCTCTTTACTCTATGAATCTGACTCACGAGAACGTTCCATAGTATAGTCAAGAAATATTTTACTATATAAAAACTGTACAGTGGTTATGCAGCAAAAGCTACAGATTTTTAACAGAGAAGCCTTCAAAGCAAAGGTCATCAACCAAGGCGTGGTGCATAGATCAACACAGTAGCCTGCCAGAAAATTTTAGGGGTTAGAAAAAAAATCGAGAAATTATTTGCAATTTTTAACACTAGAACTGTCGTGAGTCGTCATTTTGACAGCTATTATATGAATATGTTTCGGTTCAAACCAGAAATTTGATTATGAAATAAGTTTAAAAGATACAAAGAAGAAAAATGTTAAATAATAAAGTTAAACTGTTTAAAATCAAAATTCTGGTGTGAAATATTTTTATCAAATTTTACTCAAATTTCCGTTAATTCTAGGATTAATAACAAAGAAAAAGTAAAAATATTATATTTTTGAAATTCTAGACATTTAGTTTTCAAATTTTAAATTATAACTGGAAGGAAGTGATGATTACGATAATAAATGTTACTTGGTATTTATTTGAGAAACGGATAAGTCTTATATATTTTTTAATTCAAAGAAAAAAGTGCCCTTTTAAGATATAAAATTATTTAAAATACAGACACTTTCCATTTAAATATACACATAAAAACATTAAAAAGTAGCCAATAATTTTTTGATAAAACCTTCATCCTTCTTCAGTACTATTTGCGAAAAATCACTAAAGATTACTTATCCATATGAAACCTACCTCAAAACATGCATCAAAGTTAATTATATGATTAGTATTTTTTCTATAAAAGAATATAGTCAGATTTCTGGCTTTATTAAATGGACACAATATCTTGAAATTGGTCAAAATATAGATTATTTTTTAAAAATATTAACTGAAAGCTTCTTTAATTGTGAATATTTTGACACCTCATTTTTACTTTATACGACTATTGTATAGCGAGATATTGCAAATTTTGTTAATAGATCCAGCGCAATGACCCATACAAATCAAAACTTTAAACTGATTTTTTTCCTCGCTTATCTTTTTATAACTTGCTGGTTCGATAAATATTAAGGCTTTTTTGCTAATTTAGATAGAGGTTTGAATTTTTTTTTACTTGTTCTCTATGGTGCATTTAATATCTTTGAGTATGGATTTAACATTCAAGTTCATACCTGTTTTTTTTAACATTTAAATTGAGAATTTATTGAATTTCCTTCATTTTTTGATATAAACGAGAAAAAAAAAATATTCATATTGAATATAAAATCCCATACATCTAAAAGTTCATAGACAGTTGTATGTAGTATATTCCATCTTATGTGAAAAAAAAAAATCGAAACAATTCATATTTATAAAAATAGTAAAGATTTTGAAAAAGTTCTCTTTTTTTAATCTAAATTTTAGAAAAATAGGTTGTTCTGCAAAATTTTGTTTTAAATTTTTTATTTAATTTTTAGTTCTAAATATTCTGCCATCACATACATTACAACATTCTTCTAAATTGAAGATATTGTTTTAAAGTCACTGTGTCCCCTTAATTGGATTAACCTATTTTCAGCACAGATGTCCCACATTTGGAACATTTAATTTTACTTCCAAATGAACAAACGCCACCAAGAATATTTAAATAAAATTTAGCTTTTATAATTAAAACTTGAAGTAAGAAGTTTCTAACCTCTAAACATTCGTTTGTAAATTCCAATTCAACCATTTCATCCTTTTATGAACAGAATTTTCTTTGTGATGGAAAGGGTTAACAGTACATTTGGTGTAAAGTCAAGGTGAATGGTCTATTTCAATTATATGTGATACGAATTTCGAGTTAGGATTAGACCATTCGCCAGACTTTATAAAAACTACGATCATTGATCTTAACTGCTTTTGTTTATAAATAATATGGATAACCATCACAAAAAATTTCAAAAAATAAAAAATATAAATATAAATATAAGTATTTTAAAACGTGTCCCTGACACCCTTTACAATTTTGGAAAAATAGCCTACAATTATAGCAGTAACAATTTTATCTTTTTTTTTTTTTTTTTTTTTTTTTTTTTTTTTTTTTTTTTTTTGTATAAAATTAATGTACATATATTCATTAATATTTAAGTAGTAAGTAGTTTTTTCATTTGAAAAAATGGGTCAAACTGAATTCCGAAACGAAAATAATTTATGTCAACTTGATCCTCTGGTAAATTCACGATATCCAATCTGATACAGAACACAGTTATGATAGATTTTTTTAGCGTTTTGGCACAGGTTGTTTTCGCAGTAGCATTTCCAATAGCTAATTCCTAACCCGGTAGTTTAAAAAATATGCTTAGATTGCAAAAACGCGTGGATAAACTGTTTAGTTGCGCTAACCAAATAAAACTGACAAAATAATTTGGTCAATCGAAGCAAACATTTGGCTAAAAAAACTATAGAAAAAATAGTTTGGTGGCATTACTATATTTTTGTTCTTTTAACAAAATCGTTTTTTCCATGCATTTGTAAAAAAAAAAAAATGATAATAATAAAATGACGTTTTGAAATTAGAGTCTTTATACGATTCCTGAGTACTATGTCCTATATTTCGAAATATTTTCCCCATGTTCTAACAAATAAAGCAATAACCATTTCATTTTTGTGTCCAAACTTAGTTATGATCATTTGAATTTAATGAATTGTTCGCGTTTTTTGGACAGTAAAGTTACATTTTTCTTATTCTTTTTTTTAATAGCAACTAAATTATAATATCAGGTTTCATTAATAGCAAATATTACTTTCATAATATAAAATGAATATTCGCTGCTAATTTATAATCGATTGTTTTATTATTTTTTTCAATATAAAAAATATATTATGAACATTAAAAAACATTCAAAGCGAATTAAAAATTTTTTTAACCTGTAGTCAAATATTGGAAACACAAACTATGTTATTGTTTTAACTTTTTACACATTAACCGCTTCCGTTCTGCTCAGTCATCGATAACATCATCAGAGATTGTCAAAACATCTCTAAAGAACATAAACATGATTATGTCACAGTTAAATTTCAGAGCGGCATTCCAATAATCGATTCTTATTCCAAGCAATAAATCATCCACGGTAAATAATTAGGCAAATGAGACCATTATTGACATTTTTATGTACAAGGAAAATGAAATCAAAACTGATGAGATCACCCGTGACCTTACGTTAAGGTTTATGTAAAAAGGATTATACAACACGGAAATCTTATACTTGGGGGTAATTGACCTAAAAATACTCAATTGGAATTCTCGTTCTAAATATCATTCTGGTGTTGCAATAATTAATTTAGAATCTTGTTAGGTATCGCAATTCCAAACCGTTAAGATGATACGCACGCTGTTTTAATTTATTCGTAATATGACATAATCGTCTGCTCGATAAACTCCGAACGTATTAATTTTAATTATATTATCATAAGAAGAACAGTGTATGAATCTCTCAGTGATTAATTTATTCAAGTTTTTGTGAAAAGGGCAGATGCAAATAAAACTGCTATGATTAATTCTGAGAATTAAATAAAAAGTGATGCTATAATATGGAATATGATTAAATATCGCGAATTAAAAATCTGTAACAGATGCATGTTGATTTAATTATTACGTAATATGACATTATTTGCAGTTAAATTTGCTCATAAAATATTAAATATAATTATACGCTAATAAGACTGGTGTGAAGTTAATTTTTATAGATTAACTTATCAAGGTTTTTATGAAAAGGTCAGTTCAAGATTTAAAAATTTATAAGTAAAATGAAATACCTGCAGCTATAATTAAATTGTATAAGTCAAATAAAAAGTGCTGTTATAATTAATTTGGAAATTGGTTTGATACCGCGAATTCGAAATTGTGCGCAGATGATTCTGTAATGTTTTAATTATTTCGCAATATGAATATATTTGATTTGATTTCAATAACTATTAAATAGACTTATGATTTAAGAAACACAAAATATAGTGTGTTTTTTTTTTCTGATTGATATATTAATACGGTCCAGGACATAAAAATCTTCAAATTTTGTTTAAAAAATATTGCATTAATTATTTGTCCGTTATTTTTCTTCATAAAAGGGTGTTTAAATATGTTTCTCTTTTTCAAAATCTAGCTTTGAAACAGTGGTCGTTATAAAAACGACTTCTTGTAAAAATTCATTTAGTATTATTACTTTTCATTACTTCTCATGAGTAAATTGTTATGAATCAAGAAGCGTTAAAGTTAAGTGTTTCAAACATCGAATGTGTCTTTTTCATTGTTATACTTTAATTTCGATTAAGCAAATTAAAAAAAAATATTTATTTATGAAAAAAAATTATTTTTTTTAAAAGAAAGCTACATATTTTTATATTCTTACTTTAAATATTTTTTTTATTTAACATTTTTAAAAATGTTGAATCAAAATTAAACCATATTTCTGCTTATTTAAAGAAAAGTAAAAAAATAATTCTACAAATAAATATTTCGAGTAATAATGATTTTAAATTACCCCATTTTTAAAAAACAAATTTTGAATAAAAAAAACAACTATTAGAAGTTTCTGAAAAAAAAAATCAAAATGTTAACTCAATAAATAAATAAATAAATATTGATATGTCCCAGATCCTCTTACAAGATTTTAACGAAAAAAGATAGCTCCAAAAATTTTAAATCAGCAAATAAACATAACTCGCTATCCTTAAAATTTTAACTAAATGAAACAAAAAAGAGAATCAAATAATTAATTATGAAACACTTATCAACATTTCCAGAATACTGTGAAGAGATTTCGCTGTTTATTAATTAAACAATTTCGAAAACACATAAAACCCCATTTGAAACTCAATTTCAACATCAAAATTAAAAATTTAAAAAATAATAACAAAGATATTTGAAAGTTATCCATTAATGCAGAAATGCCAAAAATTACGTATTCCCTACAGTTTCAAAGTATACATAAAAGAACATTTAACTTTATTTAACCTTATCTGGTCTGGTGTATTATTAATAGCACACGTCCTTTAACACCTTACGGCGCGCTGGTATAGCTGCCCACTTTCAACTAATATTCCGTAATACCTGGATTAGTTTCATCCAGGTTAACGTCATTTCAAACGAGAAAATATATTTCATGAATCTTTATTTATTTAATTTCAGGTTTGTTACTGGAACATAATTAATTTTATTTCTTTAAAAAAATTCTGGTTGGAAACTCATTAAACCACAGGGCCAAATTAACCCATGTATTACGGATAATCGATGTCAGGTTGGCACCTATAGGTTTCATAGGTATAATACTTATGAAACCACTTAATTTTAACTAATAATAACACATTGCTCAGTGGTGCACAAAACAGGAATTTTAATATACATTAGTACATATTAAAATAAAATAAAATTTTCAACGTTTCGCGCCGTCTTCTGCGGGCGTCTTCAGTAAAATATGAAATGGAAGGACTACGTTTGCATCTTGTTCGAGAGATATTTCTACTAAATTAAAAATTAAATGAATTAAAATTTAAAAATGTTGCCAATTACACGTGAGTAAAAATTAAAATATTGCAAGGAAATAAAAATTTTAAGGTTTTATGATGTTATGCCATATTTTTGGTATATTGTAGGATAAATTATCATTACATGGTTTATTTTCACGTGCTATGATTTCGATGGATTCTATTATTTTACCTTGAACTGGGTTATTGCATGGAACTATGATTTTGGCTTCCTCAAAATTAATATGGCAACCCTTGTTCGCCAAATAGAAGCGAGCAAGGGCAGTATTCTGTTTATATTGTTCTATATCTCTACGATGTTCTTTAATTCTAGTTAAAAGTTTCCGCGTTGTCATGCCGATGTAGACTTTTTTAAGATTATTAGATAAAGTGATGGGGATTTCATAAATACCAGATTTTTGATCTATTGGAATTTTGTCGATTTTATCTGTAACGAGGTCAATGAGATAAGGAGGAGGAATGGCGACAAGTTTTATGTTATATTTTTGTGCGATCTTTTTTACTTTTTCAAATATGTAAGGGATATAATGCATTAGCACCGGAATTTTGTTTAAAAAATTTTCGGCTTATTGAATGCGTGAAAATAACTTTTTTATCTATTTATTTATTTATTTATTTTTTAATTTACAAATAAAGCTTTTTTCAAATTCCGGTGTCATTCATTAATTTCATCACTTAAGCAATGAATTTGCCCTGCCCCTCAAAGAGTTAATTGAGCTTTATTCTATTTTAACAAATACTTTTGTTGCTGTTTACATGTAATGTTAGTACTGGGTGTCCCAAAAATGACTGATGGATTTTAAAATTCAATAACTTGCAAATGGTGACAGCTATTTTAAAAAATTTTGCAGGAGGGTTATGTATAATGTCAGGAGTTTTTTTACCGTAATTTTTTTATTTTAGTTCGCCTCTCAAACAATAGGTGACGCTGACGGCGATTGATGGCCAGGTCGACGCTTCACTCAGCACAGATCAGCTGGCCTTCAATCGCCGTCAGCGCCACCTATTGTTTGAGAGGCGAACTAAAATAAAGAATTACGGTGAAAAAACTCCTGAAATTATACATAACCCTCCTGCAAAAAATTTTTAAATAGCTGTCACCGTTTGCAAGTTATTGAATTTTAAAATCCATCAGTCATTTTTGGGACACCCGGTATGTGCCTAAGAATTTACTATATGACTTCATTAATGTTTAAGCATTTAGTAAAAAAAAAAAAATAAGTATTTGCTTAATTTCACTTTGCACCGTTTCCGATTCTTTCATTTTAAACATATATTTCCCTCTTTTAATTTAAAATAAAGGTTACTTTCAGAAAGAATAAAATGCAATAAAATGCAAAAAGTATTAGAAAATTATAGTATCTGTTAAATTTTGTTGCAATTCGATATTTTCCAAATGAAAACTCTTCCTTAGTCTATTTTTATATGAAAATGAATTAAATAATACGCAAAATAACTACGTTCGTTAAATTTCAGTTGGTTGTATGGGGTTATGGGTGATTCTCCAATAAGTGGGTAATTTCACTCATTGATTTACTGAAAAATAAAAATCAAATTTTAGCCAAAATTTTTTAATTACTAGATACAGCATAGGTTACTGAGTAATATGCAATATTCCGGCATACACTTTAAGCACTATATATATTTTTAAAAATTATTTTGTAAATTAATTTGGTAATCAATGTCACTACTGTCCCCAAGATAGTTGTTTACTATATAAGTTAGGATTTCAATAAAATTTATTTGAAAAATATGTGTATTTTATTAAAGTGTATCTTTTTATAGTAAAAAAAATATAATGTTTAATATATCATCTGTGATAAATCAGAATATTTTTAAAGTTTTAATAAGGTGGGGACAGGAGTGACATTTACATGAACAGAAGTGACATACTTTCAAAATTTTCCGTTTTGAACAAATGAACAATTATAAATTATTTAACATCCATTATTTTTTTGCTATTTTAAAATTTGAATAACATTTTAGAAAAAAATAACCAACAATAAAGATAATGAGTAAATAAGTGAATTTATTTGGACAAAAGTTTTAGTTAGAAAAAAGTGTTTAAGTACGAGAAATACTGCTCATTTTAAAATTTATATAATATAATTTGCCTATAGTACAATTTCTTGAATTAACTGGTCGAGGGGGAATATCAATAGCTCACAAAATTTCATTCTTTGGAACATCCTGGATATCTGGTGTATTTGGCCAATAGAATTGGCTTCCATTCCTTAACATAAAGTTTATTTTAAGGATGTCATTATTTATTTCTTCAATGAAACCTGTTAAAAATAAATGTTGTAATAAGTAATATGAAAAAATAAAATATGTTGATAAAAATTCAAAATAACAATTTAATTCTAAATAAAAATTTAAAACTCACCAGGTAAACAAATTTCATCATACACAACTGCAACCCAAATTCCTACACAAATATGTTCTCTTTCAGAATTAGGAGTTGATACTTCAGTATCTTTATAATCATTGGGCATATCCTTAAAACAGGGAGATAAGAATAATGATGATTCTGAACAGTAATGTTGACATTTTTCATGTGTGTCGCATGTGAAACAGCTTAAATAATGCGGGTGAAGTTTAACATTTGCAAACTTATTCCAAGTAAGCTGATGCAATTTTAATAGATTTGCAATAGATGGTATCACTGTATCCTTTGCCTTCAAGCCATCTACGGCATTAATATCTGCTTCGGAGATTCAGTCCTCAAATAAATAATTTAAAAGGGGACAGACGTGACAGGGACAGTAGTGACAAAATTAAGAAAATTGTTTCTGTGTACATAGTAAGTTAGGCTTAGGAAGACTGCAATATGATATTTTGTACTAAGCAAAAGTATATTATATCATGACAAAACAATAAATAAATAAAAACAATAACAAGGACAGTTTAAGTAGGGGACAGTAGTGACAAGTAATAAACATATTCTTGCCTTTCCATCCATTTTGTAGCTTGTAACTATTTTTGAAGTCCTTAGAATTGTACCATGTGTTTTTCTGGGCAATTAAGATGGCTCCTTCTACTAAATGCACCTATTCACCAAATTTTATCTGGCCACCTGGAGGTCACTTCAGCAGTTTTATACAAGAGGACAGTAGTGACATAGAAACTAGGGGACAGCGTTTCTCTTTCGCAGAATAAATATAAAACTATTTTTAATATACAATAAAAATACTTTATTATGTACTTCGCAGTATAAATTTTTATTTTGGGTGGTAAAATTGTTAAAAATAATTCATCATTGCACTTAAAATTGTTTCAGAAGATCAGTACATGAGGTGAGGGACACGGGACAGAAGTGACAAATCGAATATTCAAAATAATATTATAGTAAAATTTACAGTTCTTTTCTTGAAAATACTGTTTGAAATTGTAGAAAAACATTAAAAATACATTTTATGCTAAAAAAAAAAATTAAAAAAAAATAGATGAATGACAAAAAACAGCAAATACCCTAAGGGACAGAAATTACCCACTTATCGGAGAATCACCCTTATATGACACAAAATCCCCTGGGAGACATGCTGCGCTAACGTTAGATTTCAGACAATGACATATTTGTTAACTTCAGCAAATCTATTCAGATACTAGTATTATCATTATTAATGTAAAAGTAGTTTTTCAATCAAAATTTAAAAAAAATTCGGACCAGAAAGGGCTAAAAGTTAGTAACATTTTAATTAAAAAAAAATATTCTTTACTCAGAGTTTCCCCTAGAGGGTTTTAGGGGGGCGCTCCGCCCCTCCTGCCCTTTAGTTTAAAAAATAGCGCCCCTCTTGCCCCTCATCCAAAAACTAGCGCCCCTCTTGTCATTCATTCAAAAAAATAGCGCCCTTCTTGCCCCGAAAAAACGACATTCGAAAAAACGCAGCTTTCCAGCGATGATCTGAACAAGCTATAGCGCGTAAATATCGCAAAAAATCGTCGACGGAACGCAAAAAATAGCCTCATACGATTCCCGTGGGAGGAGTAATTTCGACAGAAAATCGCTAAAAAACCGACAAATTTCGTTAAAAATCGCGAAATAACGACTAATTTCCCGCAAGATTCGAAAAAAAAATGGCTAATTTCGTCACAAATTTTCATAAAACGGCAGATTTCCTCAAAAGATCGTGGAAAAACGATAAATTTCTTCCAAAAATCCCGATAAAATGGTAACTTTCGTCAAAAGATTTGCGAAAAAACCCCGGCAAATTTCGTCCTAAAATCGTAATAAAACAGAAAATTCTGTGAAAAGTTCCATTTTTTTCGCTATATTTTCACGAGATTTGTCGTTTTTACGCGATTTTTTAGCAAAATATGCCGTTTTTGCGATCTTTTAATAAAATTTGACATTTTTTCGCGAATTTTTTACGAAATTTGACGTTTTTTCTCGTTTTTTTCACGAAATTTGACGTTTTTTCACGATTTTTTAAGCAAAATATGCCGTTATTTACGATCTTTTAACAAAGTCTGCTGTTTCTTGCGATCTTTTAACAAAATTGACTGTTTTTTCGCGATCTTTTAACAATATTTGCTGTTTTTTCGCGATCTTTTAACAAAATTTACCTTTTTTGCAATTTTTTGATGAATTTTCTGTTTTTTCACGACTTTTTGAACCGCTAGATTCTAGATTCAACTCTATAAAAGTGCCCTTAAAAATGAAAAAGTGCCCTGAAAATGTAAAAAGTGCCCTGAAAAATGTAAAAAGGGCCCTTTTCAGAACAGTAGTGCCCTGCCTTTTTTTAAACCTGGGGGAAACTCTCTTTTACTCTAAGTAACTATATTTTACTTCATATTAAAGTAATTTACAACATTAAAATACAACAAAAATGTTTCATTTTTGGACTCATAAATCTAAGTAAAATAAAGCGAATTGAAATACTGCACTAATATGTAATTATATTGTATGAAATATTTAGAAATGCATACAACCCCGCCCTAGTCGTTCGATTAAGACAAACAAGGAGTGGTGAAATGCCTTAAGATTTGACCCTAATTTCATAGACAACTTCATATTCATAAAATATAAATTAGATATGAGTTGCAATTATTTTGTCAAGGTGAATAACAAAAGATAAAGAGGTGGATTCTTGCATCGGGTCGGGTAACCCGATTTTACCCAAATCGACCCCACAGTGCGAGCCGAATCTGGCGATAATTTTTTCGTTGTGGATCGGATTCGAAATGTTTCGGGTTCAAATTAGATTTTGATGCTTCAGATTGCATTCGGATTGACCTGATCACTCAAAAGAAGAAAAAAAAGTCCAGAATACATATATGTACTATATTTAATATTAATGAGCAGTGCCGTAATAAACCATTCCTATGTCCTGTGCAAGAATTTGAATTTTTTCTGGCTGTTCAACTTGTCAAAATAATTGCAACTCATATCCAATTTACTTTTTATGAATATGAAGTTGCTGAGTGTTTCAACAAATTAATTAATTACATCATCATAATTAATATTTTAAACAATGAACAATAATGTACACCCGCTGTACTGACGCAGAAAGATAAATTAGTGCAAATTCACATTGTAAATACTATGTTTCTTAATAAAATGTTTGTAACAACTACTTTTATGCTAAGAAAAACATATAATATTGCAGAATAAAAAAAAAAAAAAAAAAAAATCGAATGTATAATTAGTGCAATATTAAACAACATGTTAGCTTCATATGTGCGAAGAGGATGAGCGAGTGTTGAAACTCCTATTTTGATTTCAATTTAGTATTTCTGCAAAACTGTGAAAGGGCCTCAGTATTAAATTAGATTTTTGAACAGAGTTTCATTTAGATTTTCGGAACAGAAATTCATTTAGTGACCTAGGAATCTTTTCCAGGGCAGGCTCAAAATGTTTTAGGGGGAACTGAGTCTCCCCTTAGCACTTCCTTAGCTACGGACCTGATGTGGAAAAGGGTGTTCTCAACTGCCCCGCTCAACACAAGGGCGGATCTGCAGAGTCCTCAAGGGGGGGGGGGGGGCGATTTTAGAAATTTGGGGTCTCGACTTTAATGCGTGAGTAGGGGCTAATTTTTTCACTGCGGTTCATGTTGCGTTTATTTTTTGCTGCGGGTCGGGTCTGGGTCCGGTTGACTTTTAGTTTTTGCTGTGGGTCGGGTCTGAATCCGGTTGACTTCTAGTTTTTGCTGTGGATCGGGTTCGGGTCCGCTTGACTTCTTTTCTTTTGCTGCTGGTCGGGTTAACTAATGTTTATGTTGTGGATCACATTAGCAGGATTAGCAGGTGTTTTTACTCAGAAACTATGGCGTAATCCATTTTTTGATAAGCAGTTTAAGAAAATACTGTAAAAATTATCGTTTTGAATAGAATTTCTGGAAGCGACAGCATGAGAAGGTAGAAAAACCCGCAATCATTTGACGTACGAAGAGAAAACTGCGCTCGGGGCAAAGCAAAATGTGGAGTCCCCCACCCCCCCGACCCAACCTTTTCTTGTAACAGGCCAAAAATCAAGCTGGTAGCATAAATTTGGCGCCCCCTAAATTTCCACGCCCGGGTCGACCGCATCCTTCCCCCCCCCCCTTCCTCACGGCACTGCATATTGTCTGTCCTACACATCTTGAGAACAATTAAGTCTAGTTCCAGCCCGGCTCGTCTATATGTAGAAAAACAATGCAAGCCTGATCTCGGGCCGGTACGAGCCTGCTAAAAAAATATATATATTAAACCCGGGTTACACACAATATAATTCTCCGATGCTGATCTCTACACTGTAAAAGTTAGATTTCTGAATTGATGTTGCCAAACTAGTTTCGACTGATGACGCACATTTATACTTATTCTCATTAAACCCATATAATTGAAAATAGATCATATTTTAACGTTCCTGCTTAAATCTTTACAAAGAGCCAGTGAGCCCGCAATTTTTTTTTTTTTTTTTTAATGGGCTCGGTCCATATGGCCCTTCAATTTTTTTGCCTGCTCGTCCCGTTTATTTTGTTTATTGGCCCGGCCTGTTGGAAAAATTATTCTAACTTTGCTGGCTCGTTAGAAAATTCGGAACAATTTCGCCGACTCGGACAGGCCCGGGCACATGCATACGTCTAGGCTGGGTCGGACACGGACCGAAATTTAACTTTCATTCCGAGCCGAATCCCGACCAGGGAAATTTTGGTCAGTGCGGACTAGAGATAAATTTGGGCTATTATTCCCCAGCCCGGTCCCGACTGAGCCAGAAACATTTTGCGGCATCAAGAGCAAAACCCGATAATGAAATTATACAGTGGAAAAAATTGCATAATACTTATAAAAAAGTTCCAAAAGTAATTATAATTTTAAAGCTATGTTTTATATTAAAAAAAGGCTGTTAAACGAAAAATTAAATTTAATATTATCAAAAGAACAGTTTGATGTAAAATAAAAATATACGCATAAAAGGATTCTCACATGTTGTCTCTGTTTTAGTAAAAAAATATTATGGACAATGGACATGTTAATGAAGTGTTTTCATGAATAAATGCATGGAACCTGTAGAAAATACTGTCTATTATCTGTCAAATCGAACAACATTTTAAAATTTTCTGTAAAAAATGCACATTTTTAACTAGAACCATTTCATTCTTCATAACTAGCCTTCGTTATAGCATGACACAAAAAAATAACCTCAAATTAAAAAATTTAAAGTTCAACACTTTTTTATGAACAGAGGAAACACTACTCGATCGCAAGAATATGGTAAATACATTTACTTACCGCTACGGCATCAGCAGAGATCCCAAAAGAAATGATAATTACTGCAGTTATTTCCATATGAAAAGCGATTACGATTTGTATACGTTGCATACGCTAGAAATTTAAATTATTCGGTAACCGCAAAATAAAATCAAAAGAAAATATTTTTTTCGCGTTACATGTCTAAATAATAATAATAATAAAAGATCCAAATGCAAAATAATCTCTGCCACAAACAAAAATCGAACTAAACACAAATTCATTATTCCCGCCTTTTTTTGTAGGCGCCAGATCGGCGGTCGTTGGCAATGCTTGAACATAAATCTACAGATGTAGATATGACTAATTGTTTTGTTTTTGTTTTGTTTTGTTTTTTAATAGCATTCAAATACTAAAAAAAAAAAAAAGTGCCTCTTTTTCATTTTTATCAAAATAGCAAGACATTGATTTCAAAAGGAATAAGTACTAATTTTGAAGAGGAAAAAAAGTTTTTTACATTTTTCTATTTATCGATAAATAAAATTTTCAGATTTCAGAAAAAATGAGTCCGAATCAGTAGACCAGCATAAAAACACAGCACGATCTCGTTTCGGACACGGGCTAAGTCTGAACCTGTGTCATCATGCAGACATCTAAGAAGAATGATTCCAGGCCAGACTCGATCTGGAATAAAAATAAGTCAGACCCAATCCAAATCAGCAGAAAAATAATGATCATGATAGTATCAAATAAATGACGGCCGAGTTCTGAGTGCGGTAAGACCAGACACAGTCCGAGCCTCGCGAACTTAAAAAGGCGCGGCCCGGGGGGGCGCTGAATTTTAGTTAGGATCTAACACATTTCTTGCAAGGATGCATGTATTTTTGGGAAACGTTTATTGCCCAAGAAGTGAAAACGATCGCCCCCTCAGACCCGCCATTGGGCCCGACCCAAATCTGCAGAAAAATAATGATCACAATACTGCCCGGTTCTGAAAGCGAGAAGACCTGACCCAGCCCGAGCCTCGCGAAATTAAAAAGCCTCAGCCCGCCCCGGACTCGAGTTAGGCTTCAATTCATTTCCTGCGAGGATGCATGTCTTTTTAGAAACTTTTATTAGCCTAAGGGAGGGGGGGGGGGGGAAGATCGCCCTTTCGCCTTGAAAAATGCAAAGGCGCATTTTCATTGAATCCGCCAATGGCGGATCTAAGGGAGGCGATCGCCTTTCGCCCCCCCCCCCCCTTAGATCCGCCATTGCTTCTACTCCCTTATGGTCTGGTTCGATCTTAGACCGAGCGTTTAGCTCAAGGAAGAACGAAATCCACGCCAGGCCCGCCCTGGAAAGAAAAGTGTGGCTCGATCCCGCTCTACAGGAAAAAGTAAGACTCGATCCGCCCCTGTTCTGAAAGTGTAAAGACCTGACCCAGTTCCGTGAATTAAAAATGGCGCGGCCCGACCCGGGCCGCGCCGGTCTCGAGTTTAAGTCCAATCCTTTTTCCGTGAGGGCATCTTTTTCAGACCCTTTACTGGGCTCAAGGGGGAGGGGGCGATCGCCCCATCGGCCCCCCCCCCCCCTCCTTAGATCCGCCATTGGCTCAACAAGCCCAAAACGTTTTGGCACATTTACAAATTCATTTTTGAACAAAAAGTTATAAAATTGGAATACCTGACTATAGAAGCGATTTCGAATCGATCTGAATTTTCCATTTCATGATAATTAAATTACCTATCCAGTTCTAAGCTATTTTTATGACATGATCACCCGTTTTTCTCCTGCTTTTTGACCGGTTTATCTGCTTTCGTCGGGAAATGTTCTCAAAAACGTCATCTTTGAAGACTTGTTATGAAAAATCTATTGCGTTTTTTAAAAAACAAAAATTGAGTGCAATTAGACAGTTTCTCAATAATAACCCTGGCTATTTTCATACATTTCCGAACAAAAATAAATTAAAGCATGTGTCATAAAGTTGCCCTTTTTGATTTAAGAACACCCTTTTTTTTACTTAGTCGTTATGACTGGTTCGTACGGATCCTGGAATTTTATGAGGAAGAAATTATTTGATACCAGCATTTTTCTACAGAAAATCTCTTCTTAAATAAGGTGAAATTTTGCACGTTTGAACTAGATTTATATATTTTTTATAAAAATTACTGGTATTTCACCTTGAAAATAACGATACCCGTACGAACCATGTTATGAAGTGTTAATATTTTACTCCCAATTCGCCAGTTTTTAACACATAAAATATTAAATATGAAGTATATATTTTGAGAATTAAGAAAAAAGTGACATACTTTAAGAAATGAGCACATAGAAAAAAAGAAATTAAAAATCTTAAATTCCGGATGAGATACTTTGAATATATAAATGCAGCAAAGGTCCATAAACTTAACATTACGGAAGGAAATTCGGACGCTAACTAGGGAAGTGCAAGAAGTGTAAATCACCGATTTTGACAAAAGTGGTATCGTTGGAAAGATCTCATCGAGAGCAGCAAAAAAATCAATGGAACTACTCGTCGCAAATGAGTCGTTAGCGAGATATCCGACAATATATGTGACGCAACTAGCGCATACTTAATGGGGGACCGTAAAAAATTTTAGTCTCGATTTTAATTAAAGTGGTATCGTTGAAAAGATATCGACGTGAGGATTAAAAAATTCAATGGAATCTCCCATCGGAAATGAGTCGTTTTCGAGATATCCGACAATTTGTGTCACATTGCTAATACACACTGCTAGGAAACTGCATTAAGTGACAGAAATTGTCGGATATCTCAAAAATCGTTCATTTCATATGGTTTGTTCCATTGATTTTTTTATTTCTCACAATGATATCTTTGCAACGACACCATTTTCATCAAAATCAAGAAAACAATTTTTTGCGGTCCCCCATTAAGTGTGCACTAGAACAGTAGGCACTAGCTACGTGACATAAATTATCGGATATCTCGAAAACGGCTCATTTCCGACGGGTAGCTCCATTGAGTTTTTTCTCCCTCATGATGATATCTTGTTAACAATACCACTTTCGTTAAAATCTAAACTAAAATTTTTTGCGGCCCCCTCATTAAGTATGCACTAGCATAGGCGTAACCAGCCTTTTGAACGGGGAGATGCCCAAATTCTTTAATCTGAACATGTTAGGTGCAAACAATATCTTATGTAGTAAAACCTAATAAAACGGAACCCCAAAAAACTATTGAAATTCCGTTTTAGACAGGTTTTATTTGCGGAAGGTATAATTGTGGGGTATTTCTTTTAAAAAGGACCCAAACGTAATTTTTCATTGCGTGAAGAAGGATGAGAAGTTGCTCAAAACTAAATCTAATAAATAAGAAAAAGATATATAAACATAGATAAAAAAATGATAGATATAAACCAAAGATATCCGTAAACCTAAATCAGTAATTATCACAAATTTTCACTTCAAACAGAAATGAAATACTAAAATAAAAAACACGACTTTAGTTCCCCCGTCATTTTGATTGAAGTAGCATTAAAAAAACTTGTAGTACGCAATTTGAACTGGAAAAGAGTTATTTCAATATTTTCTATACATGAATAAATAAAATTTTCCGGTTAAAAAAAATGAGCACTTACGAATGTCAAAATATGGCCACAAAAAATGAAATTTAACGAACCAACCAACCAACCTCCATATTAATTTGAATTTTGCGTAGCATTATTTCTCATTTTCAAAGAAAGCAGATTTATATAACCCCCCTACCCCCTCCGTTCTCCAGGCACCACACGGGGGGAATTTAGAGATGATTTCGGGCTCATTTTTCGGAACCCGGGCCTGCCCGAGCCCGAGGATTTTGAATCCGAACCCGAAGGAATTTTCGTCATCAGAACAAAGAACAAGAAAATAAAAACCGGCAAGTTTGAGGACATAGAAAAGGCCCTTCACGAGTGGTTTGTTCAAGCGCGCTCTACGAATATCCCAATAAACGCTTCTTAATACAAGAAAAAACTTCTGAAATCTCAGCAAAAATGAGACTGCTAGATTTAAGTGCCTCAAATGGATGACTGGATCGATTTAAAACTCGGTACGGCATAAAATTCAAGCAAGTGTGCGGTGAGCCAGCCTCAGTCAACATTGAAGACGTTCACTGTTCGAAAATAAATGTGCTTCCACAGGTTGTGAAAAACTACTCAAGTTGGAATATTTACAACGTGGACGAATTTGGGCTTTTTTACAAATTGACACCCAATAAAATAATGGCCATGAAAGGAAAAACATGTCATGGAGGCAAACTAAGCAAAGAACGTCTTACTATAATCTGCTCGGTGCGAATTCTGATGGATCAGATAAATTGAAGTCACCAGTCATAGGGAAATCACGCAACTCGCGATGCTTTAAAAATGCCAAGAATTTCCCACGAAAGAACGAAAGCCAGCGTAGAGTTTGGATGACGGACAGCATTTTAACAACATGGATTCGTAATTTTGATCACAGTGTATGAGAAAAGAATTGCGCTATGTGTTATTGCTTGTGAAAAACTGCCTTGCGCATCCAAAAGACAACGAAGACCTGAATAATGTCTAACAAGGAAGGTCTCCATTGGGGGCATACTCGGAATTTTTTGAAAAAAATACGAATTAAACTACTCATGTAGGTAATAAAGGATCAGTGAAAATTAGCGGCGGAATTACATTATTAGATATGTAAAAAAATAAAATAGTTTGGAATAATTGGCGTGAAAAGCTGAAAGCGACGCGGGTTTTGACGAGCAGTGCATTTCCTCGCCAAAAGCAGACGATTTTAACGAATCTGAAAATTGATTTCAATTGACTTCACTGTTAAAAATCTGCAGCATTTACTGCAACGTCACTCCACTACTTTTAAAGAATATCTTTCTTCTGACCAATGAGAATGCTCCATAGCACCGTGAATTGGCCGTGTCATACACTGTTAAAAATCTGCTGCATTTTGTTGCAACGCACTCCTCCGCTTGTATATAATATCTCTATTCCAACCAATGAGAAAGCTAGATTTCACGGCCAAGTAACCGTTTTCTATACAAGCAAGGGAGGGCGTTGCAACAAAATGCAGCAGATTTTTAACAGTGTATTTTTCAATTTGGAACAATTTTAATCAATTTAAATTGTGTTTTAAATGATAAAATATATTAATTTAATTTTGTTATAAGTACATATAAACGTATATGTCAAAATTACACTTAAAGTAAAGTAAAAATGCAACACTAAAATTACTTAAACTAAAGTTATTTAAATAAATTGAACATAGAAAGTTTTTTCTTTAAAAAGTATTCGAAGCGTAAAAGCGTATTTTTCAAAATTTCGTTTTTTCGCCAACCGGAGATAAATCGCCAAATAAACGAAATTTTTATTATTTTTTTACGGACGTTATAAGGAGGTTCCGCCGAAATGTTTTTTATAAACATATATAACTATATGAGAAGAACATTCTGTAATTTTTTCAGATTTTTCTGAGTATGCCCGTATGGAGACCTTCCTTGTAAGTGAAATTTCTATCTCTAAATTCGACAAGTATCACCCAGGCAATGTACCAAAGAATAATTAACAGCGCCAAAGTAAATTACAAGTCTTGCGTCGTACGGTGATATCTTCGCCAAATGGAGCACGGCGGCAACCCTTCTTGCTACGAGTGTCGTCGAATTACAGTCCTCGACGCTATGCACATGCTTACTGCAACATAGGAGAGTGCCACACTAACAACAATTACGAATTGTTTTCACAAAGCGGGTTTCGAAAGTAGCGAAGACATCATTTACATAGAGCCAGTCTCTCACACTAATGTTGTAGAAGATTGGCTAGCCGCACAAGAACCTGTAGAGGATAATTTTGTGGATTTAAACACGTTCATTAATATCGACAAAGATCTAGTTATCTCCGAACTTAGAAGCCTGGGTGATATCATCGCCGATGTAACTGCGACTGACAAACCGGATGAGAAGGAAGAAGATGATGAACCTGCGCTCCCATACTCATTCTCCAAAGTTAGAGGCATTCATTTTCCTAAAACAATATGCGTCGCCACTGGACGAAGGACCTTCAGCAAGTGAACTTAACCATTACCTAAATAAGACGGAAAACATCGTGGTGATGGCGCGACCGCATGTCAAACAGGCCCTTATTCAATTTTATGTGTCATACATAAAAAAAAATCTAAATTTGAAAAGACATATAGGATTTTTACTTGAGAAAATAGCGATTATTTGAATTTTCACCTTTCAAACGTTTCTGCTTAATAAGCACATAATGATTAAAAGTTTTTAAAAATGTCATTTTATGTCTTAAAAACACGAAAAATTGACAAAAAATGTGGGTTTTTTTCACACAGACTGTTATTAGATAGACCACACTCGACGAAAAATCGCGACCTTCGTTAATACGCGAATTTTGATCGGACCCCTGATTCGCGTATTAACGAGGTTCGACTGTATTTATTGTACGGAACCATCTCTACGCGAGTAATACTAACACTTAGCAGATTACTTTTTACAGTATATGGGAAACCACTTAACGAAATTTAGTTCTACATTTTAATGCAGCATAGACTGGCCATTTCTGTTTCTTGAGCAGATAATAATACAGGTAGTGCAATAGTCAAAACAGTCTCAGACTGTCTAATTACAGGGTATTCTTCAATGAATCACGCTTTGAATGGCTCGTGATCAATCAATAAGATAAACAAAACGAAAACAAAAAAGAAATCAATCCGTGAGAGAAAGTGAAAGATAGCTTCATCTCTAACTAGATCATTTATTGAAGCGGATATAGGGCAATCTTGGAATATGATTACTTCGACAATTCAGTTCAAGTCTCAAAGGAAGTCGAAGGAATATTTAATACGAATGCCGATAAATGAGTGCATATTATTATTACTAAGGATCGGCCAAGACACGTTTTTAAGACCTAGACAGAAACCGAAACCGAATTTCTGTAATCTTAATATTTTAGGCTGAAAACATAAGTGATACAAAATAAATATTTCCAGGTATCGTATACATTCGTATATAAGTCGAAGAATTTTAGACAAAATTTGGGAGTTGTAAATGAGGGAGGCGGGGGGGGGGGGGTCGACTTATACACAAGTCGAAGAATTTTAGACAAAATTTGGGAGTTGTAAATGAGGGGGGGGGTCGACTTATACACAAGTCGAAGAATTTTAGACAAAATTTGGGAGTTGTAAATGAGGGAGGGGGGTCGACTTATACACAAGTTAGTAAAAAACAACAACAAAAAATAATAATAATAATTTAAAAAAAAAGATAGCAGGTAATCGGCGAGTGGATAAATTTTTTAACCCTTTGTGTTTCAGTCATTACATAGAACACCCAACTTGACTCCCGAATAACACCAGAATTCTGGTATAAATATTTTTCGTTTATTATGTACTGGTAAAAAAAAAAAAAAAAAAAAAAAAAAAAAAAAAACTTATTTTCAAATAAATTTGAGCGTACACTCCGGTGTCATTCATTCATTTCAATATTTCCGTAATGGAAATGCTCTGCGCCGCCAAAGGTTAAATAATCGCATATGGGTCTGAGAGATAGAAGCGGACAAAGGTAAAAACCCTGTGATTGATGTTTTTACTTACCCATCATACGTAGTATAGGGTAAGTCTTGCAATCGTTTTGAAAATCGAAATTTTTTTTGACGGATTTACACGTTTTAGATAGTGGAGATTCCGAAAAACATATTTTTAGAAAAAAAAATTTTGCCGTCCGTCTGTCTGTCTGTCTGTCTGTCTGTCTGTAAACGCTCTATCTCCCGAACGAATTGAGATAGAGACTTGAAATTTTGTATGTAGTTAGTATGTAAGAATGGGACGAACCCTATTTATTATCAGCAACCTCGATTATCCGGAACTATTTTTTTCCGACTCTCGAAAAATTCGTTCTGATGAAAGGTATATAAAAATTTTCGATTTTTTTTTGTTCTAAGGAATGGACGTAAAAGGCAATAAAATAACACACATTTTGCATATAGAACGAAGTCGATCGGATTATTAGTTGCCAAGATATTTGTAATCCTGTTTTCCGCATTCTTCGATTTTTCATGACCCTGTATTTCATTCAAATTTCAATTCAGAGGTATATTTTAATTGGAAATGAGACGCTTAATCCGATGCAGTTAATTGTTAGTTAATAGAGTTATTATTTTTGGAGTTATAAGGCTATTTCTTTTACGCAGTTCGGTACTACTTGAGTAGTTTGGCGTTTTATATAATTTGTCGAAATTGGTACATCAGCAGTTCTTTAATATAGCATTACTATGTACCGAGGTCCTGAAAAGGACTGAACGATTTTAAAAATCAATAACTTCTAAACTTTTACAGATATTTAAAAAATTCTTGCACGAGAGTCATCTAAAAGGTCAAAAGTTTTTTTCCTGCGATTCTGAATTTTAGTTCGAATTACAAACAATAGATGGCGCTGAGAGCGCTAGGTGCTGTGTTGAGAGGGATATTGACGTCACTTGGCACTGAATCAAAATAAGGAGGTTAAGGCTGTGGAGTGGATCTTATTCGAAAATGAACTTTTGCTTTTACCGTCCGATTTTGAATGCAATCCATATAATTTTGATTTTGCTGACTACAGCGCAATAATAGAAAAAAATATTGTTTTCATGAGTACGACTCCTTTGAAATCGAAATGCGTGAAACAACAACGTTCGAATTGCCGACTTTTTTTTTTTTTTTTTTTTTTTTTTTTTTTACATTCCAACAATTACTTTTGAGAACATGATATCTTATTTATCTATTTATTTATCTGGGTATCTTTTAAACCTTTTTTATCTCACCTAGTCATGTCCTGTATTGTATATTAAGTATGTGGGATTAACAGTTCATTTACAGGTACACCCAAAAGATTGTATCACATCATAGTCTATAGGGGAAAATCGCTTGCAGTGTATATTAATGAAATACAGTATTTCAAATGTATTGAAACTGATATAAATCATTGAATTTCAGTATAAGATGATTATGATAGAATAGGGTATTTGGTATTTATAGCATTTAACGTTCATTTACAGCGGCACACAAAAAGAAATCGGTTACTGTACTATCTTTAAGTAATAATTACTGGAAATGCGTTTTCAATTTCGGCATGCGCTTTTAAATTTAACTGTTTTTTAGATACGTTAGTAATTATATAAATGCATATCACCTATACTCGTCTGTGGTCCGTCCGTCCGGCAGTGCAAAAATTACTCTGTCGAATCGTTTGAAATTTTAAATATATATCTGTTGAAAAATTTTGTCCATTTATTTCAAATTTTATGAAAATCGGATGTGTATTTCCAATACAGGGGAAGTCAAAAGTATTTCGTTACATTATGGCCGACGGGGGGGGGGGGGTGGTTTAAGTGCTTTTTGATGATATTACACCCGTCCGAACATAATGAAATTAATATGCATTTATGAATTAAATTAAAATACAAATAATGTAGAATATCTGCACAAAGAATATTTATTATTCATTTACAGGGCCACACAAAATAATTATTTAACATAACGGTATAGAAGGGAACATACTTTGCGGCATATTTTAATTTTGTTACACATATAATAAAATTGTTATAAGTTGCTTAGGTTTATTACGAGTTACTTACTGCGTAATAGAAAATACGAAGCATTTACAGGGAGATTTCGGAAACTATGCTTCATCAAAAATGCTGTACGCTAATGATAATTGCTTGAAGTTTTTAATTTTGATATGATTTTTTTTAAGTTTCACTAAATTTTTGCATGTTAAGCTGTGTATATAATTGGTGCAAATCATATACAGGGCTACACAAAAGAATTCGCACCCCTTCCTAACTGTGTAAGTAAATAATTAAAGGTGTTTGTAAATGAGTTATGCATTTTTTACGTTGAATAGTTTAAGTATATTACGATACGTTTAAAGAATAGATATGAAATGATATACAGAGGCACTCAAAAATTGGATTAATAGCCGGCTCTGGGTGGTAATCTCTGGAAGTATGATTTCATTAGTTTAAAGCATATTTCTGTTTTAAATAGATTTTAGCCAAATAATGGCGTGTTTTTAAAGATAGTAGGTAAACTACAGGGCTATACAAAAAAGAGTTCAAATATGCTTCCGTCTATTTAAATAAATTGCTAAATGTCAAATTTCAACTTAACATGTGTTTTTAACGCTTTCCAACATAGTTGAAAGTGTTTATGATTTCTATTTAGTTAGCCGTCTGCCTGCCTGTCTTTCCAAACTCTAACTTGCGTTGAATAAATTGAATTGGTCTGTAAGCGTGTTGAGATGTATGTTAATGAGATTTATTATGCCGTCTTGGGTATATAACTGAAACAAACAAACTATGCATAATTCATTATTCATTTACACAGACACTCAAAACTATTCCATTACATTATGTTCTGTGAGGATAATTATATATGTAGCACTTATATTCATCATATGGAATGTTCTTTTATCTGTACGCTCATAATAGCGCAAAAACTACCCAACATAATGCTTTGAATTATAATATATATACTCGTTGCAGAATTTTCGTTACTCATTTAAAGTTTTATGAAAAGCGAATCAAACCTTAAAAGGATATTAAAAAATGTTTTCTTCATTCTATTAAAACCTATCATGCGTGACTAATTCAATGATATCCAATGGTAGGTTATTATTCTAGGTTGTCATAATGCTTATGGCTCATTTAAGATGGAGGTAGTATTATTTCCCTATTACCATGAATTTAATATACATAATCGTAATAAATTTTGTATTTAGGTATTTTTTCAAAAGAGTGCAACAGCTATTGCACCAAGTTTTCAATGTTTATACTATAAATATTCGTTGTTCTAAAGAATAAGCCATTTCCGCATTTTTTTATAAGATATTACATAAAACTCTACCAAAGAACTTCTTTAAAAGAACTAGCATTTCTTAGAATATAACAAATTTTTTTAAATAGCAAAATTGATTAATTTTTAACAACAACAACAAAAAAAAAACTACTAAATCGTTTCACTTTGTTTTAAAATATGATGCACAAAATATTCTTTAAATTAGATGATAAAAAGTAATTTAATCCGAGAAAATACAGCTTTCTTAAATGTAAAATCGTCTGCAAAACTCGTATGCTGCTCATTAAATTCATGCCTAGTTTCAATCGCTGCTATTATGTAAAAGGACTTATTATTTCCATAACAACAACACATTTCATTGAAATAATACCGACTGAGTCCAAAATCGGGCTTTATGTCAAGTACACAGGTCAAATGTATGTTGTTCTATAAAAACAAATAAACAAAAGTTCAAAATCGGGCCCTAAGAGCAAGATTACATTGTCAAACGAGACCTACTCCACAGTTTTAACCTCCTTATTTCGCTTAAGTACCAAGTGACGTCAATATTCATCTCAACGCAGCACCTAGCGCTCTCAGCGCCATCTATTGTTTGTAATTCGAACTAAAATTCAGAATCGCAGGAAAAAAAACTTTTGACCTTTTTGATGACTCTCGTGCAAGAATTTTTTAAATATCTGTAAAAGTTTGCAAGTTATTGATTTTTAAAATCGTTCAGTCCTTTTCAGGACACCCGGTATATTAACAATATTTAAATTTTGTTTATGAATTGCAATGCATTGTATAAATAGTTTTCACATGTTTTATTTTCATATACATATCCATGATGGGTAAGTATTACGGTGGCCCCCAACGACTGGCTTTATATTGTTCTGTATCCATTTTCTCTTGGAATAGAATTCCATCTAATACAGGGGCATTCCTAACATTTAAATCACCTTTTTAAAAAGAATGCAACTTGAGAATGGTTCTTGATATCTCTTCTAAAAGTTCTAGAATACAAAGAATTACTGTATTTTAACTGTCTAAGCAGCTGTTTACCCTCGTAAATAAAGTTTGAATAGATTTTCGAAAAAAATATATTTTTTAGGTAATATTAAATTCATATGAATAGGTATCAAAATGATTTAAGCCTCTGCGATTGAACATAATTATCCAGTTTTCAAGCGTTAGATTAAAAAAAACTCTGATTAAAAACTTAGAAAAATAAAGTTTACTAATTAGGATGAGCGAAGCGAATCCTCTACTAGTCCACTCAAATTACAATTTGTCGTACGCTTTACAAAAAAACTATTCAATATTTTAACTTCAAATTAAACACAAAAATAAATTATGATCTGTAGATTTGCAGAATATAATTTTTTTTACAGTAAAACGTTAAAAAAATTATTATTTTAATTAATTTATTTTACATGCATTTCCAATACGGAAGCATTTTAGCAAATAAATAAAAAATGAAACGCGTATATTTTCAGAAAAAAAAGTTTAAATCATGGAGTAAATAATTATAGATAGAATCATGATTAATTTATTAAATAAAACATGTTTTCATTATCCCGCAAAATCGTTTGCACAGATGACACTTAAACATTTTAAAAAAATTGATATATGGATTTTTTTTTTCTTTGTAAACTGGCAACAAAATAATTGTAAACAAATAAAATTAATTCTTAAATTTGTTATATAAATGAAAAATTAAAAGATCTGCGTGAAGTTGTTGGTTCAAGCTCTTTATAAATATTTTTGCGAAGGTCGTATTGTGGCTAAATAATATCGACTCATTAATCAGAAGGATTTTATAGAAAAATAAGACTTTAATAAGTTCGCAAACACAACAATAATTATTCGTGAAAACGTCACTGCGAGAATGAGAGAGCGCTTCGTTAAAAGGTAATTCCATTAATTGAGTTGCCATTCGCAGAAAGTAAACAGTTCTCCCACGCGGAGAGAATTACAGCAATTCTCATACGCTAACATGTATAAAAATGAAGAAATTAAAATAAAATGTTTTACAGTTGAAAATTCATAGTATCAACGAAAGCAGATTTCAAATGTTTTTTCCAGAAAATAGGATTTTGAAGTAACTTTCTTCAAGCTTTCTTCAAATATATTATTCTAAAATAGCTATCAAAGATTATCGGATGTTGATTACAAAGATTGGAAACATGCATATTTCAAACAATTAAAAAACACCAGTGGCTACTTGAAATTGTAAAAACATATTTAAAAGAGCTTTTAGTTGAAAATTAAAAAAAAAATTGTAAAAGTTTGCTTCGAAAATATCTTATGCCAGTTTTACATCATAAGTAAAAAATTAAAATGCGCCAAAACATAAAATAATGTTTTTGTTTAATAAAGATGCAAAAATAATAATAAAAAAAAATATTGTTACTTTCAAATATCTGTTTTATAAAATAATGCTTCGCGAATCCAAACAAAGCATGGCTTTTGCTAGTTTAATGAAAATTTATTTATTTATTTTGGTACTACTGTTATCCCGTCGACCAATTTCGCCAAATTATACAAATCGCCAAACTAATAGCCAAATTATACATATTAACATAATTTTTATTTTAAATAACGAAAAAACAAATAATTAGTAGAATATTAATAAAAATATTAATAAAAAGTCAAAATAAAAATCACTTAATGAAATTTTAAACACGTGAATCGTATTTAATGACATTGAATGTGACATTCACGATCATTCATTATTGGCATTTAATTTTATAGTTTGGCGATAACTTTTTGGTCGACGGGATAACTTAGTAGTACCTTTATTTTTTATCCTCCAATAACAAATCATTTATCAATTTACTACCAGAAATGTGGTTAGACGTATGCATGAAAATTAAATTAAAAAATTTTAATTGAATTTTCATGCATCCCAAGAGGGATTGTATCCATATATGAATTGATAAGTGTTAATATAGAACACACAATACGGAACGTACTACTACATTTGGATAAAATCCCGCAACTTTTTGCTTCATTTTGGGAATAACGGATTTTCAACTTATTCTGTTGACGGTTATTTACAGAATTTTCAAACTATGACTTTGAGACTTTCACAAAAGTTGCTCTATACATTTAGCTAACATAATATGCAACTGAAATACTGATATCGTTGACGCATGCGCAGTGAAAAATTATTTAGTAAACCTATTCATTTTTCATACAATTTTTGTTTTTTAATTCTGTTTACAGAGTATTATGTGCAGTGTTATTTGTCATATTTTCAGAAAAGAATATTGTTTTATATTAAGAACTCTGACATTTATAAGCAAAAAACTTGGAAAATTTTGGAATTATTTTTATAAAAAATCTTAATTTTTCTACGAGTATACATGCTATCGACATAAAAATGAACACAGTTTATTACAATAAGCCACTTAATCATAATCTAAAGTTTGAGCGCTTTTGCTACATTAGTTTTGACAGAGTTATCCAAAAGATATTCATTCTTTTTTAATTTGTTGATGGTCCCCTATGGAGTTTCGGGGAAAAAAATCTTCACGTAAATGTATGACTTGTACTATTATATTTATACACTAAGAATTTCGGGATAATTCCTCATTCATTCTTCTAGATATTTAACAAAATGTTCTAAAATCGCAAGTGGACGTTCATCAATGGCCATATAGTGTATACCGGAAGCCTCATCGAGTTCACGGCCGAAATTCCAGAATTAGTTAAAACTCGATTCGCATATTAAAATGCCAAATCATATCTTGGTGAAAAATATCTGAAAATCCGATTTTAGTAACTGACTCGTAGGTTTACCAAGGCATTTTCCTGCTCTCAGCCCTCCATGTGTTAGTGTTCATCGAACATGCAATTTATAAAAATATGAACACGGTGAAAAATAAGTTTAAAGTTTTCATTTGTATGGGGGATTGCGTTGGATTTATTAAGAAAATTTACAATATCTCGCGATATAATTGTCGTATAGGTACAAATGAGAGGTGAAAATATTCACAAATAAAGAAGCTTTCAGTTAATGTTAAAAAAAGGTAATCGGTATTTTGTCCAATTTCAAAGTACTGCATCCCCTTTATCTATATTATAAAGGCCAAACGTATCTGTACGTAACACATACATCATTTTGCGAATGACAACACTTTCCCATGCAATTTTGATTTTACAGTTTTCGCTACTACAAATTTTACACTTCTAAACATCGCAATTTTTAAATTTTTACACTATCGTATAGAGAAAAAAATTTATTTTTAAATGCAATTAGTTTGAAAGCTGTATTTCAATTTGTTTTTGATGTATTAATTTTTTATAGTTTTTAGTACCAATTTTGTAATTGTGGCAACAGAATCACTCCATTTTCTCTTAAAACTTAAAAAAAAAAAAAAAAAAAAAAATTAAAATGCATGTATTTTGTCAAAAATGTTGTCTGTTATAAAATTCGGTGATTTCGGTTTGATTTCAGTTTTATTTCGTTTTTATTCATAAATTAAGTGAATTCAAGGTTTGAATTAAGTGATTTTAAAATAATGAAATTAAATATCATTTTTTTACGTGGTGAATACGCGTATGAGAACTGCGTTTGTAGATTTTAGAAGATGAAAATGATGACGGGTTTTAATTTCGCATGAAATTCTGATCGTGTCAATATAGAATAAATTTTGTTTTTTCATTTGCATTTATGCCAAATTTAAGAGCCTCAATTGATAACTTCATAATAATAACTGATCTTTATTATATTATACTGATTACATATGCGATTAAAGTTTAATTTTAAAATTTGGACAACTGATTTTTATTAGTATTTTATTAATCTTAGCTTAAAATAATATCTGTTTGATAGTTAGACTGATCAATATAAGACTTATGTTTTTTATAATATTTGAGAGTTAGACTGATCAATATAAGATGCTGTAACTAATTTTGCAGGTTTAGTATAAATCAATGGAACAGTTCCTTCTTAAACATTTTCTTTCTTAGAATTTCGTCGGGTACCACCTCGTTACTTTAAAAACCGAAACCTAACAAAATGCAAACAAATATTGTAAGTATTGTTTTTGAAATTGTGCAATGTAAAATATTGTTTTTCAAAAAAGTTACACAACGGGATTCTGGAGGTGTGGGGGGATCGAACCCAAGGCCTTTCACATGCAAAGCGAACGCTCTACCACTGAGATACACCCCCACATCAAACCTTATCGGTAGAGTAATTTATTTTCATATCTTTTGCTTGAACACATGAAGATTTTTTGAATAAATATATTTACAGAGTGCAGCTGGCCATATTAATAAATAATTGAGGATTCCAGAAGCCAAGGGGTATAAGTGACAAAATTGGGGGGGGGGGATGAACTAAGTGCGCAGACGACCTGAAAAAATATTTTTTTTTTTCTTTTCAGGTAGAGTGTTTTATTTATTTTTTTTTAAATCAAGATATGATTTGGCAGATCAATTGCGTTTTAATATGCGAATCGAGTTTTAACCATTCTGCAATTTCAGCCGTGAACTCGAAGAGTATGGTGCTGCCTTTCTCTCTATTATTGTTTTATTAAATATCTCTTTTGTTGCTGGCTGGGGAAATTGATGTACAGCTCATATTCAAAATATTAGAATAATTGAGAAAAAGTAATAAGAAAAAATTATTTGTCATTTATTTATTTTTTATACTAAGTAAATGCAATTAAATTTCTTATAAATTAAATCTGGAATGTTTAGATAAGATTTTAACATTTATAAAATATAAAATACAGCACAATAAATTAGGTATACAGCTTCCTTAAACACACCAGAATATTAGAATAAAATTTAGATTGGTTCAAAATATTAGAATATTTTATTTTACGCAACAATATTACCTTATGAATATGAAGTAAATGGTAGTTAATATTTTGTAGCATCCCCTTTAGCTTTCATAACAGCGTACAATCGATCTTGCATACTATATATAAGGTGTTTACAAACATTTCTATCAATATTAGCCCAAATAGACTTTATACGTGCCACTAACTCAGTTTTACTTGAAGGAGGATTTTCTTGAAGTTTTTTCTTCATTATACACCATAAGTTTTCGATGGGATTAAGATCTGGTGAATTTGGTGGCCAAGGAAGTACCTTAATGTTGCGTTGGCGGAACCAATTCTTAGTTGACACCGAGGTATGCGGGGACGCTAAATCTTATTGAAAGATGAAATCATCTTCAAATAAATCTTCTGATGATGGAATCATGTAATATTCTAAAATTTCTTGATATATCAGAGAGTTAACCTTTTCGTAGACGATGCATAACTTTCCAGGTCCTTCTGCACTCATACAACCCCAAACCATGACACTAGCAGCAAATTTTACGGAACGTTTAAGGCATTCTTTATCAAATGCTTTTTGCTTCATTCTCCAAACTCGAATACCTTGATTACCATATGAAACACAAAACATACTTTCATCACTAAATAATGTATTTTTCCAATCTTCATTGCTCCATAAACGTCTTGATTTACACCAATTCAATCTTATACGCTTTTGTCTTGCAGTCATGAGAGGTTTTGTTTTCGGTACACGAGATTCAAATTTAAATTTATGGAGACGTCTTAATGTTGTCGATGTAGAAACTTCAACTCCTTCTTCTTTCAATTTTCGGTGCAAGAATCGCACACTTTTAAAACGGTTTTTCTTAACTATACGCTTCAGTTTCCTGTCATCTCTAGCAGATGTTTTTGGTTTTCGGCCACCATTTCGGCGATTATTTTGAAATTTTCCAATTTTTGAATATTGTGTTAGTATTTTACTAACGCTCGATTGCGAACAATGTAAATAATTCGCTATAAAACATTGATTTTTACCGTGCCGATACAAATCAACCATACGAAGTTTAGTAGATTCAGGAATATCACTCACACGGCCCATTTTAAGACGAAAAAGAAACAAACTGCAAAAAAGAATACTGATTTGAAATAAAATAGTCTGAATTTAATCAATGATGCCACCAGTTAAGAATTGGTAATAATTAAAGTAGAATTAATGTGAAATATTCTAATATTTTGAACCACTTGAATAAATATTCTAATATTTTGACTTTTCAAAATAATTTTTTTTGCAATTAATCTTTTCAAAAATGATATTAAATTTAAGATAACAAGTAAGTTTAATCAACAATAAGTTCTTAATAAAAATATCGTTTGCATATTTTCATTAAAAGACATTAAATTACCAAACGATATTTTCAATTTCTAAAAAAAAGGTAATTATTCTAATATTTTGAATATGAGCTGTAAATGAAAGGCAGAATATTATGGTATTCTATCTAGAACAACCGTATTTAATTAGTGGCTCGCAGCCTGCATGTGACTTTTTATGTACGTTCCACACCAAATAATAATTAATCCCTATTTATAAACTTAATTGAGGACAGCATAAAAAGTATTAAGGACTTTCATTGTCGTTTTACATAGTTTCATAGAAAGACCTGCTATACATAATAAATCTAAAATTATGTTAAAATATCTTAAATACCGTTTTTAGGTGCGTTCGAAATTTTGTAAATACGTAGCACCTACAGTCGTCGTTCAGTCCGTCCGTTCGTCTGCTCGCATGTTACAATGCAAAAACTACACAACCGAATCGTTTGAAATTTGAAATACATATTTTTTGCAAAATTTTCTCGAGTCATTTCGAATTTTATGAAAATCGGATATATTACAGGGACAATCAAAAATATTCAGTTACATTACGCTCAATGGAAAAAAAAGTTTCAAGTGCACTTTAACGATATTAAACTCTTCCAAACATAATAAAATTGATATGCGTCAATAAAATATACAGGGTGTTTCGCTACCAGACCAACAAACTTTGAGGAGTGATAGTAGACATGCAGAAAAACATTATTAAATAGGAAACCATGGGGCGCAAACTTCTTCTGTAGGAGCAAGGGGCCATTAAAGTTTAAGGTCCAAAACTTCAAACGCTGATAAAAAACGGAAAAAAAGGTCGATTCATTTGCGGTTTTCGCTAAATTCATTCTTTAAATCACGAATTTTTTATAATTTTTTTTAAAGGATACGTTCAAAAATTGTCGATAGAGGGCGCTTTAGACTTTAGAGTAACGAACAAATACTTTTTACCGTTCTTTTGTGCATGGGGTTGAAATTGTTCTAAAGTTTAGACGTTAACTTGAATTTTAAGCCCAAAATCGGATACATGGGGATCGGGTAACTAGCGAAGATTAAATTGTGAACCGAGGGGGAGATTTTAAACGCTCATTAACAATGGACAAACTAATCGATTTTGTTGCGGTTTGCGTGGAGGTTACGCCCTTGCTAATTATTTTATTCGAAATGACGTTCAGCTTTGTGTCCTCATTTTTTGATAGAGGGCGCTTCCGACACATCTCCGACATTTCAATGGCATTACTCCTGGGTGTTTTACTACCAGACCACCATACTTCCAGGAAGTATTAAGGATGCAAAAACGACTCGGAATCACAGAAATGTAAAGTTGAAAATGCTTTTTTTTGTGAGCTATGGTTAAAAGAAGCAGAGAAAAAAGGGACAGAAACAAGCAGAGAAACAGCAACACGTTAAACTGATTGAAAACTGTTTATTTAAAGGTTTTACTGCAAAAGGTGTTCGTAATGAAAAGGTTCAGAATATTTTCATTATATTAAACTATTTCATATTATTAAAATTGATATACGTTGTTGAGGCTTAATATAAGTTATTTCCCGCATAATACGAAGTGCATGGTACTTACAGGGACACACAAAAGATTTCAAATACTATATTAATATAAATCTATCCGAAGTGTTGTGCATTATCCATGGTAGCAGATCGATGGATGAAGTGAATTTTTATTTACATAAGCTCTTTTAAGTTTCACTAAATTTATGTATAATATATGTTGTGTAAAAAAGCTCTAGTTGATATACAGGGCTACACAAAAGAGATCATAAAGATTACTGAATATGAGCGTAAATTACTTAAAGGTGGTTTTTAAATAAATTTTGCATTTTTACGCTGAAATGCATTAATTTTACTAAGGAATGTTTGTAAGATGTAGGTAAAAGGGTTACAGAGTTTTAAGAGTATTTTAGTTTGATTTAAACTTTAGCTAAAGACTGGCGTGTAATAAAGGTACTAGGTAAACTACAGGACTGAACAAAAGCTTTCATTAATGTTTCCATCGCTTAGTATAAACAGCTGAAAGAAAAATTTCAACCTCTTAGATGTTTTCTTGCTAAACTAAACTTCCCTAATATATAGTATATATATCAACCTACTGTTCAAATAGAGGGCTGTTCAAAAGTATTGGAATACTTATTTCGCTATGTACAGTAACACCTTATTTTCCTAAATAGCGAAATTTTGTTACGATTTAAGAAAAGGTTGAAAAATGTTTCATAATCAATGCTTTTTTTCGTACTTTTTAGATCTTAAAAGCGAACTAAAAATCATTTTTTTCATCATCTCTATTTTATATGAGACACTCGCTGTGTAAAATTAAAGTACCTGAAATACCTGCGTAACTGGAGCTGTTGTAATACTAAGCTATGATAATATCTAGTCAACACAAAAGAACTGGATTCACTTATTTTTTGTTGTTGTTTAATTCTTGAATAGAGTTTCTCTCATGATTTAACAATATATTTTGCATGCGCTTTATGTAGTTCGTTGGTACCATACAAATAATGAAGAAAGAAAATCGCCTTTAAACTTTTTAGTTCAGCTTATTAAAATATAAAGCTATTCAAAGAAAATATAAATAAATCAGAATTCAGAACAGTGGTGGTTATATTAACCGTTATATTAACAAGGAAACGGGAAAATTATACAGAGCGAATTATAATAAATTACGAAAGCTGTTGAATGTTTCATTTGTAAAGACCGATATTGCTAAATTATACTTCCGAAGTCTAAAAGAAAATAAGTTGTTTACCATACAAGAAACACTTAGTCATGTGTGTGTTAGGATGAAATTTATAATAAATTTAATTAACTATTAATGTTATTCATACATTTAATGGTAAATTCGAAGATTAATCTCAACAAAAGAGAGTAACATTTTTAATTGAGATAATTTTTTTTTCTCTTTTAATGAAGCCGTGGAAAAGAGAAATCTAAACAGACGATTTGCTTTTAAATCAATTTATTGTACTCCTCAACTCAATACGTTTCGTATGTCAAGTGAATACTATTCCGTATTCTTTATAGGTGTGCACGTCATACGGAGAATGATAGATTGTTTCCTTTTTAAATAATCTATTCTTTCGAATCAACGAGGTAGAATTGGAACAGTTGTTGGAACTCGATTAGTTTGGAATTTTATTTCATATTATGAAAGAAATCATTCAAGCTATAGATATAATGTTCAATAATAGAGGTATATAAATCAGACATTCAAAAAAGGAGAAAGAAAAATCATACGTCAAGTCTAATTTATGAAACTGAATTGGAAAATGTTTATTTTCCAATACATTCAGGATCAACAGCTCGCCGTTTATAAGAGAAAAAAAAATATATTTGTGCAAACAATTTGGAAAAAGCATAAACAGTTGTCATTAATAGTCTTGAAAGTATTCAAAGTATTTTGTAAACCGCCATATATGATCTACAAATTTATATACAGGGTGAGCTAAAATATTTTTACAAAATGCAAAGGGTGATAGTACCCGTACAGATGAGCAATAATTACCATAGAACATGGCGTCGCAAACCGTTTATTTAGTCACAAATATAGGATGTTTCACCATAACTGGAGTCGACTTGTCGGCAATAATTTTGCAAAAAATAAATATATTGCAATAAACATGTAATGATATGCACGTTGTTTTGTATTAAATATGATAAATCACAAAAAGTTCTGAAAAAACAGAATGCTTATGCAATCGATGATACTGTATGAATTGATAATCATAGTTCAAAATGTGGAGCATCATATACATATTACTGGCGCGTATAGTGCAAACTTTTATCACTTTTTTGTCTTATCATGTTTACAAAAAAGTGAAGCATGTCTATTAAAAGTTTCATTTTAATATGCTTTAGTTTTCTGTAAGTTGTCGAATTGAAGATTTTCACGTGATAAAATAAAATGAAATAAATAAATGTAAAAAGGGTTATAAAAACCACAATTTTACCAACTGTGACATCACAAAAATACTGTTTTTTTTTTTTTTTTTTTTTTTTTTTTTGTACTTATATGAAGCAGACGATTATATAAAATTTCTTTTACACTTAAAAGAATATAAATAGTTTAGTATTTTTTCCAGCTATTAATCCGTAAAGAAATGAACCTTTTTCTTTCTTTTGGTCCAAGGCTACAAAATTCAATATTTTACCAGTTGTGATGTCACAGGAATACTTTCCATTAAGAATTTTAAAGCTATTATTGTGACGTCATATGCGAAACAAAAGTATTCTTCAAGTCTTCATTTATTCAGTATTCATAGTCTTCAAGTTTTCATTTCTTATAACACAAGGTATATGAATTTTGAGTAAATGCTAAAAAGAGACAAATGTGACATCACATATGGAAAATAAAATGGATATGCTTTGATATTGCAATGAAATGAGATTGAATTATGATATCAAATGTTATTTAAAGAAAATTATATTTATCATCTGAGCACGAATATTATAAATATTTAATATTTAATTTTAAAATGAAATACGATTTTTAAAAAAGGTTAAATATTAAATGACTAGAAAATGTCAATAATTTATACCATAAATTTATCTATATCGTAAATGACGTAATGATCAATGAAAAATACTTTCTATCATTCTTAAAAAGTAAAAAAAGCTCAACTAATCAGAAATATTTTTGACAAGTGTTAATTCTTAAAATTGTTCAGTTCAGCAAATATAAATAAAAATTATATTTAAAAAATGCAATTTTAGGCTTAAACTTAAACATTTAACATAATTGCGTGAAAACACTATCATTTCCTTCAGTCAATATTGCGATTAAGCATAGCGTGCTCGGAGTGTACTGGAAACAAATTTGTAAATAGTGATTTGCAATCGTATTTTAATTCTACATTTCTTTCAGCTCTTAAAAAGTAAAAATATGTTGTCACTTTTAAAAAAAATATATATATTTTTTTATATAATAAATTCCTGTAAAGTTTTTACGTATGCAAAACATACATATACAAATTTTACAAAAATACCACATAAAACATAGTTTTGTAGTAGATTTTTCCTAGCATTGTGTTTTTCGTTTTACGAATATAAATTAATCGATTTTTACGATTTTGCTAGACCACCCCCTTTTTGACACTTTCTAACATGGTTGAAAGTGTCAAAATGCCTGTCTGCATGCCGGATTCCGAGTGCCAGCGGTCTGCCGTCTGTTTGTCCTTGATTTAACTCGAGTAAATATAGTCGGATCCATACGAAAATAATAGATGTTATTGAGATTTGCCATAGCATGTTCGGCATTGAAAATGAAGCATATAGCAATCATAGCTCAGTCACAGGAGCACTCAAAAGGAGACTTTGCATTATGGCCTAAGAGAAAAAATCATTTGTGGTGTATTTTGATATAGTGTTACATAATTTTAAATGTAATGAAATTTCCATACATTGTTAAGGTGCACAAGAACATGCTTACTATCGAGTATGTTAAGTGTAGTACTTATAGTATGCGTACAGGGAGCTCAAAAATATTTCATCTATTATGGTCTGTGAAGAAAAATCATTTGCAGCGTATTTTGATAATGTTATTCTGTCACAAAAGTATTGAAATTGATATCAATTTCTGAGATACACTAAAACAGGATTTCTGTAGAAAATAGGGTGCAAAGATTTAACATTCATTTACAGGGTCACAAAAAAAAGTTCTGTAACATAATAATCTACGGGGAAAAAACATGTCTATACAGTATTCTGTCCTATGTAGTATTTTATTTCATTCAGAGTTTACTGTAGTGAAAATGATGCTTCAGGACTTATAAATTTTTATCCGTTAAACAGGTTTCTGCTTTACGGAAGGTCCTTTTTAAACAGTATTCTCTTATTATTGTATATCATTCAGTTCTTTCATATACCAGTCAATTTATTTACATTTAATGGACTTTCTAATTATCAATTTATTTACATTTTCTCATTTTATTTTTTTCGAAATTGTTATTGTTATTACTATTGTTGTTATTATTCTTATTTATTGATTTTATTTACTTTATTTATTTAAATATTTCATTAATTAAATACGTTTAATTGATTAATCATTTTTAATTAATTAATTAACTAATGATAGCCGAATAATTGTTCGAAATAATCGAAATACATATTAAAAATTTATTGGAATAAGATTAAATCAAAAATAAATAAAAAAATAAGTAGATATAACACACTAGATTAAGATCACCAATCAGGTTTTTATTTTATTTTTTATGTCTTATCACCAAAAATATTCATTGTATTGAATTAAAAGTGAAAGAAAAACATCAAATTTATAGTTAATAACTTACATTAGTAATAGATATTAACTAATAATTAATACTTACTTATTAAATAAACTAAGCACAGAAAATATATTTACATTTGCTTTACACAGAAAAAAAAGTTACATTGCAAAATTTAAACCATAATATTCGGGCTTTTTAATTAAAATAATTATTAGATATATATTACTTTACTGAAAAAAAATAATGCGTGGAAATATTACCAGTTTCAAAAGATTTTTTTTAAACATTAAAAACCTGGAAATCCAATGCGTAATTCCCCTATATAAATTACGAATTACTGAAGTTAAATGAAATGTTTGGTCTATCTAATTTTAAAATCTTAATCAACGAAAAGAATATGAACGAAGTGATGAGATTTTAATTGAAGTTGCATTCTATTAAAAGTTATTTTAATTAAAAACGAATATTAATATTATTGATAATTTCATTCCATTGGTTTCTCATTAAAATTCATCTTTGACGTAAATTAAGATTTTTTTTTCAGCCCCTAAAGTTTCTTATTAAAATAATCGTTTTATTTCAAGTTTTCAAAAATTTAAAGAGAAGATGGGGGAAAATTAAAAAAAAAAAAAAAAAAAAGAGAGATGGTTTATTGATCAGTTGCATCTTCTTAGTCACCCATCATACGTAGGATAGGGTAAGTCTTGCAATCGTTTTGAGAAAAAAAAATGACGGATTTACATGTTTCAGACACTGGAGATTCCGAAAATATATATATTTAGGGGGAAAAATGGAACAAATCCCGAACAAATTGAGATAGAGACTTGAAATTTTGTATGTATTTAGTATATAGGAATGGAAAGAGGCCTATTTAATATCAATAACCTCGATTATACGGGACTATTTTTTTCGGACTCTCGAAATATTCGTTCTAGGAAAGGTATGTAAAAATTTTTGAAATTTTTTATTTTAAGGAATGAACGTAAAAGACAATAAGATAACAGAAATTTTGCATAAAGAACGATTCGATCGGATTGTGAGTTGCCGAGATACTTGAAACCATATTTTCCGCACACTGATTTTTCATGACCCTTTATCAAACTTCAATTAAAAGATATATTTTAACTGGGAATGAAATGCTTAAATCCGACTCAGTAAAATGTCAGTTAATATGATTATTATTTTTGAAGTTTTAAATGTGTTTCTTTTACACAATCTGGTACTACTTGAGTAATTTGACGTTTTATATAATTTGTGGAAATTGGTTCATCAGCAATTCATTAACTATGTGTTAATTTTTTTTAAACATACGTTTAAATTTTATTTTTTAATTGCTATGTATTTTGTAAATAGTTTACGCACGTGTTTTTTTTTTTTCTTTTCATATTTTATATTATGCATATTCATGATGGATAAGTATTACGGTGCAACCCCCCGCCCTCCAACGACTAGTTCCATAAGACAAGTAGAAGTTTTGGTCAGAGGCAGGCTGTAGAGTCTGTGGGAAAATCAACCGACACCGACTAAACCCTGGCTAATAAACTAATTTTGCTGTTGGTTAAAAATATGAGGGAACGCAAGAAAAATAACGAGGAAACTTCACCATTTCGGTACTAATTCAGTTCTTAAAGACTCGAAATAAATAAATAAAAAACAATCCGTTTCGCTAACTTTTCAATTTTACGTCCAACAAACTAGAAAAATCCAACTATCGAAATCTAAATTAGAAAACAAAACCGAAATTTCACTATTTCGGATCCATACTCTGCAAAAAAAATTCAAGAGGTTACTAAAAAATTTTTTAGTAATTTTGTATTCCACAGATTTTTTTAGTAATTATTACAAACTTTTTTTTGCAAGTGAAACAAACATTTCTTTTGTAAACTGAACAAAAGAATTTTTTGTATAACTAACTTAAAACTTTTTAGTATGAGCCACCAAGCAAATTTTAGTAATAGCTTCAAAATTATTTGTAGTAACCAGTACGTGTGCCCGAGGGGCAGGAGCTTCCTTCGAGCTGCATCCAATGGGTAAAAAGACAGACTTCTGAAGCGGAAGATTTTTCGGCTAAGCCGCAATAGATGGCAGCACCAAACATTGCTACCTGCTCCAACAGGATTTTCATAATCCCTTTATTTAACGAGTACTTACACTGCATACATTCGGTGCGTATTTGGTGTTGCCCAGGATCGTTTCAACCTGGAATTCGTTGCTATGACGACTAGGCTATCACGGCCACACCAAGTGAGTTTTAGTAATAGCTATTAAAAATATAAATCTATTAACTCTATCCGTTGCTAGTTTTTTTTCTAGTAATTCTTACAGATTTTCTTGTAACCGAGTAAGATTACTAAAAATTTTTTAGTAATTGCATGGATCCCTAAAATTTTTTTAGTAGATCGAAACTTTTTTTTTTTATAGTGTGGACTCGAAAAGGCGAAATCGTTGCAATTTTGATGTTATCTTGTGTCCTCCAGAGTAGAAAAACGTCGATAGAAACGAATAAATAAATAAATAAAGAGAGAAAATAAAGATTCTACTAGAATTTTGAATTAAAAACGGTTTTCTTCTGCTGTATTGGCCGGACGGTAATTTTATATCTTTTACTTGGGTAACCTTATATAATCTCAAAATAACAATAATAATTCCTTTTATAGGTCTAAAATTACTTATAATTGGTTTAATTTCCTTGTCTAACAAAAAAAAGCCGGAGCCGCAGTCGAAGTTGGCTTGCTTTAAAAATGGGTCCGACTTCCACTCCGCAACCCTGGTCATAAGCACACAGAGCAAAATTAGCCATAAATTTCCAAATAGAGGCACATAAGTAAGCATATAGTGTTTGATAAAAATGTATTTCTTTATACGTATAACTAATTATATGTATGAATTTAGAAATTGATTATTTTAAATTTATTTTAAGATTACTTATTTCATTTTCATTTTCGGCCGAAACTAGGAAAATAACTGAAACTCGGTTTCGGTCGTAAAAACTGATTCCGGACGAAACCTAATTTTAATATTTCAAATGGCAATTTCTTTGTATTGTTCCTGTGTCACTTCTATATTCCAGTTTCCTAAAGAAACCTTGATCATGCAAAAGCGTTTGCATGATCAAGTTTTCTTTCCATATTGTAGAGGGGCACACAAAACTAATCTTTTAAAATAAAATAAAATAAAAATCCTTATGAAAAAAAATTACAAGAAAAGTATGATATACTTTTCATAAAATCCCAGATTTTATTTAAAAATTTAACCTTTTCATGCATAAATTATTTTTTTATTATTTACTGTATACACAAAAGATTTTTTTTGTGATGTAATGAAAACCCATTATAAAATAATTCTATTATTCCTTTTCTATTCAAGGGATGATTGATCTAGTCTTTCATATAGAGGGGGGTGATGGCTCCCTTTTTTAGGGGTGGGAGGGGTCACATCTCTTAATAAGAATTTTGGATATTGAAAGGCTGTTCTAAAAAGGTCGATTTTGTGAAACTTTTGAGAAGTAATTTCATTCGTAAATACAAGAAAAATATATTAATATTCGTAAAATATAATAATTACACAATTTTTTCAGACACGAAGGAATTGAAGAATTTCCTAAAGAATCATACCGAAAGTTATCATATAAAGCCAATTTTTAAACTTCACAGTTACAAAAAAGCCGTCATGTGGGAGCAATTGGCTGTCGATGCTTGAATTTCAGTTTAAAATCCTGCATTTGACGAAGATTTCCCGAAAGATGGTTTGCCTTTATCGAAAACTGGAAAATCATAATCAGTCACAAATATTTTGAATTAATGCACTCACTAATGTCTAGCCTATGACGTTAAAAGTTACTTCATGGATGTGCCAATAATTACTTTCTTTGGATTTCAACAGCGTTTTAAAGAATGAGAAAGATTATCATTGTTGATAAAAGGATAACCTGAAAATAACTTAATCTGTATTTAATTTTTTTAATGTATTTTAGAAGTTTTATTTGTTCAGGGGGTTTGACCCCCATGGCCTCCCTTGGACCCATTGCTTCCATATACTGTTAAAAAAAGTACAGAAAAACCTTGTCATCAAAATTGTCAAAAAAATGTTTATTTAACAAAATTATTATTATTATTATTATTATTTTACAGACTTTGTGTTATTTTAACATGTTTTACAGTAAAGTAAACCGATTTTCGGAAATATTTACAATTCGATGGATTTTTAGTCAGTATTTAAATATTTTCTATATTATTTTAATAATTTTACCGTAAAATAAACAGTTTACATATTTTTTTGTAAACAGACCATTTTATTACTGGCATCCTAGCTGTTTTTTTCTGTTAAATCAACAGTATTTTTACTTTATTTTAGAAGCGTAGTTATGTCCTGACACATCACAGTTGCTACATGTAGTTACTGTACATCTCTTTCATTACGCTGGAAATTCGGCAATTCCATATATAATTAAAACAGTTCATTACTCACTACTGTGATAATTAATGCAGCTGATTACAGACGAAAATTCTACAAGGTTACATCATCGCAATTATCTTCCAGTCATAAATGAAATTCAATCTATGTAGTCATACAAACAGGAGTGATAAAAAAAAATGATAAAACTTAATAGAAATAACACTGTATTAAAAAAAAAAAAAAAAAAAAAAAAGGTTAGGGTCATAGGGCGTGGTGTACGTTATGCCATTTTGACAGAACAAAATGACAGATAATAAAGAATTGATAATCGGTAGATAACAAAAGTATTAAAGTCAAGCACTGAACTACAATTAGTATGTCATAAATGCAATTTACAATTAGTTTGGCTACTTTATTACAAAACAATTTTTTTTATGTCAAAACAAAGCACAAATATACAATTTGTTGTATATATATAATTAAATATTAACGCTAACAATTATGTAATTATTTTATTATTCCTAATAATGTGTTATACTTTATATGGCCAAAGGTGACAGGCCACCTGCTGTTTTTGACGTTTTGTTAAATATATGGAAAAATACATGTGGAATTATCCTGAAACTTCAGGGGTGTAAACAGAATAGTATAGGTCATCGCGAAGATGTTTTCCCGAAACCCTATGGGGGACAGTCAACAAATTGAAAAGAAACGAATATCTTTCGGCTAACCCTGTCAAAACTAAAGTAGCAAAATCATTCAAACTGTAGATTATGATTTAGTTATTTATGGTAATAAACTGCGTTCAGTTTTTTATGTGGATAGCATGTATACTTGTAGAGCAAGGCTGTCCAACGCGGCGCCCGCGGGCGCCATGGCGTCCTTTGGATCCTTCCTTGGCGCCCTTTTAAAGATTTCCTGTTATTAAACATTTTAGAAGCAAAACTCCTTTATAAAGAATGCTTTCTTTAAAATTATGAATATTTTATCAGATATATTTTTAAAACCTGTGTTTGGCATGCTGTTCGCTTGCCGTTGTATATTAAATACAAAAAGCATACACTGAATGTTTAATCATGCATATTTCTGCAATTCTTAGTTATTGTTTATATAGTGTAGTTATAATAGTTAAGTTCTTAATAGTTGGAAATAGCTCTTTTTCATACTTAAGAAGTAAGAGAAAAATAAAAGGTTTTCATCTGCCCCGTTCACTTTTGAAGATACATGTGAATTAAAGCTCAGGTCTTTTTTCTTTTTATTGTTGTTACACTGGTTTTATATGAAGGATAAAAGGGCTTAATTTTTCTTTTTTGACTTTTGAAATTTTAGAGGGTCTTTTCTTTATTTTTTCCTATAATTTTGCTTAGAAAATGTGAAAGCACTTCCAGACTATCCTTCTAAAATTACCCATAGGGTTTGGTCACCATCATGCTTTTCTGATTACTTTTCATAAAACTAATCCACGCCTTCAAACAGAAAAAAAATCAAATTGTATTTTTACATTCTAAAAGAAACCTAGCAATATCTCTGATTTCCATATTTATTTATTTGTTATTATTGTTATTATAGACGCAATTAAAGTTTCTGGCGCCTTACCCTACAAACATTTTTTATACAGCCTTTTCATTAAAAAAAATGTATAATTTGAAATTTAATACGCGTAACTCCAGTATTGTAGGAATCTTGCTTACCGCTGCAAGATTCATTTGCATTATGTTAATACGTGTGTGTATACTACGAATACTATGAAATAATATTGCCACATATTTTCAGTCACGTAAGTAATGGCGCCCTTCATTGAGTGCCAAAAGCTAAGATGCGCCCCTGGTCACTTAAAGGTTGGACAGGCCTGTTGTAGAGAAACCAAGGTTCACATAAAAACAGTCCCTAATTTTGCCAAGTTTTTTGCTTAAAAATTTCAGAATTCTTAATATAAAAAATATTCTTTTCAGGAAACATACCAAACAACAACGTACACAGAATACTGTAATCAGAATTAAAAAGTAATAAAAATTATATGAATAACGAGCAGGTTTTTTAAATAATTTTTCAATGCGCATACATGAAAGTAATCAAAATATAATTTGCATATGTGTTAGCTAAATGTATAGAACAACTTTTGTGAAAGTCTCAAAAATATAAGTTGAAAATTCTAAAAATTTTCGCCGATAGAATAAGCTCAAAATCCGTTGTTCCCAAAAGGAAGCAGAAAGATGCCATATATCCATTGATTAGAGTCAATACAGCATACATAATATTGCACGTACTTGGATACAGCCTCTGATCTTTTTGCTTCCTTTTGGGATCAACGAATTTTGAACTTATTTTATCGACGCTAGTTTTTAGAATTTTCAAGCTATGTTTTTGAGACTTTCACAAAAGTTGCTCTATACATTTAGCTAACACATTATGCAAATTATATTTTGATTGCGTTCATTCATGCGCAGTGAAAAATTGTTTAATAAATTTGCTCATTATTCATACAATTTTCATTATTTTTTAATTCTGGTTGCAGGGTATTTGTACAATGTTGTTTATTAAATTTTTTGAAAAGAACATTTTTTTTATATTAAGAACTTTGCAAATTATAAGCAAAAAAATTGCCGAAATTTGGGAATTTTGTTTTAATGGAAAACCTTAATTTCTCTACGAGTATGCATGCTATTCTCATAAAAATTAACACAGGTATTAAAATAAGCCATTTAATTACAATCTCTAGTTTGAACGCTTTCGCTATATTACTTTTGAAGGGTTGTGCAAAAGATATTTGTTCTTTTACAATTTGTTAACGGTCCCCTATCCCATGGTGTTTCGAGAAAAACTCTTCGCAGAAACTTGTGACCTGAACTGTTTTGTTTACACACTGGGTTTTCAAGATAATTCTTCATGTATTTTCCTAGATACAGTCGACTCTCGTTAACTCGAAATCGGATAATTCGAATCTTCGCTTAATTCGAACTAAGCATGAAGTCCCGAAATTTTCAATGGCAGAATAACGTTAAGAATTTTCATTAATTCGAACTCATTCTCTCTTGATTTCGTTTAATTCGAACTAACGAGAATTCCAATTTTTCATTTTTCTTTTCTTTCTCGCGGATTTCAGAACATTTGAATAACTTTCTTTCTTTGATATTTGGGAAAATTGATCAGAGCGAATATACATATAATCCAATGCATTTGATATCCCCTTTCTTAGTGCCCCGTCTGTCCATCAGTGACACCTCAAACTTTTTCTTCCATTGTATGCTTGTCTCTAATCATTTAATTAGTTTATGTATTTATACATTATAATTTATTATTAAGTCATATTCTAAAGATAACAGACGAAATATATTTAAAAAAAAACACTATAGCATTAATTCCTTTGTAATAGTACCACATTAAGCATGTTTTTATTTCATATTTTCTATAATTCGAACTTCGGATAATTCGAACATTTCTTATGGTCGAGTTCGAATTAACGAGAGCCGACTGTATTTAACAAAACGTCAAAAATCGCAAGTGGTCGATCACCTTTAGCCATATTGTGTATCACATTTATGAATAGCTGTTACATTAAAATAATAAAATATTTTGTTATTAGAGTATTTATTTTATTAATAATAATATAAAAAATCATTATTAATATTTACTCTCTTGTGACAAAACTAATTATTTATTATTATGTTTCAAAAATCCTTTTATTTTTGAAAATAGGTTATTTTTTGTAGATATATATATGTATATATGATGACGTGAGTTTTAAAGCTCGCCTTACTCAAAATTTAAAAATTGTTTTTTCTCTATCGAGGTATCTCATTGATAACATTGCACCAAAAAATTTCTATCGATAAAAAACGCTTTCCGGAATTGAGAGTAGTTTGGAAGAAGTTATTTTATATTTTCATTTGTTGTTATATTAGATTTTCCTACATTAAGAAGCATTTTTTATATCACCGTAATTGTTTATTGATTACCAATTTACAAAATGTCTGTATCTTTATAGGAACGTTATCTTTTTAACTGTGATCTTAATCTTAAAAAATACTTTTCTTTATTATATACACACCCAGTTAATCAATATGCTTTGATCATGTTTTGTAGACAACAAGAACGAGACTTCCAACGCGTTGACCGTTTATTTATGTGGTACAGGTAGTGTTAATCAGGAATAGGACACGTTCAGACATTCGAGGTTTTTTTAACATATTGGTTCCACTTGCTTTCCCATCATAAATGATTCTACGTAAAATGTACGACATTTTTACTTTCAAGAGAAAGTTGTTGTTAGTGCAGAGTGAGATGAGTTAATGCAGTCAAACTAAATTCAAAGATACTCAATAGAAATAATAAAAAAATATATAGATACTACACTGTAAAAAATTTGACCCTTTTGCTGCATCGTCACACCGCCGCTTTTATAGAATATCTCTCTTTTGACCCATGAGAATGCTCCATAATAGGGTGAAGTAAATCGTTTTCTATAAAAGAGGTGGAGTGATGATGCAGCAAAAGGGTCAAATTTTTTTTACAGTGTATACGCAATGTGATCTGGAAGCCAGCATGTTTTTACATGTTTTGAATATGATTTTGGTAGAAGAAACTACCAGCTCATCTTATAATTTCATACATATTCTTCATAATGAGTATAGCCAGTCATCAATGAAGTTATCTCAGTCGAAGAATCGAGACTTTAACCTTCGACTCAAAGACTTCCGGTACAGTATTTGGAGACGATCATCTATATGAATCTATTTCAGTTAAAACATTCTCTTTGAGTTAATGATTTCTGGTGTAGTATTATTGGAGCACTTATCTAAATATCTATTTCAGTCGAAATAGTCTCTTTGATTTAAAAACTCGAGTACAAAAAATTAAAAACAGACACCTATGAATCTCTCTCAGTAGAAGCAGTCTCTTTGAATTAATGACTTAATATACATTAAATTGGAGGCAGTCATGTATTAATCTATTTCAGTGGGAGCAGTCTCTTTGAATTATTAACTTCTTAAGTTACATTAAACTGGATTCAGTCACCTATGAATCTATCTCAGTCAAAGCATTTTCTTTAAATTAATGATTTCTGATGCAATATACTTGGAGCACTCACCTAAATATCGATCTCAGTCGAAGCAGTTTCTATGAATTAAAGACTCGAGTACAGTAATTAAAAACAGACGTCTATGGATATATATCAGTGGAAGCAGTCTTTTTAAATTAATGACTTAATATACATTAAATTGGAGGCAATCATCTATTAATCAATCTCAATAGAAGCAATCTGTTGAAATTATTGACTTCTTAAGATACATCAAATTGGAGGCAGTCGTCTATGAATCTATCTCAGAAGAAGCAGTCTCTTTGAATTATTTATTTCTTAAGTTACATCAAATTGGAGACAGTCATCTACGAATCTATCTCACAAGGAAGGTCTCCATTGGGGGCATACTCAGAATTTTTTGAAAAAAATACGAATTAAACTACTCATATAGGTAATAAAGGATCAGTGAAAATTAGCGGCGGAATTACATTATTAGATATGTAAAAAAATAAAATAGTTTGGAATAATTGGCGTGAAAAGCTGAAAGCGACGCGGGACAGTGCGTTTCCTCGCCAAAAGCAGACGATTTTAACGAATCTGAAAATTGATTTCAATTGACTTCACTGTTAAAAATCTGCAGCATTTACTGCAACGTCACTCCACTACTTTTAAAGAATATCCTCTTCTGACCAATGAGAATGCTCCATAGCACCGTGAATTGGCCGTGTCATACACTGTTAAAAATCTGCTGCATTTTGTTGCAACGCACTCCTCCGCTTGTATATAATATATCTATTCCAACCAATGAGAAAGCTCCATTTCACGGCCAAGTAACCGTTTTCTATACAAGCAAGGGAGTGCGTTGCAACAAAATGCAGCAGATTTTTAACAGTGTACTTTTCAATTTGGAACAATTTTAATCAATTTAAATTGTGTTTTAAATGATAAAATATATTAATTGCATTTTGTTTAAGTACGTATAAACGTATGTGACAAAATTACACTTAAAGTAAAGTAAAAATGCAAAACTAAAATTACTTAAACTAACCTTATTTAAATAAATTGAACATAGAAAGTTTTTTCTTTAAAAAGTATTCGAAGCGTAAAAGCGTATTTTTCAAACTTTCGTTTTTTCGCCAACCGGAGATAAATCGCCAAATAAACGAAATTTTTATTATTTTTTTACGGACGTTATAAGGAGTTCCGCCGAAATGTTTTTTATAAACATGTATAACTATATGAGAAGAACATTCTGTAATTTTTTCAGATTTTTCTGAGTATGCCCGTATGGAGACCTTCCTTGTCAGTAAAAGCAGTCTCTTTGAATTATTTACTTCTTAAGGTACATCAAATTGGAGATAGTCATCTATTAATCTATCTCAGTAGAAGTAGTACCTTTGAATCAGTGATTTAACGTACACTAGCGGCCTTCGCCCGCTACGCTGGTCGGTTTATCTAAAGAAATCTTGAAGAAGTAGATAAGGTTCAGACATACATTAAAAAAAAAAAAAAGCAAGTCGATCATTCAAAAAACGTTGGGAAATATCAAATATTTACTGTAATTTTTTAAGAAAAACAAAGTTTCGAAAAAAAAAAATTAAATCGAAAAAAAAATTACACTGACATATTAATGCAAGGAAATTTTCCCAGAGAGAAAATTCGCCTTGAATACAATATTTCAAATTCTTTTAATTGCTTATAGGCGTTAATGCCAACATAGTGAAAAAAAATTCCATGCTGGGAATCGAACCCGGGCCATCAGTATGGCGCACTGACGTTCTACCGACTAAACCACATGGAACGACAGCCAGCTTGAAACTTTCTCATACTTAAGTAGACTGGCGAAAACATAACGATAGCGCGTTTTAAAATCGCACAGTGACATCTATTGGATTTTATATGTACTAAAAAACGTTATGTACTAAAAAACGTGAGCAGCGCACCTAATAGTTTCTTTTGTTTCTTTTTGTTACTTTTTTGTCTGTTGTCCGATTTTGATGAAACAAAGCCTATACACTGCCCGGGAGTGTGCATTCTTCATTAGTGAAAACCGCATAAAAATCCATTCAGTAGTTACGAAGATAACCTCGAACAAACAGACAGACAGACAGACAAAAAATTCAAAAATTTTTTTTTTGTGTTTCATTGGTTTTTTTTTATCGCCCTGACTCCATTTTTGTCAATTATCTTCAATGTACAGACACACCGGGTCCTACTGTTTTATTATATGTATAGATTAAACTGGACGCAGTCATTTATGAATCTGTCTCGGTCAAAGCATTTTCTTTGAATCGCATCGACGTATAATTTGTCATTTATTATCTATGTTCTCTACAAAAATGGGTTTTTTTGTGTGCTTTTTAGAGAAAACTTGTTATTGTAAATTATTAATCGATACATTTTAGTCCAATCCATGAAAAAATAGTAATGATAACGCAAAACGAGATTTACTTTTCCTTGCGTATTCAGCCAATCGGTTTCCAATGGTTCATCATAATTAAGCGCTTTTATACACGCATTATGTTCTACCTGATGAAAAAATATATGACAGACATTTTCCCAAAACCATACTCAAATCCGCTCCTCCCTCTTTTTTTCCCGTAGTTTCGTGATCTTGTTGAATTACAGCAGTGCACAGTTATTATCTACATTCTCCATAGAAATGTTCCTTGCACTCTGCTTTTAAGGTGGTTCTCAATTTATCTGCTAGACAACGCAAAACTTTCCGATGCACTTTTTGACTCATTTTTATACGTAAAAGTACAACATTTGCTGATATAATCATTCGAATGATTTGGAGTCGATAAGCATTTTGAATTTTTAGGTGCATTCATAATTTTGTAAATACGTAGCACCTATAGTTGTCGTTCAGTCCGTCCGTCTATCCGCATATAACAACGCAAAAAACTACCCAACCGAATCGTTTGGAATTCCAAATATATAATTATTACATAATTTTGTCACATAATTTCAAATTTTATGAAAATCGGATGTATAGTTCAAATACAGGGATACTCAGTCAAGGGTATTCCATTACATTACGGTCAACAGGTAAAAATAGTTTCAAGTACATTTTAATGATATTACACTCTTTCGAATACTATAAAATTGACATGAATCTATGAAGTATATACCAAAAATATACATTGTCTGTGATGCAAAGAACACTTACTATTAATTTACAGGCCACAAAAAATTATTCCACTACATAATGGTATACGGGGAAATTTTGTTTAGCGTACATTTTAATTAAACTATTTTACATTTTATGAAATTCATATCCGTTGCTGAGGTTTACTACATTTACTTCCTGTATAACAGAAAGCAGATAGTATTTACAAGAACACACAAAAGATTTTGGCCACTATACTGTGTCCTAAGTAAGTGTATACTATTACACCAAGATCTAAATATTTTTTAAACTTCGTTATAGTCGTAGCACAAACGTACCTCATTTGATGCACTTCACGTCCAATTTCCAACTTGATGATTTATTTTTATACGTAAAAGTACAATATTCGCCATCAAGATTACTGTAGTGATTTGGAATCGATTAGCGTTTTTAATTTTTTGATAAATAAATTACTTATCTAGTTATAAGCTATTCTTCTCACGCGACAACAAATTTTTCCCTTTTCTCGTGTTTCCGCGTCTGGAATTCGGTTCAATAAAAATATTTTCTGAGCGATTTTCTATCTTTATCAAATAATTCCGAAGTTGTACGTCAAGCGTTGCAAATGAGGTGCGTTCATTCTAAACGAAGTTTTAAAAATATTTAGATATTGATGTAATTGTATGCAGTACTTCCGACACAGTATAGTAGCCAAAATCTTAAGTGCATCCCTGTATTTACTATCTATTTTCTGTTATACAGTAAGTAACTTGTATTAAACCTCAGCAATGTATATCAATTTCGTAAAATGTGAAATAGTTTAATACACTACATGGCCATTGATGTACGTCCACTTGCGATTTTAGACGTTTTGTTAAATATCTAGAAAAATACATGAAGAATCATTCCGAAACTCTTAGTGTATAAATATAATAGTATAAGTCATACATTTCCGTGAATATTTTTTCCTCGAAACTTGATAGGGGACCATCAACAAATTTAAAAAGAATGAATATCTTTTGAATAACCCTGTCAAAACTAATGTAGCAAAAGCGCTCAAACTCTAGATTATGATTAAGTGCCTTATTGTTATATACTGTGTTCATTTTTATGAAAATAGCAGGCATATTCGCAGAGAAATTAAGGCTTTTATAAAAATGGTTCCAAATTTTTCCAAGTTTTTTACTTATAATTTTCAGAGTTCTTAATATAAAATAATACTTTTTCTGAAAATATGACAAACAACATTACACACAATACCCTGCAATAAAAATTAAAAAAATAATGAAAATTGTATGAAAAATGAGTAGGTTTACTAAATAATTTTTTCACTGCGCATGCATCAACAATATCAAAATTTCATTTGCATATTATTTTAGCTAAATGTATAGGGCAACTTTTATGAAAGTCTCAAAATCATAGCTTGAAAATTCTCAAAGTAATCGTCTATAGAAAAAGGACAAAATCCATTGTTCCCAAAATGAAGCAAAAAAATGAGGGATTTTATCCAACTGTAGTAGTACGTCCCATATTGTTTATTCTATATAGACACTAATCAATGAATATATGGATACAACCCCTCTTGTTTTTGCCTTATTTTGGGAATAACAGATTTTCAACTTATTCAATTGACGATTATTTTCAGAATTTTCAAGTTATGATTTTGCGACTTTCACAAAAGTTGCTCTATACATTTAGCTAACATGACATGCAAATGAAATTTTGATATCGTTGACGCATCGCAGTGAAAGATTATTTAGTAAACCTACTCATTTTTCATACAATTTTTATTATTTTTTATTTTTGGTTACAGGGTATCGTGCGCAATGTTGTTTGTCATATTTTCAGGAAAAAAAAATATTATTTTATATTAAGAATTCTGAAAATTATAAGCAAAAAACTTGGCAAAATTTGAGACCATTTTTATAAAAACCTTAATTTCTCTGCGAGTATGCATGCTATTTGCATAAAAATGAACACAGTTTATTACAATAAGGCACTTAATCATAATCTAGAGTTTGAGCGCTTTTGCTACATTAGTTTTGACAGGGTTATTCAAAAGATATTTATTCTTTTTTAATTTGTTGACGGTCCCCTATAGAGTTTCGGAAAAAAATCTTCAAGGAAATGTATGACTTATTCTATTATATTTATACACTAAGAGTTTCGGGATGATTCTTCATGTATTTTTCTAGATATTTAACAAAATGTCTAAAATCGCAAGTGGACGTTCATCAATGGCCAGGTAGTGTATAATTAAAACGCGGCTCAAGGAATATTTCTCTCTATACCATTATGCATGGAATACTTTTGTGTAACCCTGTAAATTAATAAAAAATATTTTTTCTACCCCAAATTGTATAGAATGTATATCTTAGTGCATTTTCATAGATGCATATCAATTTTATAATTTCGAAAGAGTGTAACATCATTTAAATGTACTTGAAACTATCTTTTCCCATTGTTCCTAAGGTAACGGCATACTTTTGACTTTTCCTGTAATTAAACTATACATCCTATTTTCATAAAATTTGAAATGGCTCGACAAAATTATGCAACAATTATATATTTTAAATTTCAAAAAATTCAGTTGAGTAATTTTTGCTCTATTGTATGTGGACAGACGGATTAAAAAAAAATAATTACGGCTATAGATATTTCGTATTTACATAATTACGAACGTATCAGGAAAGTAGTGGAGGGTACACGCCGTGTACCTTCTGGGTTTTTTTAAGGAACACCTTATACCCTCTTTTTCCCAAGGAAGCTATAGTATATTACTCTATGGTATACCCCTGCCTTGAGCGTATACTGTTTTATCTACATCTATACTACTGAACGCACCTAAAAATGGAAAATGACATTATATTACAAAGTTTCTGAATAAGAACGCATGCATCTTCGAGCAAAACTAAGCTCAAAAATAAATCAAAAAGTTGCTTCTTTGCATTCGATAACACTTTAAAAGAAAACTCGTTGCTCTAAATTATTAATCGATCGATACATTTATAATCAAAACTCTGATTAAAAAAATAATAATAATAACGTAAAGCAAAATGTACTTTCCCTTTCTCATTCAGCCAGTTTGCACTGATTCATTTCTCCGAAGTTTTTCAAGAACTGGGGCAGCGACTTTCTGCAAGTTTTTGGTCAACACTCCGATTTCTCTTTTTCTCTGCAAAAGGGCGTTCGATCTCGGAGAAAGAGTTGAGAAAAGTTTTGCTCTCTCTCCTCCATCCAACCTAACGTCCAGGAATGGGGGTCAGACAGACAGAGTCCAGAGAGCCCAAGGGAAAGGTGTAGACTGTGCGGATTGCGAAACCTTTGCCCTCGAAAACTGAGATGGTATAAAAACTTGAGGCACTGCACCTAACCTAGTTTTTTAATAATCCACGGGACTTTCTCTAGAAGAGAAGCATGGAGCTGAAAGCGGTAAGTCCAAAAGGCTATTTTTTTACCCCATCTTCTTTTCACCGTAGGATATGGGATATATGCGGAAGATAGTGTGGATTAAAAATGGCATTGACTACTTTATTTATTTAGTATAACTTGGGGCGTTATTTAGTTTGATTTATTTATACAAACATAATTCGAAATTTGATGCGTATTTTTTTATTTTTATTTTTATTGATTTTTTTTATGTAAGATTAATTCTCTAATGTCTATTTAAAAAAAGACGTAGAATGGTGCTGAAAGAGGCAAGTTCAACGGATTTTTTTCTCGGTCTTCTTTTCACAATATAGGATATGGGATATCTGCGAAAGATGATCTGAATTGAGAATGATATTGATTACTTTATTTGTTTTAACTTGCGGCATTATTCAGTATGATTTATTTACACAAACATACTATAAAGTTTGATACTTTTTTTTTTTTTTTTTTTTTTTTTTTTTTTTTGTATGTGTGTGTATGTGCTTGAGAGAGAGGTTAATTCTCTCTGCTCATTTGGAAAAACGCTTACAATAGAGCTGAAAGCGCTAAAAGAATTTTTTTTCTACAATCTTTTCACCGTAGGGTATGGGATAAATGCGGAAGATGGTGTGAATTAAAAATGATATTGATTACTTAATTTATTTATTGTAACTTGGGACATTACTTAATTTCATTTGTTTACGCAAACATAATCTGAAATTTGAGGCTTGTTGTTTTTTTACGCGTGTAAGAGAGATTAATTCTTTGTTGCCTATTTGGAAAAACATCTAGCATGGAATTAAAAGCGGGAAGTCCAAAGGAATTTTTATTTCGATCTTCTTTTCACTGTAGGATATGGGATATATGGGGAAAATTGTGCGGATTAAAAATTGCACATTGATTACTTAATTCATTCGTCATAACTTGGGACATTGCTTAGTTTGATTTGTTTACACACACGTAATCCGAAATTTGATACTTTTTTGTGAGATTATTGTTTATTGCCCATTTAGGGAAAAAATGCCAAGAATGAAGCTGTAAGAGGCAAGTCCAAAGGATTTTTTTTTTTTTTCGATCTTCTTTTCACCCACCAGAATATACTAACTTAATCTAACTCAATTACCTATCTCCGTATTTAATTACTAGCTGACCCGCGCGGCGTTGCTCGGATCCGTGATAACCATGATGCATAGTCTAACCTATAATATTGACAAAAATGAAAGAAAAAAATCGATTCTAAAAGAACAAGAACTCAAAAAATCATAAAAAAAATATTTCGAAAATCGCATTAAAAATCGATAAAATTCAAAAATAGTAGCAGACAAAAATTTGTAAATTAGGCTAAAATTTTAAAATAATTTTCTTTTTATCAATGTTAAAAAATAGTCGCAAAATGCGAAAAAAAATACCAAAAATCTGATTAAAAGATTCGTTAAATATTCAAAAATTGCTGCACGAATTCTTAACAAGCTTTATTGAAAAGAGAACTAAATTTACTGTGTTCGGTTAAGAGAATGAAATACGAAAAGAAATACGAAGAAATACGAAATAATGAAATGAATGCCTTTCACTAATCTGGTAAAATCGCCTCAAAACATAAAAAGAATGCTAAAAATCGACTAAAAATTAAATAAAAAATGTAATTCGAAAATCGGGATTCGAGGTGCAAAACTTGATAAACACAGGTAATACTTTCCCTCCAAATTTTGTAACTCTACGTGCAGCGGTCTCTTCAGAACAGCGCTGACACACTCACAAACTTCTCTCTTTATTAGTATTAGATTTGTAACACATGGTTTCAATTATAAGTAAAATTATGTCATATCCCATGATTTTGTGTTATTTATATAAATGATGAGGCGCTTTGAATAAGTTCAAAATGTTTAATGCTTTGTTTTTAAAATAATTTTTATTTGTTATCCATTACTTTAAATTGTCTGTATTTTTGTAATTGCTTTTAAAATAGCAATTTGTTTTTTATAGCGCTTTTTTAGAGAGCTACATGTTATATAAAATTGTCTTGAAGCAGTAATGTACGAAATGTACAGAAGTGAATAAGTAAAAATTTTTACTGTGCGTTAAGATACCATTTGTAGTGTCCATTAGTAAGGGAAAATTATTAAATATATATATTTATGTTTTTGCGATACAAAAAGTAAAATAAAATAAAAGTATCCTAAGAAATTGTCAACAAAATTTTCGCTGTTCAATCTTTTTTAGTTATCAGTTTGTTAATATAAATCCATAAATAGAAATTAAAAAGTACGTAAATAGGAGAGGTTAATATGTATTTCTGTATGCTAAAACAAGTTGGAAATTGCACGTAAAGCGTAGCAAATGAGGTGCATTCGTACGATAACGAAGTTTTAAAAATATTCAGATCTTGCTGTTATAATAGAAGTACATTGGATACAGTGTAGTGGTCGAAATCTTTTTTGTCTGTTCCTGTAAACATACAGAAATAGTAACTCTTATTGCACCTAAGCAACATAATATCATATTCATAACATGTGAAATAGCTTAATATAATTAAAACGCGTACCAAGCAATGTTCTTCCCATACCATTATGTGATGAAATATTTTTGTGTGGCCTTGTAAATCAATAACAAATGTTCTTTACACCACAATTTGTGTAAAATGTACATGTACTTCATAGATTCATATAAATTTTATTATGTTCAAATGTATGTAACACCATTAAAATGCATTTGAAACTTTTTTCCCCATTGACCGTAATATAACGGAATACTTTTGATTGTCCCTGTAACTGATCTGAGCATCCGATTTTCATAAAATATAAGAGGATTCGACAAAATTATGTAATAATTACATATTTTAAATTTAAAACGATTAAAATGCATTTGAAACTTTCCCCCATTGACTATAATGTAACGGAATAATTTGTATTGTCCCTGTAATTGATCTATTCACCCGATTTTCATAAAATTTGAAATGACTCGACAAAATTATGTAATAATTATCTATTTCAAATTTCAAACGATTCGGTTGGGTAGTTTTTGCGTTGTTACATGCGAACGGACAGACGGACGGACTGAACGACAACTATATTAATAGGTGCTACGTATTTACATAGTAATTACGAACGCACCTAAAAAAGGTAACTAATGCTGTCACCGCTGCTGACAATGAATTTTTTGTGATGACCGGAAGTCTTTCTTTGTTAATATTAAAAGAGCTGTTGAACACAAAAATATGAAAATTAGTGATATTATAGAAAAATGTTTGATAAACATGCCGGTGCGGACAATTTTTAATCTAATGATTATTTTAAGAGACATTTAATGTTAAAATGGGTCAACATTCTTCCATTAAAAAAGTTTTATAGAAGCAAAACTACACGTAGGAATTTAATCATTTTTATAAAATACTAAACAGTTTGATATATTTAAAACGCGCCCCAAACAATGTTTCCCTTTATACCATTACTAGCAGCCCGCCCTCGCTTTGCCTCGGTCTCGTGCCACTGCTGACACCGCAAATTGTAACCATCCCATTAAATTCAACTACTAAAAACATAACCCTCCTTTTAGGTAGTCGGGTAAAAAGTAGCCTATATGTTAATCTAAGGTGTCAGATACCTTCATAGAAAATTTCATAAAAGTCGATCCATCCGTTCTTGAATTATAAATGGTGTAAAGAACCCGACTTTGTTTTATGTATATAGATTACAATCAATAATATTGTCAGCGCACGCAATGTAAGAATTTTTTAAGGTCATTTTTCTACACCTTGGGTTACATTATTGGCAGTTTAGTAAGTATCCCTAATTTTAAGAACAATTCTAAATAACGGACACCTCGGGAATGCAGAAATCGTCCGTTATTCGGAGGTGTCCGCTATTGGGAAAACCTCAAAGATTCAAAAATCACTAAGAAATGTTTAATGTTTCATTAATTGACTTTTATATGTCCTAAAACATCTATTATATATTTAATCAGAAATCAAAATTATTTTTAAGCAATAAAACTGAAATAAAATTGTGCACACCTTTATCCACTGTTTATTACATTCTTACGAAAAAATCTGTTGCAAAAATTAACTATTGCTAGCGATTACATGTAATTTGTTTTTCCATATGGCGTTATTGTACATCTGTTCCGGGCAGTGAATGGGGATTGCACTTTTTGACCATTAAAATAATAAAATCTCAAAAATTTTCGGGGGGGGGGGGGTATTTCAGTGCTCAGGGAGATGTCCTCCGGGGAAACCCCCTGAATTCAAACTGAGTGTGGAGGGAGGTGGGATTTTGCTCCGCTCACGATCTACATTTATCTATGATCACAAAATTTATGATACATTGTTCTGATAAATTTAGAGGTCTTTTTACTTGATTTTTCATTTTTTTTCCTCGTTAAAAATACTTTTTCATTCTAAATCGCCGAAAATAGTGTCCGCTATTCGGAATGTCCGTTATTCAGAGGTTAAACATACAAAAATTCAGGTTTTGGGAGTGGGGATTGGAAAACTGTCCGTTAAATATGGGTGTCCGCTATTCGGGAGTGTCCGTTATGGAGGTTTTACTGTATAGCCTTTGTTCACCGGAAATAGTGTAGTTTTCCAACGGTGAAAGAATTTTTAAAATCCGTCAAGTAGTTTCGGAGCCTATTCAATTCAAACAAACAAACAAACAAATCTTTCCTCTTTATAATATTAGTATAGATAATCAATAGGAGCACCCGCGATGTAAGGATTTTTTAATGTCATTTTTCTCCATCTTGGGTTACATTATTGGCATTTTAGTAAAGATCCTTTTTTTTAAAAAAAAAAATATATATATATATATATAATATAGCCTATGTTCACCGGAAATAGTGTAGCTTTCCAACGGTGAAAGAATTTTTTTAAATCCGTCGAGTAGTTTCGGAGCCTATTCAATTCAAACAAACAAACAATCAAATCTTTCCTCTTTATAATATTAGTATAGATTTAATAGCCCTGTAAATTAATAACAAATATTCTTTTTATCACAGAATGTACAGATGTATATTTTAGTATATACTTCATAGACGCACATCAATTTTATTATATTCAGAAGAACGTAACATCATTAAATTGCACTAGAAACTATTTTTTCCCATTGGCCTTAATGTAATGAAATACTCTTGATTGTCACTGTAATTAAATTATACATCCGATTTTCATAAAATTTGAAATGTATAGAAACACGACATTATACAACATAATCGACAAAATATGCAAAAATTATATATATTTTAAAGTTTAAATGATCCGGTTGAGTAGTTTTTGCGTTGTTATATGCGGATAGACAGACGGACTGACGAACTGAACAACGATTATAGGTGGTACGCATTTATATAAATAGGAACGCACCTAAAAAGAACATAATACTTTGCAGCAATCATGCATTTGCACGGACACAGAGAAGAATTTGGTTACTATTCAGCGTCTATGAACAATAATTGCTGGAAGGGCGTTTTCAGTTGTAGTATTCGTTTTAAATGTAACAATTTTTTTGCATATTACTTTTGTATGAAATCCTTTTACAGTATACAGGGTGATTCTAAATTCATGGTACAAATTTTAAGGATTGGTACAGGACACTGTAACAATAATTTATTGTATAGGAATGTGTATGAGGTACAAACACCAGGGGAACAATTTGGCCCTTTTTAGACAATCAAAAGTAATCCATTACAATACGGACAACGGGGAAAAAAGTTTCAAGTGCATTTTAATCGTTTGAAATTTAAAATACATAATTATTATATAATTTTGTCGAGTTATTTAAAATTTTATCAAAATCGGATGCATAGTTCAATTACAGGGCAATTAAAAGTATTCCGTTACATTACGGTCAATGGGATAAAATGTTTCAAATGCATTTTAATGGTGTTACACTCATTTGAACATAATAAAATTGATATGCATCTATAAAATACATATTATAATATACATTTTGTATAATCTGTGGTGCAAAGAACATTTGTTATTGATTTACAAGGCTACACAAAAGTATTCCATTGCATAATATTATAGGGAGAACATTGCATGGTGCACATTTTAATTTAATTAACCATTTACAATTTTATGAGATCGATATATGAGAATGATATTTTTAAAAATTCGTTATCGTACGAACGCACCTCCTTTGCTACGCTCCACGTGCAACTCCAAACTTGTTTTATTTTAAGATTTCGCATTCACACTAGAAAATTCCTATATTATTCTTCGCTTTATTATAAATAGACATTTCACAATTACACACACACACACATTAAAAAAAAATTCTCATTGAAAATTTTTGGTATGAAATCAATTCTTTTAATAAAAAAAAAAATAAAAATTAACTCCATTTTTATTTTTTTTATGTATTTTCCTGTGTTTAACAGATTTTCTAATTTTGCATGTTTTAAAAGATTTTGATTTCATACTTGAAATTTTTAAAGATGATTTTTTTTCTTCCTGTAATAATGAAACGTCCGTCTATAATAAAAAAAATTTCTGGTGTGAGAAATTTTGAAATAAAAAAAGGGCCAGTTTGGCCCTTTTGGTGTTTTTACATCAACGAGTCACTTGCGCTCATGCATTTCTATACAATAAATGATTGTTACAGTGTTCTGTACCAACCCTTAAAGTTTGTATCATGAATTTAGAATCACCCTGTAAAGGGTTGTAAAAAACATTTTGAATGCATTTCCATTTATTGATGGATAGGTATCTTCAGTTGTGCCGTGCATTTCCTAACTGAATTGAATTTTAGAATACTATGTAACATAGTACATACAAATTTTTTGGAGATATACAGGGTTGCACAGAATAATTCGGATATTTTTCCGACTATTGACAGGTAACTGCCGGAATTGGGTTTTCAAATGTGTTATGACTTTTTCAAATTGTTTATTGAGACATCGCCTTTCAGGTTATTAAAGAGGCTACTTCAGCCAAGAGAAAAGGCCCCTCTTTAATGTTAATCCTATGAAAGAATTTTTTAAGATATCTTGTTCAAATTTGAATATTTTATTTTATTTTATTTTATTTTATTTTATTTATTTTTTTTTATTTATTTATTTATTTTTTATTTTATTTTCTATTGGATAGCTGAGATTGGTCTGTGCAAAAACCGTTCTTTACTTTATCGATTTTGATTGAAAGTATTTTTATGAGGATGCTTTCATTTTCAAAACCGGTTTTGAAAGTGAAAGCATCCTCATAAAAAATATCAATCGAAATTGAAAAAAAAAATGGCCTTTGTACAGATATAACTCAGCTATCTAATTTAAAAAAATCATAATTGCAATGCAAACGAATATCTTAAAATTTTTCTTCCATAGGATTAGCATTAGTGAACGAGTCTTTTCGGGTGATTGAAAGAATCCCATCGTTACGGTAGTCTAAATATATTGAAAAGTGTTTCATAATCTTTACTTCATGCACGATTTTTTTTGCTTCTTAAATTCTAGATCAAATTTCTGGTCACTTGATAAACTTCATGGTATTATCATTTCCAGTCCAACATTTGATGTGCTTGGTTGATGATCTCGTATCTTTCGGAAGTCGCTTATCGGTTACAGTTTGATTCACGTCTTATCTCTGATGCAAACAGATTTATATTCACGAGTGCTCCGTTCGTTAACAGAATATATTGACAAAAGAACGGATGGATGCAATATCACCAGTAATGTCACGTATAACTAGCATGAAGTGATAATGGTCACTTAGAATGAATCATTTTGGAAGTAATTAGTCAAGTGATAGGTTTGGAATTTCCATATAAGGAACGACTATTATATTTGTTTTGTGTATGATTGGTACATGGTAACTTAACGAAGTTTTCTTAAAAGTGGAACATCTCTATCACATGTTGAATTTCACTAGTGAAATAAAACAATCCTTTTATGAAATATATATATATATATATATATATGTATATTAAAAATTATTCGATGTTCAAAAAATAACTGGGCAAATTTTTAAATCCAAAAAAGAAATGAAATACTTTAAAATAAAAGACAAATACAGAATATAGACTGTACCATATAATGTTTCAACAGGTCGGGTAAACCGATTTTTATTCAAACCCGAACTGCATATCGAATCTGGAAGAGTTGGCGCTTTTTTTTCCCCTTTTTTTCCGGTTGTGGGTTGGGTTGGTTTTAATTATTTAGGATTTAGTTCGATTTCAGGTTGATATTGTCGATATGAGTGTTGCCAATCGGTCTTGAAATAACCCGACTTTTCATAAAAGTCTAATTTTTTTTTTCTCATGACATACTATATATTTGAATAGGAACGACCCTATATACACTATAAAAATGTCGATACCATGAAATTAACAATAACAAACCGTAAATAAATAGTGTTATACCATCTTATAAATATACTAACATCTTATAAATAAATATAACGTATGTTACTGTTGTTTTATGGTTTATTATTATTCATTTTAAGATACAAAACTAGTATTACATTATAAAATAAGCATTTTTACTTACCCATCATACGTAGTATAGGGTAAGTCTTGCAATCGTTTTGAAAATCGAAAAAAAATATTTTGACGGATTTACACGTTTTCGACACTGGAGATTTCGAAAAACATATTTTTAGAAAAAAAAATTTGCCGTCTGTCTGTCAGTAAACGCTCTATCTCCCGAACGAATTGAGATAGAGACTTGAAATTTTGTATGTACTTAGTATGTAAGAATGGAACGAAGCCTATTTAATATCAGTAACCTCGATTATCTGGAACTATTTTTTTTCGGACTCTCGAAAAATTCGTTCTGATGAAAGGTATATAAAATTTTTCGAATTTTTTTTTATTTTAAGGAAGGATTGTAAAAGGCAATAAAATAACACAAATTTTGCATAAAGAACGAAGTTGATCGAATTATTAGTTGCCGAGATATCTGTAATCCTATTTTCCACATTCTTCGATTTTTCATGACCCTGTATTTCATTCAAATTTCAATTCAAAGGTATATTTTAATTGTAAATGAGATGCTTAATACGACGCAATAAACTGTTAGTTAATAAGATTATTTTTGGAGTTATAAGGATTTTCTTTTTCGCAATTCAGTACTACTTGAGTAGTTAGGCGTGTTGTATAATTTATCGAAAGAGATTCATCAGCAACTCATTAATACAGCATTACTATGTACAATAAAAATATAAATACACGTTTAAATTTTGTTTTGGAATTGCAATCCATTTTATAAATAGTTTTCAAATGTATTATTTTCATATATTATATATGCATATATATGATGGGTAAGTATTACGGTGGCCCCCAACGACTAGTTTTAAGTGTTGGCTGTTCTTCATGAAAGATAAAATTCATATTAAAAATGTGATTGTACATTTTTTTTTTTCACAATTGTATTGAATTAAAGGTTGATTTCTTTTGAGTTCGCGTCTGAATACCCGTTTCACACATAACTCTAGAAATAAAAAAAATTATCAAAGGATCAACAGCGTGAAAAATAATAGGAATGCTGGCCAAAACTGCCGTTGTAAAAATTTTAGGATAAAACTGTTTGAATCAAAGTTTATTATTTATAGCTCTCTGTATAATCGTAACTTATTAAATTTTAATTAATTTAATATGATACATTTATGAGAATTCATAAAATTAACCGATTATTACTAATAATTACCAAACAAGGTTGGTAACTATAATAAATTTCAACTCGTTTAACTTGAGATTTTTATTTTGTATACTTTTTTCTATACATTCATTGTAAAAGTATGCATTTTAAAGTTGTGTAATTTATTCTTTTAATATTTCAGTGGTTAAAATTTTTGCCTAATTCATTCAGCAATTATAAAAAGAATTATTTTAAACTATTTAGTCTTTTGCGTTTTATTAATAGAACACTTCTTTGATTGACGATTATCATCTCTTAGCAATTGTTTTTGTTATTCGATTCAAACAGTTATGATAGTACATATTTTTTATAAAGTATATATTCGTTACTAAGCTTAATTAATCCTATTGACCGAACTTCAACGGTAATTATTAATAATAACCTGTGAGTTTGATTAATATGCAACTTTGATCGAGTTTAAGAAAATACGTGGTTATAATTAATAATAAACGGTTATTATTAATAATTACCTAATTTATTAAACTAACCGTAACACATGCATTACTAACTTTTTCGTGCGTTTTAAAAAAAGTGCAGACTTAACGAAAATAGAAAATTTTAGTTTGAAAACGCACACGGGTTTTGAACTCTCCTTAAGAAAGTTCTTAGTACAATGAGGGTTCTCTCTGGCTTTTGACCAATATTAGCAATTTGGCAAACAAGAAATAAAAAACATTAACCGAATGGGGAAAAAAAAAAAGTCGAAAAATAGATTCGGTGTAAAGCATTGAAAAATCTAACTTTAATCCCTTATCGTATCCTATTTTTTCGAACATGTTTTTAAATAACCCATTTTTTGTAACTGCTTATAAAGTAGGAAATCGATAATCTGCTACAGATACTATTAAAATTAAGTACAATCTAAAATAGTTCTAAGTATGTAAATGTTTCAGATAATCTTTTAGCAGTCTAAATAAAAATTCTAAATAGGGATCTTTGATTTGCCGTTGTGAAAATGCACAGTAATAAATGCTATGAGATTTCGATTTCAGTGATTGACCGGCCAATGATACTTGCTTACTATACTAATAAATAGTACGGCAAATGTCTAATTTCAAATCCTTATCCTTCCTCAAAACTTTACATTATCAAGACTTCTCTATTCGGTGCTTGATGCAAGCAATTTTGTTTACTGAGCGAGGCAAATGCATAGATAGTGATTAACTTCAACAGAAAAATACCTATCGAATAACTCTATTTATTTTTAATTATTTATTGAACCACATACATCTGACTTGTGGGCTCGACATGAAAGCCTGCTTATAAATCATCGTCAATATACAGAGACGAGACAGCACAAGAAAATTTTACATCACAAGAGAAATACAACCAGGAGCTTCACACAAAGAGTGTGTGCAATGGAGCCAGCGGGATTCGAACCCTCAACCTCCTACTCTCACAAGCGATTAGCGGAGTGACGTTTTAACCACTCAGCTACGGCAGAGCCGTAGCTAAGGGGGTGCTATGGACGGCTCAGCCCCCCTCCCCCCTAAAAAGTTTTTAGCCCCACCCCCTGGAAAAGATTCGAAGGTCACTTAATCAACTGATATTTCGAAATTCCAAATTAAATTCTGTTCAAAAATCTAATTTAGTTTTGTGGCCCTTTCACAGTTTTGCAGAAATACTAAATTGTAACGAAAATTGGTATCTCAACACTCCCTCATCCTATTTGCACATAGGAAACTAACATGGTATTTAATATTGCATTAGTTATACACTCGAATTTTTCATCATCCTATTCTTTTCTTAGCATAAAATGAAGTTATTACAACACTTCAATAAGAAACATACAATGTGAATATGCACTAATTTATCTTTCTGCGTTATGGAGAAAGAGAGAGAAAATATGAGTCCCCTTACATACTCTTAACCCCCCCCCCCTTTCTACATTTTCTTGTGCCCCCCTTATTATTCACTTCTAGCTACTGACCTGCTCGGAAGCAGGGCCTGTTTACCGAATAGGCCCGTGAAGCTCATGCTTACCTACTGGAACACAAAAGCCCCCCCCCCCCCCCTGAATACTTTTCAAAGCTAATTTTTAGAAGAAAAAACATTCAATCAAAGTTAAAAAAAAAAAAAAAAAAAAAAAAAAAAATTTATAAAACTTTTTTTTTTTACTATATTGTAATTAGGAAATCGTAAAACATATTCTGAAATTCATATATTCTCAACTGTAGTTCTACAATGGTAAGTGATAAAATTAATTGGTTATGTATAATTAAGTATATAATAAAATTGTCTTTCATATGGGATATAGGTAGTTAGTGTTAATTTAATATTAATAGTGTTACAGTTACTCAAAGGTTTCATTATAAAATTTCAAATTATTTTAGTTTACAAAAAATGGATTAAAAAAAAAAAGGTTGAGTAATAGGGGACCCCCTGTATGACATAGGGCTTCCCTTACTTCTAAGTCTTAAGCGGGCCCTGCACGGAGGCCCTCGAATAACTCATTCGGTGTCTTAGGCTGTTGTTAAACTGAATTCTTATTATACTATTCTATTATTTTAAGGGTGTATTTGAAAAAACGCTTTTCCATCTTCAACAGCTCGAAATTTTCCGATACAATTTCAGACACATTTTTAAAAGTAGAAACATGAAACTTGGTGAGGGGATTTTTGAAGAGATGTTGTACAAGGTGCCGTGTAATGTATTTTTACGCTCAATTCATTAGAATTTGATTTATAAACAATTATCTTCTCAGTATGACCGTTTTTTTTCGTTAACCGATCTCCCTCTTCGGAAAAATCTGTTCAAAATGCCGTTTTTGATTGCTTTTTTTGCAAAATTTTCTGCATTTATCAAAGAATTGACAATCACGACACCTTGTGTACTCTCTAAATAAGACAATTTAACAGTTTGATGCATTTGAGAGCAAAAATGAATTTAAAAATAAATCTGAAAATAAGCAGTTTGAATCGAAATACACCCTTAACATAATCAAACTGATTGGTAAAGTTATCACACGAATTGATTCTTTCCAACGGAGAGTTAGCTTAAACGGTAAAATATTGGCCTTGTAAGCAAAGGATCTGGGTTCGATTCCCAGCCTGGAAAATTTTTCGCTCAGTTGGAAATATTTAATCGTATGAATTTTTATTGATTCAATATCTCTGTAAATGTAAACAGAGTAATGTAAACGGAACACTGCGAAGGTCCATGAAAGTCAACATTAATCGTTTAGTAAGGTGGGCAAAAATCAGGACTATACACACGTAAAGAGAGTAAAAATTGAGCCCTCGCAATTTGGCGAATCTAATTATTCGTTTAGCCAAATGGTGCATTTTGTCGCGATGTGATGCAATGGCGAGCGGCAGCAAGAATCCTGAATACAATAGGTGGTCATTTACAAAAATCATTATAAAAGTTAAGTAGAGATATGTATACCTAAAACATTTTTTAATTAGATGAAATTTATATCATCAGAAAACCTTTCTCTGTCGTTGAGGAATTAATCACTTTTTATTTCATATGAAAATAAAAAGTTTTGGGTCTAAGGCACAGACCAGTTGGGCTACATGTATAATTTATTAATAATTATGCATATTTAATACGTACCAATAATCAATTAATAATTATGCATATTTAATAAATACATAAGATAAATAATAATCATGCATATTTATGTATGTATTAATTAGAAAAATAAATTATTTTAAACGTGTATTATTTTAAAACGAATTACTCAGAACGAACTACTCAGTTCCTTACTCAGAAATCCTTGCATAAATGACCTTGACCTTTATGTATATGGCCCAAGGGCTTTTATTTTATTTCTTTGTTAGTCTAAATCACTTGGTGATTAAAATGACTAATTGAGATTTAATTAGAAAGAAAAATCCTCCGTCAGCTTAGCTTAAAAAAATCAGCAATTACCGCCTATAATTAAAAAAGTACCTTGATTCTTTTGCGTAGGCTTGTATAATACCTATATATTTGTATATTTTCTACATAGTACGATGAATTTTGTTTAGTAAGAAAACACACCAAATGCTGGGAAAGAAAAAAAAAATTGATTTCCGAAATTGAGTCACAAACTCCGAAAATAGCTCCGATTCGAATTCATATGTGCTCAAAACTAAGAAACACATGTAGAGCGGGGGAGAAAAAGTTAACACCCCTCTACTAATTCTACAAAAAATTATCGTCGAAAAAAGTTACTGGTATCAATCGACTGGAAATTACGTCTGCTTCTAAATGATGTGAATAAAATTTGTTTAGGAAGCCATCTAAATATCAAAACAACTCTAACTTTGTTATTTTCAATAGCAGTATCCAATTCTGACAGCATAAATGAATTATACACCTTTTAACTACAAAATTTCATAAATTCTTACGATAAGTTTCTGAGAAATTAATTATTTTGAAGCGAGTGGCTTCTCGGACCATTGTGGCGCATAAATGAAATCTTTCAGTCGAACGTTTTGATTTTCTTTATTTTATCTTGCTCCCGCTGCCCCTCCATTACCCTTTTATCGAGTAAAATCCTCAATTATTATAATATAATATCGAGTAAAGAAGCAAATACCGGGTGTCCCAAAAATGACTGATGAATTTTAAAATTCAATAACTTGCAAACGGTGACAGCCATTTAAATAATTTTTGCAGGAGGGTTATGTATAATGTCAGGTTTTTTTTTTTTTTTTTACTATAATTTTTTATTTTAGTTCGCATCTCAAACAATAGGTGGCGCTGACGGCGATTGAAGGCGAGGTGATCAGTGCTGAGTGAAGCGTCGACCTGGCTTTCAATAGCCGTCAGCGCCACCTATTGTTTGAGATGCGAACTAAAATAAAAAAATTACGGTAAAAAAAAACTCCTGACATTATACATAACCCTCCTGCATAATTTTTTTAAATAGCTGTCACCGTTTGCAAGTTATTGAATTTTAAAATCCATCAGTCATTTTTGGGACACCCGGTATTTGTTGATGCATTCTTTTCCCACTTAAATCACCGAACTGTATTAATCAACAGATTATTCTGAGATCGGGAATGCGATAAATAAGAAAATAACAACAACAACAAAAGCGATGTTATTAGAAAGAGTTCGGCAAAGGGGAAAAAAATGCTATACAACTTATTGTATTCTAAATTATTATTATAATTTTAACTTGACATTTTAATATAAAAAATTATTTGACAAGTACCTTTTTTTAAAGCATTCTGAAAATATTCTAAAATACGGGGTGTTTCTAAATGAATTTCGGGGATTTAAAGATTTGTATAGTCCAAGAGCCTACCGCACAAAACCTTAAGTCATCGAACACAAGAAAAAATCTTTTATATTATGGAAGAGTAGTAATAGAGGAATCTAATGATCCATGTCTGCCGGAAGCGAAGTGGTGCATAAGCCAAATATTGATACCACTAGTGGTTGACTCACAAGCTTAACATTGTATTTGCTGTACAATCAAAAGTATGAAAATACTGAAAACTGGGTGCAGGAAAACATAATGCTAAGCCTACGAATCAACCACAAGTGGTATCAATTTTTGGCTTATGCACCACTTCGCTTCCGGCAGACATGGATGATTAGATTCCTCTATGACTACTCTTCCATAAAATAAAGGAATTTTTCTTGTGCTTGATGACTTAGGGTTTTGTGGAGTCGGCTCTTGGACTAGTAATATTTATTAAATAAATTTTAAAATTATAATTAATATTTCTAAATGAAACAGCAATTCAAACAGTTTTACCTATAAACTTACAAGTGTTCAATGTGAGCACCTTTCGTCACACGGCACACATGAAGTGTATAGCTCAGTTCTTCCCAAACACTGATTAGCGAAGAAGTTCTCTTCAGACGCTCACCTGATCTGATGCCATGTGATTTCTACCTGTGGGGATTCATAAAGCATCTTGTGTATGTGCCTCCATTGCCAGCTGATCATTGCAGCTGTAACAACAATGGCCCTTCATCCACTATTCAACGTTTAGAAAGAACTGAGATATCGAGTTGATGCGTGCCGTGTGACGAAAGGTACTCACATTGAACACTTTTAAGTTTGTTGGTAAAACTGTTTGAGTTATTGATTAATTTTATGTATTAATTATAATTTTAAGTTTTGTGTAATAAATACTTCTAAGCATTAAAATCCCGATATCCATTTAGAAATACCCAAACCCCGTACTAATGCAACTCAACAGACAGCTAAAAAAGTAGTTTTAAATAAAAATTTATAAGTACAGTCAAACCTCGTTAACATGAATCCGCTTAATGTGTGTTATTTTTAACATGAACTTTTTTCACAGTCCCCTATAAAGACGAATACAAAGATTCCATACTGATAACATGAATTACTATTAACAAGAACAACGTTTTAATTCCCCTCATGTTAATGAGGTTCGACTGCATTTATTATCTTAAACTATTGTGGCGCGTAAATAAAATCTTCCAATAATTGTTCGATTTTTTAAAAATTTATCTTGCTTCATTAACTTTTTTATGTAGCAATACCAATCATTTTTACAATAGAACAATCAAGTAAGCAAATGAATAATTGTGGATGCATTATTTTTCCTCTTAAATCTCTAAACTAATAAATCAACGGTTTGCTCTGCGACTGGAAATGCGATAAGCAAGAATATAACAACGATAACCAAACTGATGTCATTACAAAGAGTTTGTGCAGGAAAATAAATAAATAAATAAACAAAAAATAAAATATCGCAATGTAACTCATTGTGTTAAACTTACTATTGCAATTTTAATTGGAAATTTTAATTTCAGAACTCATTTGATAAGAATTTCCCCTAAAAACTCTGAAAATGATACAAAATGCAAAAGTAACACAACGAATTGCTAGAAAACTAATTTAAAATAAAAATTTAAAAATATATATTTTTTAAAACTTAAATCATTGTGTCGCATAAATAAAATATTTTAATAGGGTATTTTTCTTTTCTTTTATTCATATTGTTCTATTATCATTTTATGTAGTAATGCCCATATTTATTACGATAGAATAAGCAAATAAGAAAACAAACATTTGTTGATGCATTATTTTCTCACTTAAATCACTGAACTGTATAAATCAAGAGATTGTTCTTCGATCGGTAATGCCAATGAGTAAGAACTTAACAACGACGACAAAACTAATGTTATTACAAAGAGTTTGGTAAGTAAAAAAAGAGAAACTATTAAAATGTAATTTATTATTACAATTTTAACTTGAAATTTCGATTAAAAACTGAATTAATGATTATTTTAACCTAAAAATTCGCAAAATGTTCTAAAATATTAATGCAACACAACGGATTTATAAGAAACTTTGAAATAATTTGGATTCAAATAATTGGATTTGAAATAAAAACTTCGAAGATTTATTAATTTTTTGTAGAGCATAAATAAAGTTTTTCAATAAAGTATTTTTATTTTATTTATCTTGCCCCATAACCACTTTATGTAGTAATCCCATAATTATCACAATAGAATAACCAGATAAGTAAATGCATATTTGTGGATGCATTCTTTTCCCTCTTAAATCACTGAACTATATAAATCAAGAGTTCGTTATGCGATCGGAAATGCAATAAGTCAGAACTTAACAAAGACAACAAAACTGATGTCATTAGAAAGAGTTTGGCAAAAAAAAAAAAAAAAAGTAAATATTAAAGTGAAATTAATCTAACTAAATTCATCTAATTTATCTAAAAATCTAACTTGACATTATAATTAAAAACTGAATTGTTTAGTATTTTTCCTTTAAAATTCGCAAGACATGTTCTAAACTACTAATTCAGCACAATGGATTTATAAGCAGGGGCGTGCGACGAAAAAACTGCGCCCGGGGTAAAATGCCAATTTGCCCCGGGGTAAAATGCCAATTTGCCCCGGGGCAAATTGACAACTTTTCTTGCAACAGCCTAAAAATGATGTTGGTAGTATAAATTTGGCGCCCCCTAAATTTACGCGCCGCGCCGGTGCGATCGCCCCCTTCGCCCCCTCTTTCGCACGGTGCTGTTTATAAGAAACTACTTCAAATAAAAACTTGGAAGTATTTATTAAACTATTGTGACGCATACATAGACTATTCCAATAGGGTATTTTTTTTTTTTTTTTTAATCTTGCTCCCATTATCATTTAAAGTAGTAATATACATAATTATTATAATAGAATAACCAAATAAGTAACAGCATATTTGTAGATGTATACTTTTCCCTCTTAAATCACTGAACTATATAAATCAAGAGTTAGTTCAGCGATCGGAAATGCGATAAGTAAGAACATAACAACGACAACAAAACTGATGTTTTTACAAAGAGTTTGGCAACGAAAAAAGAAGAAAATATTGTAATGCAGTACGGTAACAATAATAGAGTGCTCACTTATGCGTTTTAAGGATATGAATGGACAATAGATCATTGTTTACAAAGAACTAACGAGGAAGCCGTTATCATAATAAATTGCAAGAGAACGAGAAAGCGCACCTTGTCTATTTCATATTTGCAATTACTAATGCATACTGTGCGACTCTCTTACAAAATCAGCATGTGAATTGTAATAAACGGGGGCTATGGGCTGGGGCATGGGGAAAATGAATAATAATTCTACTTATGCGATGTATACAAACTAAATCCTTTGCTTGGGCATTTCTCTGTTTCTTTGCGTTATTTTGAAATATATTTGCACAATATTGTGATAAAAAAATATATTTTAAAACAAGAATTTAAGAATTTTTCTCTCTCACTATAAAAGATCTTATTTAATGCTAGCTCTTATTTAATACTAGCAGCTCCAGTCGGCGTTTCAAATGTCAAACACGGTTATGAAAACTTATATGTTGAATGAAATTCCGTGTATAATAGATAAAAATACAATAGATTAAAAATGCAACAAACAGAATAAATCTGGACTTTTTTGCCTATTAATCGTGAAAACGATAATCCGAAATAAAAATTACATTACTTATACGCAATCATACTAAAATTCTTCAGCTTTTTTTTTTTTTTTTTAATTATTTGAAAAATGGTTGTTGCTTTCGGTCTATAGAGATATCTGAGACGTAACTGAATCTTTGTGATGCCCGGATATTTTTCGTTTTCTGATTGGTCCATGCTTAATGTCCGGAAATGGAATACTTTTGTTGCCCCAATCACAAAAAAGTTTTAAAAATTACAAATAATAATAATAATAATAATAACTTAGAAACAAATTAAGATACAGCTTTCAAATAAATTGCATTTATAAGTACAATTTTTTTTCCTATACGGATGTCTAAAAGTGGAAAATGTGCGATGTTTAGAAGTTTAAAAATTTGCAGTACCGAAAATTGCAAAACTAAAATTTTATTTAAAATTTGTTTATGATTGATCCAGGAATATTAATGTTTAATCCATGGCGTACATAATAAGACTCTATTATTACGTAAAGCCACGTTTTGATCATACCAAAAATGATGTTTATTATTATTATTATTATTATTAAACATAGAATTAATTTACAAGACTAAAATTTTAGTCTTTAGAAATATCATTTTCCAAATGGTCGTTGTAATTAGTTTAATTACATTTTTTTCCGCTTGTGTGTTACAGAAAAATAAACGAATTTTCTGACACTGCTCAAAATACATAAAAGAATAAAGAAAATACTTTTAAGTAATGCATATACATAACGCCAGTTTTGCACAAACCATTTGGCTGGTACAAATCTATCTGCATGATAATGCAAAAATATGCCTGTGAATAACGCTGATGTTATATTGAAGATGGCAAATATTGGAGTGATAAATTTCACCTTGTTGAAAATTTCTTAATTTTTAAACAGAGCATTATTTCAGTTTTTACGAAATCTAACAGAGAATGCAATTCACTTAAAAACTTTATCTCCATTTACTGATCTTTTATGATTTTTACATGCATTTACAAGCATGATATATTTTTTTAAATCCATCTCTATCGCGCAGAACAATTACGGAAGACACGGAAAATTTGCACTTATAACATTATAAATTCAATAGAACTCGATATACTACCTTTGACAATAAAGTTCGGTGAATAGTCCTGTAAAATTAATGTAGATGAAATATTAACAAAAATTACCATACCATCCTTCAAAATAGTCTTCTCCCATAACTATGCACCGCTTCGATCTGCTATACATGTTCTGAGAAATTTGCAAGAAGTCTTCTTTTGGGATGGAGTTCAAAAGCTTCGTCACGTTTCGTTGGTTGTAAGCAATATGGTCAAATCTCAGTTTAAGGTTTGGTTTTAAGCTTTCCAAGACACCAAAATGAAATTCATGAGGGGTGGTGTAAACTGAACATCCACCATACTCGCCAGATCTCAATCATTCAGATTTCTTATTATTTTCACCATTCAAACTCTCTTGGAAAGAGATTTGACCATATTGCTGACGTCCAACGAAACGTGACGAAGCTTTTGAACTCCATCCCAAAAGAAGACTTCTTGCAAATTTCTCAGGACATGTATAGCAAATCGAAGCGGTGCATAGTTATGGGAGAAGACTATTTTGAAGGATGATATGATAATTTTTGTTAATATTTCATCTACATTAATTTTACAGGACCATTCACCGAACTTTATTGTCAAAGGTAGTATAAGAAGGAAATGAATTATAAAAATACTCGAAATGCCCGTGAAGATGATAAAAATTTAAAAATCAAACACATACTTAAACTAATTACTATTATTAGGTGTTCTTTTGAACGACCCCGTAAATGAACTATAAGTGCTACACACTTCATCTTTAATATAAATCATGTCACTAGAAAAATCAATGACATATATATATCAAGTTGCAGGAACAATATTTACCGGAGAGGCGGACAGACAGACATAGAAAACGACTTTGTCACTTTTCACTTATGTTAGAAAGTGTTACAAATGGGTGTAAATTGACTGCAAAGTACTTAAGTTACACTTATACAACCATTGAAAACTGACTATTAACAGATAAACACATTACCTTTGAAATCAATTAGCATGTGTCGTAAGCAATGTTCAGGAGTCTTGCAATTTTGTTCTGTAAAAGCAATTTCAGAATGCAGCGAGAATTCACTAAGGTCTAAAATCAATTTACACATATTTCAAATGTGTATTAAGGGGGCTCAGGGGTTGAAAACTTTTCAAAAAATCGATTTTTTATGATCTAGTTTGATTATTCAATTAATTCTTAACTCAATGCAAAAAACCGCATAAAAATATTAGCATTTTTAACGGAGTTATAAGCATTTATGTATCAATACTTACATAGCCGCATCCATATAATTTCAACTTAAGTCGTGTTTTCTCAAAACTTGATTTTTGAAGACTAGCACCAAGATTTAAATAAAAAGAATATTGCCCAGTTAAACTGATGGCATTGAGCTCACAGGCTACGCATACTAATTGTACATTACAGCCTTGTATTTTCGTTAATTCCGTTCGAAAAAAAAAAATAAGAAGAAGGAGAAACAGCTCTCCCTTTCTCCTTTTTTATACTTAATCATTGAACTTCCTAAACTATCAAGTACATGCTTTATCATATTAAAAAATCTATATCCAAAATTCAGAGCAAATCGGATAATTCTTAATAAAAACCCATTTAGCATTTATATAATTTAAGAGGAGTTATTCCCCTCTTTTATACTTAACCATTAAACTTCCAAAACTATTCAGAGATTTGAACGAAATCTGACAATTCTGATTGAAAAATCCATTTATGCAAGTTACGGGGAGGAGAATTAGAACCCCCGTTCCCCCTGTTTATACTTATTCAATGAACACCTAATAACAGCCACCGACTCGCCTCATCAGAATGATCCTATATCTAAATTTTGAACGAAAACTGTTAATTCTGCATGAACATCCCGTTTATATCAATTAAGGGGAGGGGCATAAGCCCCCCGTTCCCCCTGTTTATACTTATTCAATGAACACCTAATAACAGCCACGGTATTGCCTCATCCGAATGATCCTATTTCTAAATTTTGAACGAAAACTGTTAATTCTGCATGAAAATCCCGTTTATATCAATTAAGGGGGGGGGGGCATGAGCCCCCCGTTCCCCCTGTTTATACTTATTCAATGAACACATAATAACAGTCACGGAATCGCCTCATCATAATGATCCTATATCTAAATTTTGGACAAAAACTGTTAATTCTGCATGAAAAACCCATTTATATCCATTAAGGGGAGGGGCATGAGCCCCCCGTTCCCCCTCTTATACATATCGAATGAACTCCAAAACTAATCAGGGAAGCGCCTTATCAGGATATACCTATATACAAAATTTCAAGTGGATCCGATATTTTTATCATGAGTTATCGCGTTACGCACGAACGCACGTACATACAGAACGGACGGGCACATAAGCTCTCAGACTGTGATAGCCTGTGAGCTAAAAAACTATTTGATGGAATGGCTTATTTTTTTTTTTTTTTTTTTTTTTTTTTTTTTTGCATGCATATAACATTATAATCTAGATTATGAATTAAGGATATAACTATCACTTAATAAAAACAGTATTAAAAAATCTCTCAAAGTTGAAAATTTAAAAAAACCCTAAAAAATACAACTTTTTTTCCATTAAAAATACTCAAAATATTAAACTATCTAAAAAATATTAATTCATAATCAAGATAATGATGTTATATGCATGCAAAAAAAAAAAAAAAAAAAAAAAAAAAAAATTAAGCAATAGAAGAAAAAATTAAGCATCAAATAGTTTTTTAGCACTTTCCAACAAGGTTGAAAAGTGCTTATGCATTCGGTTTGTCTGTCCGTCTGTCCGCGCTCTAACTCCCGTAAATATACTCGGATTGCTATGAAAGTTTTATACGTTATTGAGGTTTACCCTAGCACGAACCCTATTGAAAATGAAGTATCTACCATGATTAGTTTATCTACAGGGCGAATCAAAAGTTTCCCATTACATTACGGCCTATGGGGAAAAATCATTAATATACTCGGATGCCATGAAATTTTAGGACGTTATTGACGTTTACCCTAGCACAAGTCCTATCGAAAATGAAGTTTCTACCATGATTAGTTTATCTACAGGGCGAATCAAAAGTTTCCTATTACATTACGGCCTATGGGGAAAAATCGTTTCAAAGAAATTTTAAAGATGTTATACCCTGTCAAGCATATTAAAATATGCATTCTATAAAATATAAGGTGAAAATGTAGCTATTGTTCATTTACAGGGCCACACAAAAGAATTCCATTAGATAATGGTAAAAGGAGGAATTGTGTGTGACATATTTTAAATATATTAAGCTTTTTCATGTATAATAAAATTGATATATGTCACTGAAGCTTAATATAAATTATACGCTACTGTCTTGGATAATATGAAGTACATAGCATTTACAGGGCCATACAAAAGATTTCAAATAGTATATTTTTTCCGAAATACCGTATATGTGTCCGATGATGGCTGATGGAGGGATGAAATGCATTTTAATTATGACATTCGCGTTTATATTTCGCTAAATATATGCACATTATATGATGTGTATAAATGTTATAGTTGATATACAGGGCTACCCAAAAGAGCTCACCAAAGTTACTGAATATGAGCGTAAATTATTTAAGCGTGGTTCTTAAATAAGCTATGCATTTTTACTCTGAGCTGCATTCAATTTACTGAGAAATGTTTGCAGAATATAGATAAAGGGATATACAGGGCCACGCAAAGAATTCGGTACATGGACGCCTCAATAAATTTTAGCCTAATGCTGACGTGTAATAAAGATACAATGTAAACTACAGGGCTGAACAAAAGTATCCAAGTATGTTTCCATCTAATAGTATGAATTGCTGAAAAAGAAATTTCAAGCTACTGGGTATTTTCTTGCTAATCTAAATTTTACCATTACATGAACTGACATATGAAATACAGGGCTGTTCTAATGTACTGGAATACATATTTGGGTATATTTGGCTATACACTATTAATTCCCTAAATAACAAAGTTTTGTTAAAGATTTCATTAAGTGTTGGGAAGTGCTTCATAATCTATGCTTAACGCATGATTTTTCTTACTTGTTTTAAATCTTGGTGTTAGTCATCAAAAATCAAGTTTTTAGAAAACGCGACTTAAAGCTGAAATTAAATGGATGCGGCTATGAAAGTGTTGATACATAAATGCTTATAACTCCGTTAAAAATGCAAATATTTTTATGCGGTTTTTTGCATTGAGTTAAGAATTAAATGAATAACCAAATTAGATCATAAAAAAAATCGATTTTTTGAAAAGTTTTCAACCCTTGAGCCCTCTTAAACACACGCGAACGCATTGCAAACCACTTGACATACAAATAAATGTTTATTAGGTTTAAAATCCATTAACATGTTTCATACGAATGACTCAGAACTCTTGCATTTTTTTCTGCCTTAATACAATCCATGGTGTAAAAGCAGTTTTACAGGATAGCGAAAATTCACTAAGCTCTTTAAAGTTAATCTTACACGATTTCCAAATACGTGTAATTTGATGATCTGGTATTCCACGGTTAAAAATTTGCAGTAAACTAACCAGTCGTTCGACCGCTTTTACAGAAAACAAATATATAATCATAATTTAACTTTATAAGAGATATTAGAATTTAACAAGTGTGAAAATTCTCCAATTTGCGATCAATCAAATTTAGACAATATTAGAGGATAGTCTCACTGTACCTTGATTTATCAGTGTCAAAACTATTGTTTCTCGTACTAAAAATGATACGTATGCCATAGGTTCTTTACTCTTACCTTTTGGTAAGGATGGAATATTTTATAATTCGAATATTTAAATCATTCTCAAAACTTATCACTTTCTTCCTTCACTATGTTCAATAGAAGAAAGTATTGCAATCGAAATTTTTTTCGACTTCCGGTTTCCGACAGATTTACATGTTTTATAGGTCAGAGATTCCAAAAAACATGTTTTTACAAAATGCCTGTCTGTGTGCATGTGTGTCCGTATGTCACCATTCTACCATCAAAAAGTGTATGAAGATATGCATAGAATAGAACCAAATTTTTTATGAATGTTTTTGGCTGTGGCAAGCAGGTTGTCATTCAAATTTGAAATATATTGCTGGAAAAGGGCGCTGCAATAACAGTTTTTGTGCCATTTTCAATATTGTACCGACTAAAAGTGTATGAAGTTAGGCATCGAGTTGTACGATTTTTTTTTTTTTTTTTTTTTTTTTTTTTTTTTTTTTTTTTGTAAATTTATGGCTATGGCTATGGCTAATTGGTCCTTCCTGAATTTGAAAAAAATCCGCCTGAAGGGGACTGCTGCAATTGCAATTTTTATGTCATTTCCAATATTTTACCACAGAAAAATGTATGAAGTTTTGCATAGAATTGAATGAAATTTTTTGTATAATTGTTTGGCTATGATCAGCAGATCCTCCCTGAATTTGAAAAAAATCCGCAAAAGGAGGCACTATAATCGCGATATCTGTGACATTTTTATTATTTTACCATAAAAAGTGTTTGAAGTTATGCATAAAACTGAACAAAATTTTTTGTATATGATTATTTTCGGGTATGGCGAGTAGATCCTTCCTGAATTTGAGTCAAAATCTGCCAATCGTTCTACTGTTCATCGGCTCGTGCAGATACAGAAACTCGTTTTTACTCCGATTACTTGACTGAAGCAGAAATTTAATATGAAAATCATAGTTAGTATAGTACTGAATTAATAATATTAACGTATTAACAAGTGTAACTAAAATTTGAAATATTAAAATGTACATATCAGATAGAAGAAAGTTTTGGGATTGGCACATCCAGCTAGTTTTTTAATTGCCATAGTGTTCCCAAATTTTGGACGATAATTTTATCATGCAAAATTTGGGAAACACTGCGGCAGTTAAAAAATAATATAAAAAATAATAATAAAATAATGATATTTATCATCAGACAATGTTACATTTAGTGATCGGAGACCTCCCCTATGGATCAGGGGCTCGAATTTTAAAACATTTTAACTAGTGACCAAATTGTTTCAGCGCGTCCAAATTTTGTATGATAAAACATCATGAGAAAAAAAATACATGTGATGAACCCTCATGCAGAAGGTTACAATTTTGAAACGCATATTCTAACTGTAATAGCGCGCCAAGATTTTGCACGTGAAGTATTATAAGATATATACGTGTATTCGTTGGCGATTTTCCATGGTAAGGGCTTCGAATTTTCAAATACTTATAACTTACTTTCTAATAATAGTAGCGTAAACAGCTACTATATGGTAACACATGATGATCGGGGACCATCATCTATACGGCATAAATTCATATCTGTGTTATGTATATATGTATTATAGATGTGTTATATCCTTTATAACCTGCCTAACTTTTAATTTAAAATTACCTTGAATTGATCGATCTCATGCTCAAGATTATTATTTTTTTATTTATAGTTCTTCGTGCTGTTTCTCAGTGCGGTTGCTTATGCTGCCCCATCAAAAAAGATGAAAATGGATGACATGGTACCAGCAGAAGGCCGCAGTTTACATTCTTACGCCCCTCCTCCTCCAGCACCAAGATACGGCGGTGGTGCAACTGTTACTTCTTACAACAGACGAGGCCATTCCGTCACTGGCGATTATTCCAAACCTTCTATCTATGGAAGCAGCTATGCGGCTCCTGTGCCTGCAATCGCTCCATCTTACAGGTCTGCTCCAGTCGGATACGCTCCAGTCCAAAGATACCCAGCTCCAGAGCTATCTCACGCTCCAAGGAGTTACAGACCTCCTTCCAACGACTATGTTGAACCAAAACCTCTCTCCCAAGACCCCTATTATGATCCATCAAAAGATCCTGTGAGTCAATATGCTGAATATATTCCAGTTTTCGAATACGGCCCAAAAACCCGCAATACAGGAAATGAATTGAGTCTCTATGGTTACAGGAAGTAAGATACCATGGTGCATGGTGTCATCTTATGAGAGCGGAAAAGTTTTTTCCTCGAAGATTTTTTAAAAAATAAAAATGGCAACAGGTTAACTTTTTTTTAATTGTAAACTGTCAATAGCAGATTATAGATTGCAAAACAATTTAGAGGTAAAACAATAAGAGGAAGATTGCATCACAAAAGAATGATGATAATAATTTGAATAATTATTTTAATTTAAAATCGCAGACAAGGAATCTGCCATTGATACTTTTGTTTGTAATCCTAATCATTTACTGATCATTTACTTTCTACAACAATCTTTTCAGAAATAAAACTTACAAAAATTAAACAGTATAAATACAGTAAAATCTCAGTGATGGGAGCTATTTACCGAACACTTTTTCGCTCTCGAACATCTATATGTCTGTATATTTTTTCGAAATAATAGCGGACATCTCTTAATAATGGTCGAATTCCGCATTCCTAAACAATCCATTTTTCAGAGGTGTTACTGTAATGTTAGTATACGATCTACTAATCACTTCTGATTACTTCAATCAGAACAACCAATCAAAAAATTTTCAATCAATATTTTTATTGAATATTTTTAAATATATGAAAACTGTAGGTTGTGTGTGCAATTATAGATAAAATTTTATGATAAACCAAACTTTTCAAACGTATTAGATAAACTAAATATACTTAATAAAAATAATATTCACAATATTTCATTAAATAAAAATACTTTAAAATATAGAGGAAGCATGAAAGTTTTGAAATTGCAAAAATCAATTTAGATCCTATATATATGCTGAAACAAAAGTATATTTGACAGCAAAATGCTGTTGTATTTTTGCAGTTTTTTAATCTCTAATTTATTTATTTTTCATTTATTTTTATATTGATGACCTGATTCCATAACATAAAATATTCATATTGTAAGTGTTATGAAGTCCATGAAAATCATATTTATTGTTGTAAATAGGCAAAACATCATTGCATGGATGAAAATACTTATTTTTGTAATTTTCGTCAAGAATTTTAATAAAAAGGTCTCAATGTACTTTGTGTGTTATTTTTTTCCAAATGCATGCCACTTATAATTTAGAAAATAGGCCTGAAAGCTTTCCAATCTAACATAGAAGGAATACACAGATATGAGTATGTGATAAAGCTATTTTTGTATGGTATTGCATGTATGAAATAAGTATTCATACACCTAACTCTTCGATAGATATACTATAATTACTTTTATGCGTAGCTTTGGCTATCTAGGTTGGAAACTTTTCAAGTATTCCCTGTATATGCACATTGCGTTAAGGATGCTTAAGGGGAAATAATAATTGTCAGCTCAACTGCGCAAAAATTTCTGACGCATTCACGTTTTTATGCATAACTATTGATGTGGTTCAAAATAGAATAACGTTTTCATTTTTCTATATATGCATTAGGTCTCGAATTAGAATAGATTTCTGTTTAATGATGACATAGCTAGTATTTATATAGAAAATTATAAAACGACTCAATTTTAAATAAGATATAACTCATGGATGTGACCATGGCCACCAGAATATTATATATCACGGGATATTGTTGAATTAATTAGTATGAAGGGATTTAATAGAATGAAAAAAAGTTTTATTAAAATCTTTTTATATTTTGATTAGATATTCATAAAAGTTGAAACGATTCAGAAAAATTCTGCTACAATTATGTGTGGGAGAAAATAGGATGGTATGGGACACCTTTTTTTTTTTTTTTTACAAATTAAGAAAATAAACTTTGTTTGACACACAAAAAAAAATTTCTAAGTGAAACACTTTTTAACCCCCCTGAAACATAACATGCAAAAGCTAATTTTATAATTAAAGAAATTGTAAGTTTCAAAATGTAGGTTTCATCTGTGAACTCGATGAGGTGATTATCTGTTCTGCCGCCTCCCGATCTATAGAGTCCATTGTTTAAAATAATCATATTATTCATTTTTGCTTAAAAAAGGAAAAAAAAAAACATTTAAAAGGATTAAATACTTAACCCGCCTGTCAATTTTCACACTGTTTTATTTAGCTCAAATCAGGTTTTTGTATGTAAATAATGAAATTTGCAATCGATTTTTAACAATATCCTGATAAGATATATTTATACAAATTATGTACAAAGGTGCATTTCCGATGACAATACATTTTAATATTTTTATAACTAAAGGTATTTTCTAATTGGCACGCCACAGTTAATAAATCGACAAAAATATCAGTAACTCGTACAGTTGTATGGGAGTTGAAAAAAAGAAAAATATATATATGGATTCATTTTGCGTCAATGAATGCTCACCAAAGTAGACCAAAGTTCTGTAAAATTATATCAATGAAACATTTTAAAGATTTAAAATTGAAAAATAAATTTCAAATAAAAAATGAAGCGTGTAGTATTTCAAAAAAAAAAAAAAAAAAAAAAACTCTTTGATCAATTAAAAGTTCAATATTAATTAATCTATAATTACATGCTGAAAAATGAATTTTTAAATCCTATAAAGAGATAGCTTACATAATTTTTTTTCACGTTCCCTTTAAAAAATGAACAAAACAAAAATTATATGATTAAAAAAATTCATTTGCTTGAGTTTTATAACACACGGAAGAAAAAAAAACAGTGAGTTTTTGTTAATGAAATTCGTTACCCACCTCAAATTAATGTGTTGTAACGGGCATTTCTAGAAGAAAACACACAAATTGCAATACAAAATTAGGCCGTATTTTTAAAATAACCACTGAATGCTAAAAAAAAAAAAAAAAAAAAAAAAAAAAAAAAGAGTTCTTAAAAAAAACTTTTTTTACTTTTATTTAAAAAAATCAATACAGTTAATGTCAATGTGTAATTCACCAAATGGAAGTTGAATCGTAAATACCCTTTGAAATTCGTAGCGTTCACATTCACAAACATATACAGTGTCTCACATAAGTGATGGGACACTTGTGCTTTACAAAAGGAAACTAATCGAATAAATTAAAAAAACATGTACACTTTTTTTGTGGGTGTGTTTCATACTTAAATTTAGTAAAGATTATTACATAACATACATTTTGTCAAAATATTAAAATATTAATTTAGTAAAAATACAATTGTTCAGAACGGAGCAAAAAATAGTTCACATAAGTGATGGGACACCATTATATATGCAACAAAAATCGTCTGAAATAAGCAATAAAAATATTTTTTGGGGTCTTATTTTTACTTAAAAGCAATTGGCAATAATTTATAAAATCGTCTGCAGTATTTCTCTCCAGTTTGTTTTGGAATTTTTGTGTTTTTTAGTTCTGTGTAGCCATGAATGCTAAACGAAAAGAAACTTCGCCTGAAATTCGAAAATTAGTTATTAATTTGCATATTGAACGTGGAAAATCTATTAGAAAAACTGCTGAAACAGTTAACTTGAGTCGTTCAACAGTTTTCAATATCATTAAACTATATAAAAAGAATCATATGATTCAGGATAAAAGAAGACCTGGCCAGCCATCAAAGCTATCCAATGGAATAAAGAGAATTATCGTTCGAAATATTAAAAAAAAATCCAAGAAATAGTGCTTCAAAAGTTGCTGCTGATTTACAAGCATTATATGGAATAATTGTTAATCCTGAGACTATTAGAAGAGTAATTCGATCTGCTGGATATCACGGTAGAGTAGCCAGGAAAAAATTCTTCGTAAGTGAAAAGAATAGAAAACTCAGACTAGCTTTCGCAAAATCGAACATAAATAAGAATTCTGATTACTGGAATAAAGTTATATTTGCTGATGAGAGTAAATTTAATATATTTGGTTCTGACGGTAGAATCTTGGTGTGGAGAAAACCCAGGAAAGAATTTCGCAAACAGAACTTGGTACCAACAGTAAAACATGGTGGAGGAGGAGTTATGGTATGGGGGTGTATGTCGTCCGCTGGAGTTGGTAATCTTGTTTTCATTGACAGTATAATGGATCAGTACAAGTATATTGATATTTTAAAGCAAAATTTGGAATCTTCAGCACGAAAACCGAACCTTCATAACGATTTTAAATTCTACCAGGACAATGAACCCAAGCACACTGCTCTGAACGTTAGACTCTGACTGCTATATAACTGTCCTGAAATAATAAAAACACCACCACAATCTCCAGACTTAAATCCCATAGAGAATATTTGGCAAGAATTGGAATGAAGAATTCGCAAACACACCATTTCTTCAAAACAACAACTAAAATCGGTGCTTTAAGAAGAATGGGGTAAAATCACTCCAGAAATCACAAAAAATTAGTCGAATCCATCCCAAAAAGATTAAATCATGTTTTAAAAGTAAAAGGAAATCCAACAAAATATTAAAACCTTTTAAAAAGTAAAATTTTTGGATAAATATTTGATGGAAAAGTAAGTGTCCCATCACTTATGTGAGCCATTTTTTGCTCCGTTCTGAACAATTGTATTTTTACTAAATTAATATTTTAATATTTTGACAAAATGTATGTTATGTAATAATTGTTACTAACTTTAAATATGAAACACACCCAAAAAATTTTTGCACATGTTTGTTTATTTTTTTATTGCAGTTTCTTTTTATAAAGCACAAGTGTCTCATCACTTTTGTGAGACACTGTACAAATCATGATTACAATATGTTTCTTACACATGTATTCAAATAGATGTAAAAGTTACAGTAGAGTGGAATTCTTAAAAAAGGAAGGTGCATTTTTTTTCTATAAATGTAACTTCTTTCTTCATTTCTAAAATGACACTCTTTTCTTTCGTTTTTACCAGTTGCCATGATAATTTCCTGTTATAATTAATTTTAGACTGCATCTGAATGAATAAATCAGAAACAAAAAATGTTTTACTCAAAACAATAAGAAAATCATTGGAGGTGTCAGTTTTGCATCCTTCACTCGTTAATCATTTTTTAAAAAATTATTATTATTTCCTCGATTTGTTTGTAAATCGTGTGGTGTTACAGTTAATTTAATAATTTACAAAGACACCGCATCATACGGTTAATGATTTGATGGTACCAGAGCGAAATCGTGATGTTGAGGTCATGCAGGAAAAAAGCGAGCAGTGTAAAACTTGGAAAAGAAAAAAATTCGCTATTTTTATTTAATTTTATTGGAAACGGGTCATCTTTCCGCCGAAACAGGTTGATTGAACGGCAGACGATAAAATTCTGAAAGAATTCGTAGCAGAATCTATGCGAGCGTGATTTTAAGGTTGCTCTGATTTTATTTTTATTTTTTAAACACTTTTTTTTTTCTTTCTGATGAAGAGCTGATTGATTCGCTTTTAACCAGGAATAAACTGTGAAGTAGGATGCTCTAAAGAAAAAGTAATCAATCTAAAAATAAACAAGGATGTCCGTTAAACTCATAATCGTCCAGTTTTTATTATTAAAGTGTATCTATGGAATGCGCTGTTAAAATTAATTTAAAAAAAAAACTAAATTATTAATAGTATACGACTATATAATCTGTATTCCACATCTACACAATTACTGCCTAAATATGTATTTTTCTTTATTTTATTACTTCTAATAGGTAATAATATATTTACTAATAGGTAACAATATGTTTTTATTAACGCCATTTTCTCATTAAATACTGAAAAAAAATCTCAGGTAATAAAAAAATATATATATGTTTTTAAATTACATTAAAATAAATAAACTCATGAAATAAAAATACATTTTGCACACCTACAAAATTGGCGTCCAGAAATTATTACATATTATGGAGTAGCATTTTGGGTTTTGCTTTCAATGAAGGAGATTAAACAAATTTAAGCTTCTGACTTGCAACTTCCTACTTGCAAACATTAAAGTAAAGTAATAGGGAATATTATAATTTTATTGGCGCCGTTTTCTCATGGGAAATGACAGGAAAAAATATTTTCAAATTGAATTTGTGATGGAAAAAATAACTTAACTAAATTAAATTAAAAATAAATAAAAAACCTACGAAATAAAAGCACATTGTCATATTTGATGAGTTTATTCTAGGGGACAAAAGAAATAGTCTGCTGACAAAACTAGTGGCTTAGAGATAATTAAAGATTATATAGCAATTTTTCGAGTTTTATTTTCAACAAGTTGGTACGAGTGATCACAGATCGCTTCGCACAGAGGGTTTCATTTAATATCACTTTCAAAAAAACTTTATACTTATTATTATTATGTGTTATAAACTATATTTCAAAGTTTAAAGCGATCGATTTTTAGTTTTCCCAAACTTAACAAATTTTAGAAAATAACCCCACCTCGGACGACCCTCTCCTCCCCCTGAATTTTTAGCTTTTACAAATATTTACTGTTAAGAAATAATATTTACATGAGTGATCAGTAAAAAAGAAATGCAAGAAGCAGGTTTATCTAAAGAAAAAAGATAACATTGCCCTCCCCCCCTCTAACAAAAATTAAATTAATTTTAAATTTATAACATTTGTATTATGTGTTATAAAATAAGTCAAAGTGTAAAAGCGATCGTTTAGTTTTCTTAATTTTAACAAATTCCCGTCAATCGTCTTAGCGAAAAAGTATCTTTTCTATAAGTTTTAATTTTTTTTTCATAAATTGAAAAATTGTTCTTTGACTTATTATTATTATTATTATTATTTAGATTTTATGAATCAGCGCACGAAATAACATTCGCATGCGGAAGTACCAAATTTGTAAAATCAATAGTTAAAAAAACTTGTACTGCGATTAATCAAATTCTAGTATAAAAAACTGTTTTTCTTTCCGTGTCGCATGATTTGCCTTGGGAAAAAAAAAAATTCTTGAATTAATTACCAAAATTAAAACAAATAAGTGCGTTTTTCGCGATTTTTTTAATCATTAATTTATGTTAGATACATAATAATTTTTTTATTTAAATTTCGGCAGCAATTAGAAGAAAAAAACAACAAAAAATGAACGAATGATATTAAAATAAATATTTAAATTAAAATAATAGTCTTTTTCAAAATTTTATGATTTGTTGTGTGACAAGAGATATTCAGCTGTAAGTACACAAAATTTGAACTCTTTGGCATATATAGTTTTTATGCACGGACCCTGTGATAGACAGACACACAAAGGACTAACAGACAGACAGACGGACAAATAAGTCATATTCATAACAGGGGACGAATAGACAGGGGATGAATTCAGAGACGAATAGGGTTTCGTCAGATGAGCGAGTTCTCAACTGCTCCGCTCAACAAGTGCAAAACGTTTTGACACATTTACAAATTTATTTTTTAACGGAAAGATATAAAAGTTGGAATGCTTGACTATGGAAGCGATTTCGAATGGAACTTATTTTTCCATTTTATGATAATTAAATTACCTATGGAGTTATAAGCTATTTCGATCACGAGATCCCCCGTTTTGCCACTGCTTTTCGACCGGTTTTTCTGCTTTTGTCGGGAAACATGCTCAAAAATGTCAACTTTGAAGGCTTGTTATGAAAAATTCATTGTGTTTTTTTAAAAAACAGAAAAATGAGTGCAATTAGGCAGTTTCTAAATAATAACACCTGCTATTTTCATGCATTTCCGAACTAAAATAAATTAATGCATATGTCACAAAGTTGCCCTTTTTGATTTAAGAACACCCTTAAACAAATTTAAGCGTCTCGCATTTAACTGGAAGGCTGTCGTCAAACCTGCAAATACACTTCCAAGAGCTCTTGGTACAAAACTTCACTAGACATATTAAAATTTTGTGGCATATAATCTTATAACAAAGCTGGTGCCAGCAAAACAAAGAATTTTTTTTTTTTTTTTTTTTTTTTTTTTTTTTAAATATTTAACTCATGTTATCTAGGTTCAGTTTTTTTCCCTTTTATTTCTATTTCGAATTAGTTCGACACATTATAATATTTGAATTTATATTAATATAATAACCGGGAAGTATCCGAAATGGTAATTAACGAAACAAACTAAGCCATTGAAATGTCAGTCAAAAGTACAGAAACAAACGGTTATGAAAACCATCTCTATACCTCGCAAATGTCAAAGAAGGCAAGAATAAAGTGAATTTGTTCCATTTAATTGTCATAATCAGATTCTTTTTATTCTTTCAAAGCACAGGAAAATGGATGTTTTATTAAAGGCTAACTGTCTCTATTACTATAATGTTTTTTTATTTTGATAAACATTTAAAGCAGACGTATTATCTAATGTGCGATTATCTCTACTAGAGAAAAGGCTAAATAAATAAAATAAGTAATAATATTTCGTGTTGTTGAGAAATGAAAGTAAAATAAGATCTTTATTATACGATGAAATAAACTATCTTTTCACTGACATGTTTTAGTTCTGCTCCAACTGCATTACATGATGGCATAGAGGTCTGCACAGATCCGGGCTAGGCAATGAAAGCCGTACCAGGCACCTTGTGTAAAATAAAGAAAAGCTTTCAGATGGGCCGAGCCTACAGAATAATGAGACTTTTAATTTTTTTTAGTGTTCGGCTAATAAATAAATAAATAATAAAAATAAGCGGGGGGGCCGCACATTATAAAAATTAACAAAACTCATAAAGTATGAGTCATTTTTATCAGAAGTAACTTTCGCAAAAATGGGTATAAATTGCGGCAAACAAAAAATGTGCTGGATACGGCAAATTTTGAAAATTATAGGTATTCTCAAAATGAAAAGGACTTTTACAGAAAAGTGCCTAGGTTAAAAACTTCTAAAAAAATTTATTGAGTCATTCAGAATATGTAAATTTTACATATCTTATTTTAAAAAGCAATAATATTTGAAAAGTACTGGATTAAGGAAAAAAACTGCCACATAATTTGTGGGCCCTTGAAATTGAAGGGCCCAGGCCCCGGAGGCTCGTGCATTAATCAGGCCCTGTGGCCCCCCTTTAATTTATTTCTTTTATTTATTTACGTCTATCTTTACAAGAGAAAAAAAAATTAAATTCGTGAAAGTTTCCGAAATCTGGTTTTCGACCAACCAACACGTTTTAAGGGCCTGAGAACCCGAAAAACAAGTTTTTAAAAAATGTCTGCACGTGAGTCTGAGTCTGTCTGTATCTGAGAAAAATTTTGTGGACGCTCTATCTCAAGAACTAATGCACGTAATTTCATAAAACTTTAGATTCTGTTAGGCCTTGATATAAATTACATCTGATTAGTTTTTGATACAACTCTCAAGAGGTGGCACTGCTATGCTTCATTATTCACAATTTCCCCAATTTCAAGAGCTAGGGCATGGATTTTCATAAAACTTTACATTTAGTCAGTACTTGATACATCATGATGCTGATTACATTTTGGTGCAAATCGATCAACAGACGGCGTTGCCATGGTTCATTATTCGTGATTATTGCAACAGCTCTATCTCAAGAACTAATGCACGAAATCTTTTAAAACTTCAGATTCAGTTAGCCCCTGATATAGATTAGAGTTATTTAGTTTTTGGCTTAAATCGCCCGGCAGATGGCGCAGCGATGATGCCTTGTTCATGATTTCACAATAAATGTATCTCAAGAACTAATGCATGGATTTTCATCAAACTTCAGATTCAGCTAATATCTGATTTAAAAAAAAAAAAAAAAAAAAAAAAAAAAAAATTGATCTTGATTAGTTTTTGGTGTACATCACTAAACATGTAGCGTTGTTGTGCAGATTTTTAAAAAGATATTGCAATAATTCTACCTCAAAAACTAATGCACAAATTTTCATCAAACTTCAGATTCAGTTATAAGTTGATATAATCGCTGACTACATTTTGATTAAAACCACCTAACCACTGCTATGCCGCATTTTTCAGAAAGTATTAACATGCATAAAATAGAAGAGAATTTTAAAATTGCCCCATCTGACAAGTTTTACATCATTCTTTCGATATATATTTATATGTATACAGTGTTCTCGCTGGCATTTGACCAACGTTAGTAATTTGGCTAATTAAAAATAAAAAACATTCGCCAAATGAAAAAAAATATTAGCAAAATAAATTCGCTGTGTAGCACAAAAAAAAAAAAAAAAAACCCTTAATTCTTTAATGTATTTTCTTTTTTTTTTTCAATATGTTCTAAAATAACCCAAATTTTTATAACTCTGACAGCAATTATTATTATTCTAAATTCAACTATCCGCTACAAATATAAAAAATATGTATAGATTAAATATGTATGCATATGTATTAAAAACGAAAAAGAAAAAGCAAAAATTGAGCACTAGCAATTTGGCGAATCTAATCGCTTGTTTACTCGCCAAATGAAGAATTTAGTCGCAATTTGGCGCATTGGCGAGCGACAGCGAGAACACTGTATGTATATATTTTTTATCATTCTCATGTCTAAGTTTAGGACGGTATTATTAAAATCATTCTGTTTGGGAGATGCTAAAGTTAAAGTAGGAGTTAAGATTAGCTGAAGTGATCATTGAAATTATAGTTTTAATATTTTCTGAGATCCCTGTATAGCGAGTTACTTCAATTTAATGACAGATTTTTCATGAAGCTTTCGTTCTCCAAAATCATGAAGGTTTTAATTTATTTTCATCAGATTTACGAAATACAATAACAGAATAAATAAATAGATGGAATACAATATGTTTGATTTTAGAATTTTCATAGGATTTTAATAGGAAAATTATTAAGAAACAAACAGACATTTTTTAAATCACTTTTTATTGAAAAAGTAAAAACAAAACAATGACCAATAAACAAATTGCACGGTTACATTAATGAATGTTATCAAAAGAACTGATGTAAAATTTCGAATAAAAAAAATAAAATTTGTTCTAAAATTCATAAACTACATTTGAAATAAAGTGGTAAAATTTTTAAATAAAAACTAGTAGTAAAAATTATAAAAAAATTTTGTGCGAATAAACTGAAATATTTGTAAAATATAAATTTGATGTATAGATAAATTAGAATCAACATTAAATAATAAATCATTCAAATAAATTATAAATGCCTAATGTTTTGATTCTAACAAATTTTAATAATATTTATGTTAATGCTTCTTAATGTTAAATATAAATTGTATACTTTTTATTAATTATCATAATTTAATTAATAATCAAAATATGTATTAAGGCTTTTCTAAATGAAACTATTTATAATTAAAAGATAAATAAACTGAATAAATATCAATAAATGCAATAAAATACATTAGTTGAAAATTCTCTGAAATATCCCTACAGATGTTTTCATCTTAAAAAATTTTGAAAGATAAACTCACCAAATTTTAAAAAGTTAATTACTTAACCTATAATTAATAATGATTTATCCTCTGATATATTTGTTTAATTAAAAAATCCTACAATTTTAACTCTAAGCATATATTTTTTAGCAAAATACGAAACATGTTGAAAATAATTTACTTAATTTTTAAATGTATTATAGAATCAAATCTCCTAAATACTCAAAAATATTTTATTACATGATGCAACTTAATATTAAAAAAACAGTAAACATCGTTTAAATCATAATCGATTGGGACTATTCAAATTTTCTATAGTAGATAATATTCTGTTTTACATAAGTTTTACTCTGTGCATCCAGTGGGACTTAAAAAAAATTCTGAGTTAGATAAATTTCCATTTTGTAAACAGCCAATCTTACAGAAAGTTTACTATATTTAATTTTCACACTAAATGAAGAGAATGAATAAATAAAACTGCATTAAATGTAACATTTTATAACCTTAATATAAAATATCTTTAGTTCTGTTTTCAAATTACAGAAAGAAAGTGTGGAAAAGACAGTGTTCTACTTCCATCAACTGAAATATAGGTATGAAAATAGTTTCAGGGAAAAAGGTGAAAAATTTTTCCCATAATACATTGATGAAAAATTCTTGTAACTTACTTTAATTTGAATGGCTATTTATACAGAATGAGAAGTGCCCTATTAATTCAATAATTGCTAATAATATTATTCATAATTTTTCTTTTATAAAATTTATTTTAGTACTTTTCAGTTACATGGGTGCCAGTATTATATGTGCATATATATGTGAATATAAAGTGTGTATATACATATACATATATAGTTTTTGATGTTTTTCTTCATTTAATTTTGGTTTTTTGTATGTTGGTAGCCCCAAATTCGTAATTTTGCTTTTTCATGGATAATACAAAGATGAAACCACACACTTCATTTGTAGTTCCAAAGTATTTAGGGCTTGAGGATTCTGCAAATTCCATTTGTATTCTTCCCCTCCCTCCCACCATTTTTCAATTTGGTAATTTTCTATTAAATTCAATAGTTCATATATTGTAATACAAGTAATGGTTATATACATATATATATATCTGTATGTATATAAAACACTGGCACCTAGCTAACCGAAAAGTGCCTTTTTTAAATCTTCACATTAACTTGGGAAGACATGCTTGCATCAGGCCTGATAGACTCAAAGAATGTATGGTTTTTACAATTGTTACCACTATTTTTTTTTTTTAAGTACTCTTCAAGTTATTTTATTGCAAAATTCGTAGTAATTGTTTCTGACTAAATAAGGTGACAATTACTATTTGCATTTACTGATGACAAAGTTAAAACCATACATACATTTAGTAAGTGCATCTTCTTCCTGGTTAAATATTTTTACATTGATACCTTTGTCCGAAAATCTTCACTGCTTTCAAACTATGCAAAAGGTGTTTATTTATGAATTGTATTGTCGTATGCACATAATATAAATCTTTTTGTAACAGTTCTGGAGTGCATGAAGGGAAATTAACAAAATAAAACTCAAGAGTTAAAAAAAAATTATCTGAGTCTTAAATTTTTCAGATAAATTCTTTGCTTCTCCCAAACTAAAGTTGTCAAGTTCTGATTGTAAAAATCAGGAGATTTTTAAGAAAGAAATCAGGAAGCTTTACAATGAGGTTTTTTTTCATTTTTAAAGGTAAATAATAATAAATTATTTGAAATAGCATTGCAAATATATATAATTAATAAATTAAAAATGCTTTTAATTAAAGTAAGCAAATGACAAAAGTTTTAAAACTTAAAATTCATCATTATAAACACCAAAAATGAATTTTGTGTCTGAAAGTTATAAAAACTATGAATGATGATTCTTAATTAATAAAAAAAAAATTAATAAAAAAATGATACATGATGATTCCATAATAGAGTTGTAAAAAATAATAGAGTTGAGATTGCAGTTGTTAACCACTTAAGCCCCAGAGGGTTTTGTAAAAACACTGTCGAAAAATTCCAAGCAGCATGATAGCACTTCTTTTATTTTGTGTTGAAAAGACTCGAGCAGTGCAATAGTGCTTCTTCTACTTTATGTCGATAAGTCCTAATTGGGGCGCCATCAGTGCTACACAAAGCTCAAAATGTGCTGGGTTTATCTTGATATAAAAACTGAATTGGCAGATTGTGCAGTTAATAAATTTTCAATTGTAAAAAATTAACAGAAAATAAAGTTTATAAAAATTATAGAAATTAAAATTTATAAAATCTGTATCGAAAATAAAAGTAAACATTATATAAAATAAAATTACTGGTGTCAGATTTTTTGCATTTTAGAAAGAGAAGTTGTTCACAGTATGAGTCAAAGTTTCAAAATGGCTTCCTATATAATATTTAACCTGAACTTCTATCATATCACTAATCTAACACAGATTAAATAAATATCAAACATTTTTCTAACATATTTAAATATAAATTAAGAATGAGAAAAAAATGTGTTAGAAAATCAGGAGATATATGTCACAAATAAGGAGTATTGAGAAAAAAGTAAAAATCAGAGGAGACATGGCAAGTCTACAAATCAATCCTAATGTTGTCTTTGCATTTTTGCATCGATCCTGAAGATACACAAAATTGGTTTCAAAAAAGGAGAATTTCACCTTTTGAGAGTTCTTTATCTGCTTGCATATACCGTATATACTCGCATATAAGTCGACCCTCCTGCTGAAGGCAGAACCGACTGACTTTCCCCCGAAAAGGAAATGGAATCGGACTCGTTCCTAATTGAAAGGACTGACTCCTCATACTCATTCCGAAATGAAATGACTCCGAAAAAAACCAATTCCTCACACTCATTCCGAAATGAAACAACTCTGAAAAGAACCAATTCCTCAAAAACGTTCCGTAAAAGACGGACTCCTCTGAATTGTTCCGAAAAGGAGGAATCCTTGGACTTGTTCCGAAATGAAATAACTCTGAAAAAGAACGATTCATCGGATTCGTCCAAAATGTGTCATCCAAAAAATTATGCTTAATGTCATAAATCGGAAGCAGAGAATGACGAAGAAAAATTGGATAAATTCCGTTTTTTCTTGGATTCATTTCATTTTCTGGGATTTGTTTCTTTTTTTCTTGGACTTGTTCCTTTTTTCTGGGATATGTCCCATTTTTGTCGGATTCGTTCTTTTTTTTCAAAACGACTTCGAATGACTCATTCCTTTTGGTAAATGATTCTGACTGGAACGATTCCTAATATTGGATGATTTTGCCCATCTCCTTTCTTTAGGTGCTAGAAAACTATTTTCCGATATTTTTTTATAGACATATTTTTAGGTCTCGTGTATAAGTCGACCCCCCTACTTTGAAGCTCTTTTTTTGTCTACAATTTCTCGACTTATATGCGAGTATATATGGTAATTCAAGAAAATTATAGCTGAGCTAAATGCTGCAGTTCTCAAAGTACTTCCTAGGGGTGGTCTATTAATTTTGCTCAGTAATTCTTTAACCCTTTATCTACCAACAGTACTTATAAGTACCATTAAAATTACTCATTATAAAATTATTGTAATATGTAGATTAGTTGTAATACTGTTAAGAATGAATTACAGACACATTATTTTGTTCCAAAAGCATTATTGGCTACACTAAACAAAAATATTTTTAAAAGGATGATTTCTTTTGCCTTTGTATCTATTCAGCTTTCTTGGGGCTGAGGGAGGGGGATGGAGATTTTTCAATTTAGACATATTTCTATATTTATATTGTAAGAACATCCTATTTGTGCATTTTATAATTCGACAAAATACTAAGAAAACAATTTAAAATAAAAGTTTTAAGTGGGATTATAAATATTGCACAAAATTCCTGTAAATTCAAATTTAATTAATCTTTCTAAATCCTTCAATCCTTCAAAAAAAAATTACTAAATGATTATATAAATCTTTTAATTTAGTTTAAAAGGTACTACTAGATTATCCCATCAACTAAAAAATTATCACCAAAATATAAGATTAAATACCAATAATGGATGACCGTGAATATCACATTCAATAACATTAAACACGATTCACGTGTTTAAGCTGTCAATAAGTGATTTTTTTTTTGACTTTTTATTAATATTTTTATTAATATTCTACTAATTATTTGTTTTTTTTATTATTAAAATAAAAATTATGTCAATATGTATAATTTGGTTATTAGTTTGGCAATTTGTATAATTTGGTGAAGTTGGTTGATGGGAAAACAGAGTAGTACCATTTAAACAATTTACGTAAAATGCTTTAGAATATAAAATTTTCATGAATTCATAATTCGGTAGATAAAAAGTTTTTAAGAAAGTCAAAGGGAAGTTTAAGTCTGATGGTTTTTTGAACTAATGACAGTTTTTTAACATCTATTATAAGCACATGCTTTTTATAATTTCTAAATTTGTTTTATTTTGATTCATAACACTTCCATATTGCTTTAATCATGGTTGGTAAAAGGTGAGAACTTGTATTTCATGATGGTTTATCATTAGCATAATTGTTAAAAATGAACACCTAAACTGAACAGTAGATAAAACAATAGACATTATACACATGGATTTTAACAAAGATGTGTTTAGTAATGTTGCAAATCAAACTGTAACTTAATGAAAATTGGATTTATATTTACCTGGTTTCTTTTACATGCAATTTTAATGATGAAACCATGAAGAAAACATATGATTTTTTATTTTTGAGTAAAATTATTATTATTATTATTTTTATTTTTATTTTTATTTTTATTTTTTTTTTTGAGAGAGAGACAACTGTAATCATGAAACCATCAGAAAAAAAAATATTTGCTGTATTATTATTATTATTTTAATTATGTGTTTGTAAGATGTCTCATATTTAATACGAGAGCAATTTGTGGGAGTAATTCTTTTAGATTGTATGATATGGTGAATTATGCTGACAGTGCATCTCAAAAAGAACCTAAAAGTATTAGAACATTTATGTATTCTGATTTATTTGACTATTTAAATTCAGAGTTCTTACAATTAAATTTAAAAAAATACAATAATAGGTTAGAAATCTTTTGTATGGGAATTGTAAAGAAAATATTGTTACAGTTGCCGATGCACATTTCAATAAGTTGCATTATAACAAAAATAAAATCATTAAAATGGCATTTGGTTTACTTGGAAGCTAAATAACTAAAGCCAATTTAACCTTTTACAGGCCAATGTTCCCAATTGGGAACATAAAATTAAAAATTTAGCAAAAATTAAATTTCATCAAAATTGACTTAAAAAAATTAGCAGAAATAGTAAAAAGATGACTTGATTTTTTAAAATAGAAGTTACATTCGTATCATTAATAGGGAAATGTATAGAAAATCATAAAAATGACCATTTTCATTGTTTCTTACAATGCAAAACTAAAATATTCATATAAATGTGAAAAACCATCCAATGCTTCTAAAAACCGGTTGGTATACATAAAATAGCTTTAATCAATAAAAAGGACATCATATTTTATAATAATAATCAAAAATACACTCGGGTTGTTAATTAAATATTCATGTTCCCAAATGGGAACGTTGGTCTGTCGCCATTATTCTGCGTTGACATAATTTTCTGTACGAGGAATTTTTGTTGAAAAGTAATAGAAAGGGGAATCCCCGTTCAGCGAAGAAAAGGGAAAACTTTGGAATTATTTGAAAGGGGAATCCCCTTCCGTAGGGAAGGAAAGGGAAAACTTCGGAATTATTTGAAAGGGGAATCCCCTTCCATAGGGAAGGAAAGTGAAATTCCATAAATAGTTGAAAGGGGAATTCCCGAATTTTGTGAAAGAACAGTCCAATTTTATTAGCAGCTTCACTTCTCAGATTTAATTTTTAAAGATATTGAATGGAATTTTTTTAGTGAACTAACATAGTATGGAGAAAAATTTTAAAACTCTAGAGGCGGCTGTTGATTATCTAATGACTCTGAGAGATTCCGATGTTTCAGATTTTTCAGAAGAAGAACTTGAAATTTGTCAGCTTCCTCCTGATGAAAGTGATCTCATCTCAGAAGAAGAGGATATTGATGACAGTATCCTTAATCCTGTTGTGCCCTCAAATGTTTGTGGTCCTTAGTATTTTTACTAATAAAGTGCCAATAAACCAAAATAGTTGCGAAAATCAAGTTTCAGGATCTGCTACCAATGAACAAAAAAATAAACGAAAGAAACTTTGTAGTTCTGATAAGGTGAAAAAAGTGAAGTCATTTACACCACAATGGGAAAAAAAGTTCTGTGTTTAGTAAGCCCATCAAGAATGAACCAACAATAAAAATTGCTGATAAATTTCCAGATCTAATAGAAGCAGAATCCATTGACATTTTTTTCAAATTGTTTTCCCAGGAACATATAAGTTTTCTGGCAGAAATGACATCAACTTATTCCGCTCAAAAGGGGACTAACATACAAACTGACTGGAAAGATATTGCTCAGTTTTTTGGGTTACTGTTACTGAGTGAATATCATCAGATACCTACTGAAAATGATTACTGGAGTACTTCAGAAGCTATAACTGTCCCTATTACCTCTACTGTCATGTCAAGAAAAAAAATTCAAAAAAATTTAAAAGAAATTTTCATTTGATGGATAACACTTCATTGCAACCTGGTGATAAGTTGGGAAAAATCAAACCAATCTATAATGAACTAAATAAAAAATGTAATCAGTTTGGATTATTTCACAACCAGCTTAGCATTGATGAATCAATGGTACCGTATTATGGCCACCATTCCTCTAAAATGTTTATTCGAGGAAAACCAATTCATTTCGGATTCAAAATCTGGATGATTTGCGCTAATAATGGTTGTCCATATAAAATGGAGATTTATGCAGGAAAACAGCCAAATGAATAGCCAATAGCCCCTCTTGGTACTAGGGTTGTAAATAATCTTCTGACAGTTGTTGCAAACCCTCTTCAAGTAGAAATATTTTTTGATAACTTTTTTACTACTTATGATTTGATGAAGGATCTTGCAAATAGAAATATAAAAGCTATTGGAACAATCCGAGATCAGCGAATTAAAAATTGTCCATTGACACCCTTAAAGCAGATGAAAAAACTAGAAAGAGGTTCATTTGATTACCAATGTGATGGATCGGTATTTTTATGCCGCTGGAATGACAATTCTGTAGTTAAAATTTCTTCAAATTATTGCACTCATCTCCCAAATTCAGTCGACTAAAAGATATTCACATAAAGATAACAAGAAAGTGAACATACAACAACCAAATTTAATACATAAATATAATACTGGAATGGGAGGAGTTGACCTGTTAGATAGAATGTTAGGCAGCTACTGTCCAACACTTTGCAATAAGAAATGGTGGTGGAATTTATTTGTTAATGCATTAAATATCGCTGTTGTCTCTGGTTGGCTTTTATATTCCGCAATTCATGGAAAAAATACCAAGCTGACTCATCTGGACTTTCGTCGAGAGGTTACAATCGCTCTTCTGAGAATTGCACCAAGAAAGGATGGGCCTCAACCTGGGCCCAAAGTTCACCACCATATATCGCAGAGAAAGTGTGATGGCCATTTCCTTGTTGAAACAACACAAGGTAGATGTGCACTGTGCAAGGTAAATGCAAGATTGGCTTGCAATGAGTGCAAGAAAAAATTGCATTTAAAATGCTTTCCATTGTATCATGGAATAACGGTATAAACTTAAATTTTTGATATTTTAATTAAGTAAAAGAAATTGTTTTAATTTAAATTTATAAATTTCCAACTTTATTCATATGTATACTTAAATTTAAAAAATAAATGTTTCATTCATTCTTATTACTTTGCTTATAATCTATTCATAACTGTATTCCACTTTCAAATCCAGTGTAAAAGTATAGTCGAAAGTGGCCAATGTTCCCAATTGGGAACATTCTGGAAATTATATATAAAATTTTTTTTTCACCATATTAATGACTAATATCTCTTAACTAAAGCATTAGAAGGTATGATGTGCAAAAACATAATTAAAAATATACCTGGATCTGAATTCGGCCTGTAAAAGATTAAGAAAAATAAAAACTACTTTGGTGGATTCTATGTAGGAACTTAGGGGTTAAAGTGAAAATAAACCACACATGGTTCAATTATTACGGAATTTCATTCCAAGTTATCTCAAATTCATGAAGAAATTTTATTTTAATTTCTTTTAAAATAGCTTAACAAACATTTCATGAACAAATAGTAATATGATTCCCCCCCCCCCCCCCCGAGTCTTAAAAAGCTCGTTATAAAAATTCCTTTATTTGACTATTTAGGAGAAATGATACTACCATATGACACTTCATGATAGTTACAAATGCAAAATTGTATAAACAAGTTATATCTTATAAAAAAATAAATGATAAATTGAATAAATAAAATTGTAATTTTCACATCACAATGCTATTTGTTACTTGAATCAAACAAATTACATTAAAAACAGTCTTAATTTTAATAATATGTCACTGTTTCACACATGCAATTTATGCATGAATAAAAATATTTAAATGTAAATGTTCAGTTATTCATTTAAAATTAATTACAATTTCTACAATAACACATTATATTCTTTCAGAATAAAGCTTTTCTTTAGAATTAATATATGATTTTTATTGTAAAATACAACAGACAATGGTGATTAACTGCTATGCCAATACATAAATTTGACATTTTCTGGAAATAAATAGAATGCAAAATGCCCATTGATGAAATAAATTTACAAATAGTTACCTAATTATGTAAAGCTCAGCGAAACATAACAAAAACAAAGATTAACATTCAATTACCAGAGTTCATTTTGTTTAGGAATACAAAAAGCTTTTAAATGTAGAAAATAGCAAATAAAATTTAAAGTTTAGCTAACCAGTTATAAAATCTAGCTAAATATATATCACAATTTAAAGTTGTTGCATAAAAATTTTAATTATATTTAAAAAGCTAATATCAACTTTCAAAAATTCTACAATTAAAATAAAATAATTAAAAAAACATTAAATGCTGCATTTAAAATTAGTTTACTATAACAATAATTATTTAAAGTTGAAAATATTATGTATACTAAATAATAACTTTAGTTATAAGACAGTTTTTATTGTCTAAAAATAAAAATATATTAACAATATTTTCTTTTACATACACACACAAAATGAGCTCTGAGTAATTTTAAAACCAATACTGTTCCTGAATAGACAAATTAATTCACATATTAAATAAAAAAAAATAAACTGTTAATAAGCTCTATGTTAGAATAAAAGCATAAACTATCACAAATTTCAACTACTTGAAATTGAGCAAAATGGAAAATATAAAACACAAAAAAGCAAAGCTTTAAAGAAACATAAATGTTTATATAACTACTTGCTTTAAGCTTTGATAAAATCAACAACAAACATAAAACAGACAATATTAGAATATTAGTAGAAAAAAATTCACACATACACAAACAACTCATTCATTGACATTATTTTACAATGCTATGCAAGTTTAAAAATACAAGATGAATAAGAATTATTTTTACAACATTGATACCCAATAAAATTCAAAAAGAAACAAGAAAAGTAAGTTTCATTGCTTGTGAAACAAACCACAACTTTTTATTTGTAGGACTTTCATTTTTAAATATCCAACCAAAAGTTTTCTTTTTTCCAAGTTAGAAAACATCTGGGGGACTTTTCTCAATTTTAACTGTGGTTCTTCACTTCAGTTTATTAATAGAAAGCCAGGGCTGTCCAACGCAGAGCTTGCGGTTGCCATGGCCCTCTTTAAAAATTTTCTTGTCACCTTTTCCTACATTACTAAGTTTTTATAATGTAAAGATAAAGATAAATTTTAAATAAAACTTTTTAAAAAGTGAATATTATTTGCATATACATTTTTTAATTATTATTGAAATGTTTCTGGTTCCTTCCCCTACAAAACCTCTTACATGTCTCTCACCCTCTTGATCTCCCACTTGCTTTCAAAAAAATGTCATTATAAATTTGCTACTTTATGTTATCTTTCAAATTAGTTTTACAAAGAATTTATGAATGGTAGATATCTTATGTCAACTACAATGAAATATATGTTCAACACATAAGACATATGGGATACATAAGACCATTATCAATTTTCAAAGCATGATTACCACCAGTGGTATAGTCATAAATAAACCAGAGGGTATACGCTCAAGGAAGACAGTATACTCTAGAGTATTTATATTATAGCTTTTTTGAGAAACAGATGGTATACAGTGTTCCTTAAAAAAATTCAGAGGGTATACGGTTGGATATCCCCATATACCTTCCACTACATCCCTGATTACCATAAGAGTAAACTTCCATCCATATTTCAGAATAGTAAATGTTTGCCATATTAATCATAGAAATTCTTCATTTAAATAGAATGAAGATTACTATACAAAAATGCTGGTGGAAATTCACTTCAGCAAAAATCAGACTACCTTACAAATATAAGATAAATCTAGTATTGCTCAATGATTTAAGTCATGTGACCAATGATGCCCTTCATTGCTTAGAACTAGGTGGAAGGTGCCTTTGATTATTGAAAGGTTGGGGAGCCCTGATATAAGCCATTGGAATGCAAACAAATAGTCTTTAATATATTCCCACAGAAAAAAAAAAAAAAAAAATAAGTTTTACATCATTACAAAGTTTTTACTCGGGTTTTGCTTTTAATTCCCTTTTATGTGCAAATGTAAGAGCATTTGTGAAATATAGCTCATATATTTGCAACTGACCTCCCCCCCCCCTCCCCTCCTCCACCTCAGAAATAATAATCATATAGTTCCAATACTCATTGGCAAATATTTTATTGTCTTTGCTCTTAAATTCATCATCACCATCTTTTTACAAGTAATTAAAGTAACTGATAAATGGCAAATTGTTTTTATTGCTGAGTTAAAAAAAAACTTTTTTCAAAGTCCAACTGCAACTTATTTTTATAAATAACTGACTTGTTTCATTTTTCATCCTTTCTACATTTAATTCTACCTCCCATTACTTTTTTAAATCATTATTCATTTATGGTAGCTGTTGCTGAAAATTTCCAATTATAGCACACATTAATGTATGTGTAACATGTCAATGCTCTAATGAATATATATTAACTTTTTTATTTTTCAATAGATTTGTTAAAAACTGATTCAAGATTTTTCTTTATTACTGCCACAATTTCATGTTGATAGACTCACAGTTTTGTGATTAACAAAGTAAGTCAGGCAGTTTTAAACATGTAAAATTGTAAATGAAACTCAAATCTTGTATTTGCATAAGTGTCCCCAGAATGACATTCATTTAGAAGCAAACACTCAGAAAGACATCAGTCTGAGAATAATTTCTCAATTTACAAATCCATGTTTGCATATCGATAAAACTTTATGTTACAAGTTTATACTACTCGTCTGTTAAGTTGTGATTATTATAAGTACAAACAACAAAACTTGACTGTTTCGTTTCTTTCAGATTTTTTCAAATGTCAAAGTTGCAAAGACAATTCTTAAGTATCCACAATAACAAACAAAATAACATATTTTTAAAAATAAAAGCTAAGAGAGAAAAAAAGACAAAAAGTTTAAATAAAGACAACATTTGGTTTTTCTATGTTTATAACAAGAACAGACAGAATGTAAAAATATATAATTTAATCTTAAGTCGAATTGGCAAAGTATTAATAAAATTGTATTGTTTTACTATAATACACATTGCTCACCCAAAAGTGACACATCTTGCAAAAATTCATTTTGCGTTTTATTCCACTAATAAGTCTATAACAGGGAAAATCAGTCTATGGAAAATCACTTTATTATAGTATTTGTCCATTTGTGACAGCAGAAGTGGGGTGGGTTGTGTGGAAAGTTAAAGCTACCCAAGCCTCATCCTATATCTTCATTTTTAAAGATTTTATGCTTTTATACATGCTTTTATTCCTGCATGTAGAGCTAAGTGCAATAATGTCAAGTTACAGCAATAAAATGTGAATTTTCTTTTCCCTCTCCAGTTAAATTTACTTTTGACGAGATGTGTCTTTTTTCTTGTGGGTCAGCGATATTATCCACATCAGGAAGAGCCAATAATGGCACAAACAATACTAATTACAACCTGCCTTTATTTTTCAACATATTCCAACTACATAAATATAATATCTACTAAAGGCAATTTCAGATATATTTATGTGCAATTATGTAATATGATACATGAATAGATAAAGATGTATATTATATTCAAAGATATACGAGGTACTATCAGAAAGTTCCTGAAAGATTGTAACTGTAATACTCTCTATGAAAGTGGAGGTAAAAGTAAGTCAAGATCAGTGTTCTCGCTGTCACTCGCCAATGCGCCAAATTGCGACTAAATTCTTCATTTGGAGAGTAAACAAGCGATTAGATTCGCCAAATTGTTAGTGCTCAATTTTTGCTTTTTCTTTTTTCCTTTTTTGTTTTACATACGCATGCATATATATATATATATATTTATTTAATGTATACATATTTTTTATATTTTTAATGGATAGTTGAAAATAGATTAACAACAATCGCTGTCACATAAAAACTTAGGTTATTTTAGAACATGTTGAAACATATATCTAGAACATACATCTATTTTGCGAATACTTTTTTCATTTGGCGAATGTTTTTTATTTTTAATTAGCCAAATTACTAACGTTGGTCAAATGCCAGCGAGAACACTGGTCAAGATCATATTTCACAAACTTCTATTCACATCACTACTTCACTTCAATGTGATAATATACAATTTATTGCTACAATTTTTTTTTTTTTTGATTTAGTGTTATGAGCAGTTTATGATTTAGAAAAAATGTATGTATCAAATTTTGTGTGAAGCTCAGTAAATATGCAACTGAAACTCTTGAAATGCTTCATCAGCTTTTAGAGATGGGAGTTCTGAATAGGACAATGAATTTTGAATATTAATCCCACAGGGTTCCCAGCAAAACATGTTTTGAAACTTTCTTGGTTTTCCATGACCAAATCTCAAAAAATTTCCTGACTTCCCCTGACCAAATCTCAAAATATTCTGACTAAATAAGCATACAGTGAAATTTGCTACTTAATTCAGCAGTCCTTTGTAAAAATTAGCAATTACAACAGATGGCGTAACTTGTGCTATATCGCATCAATCTCGTCTGTAACTATATTCTTGTGTAAGCTCTATGAATAGGCTTTACTGTTTAATATGTGACTTTGGGCTGATGGGTAAACAACACACTTGTTTGCAGGTCTGAAAATGTCGAAGTACGAGCCAACAAAACACCATTTGCAGGAAGTGTTATTATTCCTGTTTAATTCGAAGAAAAGTGCTGCTGAAAGTCATCGAATGCTATTGGAAACTTATGGCGAACATTCTCCGTCGATAAAAACATGTGAGTATTGGCTTCGACGTTTTAAAAGTGGTGTTTTCGATACAGGTGACAGAGAACGCCCAGGTCAACCGAAAAAGTTCGAAGATACGGAATTGGAAGAATTACTCGACCAAGATTCATGTCAAACACAATATGAACTTGCTGAATCGTTGAATGTTGATCGCACAACAGTTTCTAAACGTTTAAAGGCTCTCGGTATGATTCAAAAGCCAGGAAATTGGGTACCATACGAACTGAAGGCGAGAGACCTTGAACACCAATTATTCACCTGTGAATTATTGCTTCAGCGCCAAAACAGGAAGGGATTTTTGCATTGGATCGTCACTGGCAATGAAAAATGGATTTGGTACGATAATCCTAAGTAGAAAAAATCATGGAGTTTGCCTGGTCATGCATCGACATCGACGGCGAAACCAAATATTCATGGTGCAAAACTGATGCTCTGTATTTGGTGGGACCAGCTCGGTGTTGTGTATTACGAACTGCTTCAACCGAATGAAACAATAACTGATGAATGCTACAGAACACAATTGATGCGTTTGAGCTGTGCTTTAAAAGAAAAACATCCGCAATTCGAGCAAAGGCATGGTAAAGTTATTCTTCTTTATGACAACGCTCGACCACATGTTGCTTGTGGAGTGAAAAAATATTTGGAAACGTTAAAATGGGATGTTTTACCCCATCCGCCATATTCACCAGATATTGCTCCATCGGATTACAACCTGTTCAGATCCATGGAACACAGCCTGGCTACGCAGCACTTCCAATCTTATGAAGGTACGAAAGATTGGATTGATTCGTGGATTGCATCAAAAGATGAGTTGTTCTTTCGACGCGGAATCCGTATGCTACCAGAAAGATGGGAGAAAGTAGTGGCTAGCAATGGGCATTACTTTGAAACACAATGATGTATTCAGTTGTTCATATTAAACCTTTAATTTACAGAAAAAACCCTTAAAATTAATTCACACATCCAGTATATATATACAGGGTGTCTATAAAAGAACTCCGGGGTTTTGAGGCAAAATATTTTAATGAAATCAAAAAAATACATACATGTTTTATACATGACTGAAAAGCTTACATTTTCAAGTTTTTTTAACACTTAGTAAAGTTCTATAAGAGCCCCGTTAGTGGCACGGCAGACGTCTAAACTGTATTCTACCTCTTCCCATGTCCTGGCGAGCATGTCTGGGGGGACAGTTGCCACACAATTGACTATTCGTTCCCTGAGATGTTGAACATCACAAATTTTCTCTGCATACACAAGATTCTTGATATGTCCCCAGAAGAAATTTCTATCGTTTCTATGAGCCAAATAACACTTTGAGCCTTTTGTTGCAGAGTCGCCATCATTTCAAGGTCAACGCCCTGCAGCGCCGCCAACAGTTGATGCAAACATTCCCAATTTGTATGAGTAAAACTTTTTGAGCTACTCTTTTCAGAGAAATCGACTAAATTTTGCTATCTTTTATAGTTAGTCAGATATGAGTTTTTAAAACCCCGGAGTTCTTTTATAGACACCCTGTATATATATATTGGATTGATGAATTTTGCTTTTTGTTTTCCAAAAATAAGAATTATGTGCCATTTTAAATTTTTTTCCCAAGACTTTTTAGAAAATATTTATAAATTCTCTGTCTTTTCATAAATATTTTGAAGTTTCCCTGACTACTTTGAATTTCCCTGACAATTCCATGATGCTGGGAACCCTGTCAGATTTCAACCCTTGTCATCAATTCATCTGAAGGTGACAAAAGCTCAGCGCAAATAAGTCCTTGCAAAACAAATGAAAATGTGGAACAAATTGGAAAACTAGTATGAGAAAATCATTGTTTAACTATCCAAGGACTTGAAGTTGGAACCGGTTGTGGAGTTTGCCAAGAAATTTTGAGGGAGAATGTAAACATGCGACGCATTTCTACAAAGGTTGTTGGAAGATCACAGACTAACAACTCCTAAAGACATTACTGTTTTTATATCATAAAAAAAAAAAAAAAAAAAAAAAAAAGTTGTTGTTCCCCACTCATCCTATTCACGGGATCCAGCTGCATGTGATCTGCATAATTCCCAAAACTGAAAAAGAACAGAAAAGACAATGCAACTGTGTCCAACATTCAATGAAAATTGCAGGCAGTCCTTGACAGTTTTTCAGAAAAAATCTTCTGGAGCTTTTTAGAGAAGTATATAACAGGATGGGATTGAACATAAGTTCACAAGGTGACTATTTTGAAGTAGACGGCAGTCTAAATTAAGCAAGTTCAAACAAAACTTTTTTTTAAATTAAGTTCAGGAACTTTCCTATAGCACCTTATACTATGTGCACAGGAAATAAACATATTCATGCTGACAAAAATAAAACCACAACCATAAATATATTTTATTTTAAAAGCTGCCAACCAGATGCCATATATTTAATAAATGTACACAACATTATTGTATTGCATTATTTTAGTTTGCTTTTTTTAGTCAATTTCTATGTTATGTAGTTAATAAATGTATATGTAATTACTCATTTCAAAACAATAGGTGTTCAGAAACTATAAACATGATGCTTGACTGGCAACTGTTATGGGTGAATTATCTTCCTGCCATGGAAAGTACATCAATATCTAATATTTATTAGGTTCAATAATTTGTTTTATCTTTACAAATATACAAAATTGTAGTCATAAAAAAACTAATTTCGTTAAATTTCACGAGATGAATCTTAATGGGAAAAAAATATTATGCTTAAAATTTAATAATCACAAAAACAGACTTTTTTTTTTTTTTTTTTTTGCAATATAACAACTGTTAAGTTGAATTAGTGCAGAAAGTTAATCTTAAAAACACTGACAATTTATAAAATTAACAATAAATAAGATTGCAGTAATATGGCTAAATTAATTTCAATTTTAAAAAAATGAGCAAAAAATGCTTAACGAATAATAAATTTTTAATAAATAATTTTCATGTCTAATAAATTCAAAAATGGAATGCGGACAGCATGATATTGCACAAAACATTTCTAATAAATAAATCTGTAAACACAATATGACATAAACAACAAAAAATTATTTAACAATAACTCTCATAATCAAACAATTTGCTTATGACACAAATATGGCAACAATTTGCAAAAGTTTCAATATCATTCATTACTAATAAAATTTAATTAATATACATATACAAAAACAAATGAAAACTATATCATACTTATTTAGAAACAGCTAATAAATTTAACATAATTAATAAAATATTACAATTATGATCAACAAATAATAAAGTTATTTATAAAAATGATAAAATTTTAGCAGCTTTTATAGAATACATAAAATTAGTACTGAAAAAATAAATGAATCTAAGAAAACATGACATAAACAACAGTGATCAAACAGTGAAATAAATTATCAAAGAACTAAGAGGTAAATTAATACATAAAAGAATTTGAGCTTAAATATGAAAAATGGAAAATTAATTTATGATAAAAGAAAAAAGTAAAAAAAAAAAAAAAAAAAAAAAAGGCTTTGTGACACTTTTGATCCTGGCAAATGAAATGCCACAAGATAGTCATTCTGCTCATTCAAATTAATGTATTACTCATAAACGTACATATTCAATTAAAAAAGAATTTAAATATGACACATAAAAAAAATGAATGTTTGACTAGAAAACTTTAATTACATAATTTTGAAAATAATTAACCTATTTTTTAGTACAATAATAAATATTGATTACAAGACATTTTTAGTAGTGTTCTTATTACTTGAATATACAAATACATTTTTTCACTAAAATTAATAAATAATTTATAAAGATATATTACAATTTACCTAAGGCTAAAATATATAGTAGGGCATCCTTTAAGCTCCTGCACAGAGAGCAAAACTACAATCAATATTTGAGGCCCACAAGGCAATAAGACTAACATATTTGTATCATATAAACATTTTTATGGTTTCACACCATACATTGTAATTATATTTCACATGACATAATCTAAACAAAGATACAGATGCTAGGGAAAATATATGTAAGACTAATTTTTAAAATAATATATCAAAAATTTTAAAAACATAAAATATATTTATTTTTCTTGAACAATGTCACAATTAAAACTTGATAATTTTCAAACGAAACTTAACTTTCAATGTGAAGAATTTCATAACATTGCATGACACTTTTTTTCCCCATTTGACATTGTTATGATATTCATAATCAAGATATTTATTAATATAAGACAATCTTGCTGAAATTTTAGATAAAACATACAATTAAACTCTTAAATACTCTTTATAACTCTTTTTGAATATGATTATTTGTTAGTTAACTTTAGGAAAAAATTACTTTTTAACTCAAACAATTAAAACCACCATAAAATTAGCAAAAAAAGTTTAACTGAAATGTACAAAATATGTTGTAGGCAATATAAGTAGTTATTTTACATACCATTAATTCTGCAATAGTCCATGGAGGAATTTGGAAAATACATGTTGTATTGTATTAATTCTACATGATAAAAAGAAAAAAAATCACTTTGTAGTATTTTTCATTTTTTTAATCTTAATTATTGAGTTAGAAAATAGTCCCTATTTTTAAAATAAAAAAATAAAAACACATATTTGAAATCAAATTCTCTTCAATGTAAAAGCTTTAGTCAGGTTTTTTTTTTCTTTTATATTACTAACTATAGAAATATAAAGGAACTGATAACAGTAAATTAAAAAATAAGTACTATCATTACTAGATGTAAATAACAGCAGTACTTTAAAAATAAAATAGAAATTTTAAAAATCATACATTAATATGAGAGAAGGTTAAGGAAAATTTTTGAAAACATATGTTCAATTAATTCTATAACACGATTAAATACTTATACCTTAAAGATTAATTATTGGTTCAAATAAATAGCCTCTGTTTTTAAATTAAAAAATGAAACATGTTTAAAATAAAAGTCTCAGCTAGTTTATTTTTAATTATTGTACATGGTAATATAAAATTGATAATAGTATATATAAAAAATGCATACTATCATTACAACATGTATAAATAGTATTTTTGAAGATAAAATAACAGTAAATGTAAAGGATGTACTATTACTAGTAAATCAGACACAAAAGGGTAAAGAGCAGACATTTCATAGAAAATAACAGTCTTCAACAAATAAACTCTTTCACATACAAATATGTTGTATTAATAATCATCTAGCTATATTATTACATAAATACATACATTCAAATTGTGACATTGTCATATTGAAAGAAGTTGATACGACATTCTATATGCAGTAGAGAAAATTTATAAATTAGCACAAATAATAAGATAACATACTTATAACTAATCAATAAATTTCGATTACTATTAATTATAATGAACAGTTCAATCAAAGAAGGAAAAAAATATTAATAGTAATAGGTTAATCATCTGTAAAATTATTTGTACATGACATAAAGCAACATTTATCAATAATTTTTATAAATGCTGTCATGCAGTGTTTAAACCTATAGCTGATTTTTCATTTAGGCTTTTAGATTTCTCACTTGTAAGTTTTAATAGTTGTTTTTACTTTATAAGATCATATATAGTCCACAAATCAAATCGCTATTCAAAATTTTCTAGTGTAAATTCAATATTTCTAAATAAAAATTTCCTCCAGATGTGGCAACAACATTGTCATATGATGCCACTTAGATTATTCGTTATTTGTAATTTTTAAATAATAATAGTGCATTTTAACATACTCAATCTATCTGCTTTTAAAAGCATTTAGATCATTAAAAATATTTTGGCTGGAAGGTAAAAAATAAAACTGATAAATAAAAGAATGGCAGAGATAATAAATGCATACGGGAATGCCCATTCAGAAATTTTACGACCATTCAAGCAAATTTTCCTAAATAATTTGAATTATTTTATTAATAATTATAATTAAGATAAAAATTGATGTAACAAAAAATATTTTATTTATCCATATATTAAATAAAAGTTTTGTTACTCTTGTGACACTCTGGTCATAAAATTTTGTTTACAGATAAGCCAAATACATTTTACAATAAATTAGATATATTTTATGACAGTATGTATTTTATGACCACTATGGTATTTAACTTATTACATCAATTTGCGTTTTAATTATATTTTTTAGTAAAATAATTGGAATCATTAACAAAAATTTGCTCGAATGATCACCAGAGTCACAGTGGACATTCCCACGTCTAATACTTGTACTGGGGTAGAGAATTACATCAATCTATTTGCTATTGATGGATGAATTTTTAGGTAATCTTTTAAAACCTGCTGGCTGTTGTCAAAAGGATCAATGAATTTTTATTTATTAATCATTAATAGAATTTCTTCCATTTGCCATAATGCGAATTTTGCAAGAAGATCTATAATACACTAAGTTCTTCTCTGTTACATATTTTCCATAACTTTGTACAAAATGTTTATAAAAGTATTGCTATGAAAATTAATTGTAATAACAAATTATTTTCTAATCATATAAATTTTAATTTTACATTGTTTCTTGCTGGCTGGTAAACATAAATGTTTGACTAATGCAATATTTTGAAAATTCTCCACCTTGTACTTGTATCAAAACCAATGTACAACTCATACACGATCATGGAGGATTTAGAATCATTATCATCACAGGGTAAAAAAATGCCAAAAGAGCTTTCATTTATATTTTTTATGCTCAACTCTACAATTACATTCAAATAAGAAACTCGCATCAAAACAATCAATTCTCTCTACTGCATTAAAAAATAAATAAAATGTAATTCATTAATGAATATTTTCGAAGGCAAGTAGGCACATTTGACTTACATTGAAATGTAAATAAATAATATTAACCGAAAATACGGTTGATGACCAATTTCAAAATAGGAATTGATATACCTGTGCATTAACTAGAAAAATGTGATGTCTCAAAATTTTAATAAACAGGATACCAAATTTTTTCTGGTGTTAACTGTCAGTAAGGAAATACAGACTTTAATAAGAATAAAGAATGTTGTAGCTTCTGATTCACCAAGAAATTCAGAATCGGAGCAATTGTGTACTGAAATGAAATAATAAATATATTAATATTTTATGCATTTATATACTACATAATTAATAACACAAAACAATGCTTCTATTCATAACATACCAAAATTTTCTTATTTTTCTCAAACATACAATAAATAAAAATAAAACCATTAAAAACTCTTATGTAATAAAAACTTGGCTTATGAATAATGTTGTGAGGTCTATCCCTCAGAGACATGACAGTGTCTTCTTAACCAGGAACACAAAGATACAGAAATCATATAAAAACAGAACCTATCTATAGTGAAATCTTGTCTTAAACATAAAAAACAAAAGGAAAATCGCACTAATACAGAAAAGCTTGTCTAATGGAGTTTGTTAGAGACCACAACAAAATTAAGTTCTGAAGAAGTTTCTGAACATTTATAAATGTATATTTCTTCAACAGGGAAATATGATTTTTTTTCTTTAAATCTAACTATAAACAGATATTGTTTTCATATCATTTATTGGTACTTTTTGGTTAGACAGATGCCAGTGTTATACATACATATCTATATATTGAGGAGGAGCTTATTTTTTAAGTTTGAAAACAATCTTCTGAATTTGTTCCTTTCAATGAAAGAAAAATTCAGGCAAAATATTAGTGCATTTAAACAATATTTGGAGGTAGCTCAATGATGGAAAAGTTTCTAATGTATAGACAATAAAAAAAATTATGCATACTCGTATGTTATTTCACAGGAAAATAAATTTCACCTTTCAAAATACATTTTAAGAAGAAAATGCATTTAAAAAAAAACTCAATTTGTAAATAAAGAATGTTTGAGGCAACTAAGAAATATGACAAAATAAAAATCAAGTTTCAAAGCAACATTACTTCTGTTATTCATTAGGATAGAAAATCAATATATGATTAGACTGGAAAAGAAAAGATTGCTTGCTCGATTGTCAGTATTAGTTTTAGCAAAAGGAGATTCTCAACTACTGACTGTTGCAATATTTCATCTGCAATAAGAGAAACTCAGATAGCAGATGTCTTTGAAACTATTCAAGACTGGGGAATAGTAGACAATATCTGTGCAATGCCTTTTGACACTCAAATGCTGGTTATAGTTCTGATGCCTGTGTTCTTAAAGAGCAAAAATTAAGAAAGAACTCTTATCACTTGCTTGCAGGCATCACATTATGAAACCCATAATTAATACAACGTTTGAAATGTATATACGAGTCAAATCTTCGCTTGAAGTTGCACTATTTAAAAGCTTTCAAAAATATTGGAACTTCATTGATACAGACATGTACAAATCAGGATTTCCGTTTGTTGCAAATGTAGCAGAAGATATAAAGTAAGAGACGATCAAATATGCAAAGAAGAAAGAAGTACCTAGAATAACAAAGAGGTGATTATAAAAAATTTTTAGATATTGTATATTTTTCTTGGAGCTGTCCCAGAAAGAGAAGTTAGAATTATGTCACCAGGAGCAATGCACCATACGTGTTGGATGTCCAAAGCGATATAGTGTATCAAAATCTGCATGTTCAAGGCTCAATGTAAATTTACTTTAAAATAGGAAGAAAGTGTACATGATGTGTGTGTTTTCACAGTCCAGGTTTACTTGAAAGCTTGGATCTGTGAATCTCTAGCTTCACAGGTTCCTCATAATAGCCTGTTATTGCTCAAATCACTACTTGAATACTCATCAATACATTAAGGTATTTCCAAGTCTTCATGTAAATTTGCTAATCACTTGAAGAACATATTAGTTTAGCTTTATGAGTTTACTAACCAAAAGACACGTGATTAGTGCTTTACTGAATGAAGCTAATTCTGAAAAACAATTTAAAAATTACTCTAAACAAATCAGTTTTAGTCTTCATTCATTCAAGAATAAAAATTTGGAAGATTTTGAACAGCTATGTCAATGATATTGTTCCAATTTGTTGAAACTTCCAATTAGATATCTTACAGTTGAATCTGAATTTTGCAAATCAAGAGAGGACTATAAGCAGTCAAAATATATTCCCTACAAGTAGAAAATGATCCTGTTAAACCTGCAATTGCATCGATTCAGAAATACAGTGAATTATAACTCATGAGAAAAAGCAACTACAATTTGTTGAAAATCATTACAAAATGTATCCAAATCGAAGGAAAAAGACTATCATTTTACACAAAGGCAATAAAATTTGAATGTAAAATAAACTAATAATTTTTTCAGTAAATTATATAAACTGTTACAATTAAAACCTTAAAAACATTTTAATTGCATATTTGTAATTTGTATGACTAATATTTTTAATTTTGGTAATTTTATAAATTTTGAGTCAGTTGAGTCAATTTTAAATATTAAAATTTATTGCTAAAATTTTTCATATGGTGTTTTTGCACCAAAAGGAAAAAACTAAAACGGTGAGACTTGTAAAAAAAAATGTAAAAAATTGTGACTTTTAAGCTCCACCCTACTATACATATACATGTGTTTATACATATAGTCTGTCTCAAAAGTTTAAGCACTCTGCAAATCTGGTTTTAAATAATTGATGAAGAAAATATTTTATGGTAATTTGCAATAAATACCCAACATTTAATCAAAATAAAATAAAATAAGCCATTTTGGGTAGTTAAAATAAAAAATATATTTTTTCTTTTTTTCTTGAAGAAACGCTGTCTCAAAAGTTTAAGCACTTTATGCAATTTTTTTTAGAAACACGGGATTGGTATTGTGTAATGACGTTGTATGACATCATATTGCACTTTTGTACAAGTATAAAAGGTGGAGAAATTATTCCTAATGTTTTAAACATGACAAAGGGTAAAGAATTCACAAAATGTGAGATTTTAAATTGAAATCTCAAAATAAAACTGTTTCTGAAATTGCAAAAGCTTTAAATTGATCAAATCTATGTATATATCAAGTACTTTCTAGAAATGATAATTTTAAGTGGAAACCAAGATGTAGACGATCATGTATGACGACTGTTCAGATAGATAAAAAAATACAGAGATTGGTATTTAGATAAAATATGTCCCATGTGACAAATTAAAAATAATTTCAGACTGCAGATGTCCAAAAACACTGTAAACATATTAAAGCATGTGATTACATTGTGTAAAAGAAATTGCCTTGCAAACCGTCTCTTAAATTACATCACAAACAAGTAAGAATGAACTGGGCTAAAAAACACATATCCTACGGGGACAAATGGCTTACTGTTTTATACAGCGATGAGAGAAAGTGGAACTTAGATGGCCCTGATGGTTGGAACGCATATTGGCATGAGTTATGCAAGAACCGAAGAAAATTTTTCAGCAGGCAGCAAGGCGGTAAATCTGTTATGGTTTGGGGAGCATTTGGGACATTTGCCAGCCCTCTCTGGCTTTTCTAAAAGGAAGAGAAGATTAAAAAAAGTTTCAAGAGACGCTAAACCTTCATTTGCTTCTATTCGGTGACATTTTGAGGGGTTTTGAATAAACTTTTCTGCAAGACAATGCCTCAATCCACGTATCCCATTCTACAAAACTTTGGATTTTTCAGAAAAATGATAAAGTACTTGACTAGCCAGCTTTAAGTCAAGACTTAAACCTGATTGAGAATGTCTGGAATATTTTAACCTGCCAAGTTTAGGCAATGGAAAGCAGTATGACACTGTTGAAGAACTCCCCGAGGCTATTGAGAAAGCATGGTATTCTTTGCCATCAGAAACCCCATAAAAACTAATAATTTCGATGAAAGCACGTTTATTTGAACTAATCCGAAAACATGGAAAAAAAAATTGTTAGCAAAAGTTCTGTAAAAATTTTAAATATGGTTGTTTTTGACATTGTGCATAAACTTTTGAGACAGTTTTTTTATAACTTTTTTTAGTTGTATTTTTTAAAATTATGTAATTCATTTTTTTCTATTTTTGATATCGTTTATTTAAATAATATTGCGAAATATGTAAATAAAAAAATGTTATTAATTCTAACTTTTTATAATTCATTAAAAATTGATATTTTATACTTGTGCTTAGACTTGAGACAGACTATACATATGTATGTAGATAAATGTATATATAACACTGGCCCTCGACTAAACGAAAAGTACTAATTTACTTAAGTACATTAAAAGCTGTAAAAAGACTAAGGACTAGAAAAAATTCTCATCTCAGCAGATAGATTTCCATTCTGTCAGACCATATAATTTTTTCATTATAAATGATTTCTGTTTTCACAAGATTGACTGACTTAATTCTCACTTGACGTAGATTGATAAATAGCATGGTACAAAGGTTAAGAAAAATTGTACATCATGAATAAGGTGGAAATAAAAAATAATCTGCAAAGCCCATTGCTGTGTCACACAGCTGCTGCTAATGGATCAGTGTTCAAGATACCCTACAAAACTAGCTACTGAAAATGTAGGTAAGTTAAGTGTCTTTAGCAAATGAAGATGATTTTGGAAAATTAGCTGAAAGATAGTAGAAGTAGTTTTGAAGATTTGATTAAGCAGTTTTATTATGAAACAGACAGAAAAAATAATAAGTGCTCATTTGCAATATTTTACTCAATTGTGACGATTTAATTGTGACTTTTCAAAATGCAACTTGCAAATTTAACATCTCTTAGAATAAAAGATAAAATGTTTTTTTAAGTGATAAAAAAAATATGCATAAAGTAATGTTTTACAGTTGAAAAAATTTAAAAAGGACATAAATTGCCAGTAGTCAATTTAAACAGGCAAACTGAATTTTTTAAAACAATATTAAGTTAAATATTGAAAGATGCATTTTCAAAAATAACTTATATCTCAAAAAAAAAAAAAAAAAAAAAAAAAATCAATTAAGTATATTAATTTGTTAATTTTCCATACAGAAAAAATAATAAGTGCTCATTTGCAATATTATCCTTAACTGTGATGAGCCATTATAACAATGAAAACTTGATTATTCGAGGTAACTGGGACCGCTAGTACCTTGGTTATCCAAAATCTCGACAGGGTTTATACAGAGTTGGAAAGAAAAAATCCAAGGAGTACATAAAAAATCCAAGGAGTCAAAAAAATTTTAAGGGCTTGCCACTTTTGCTGTTATTTATGTGGCATGCACTTGCACAGCCTTAATTCCGCAGAGATTCCATGAGTTACCTCCGCGAGAGGGGGGAGGGTATCCATGATGTTCAGACAAAATCAGCGATTTATCTGCGATATTTTAGCAAAATTGGCGATTTATTGCGATCTTTTGTCGAAAGTGACGTTTTTTCTGCAATCTTTTGACAAAATCGACGTTTTCCCGTGGTTTTTTTTTATGAAGTCGACGATTTTTTGGCAAAATTTGCATTTTTACGCGCCTTTTTCTCAGAAACAGCGTTTTTTGACGAAATCAGTGTTTTTTCCGTGATCTTTTGATGAAATCGGCGTTTTTTTTTCAACGATCTTTTGATATAGTATTTGTAAGCGATCTTTTATCGAAAACAGTGTTTTTTCCCGCGATCTTTTAACGAAATCGGCGTTATATTCGTAACCTTTAGACAAAATCAATGTTTTACTGCGGTCTTCAGATGAAATTAGCATTTTATCTGCAATATTTGGTGAAGTTGCTTTTAACCGCGATCCGCACAAGAAATTCACGTTTTTCAGCGATCTTTTGACAAAGTTCGTTTACAAAAACATTGACGAAATCGTCGTTTTTCGGCGAAATATTGACAAAATGTGTGCTTTTTCGGCGATCCTTTCACGAAATTTGCATTTCTCTGTGATTGTTTTTTCCGCATGCAAAACCGTACAAGTTAGCAACTATGCGGAACTGATAACCCAATTTCAAATTTTCAGAAGAGGGTGCCTTAAATTTTTGGAAATTTCGGACGAGAATCACCTCTGAATCCACCGTTATCAGCAAAACTGAGGATGATGAATAGTATTATGAAGAAGAAATAAAAGTTGTATATCTAGCTGTGTAGAAATTCAACAGTGTAATCACTTTTTGAAATTAGAAGCTTATAGAGGTGTGTCTGGATTATTCTTTTCACTTTTCTTTCCCTTGTGGCCGTGAAAAGACTTTGATGACTATAGGTATGATCCCAATCAATCACTGCTGTTCTTCTGGTGAATGACATGCATAAAGGGTTTACCGTGCATTTTACAATTGCGATTTTTTTTTTTTTTTTTTTTTTTTTTTTTCTGGAGCAATAATTACGCATGTGCAAAACCGCAATACAATGTAAGGAGTTTCTAAGGAGTATTTTGTTTATCTAAGTAGTTCTAAGTACTGCTTGGGAACGTTTTCATTTCTAAGTAGTTTCTAAGGCGTCCAAGGAGTCTGTATGAACCCTGTCTCGATTATAGGAAATTATTTATAAAAATTTGCTGTACTTGCAAATTTAACATCTCTTAGAATAAAAGATAATAATTTTTTTTTAAAATGATAAAAATAAACATGTATAAAAAGTTATGTTTCACAGTTAAACAAACTTAAAAGAGAAATAAATAACTAGTAATAAATTTAAACAAGCAAATTGATTTTTTTTTTTTTTTTTTTTTTAAACAACATTAAGTTAAATATTGAAAGGTAAATTTTCAAAAATAAAACAAATCTCAAGATTTTTTTTTTAAATAATTATATTATTTTTAAATTTTCATTATTTTGTAAAAAAAATTCTATTGTTTTTCATTGAGAAAGTATTGATTTTTTTTTATGTGTGGCTGTCTGATAATGCATATTTTTGAGTAACAGAAGATCCATCAGAATAACATTGGTTATTTGCTCCAAATATTTTAGGGCAATCATTATTGCTTGAACAACTTCATTTTGAGTTACAGTCATTGAATTCACAAGAGCCTGTAGCACAGATAGTGGCTTAAAAAATGTGGTCTCTTTCACAGAAAAAAAAAAAAAAAAAAAAAAAAATCAGATTTTGTTATTGGCTCAGTTAATAAATTTCTCGGATAATTGAGGTTCTACAGCAATTTCCAATGCTTAACTACATTTAAATTACCGTTTAAAAAAGGAAAACAAAACAGTGATTCAAAATCACCACAACCTCTCATCCAAAGATATGTGTATTTGATCAGTCTACTGTATTTCTTATTATGACTTTTTTTTTTGTTGTTGCTAATGAGTAATATATATATATATATTAAATGCATATATATTTTTTCTTCTGAAATAGGCATTTAAATTCTTTGAAAAGGAAGGTGTATCATCACAAAAACAAAAATTCTGATACTGATGACATTTATGCCTGGCTAATAGAAAGTTTAATTCATTTATGCTTTTTTATATAGCTCATTTCCAGAGTTGATTTCAGGTGGGGGGGGGGGGGGGCATTCTCCTGAGATGTTCACCCCCCCCCCTTTACCAGATTTAAGATTTTGTGTTTTTTAGTGGTAAAAGATTGCACCCCCCCCCCCCCCCCCAAACTTTACAGTGTCTACTCTGGAGCCACAAAAATCCTTCTCAGAGAAAAGTGTCTGTATTCAACCCTGTTATTTCTCATAATATATATATATATACAATTTTAATATTTTTGTCAGTAGCTAAGAGCAAATTAAGGCCACAGAAAGTTAATAATCACACTTATTCATATTTTACCAATAGTTTGAGAAATAGCTGCAATTTATATATATATATATATACAGTAGACTCCCTCAAATCCGCACAGCTTGGGACCAGAGGTTTTGCGGATTTTAGAATTTTGTGGATTTCTGGTCATTGCTTTGTTTACATTTTTTAAAAGTAATTTTAATGTAATTAATAATGAAATCAAAAGTATAATGAATGTTTACAATATGCTAAAATATTAAAATAGGTAATAAACTAAAATAATAAAATTTAGATAGTTTTTAAAATTATAAAAATACTAAAAGCAAAGGTCAAATTAATAATCAATAATGTACAATTAAATATTCATTATCATCATGGTGAAATGTGTTTTTCCTAAATTATTCAATGAAACTTTCCTCATAAAAGTACATTACTATTTCGCATTAAGATAATAAAATAATGAAGCTTTATTTCAGGTTTAGCCAGACTTAATAACTAAAAAAGTTTGATTAATACATAAATGTATTTGGTAAGATTGTGATTACCAATGATATCAGCAATATCTTTATTTTTTCAGAAATAAATTATTTTTTCTTTATGAAAAATCATGAATTCAATAATCTTAACAAAAATTACAAATTAAAAAATATATGGAATTGATATAAAACTAAAAAAAGTCAAATTTTGCACCTACATCTGAACTGAATGTTTCATTGTTTACATCCGTAAAATATGTGCAGATTTTAGAGAGTTGCGGATTTTAGGAGTGCGGATTTGAGGGAGTCTACTGTATATATATATATATATATGAATAATTACGTTATAGTATAATTTCTTTTCTTTCACAAAAAAGAATGTAGGTTACAAATTAGAAGGTAATTTTTTTAAATCTTATAGAATAGAAGTTTCAACAGAGACATTAACACACTACATTATTTTTTTTAACTCACTTGGAAAAAGTAACTTAATCTTCTAAACTGTACAGTAATCGTCATCTTACATAAAACTTCTTTTACTTTTACAAAAGTAAATTCAATACGGGGCATAAGAATATTGTTGCCTTCAATGACGATTAATTTTCCTTTTTTGAAGTCTGTCACACGATAGAGCATCTGATATTCTCCTAAGAAGTAATAAAATTAATGCATTAACACCATTGTGAATAAAAGAAAGCATGAAATATAAATGTATAAACTTAGCAGACCATGTAAGTAACAACTAAATAAATAAAATAAATTTTAGGATATTCTTTATTTTATTTACTTACTGCTTGCCAGTTGGTATATTTTAGAAAAAGTGGCTTAACGCAGGGTGTTTCTTGTGATAGCAATTAGTTGTTATTTATATTAACTTCAAATCATACAGTTATCGAACATCCCTCCAGTTTGATGTACAGCGAACAATATTAAATTTTTTTTTGTATCTCTTCTAAAAAAAAATTCACACGATAAAATAGCTATTTTAAAACAAAGTACCGCTGTGCATTTTAACATATTCAAGTTTCATAACAACTGGTCATTTTTTCTGAATTTTTGAGTTATTCAAATATAATGAACGAAAATTGTAACTTTTATTTCGAATTTAACATCTATAATTACATGTAACTTTTTTTTTTTTTTTTTTTTTTTTTTTTTTTCAGCAAGAGATGTGTTTTGAATTTGATTTTAGTTTGCAGAAGTAGAGGCATAAAATATCTTCAATGTGTTTCATATTTTATTTTTTAAAATAATCAAAGATGATTTTTTCCTTTGACAATTTCACTTTGTTGCACTTTGCCTTATATTGGTAATCAAACAAACTTGTCAAGTATCCCCAAATAGTTCATGTTCAATGTATACCTCTTTGAATTTGAAAATGTATATCTCTTTGAATTGTTGTTAAAAAGAGAGTAGTGTTCCTACTTGATATTTTTCAAAGGGTGCTCTGCACCCTACTCTTTTTGTTTAACTGTCTCACTTATGAACAAGCATTGATATGTTCACTAAGCTTCAGGCTTCATTTTAATATAAATATTAAGTAAAGTTATATAATTCTACTTATTTTATACATCAAACAATGATTATTATTCTGAAGGATTATTGTCATATTTCTAATAAAGTTTTTTTATATAAAGTTGAAAGAATTATATTTTATTAACATTTAAAACAAAAAACAGAAAAAAAAAACATTACAATTTTGCCTTTATAAAAGACAGTTGATGGTCTCTGACTTTTTAAACACACACACACACACAAAGAAAAATACCTCCACACATTGTCTGATTTACCAGTATCTTCCATGTACTCTTTATTTTTTCAAAATATTTAGCCTTATTTTTTTCTTCCAATAAAATATGTTAATTTTTGAAAACAAAAGTTTTGTTGCCCTGATTGAATTGAATGTTTAATTCTTAAATCCATGAGAAAAACAAGTGCAGCAATATCATGCTATATTGCGTTTCCAAATTGCAATGTATTTTCCATTTAAACACTACATGAGAAAATTTTACCATATGTTTGATTAAGTGGATTCGAAAAATGGAATTACAGTCAAACCCCGTTAATACGCGCCCCGCTTAATACGCGAACCCGCTTAATACGCGAATTTTCTTTGGTCCCTTGAAATACTCCTATCTTTCGCATATAAAAAAGCCCCTTTAATACGCGAATGGTTAATACGCGAACCCGCTTAATACGCGAAATTTTATCGGTCCCTAGAAAGAAAAACCTACGTTTAATACGCGAATAAGTTTAGTTCGAAACATACGAGTTTTTAGATGAAGTATTTTCCCAAGCATTTTATACAACAATTGGTTAAACAATTATTTAACTTATTTTTTTATACGATAATTATTTGCAGCTAATTAAATTTAGCATTTTCTCCCTCAAAACCACATGCTGATTAGATTTGGACCCCGATCTAAGGCCAATATTATAGTTCCCGTGGCAAGCATTGTGCAAAAGTTAAAGACATTATATCTGCTTTGAAAAATACCTGTTTTTATATGTAAAACATATAAAACCACAGTGTAAAATTTTAATAGAATTCAATTAAAAAAAAAAAAAAATACAGCATTTAGAGATTTTGGTACTACTAGGTTATCCCGTCGACCAAAAAATTATCGCCAAACTATAAGATTAAATGCCAATAACGGATGGTCGTGAATGTCACATTTAATGACATTAAATACGATTCAAGTGTTTAAAGTGTCATTAAGCGATTTTTATTTCGACTTTTTATTAATATTTTTATTAATATTCTACGAATTATTTGTTTTTTCGTTATTTAAAATAAAAATTGCGTCAGTTTGTATAATTTAGATATTAGTTTGGCGATTTGTATAATTTGGCAAAATTGGTCGACGGGATAACAGAGTAGTACCGAGATTTTTAACTTACGTATTTCGGCATATCATGAGACGCTAATTAAAAATATGTACATTGAAAATTAATTGATACAAAACTTTTTAAAATCAGTAAAAACCTGAGTGTTTTGTCGTGGTTTCGTTCCCTTTTTTTCGCATAGGCTCAAAAAATCAAATTACGCAAAGCAGAATGTATCTTCAATTCATTACTCTTCTTGTGATTTTTGTCATTTAAAAATATAAATGTAGACAAAAATGGAATTAAACTTATAAAATTATACAAATTTGAAATTCATGTAAGTTTTATTCATTGCGGGCGCGGGCTGCGCGAGTCAGCTAGTTTTTATAAAAGGCAAAAATGAAAAGAACTTTTCCCCATATTTAAGAATTTATGTGATCCCCCCCCCCCCCTCTCCACTAACCTAGAGCGGTAGAACCGATAGATGGAGCATGCGCTAAAATCGCAAATTAATCACGTGAGTCTTCCCAATTGCTGTTTCATTAGTGCTGTGTTATTTTAACAACAACAAAAAAAAAAAAAAAAAAAAAAAAAAAAAAAAAAAAAGTTGCTTGTCGCTCCCAGTATTATCTAGTCTACAATATTGATCTATGCTTTTATAATGTAGTCTAAACTACGGCGGAAAGAGCAGAACATATTAAATGACAGGCTCTCTCCATCACTGAGAAGTTACAAATAATAAATCAATACGATGACCAAGCTGTCTGAAATAAGTCTACGTTCGCCAAAGAAAAAGGCATATCTGAGTCAACTTTAAGGACTTTGTTAACGAATAGGAATGCCATCGTTAATCAAGCTGTGATTGGAGGAACAAAGAACAAGAAAATAAAAACTGCCAAGTTTGAGGACATGGAAAAGGCTCTTCACGAGTGGTTTGTTCAAGCGCGCTCTACGAATATCCCAATAAGCGGCTTATTAATACAAGAAAAATCTTCTGAAATCGAAGCAAAAATGGGATTGCTAGATTTCAGTGCCTCAAATGGATGGCTGGATCGATTTAAAATTTGGTACGGCATAAAATTCAAGCAAGTGTGCGGTGACTAAGCTGCAGTCAACATTGAAGATTCACTGTCAGAAAATTAATGTACTTCCGCAGCTTGTAAAAAAGTACTCAAATCGGGATATTTACAACGTGGACGAATTTGGGCTTTTTTACAAATTAACACCCAATAAAACAGCATCCATGAAAAGAAAACATGTCATGGAGGCAAATTGAGCAAAGAACGTCTTACTATTCTGCTCAATGCCAACTCTGATGGATCAGATAAATTAAAGCTGCTGTTCATAGCAGTGTTGCCAGTGGGCTACTTTTTTTAAATTCAGATTTCTTATTTGACACCGCTTTTTTGAAACGGTAAATTACCTTTTATTTTCGCTTTAATTATCATGTCCTTGGATAAAGCCGATTTTATCATTTGTAAAAAGTGGTGCCAATCAAGAATCTGACTTAAAAAAAAGTAGCCCATCTGGCAACATTGGATCATAGGAAAATCACGCAACCCGCGATGTTTTAAAAATGTCAAGAATATCCTTTGCATGTATGAAAGCCAGCGTAGAAGCATGGATGACGAGCAATTTTTTCACAACATGGCTTCGTAATTTTGATCAACGTTTGAGAAAAGAATCGCGAATATTTGAATATTCAAATTTTCAGCTTTCAAACGTTCCTGCTTAATAAGTACATAATGATTAAAATAAATAAAATGTTATTTTATGTCTTAAAAACGCTAAAAATTAACAAAAAATGTGTTTTTCTATCATAGATTGCTATTAGATAGATCATTCGACGAAAATTTGCGACCTTCGGTTAATACGCGAATTTTGATCGGACCCCTGATTCGCGTATTAACGAGGTTCGACTGTATTTTAATTTGATTATTTCATGAGCAGGGCTAGGGAATTAAAAAAAATCTTACCAGCCAGCAAAATTCAACGTACATTTCAAAATTGTTATGAGAGGTTTCATACTCATTTTCAAAGAAAAAATCTCCCGAGAATCCCCTGATGTAGAAAATATACAATTTTTTCATGTCAACAATTAATGACATGTTTTAAACCAGTATCATGACATCTCCACTTTTTGAAAATAAAATAAATCTCAAAAATAAAGTTTATACACCTATATAAACATGAACAAAACTTTAAAAGAAAAACATTAATTTGTATAAAACAGAGATGAAGTCTGTATGTTTTGTGGGGCTGTCCTTAAAAGGTTCGTAGATTGCAGTATGAATTTAATTTCCCCTTTACGATTTAGCACCTCTTTGAAAAGCACTAAGAAGAATATGAAGACTAATAATTCCTATTATTTATACTCTATTTCCAATATCAATTTAAAAATGCACTTCATTTTTATTAAGTTCCTCGTGAACTATCGTCAAACCTCACAATATTAAAAAGTGTGTCTAATGACTGAATCAATGCAGATAGATCTTATATTATAAAGTATGCAGACATCAGCAATTCCCCTTAATTTTCCAGAATAGCCCGTCATTTCACCAGGTTTGGGAAATTTTTTGTATTATACCTCTGATTTTTAGAACCAAAAATCTATCCTCTGATTTCCCCAGGAATTCCATAATCTCCTGATGAGTATGAACCATGTATGACAAAATTAACATGACTGCAAAAACAGTTGATTAGTATTTTTAAAATGCATTTTCATAATTTTTTCTGCAAAATTAAGAAATATGAACAAAAGAGGTAAGTTTAATTTAGAATAGAACTTAGTACTATGTTTATTTAGCAGTAATTTAGAAAATTACATAATGTAGCTAACTAGTAAAAAAATTATAAAGTTTTTGGCATATTTCTACAGTTTGCAATTTTTTAAGACTACCTAAAGATTTATTCACCCTGTCAAATAGTTTACTCACCAGTGGTGTGTAATTGATGCATTTCTCCACCTCTGTTCATGAGGTTTTTTAAAGTATAGTAAAATTTCAGCTTTCTCATAATATATGATAATGATGAATTCAGAGAAAATATATAAAAAGAACCCTTTTTGAATTGAAATGCTCCCTGAAAGTAGAGCTTCATGTTTATTAATGATTTAGAAGTGAAATTCCTGCCTCCCATCTTCCAGAGTTGCAAACATTTTTGTTAACCAATCATAGATTTGCCATTCAATTGTATAAGAATTCAATGAATTTATTCTTAAAAATTAAATAATGTAAAAAAAATAATGTCAATCTTCCCTTTATAATAGAGTTAATATACATAAACTTATTTAATATGGATAGAACACATTTTGATGGTTTTATCCATGTTGTGGCATATTAAAATAACAATAATAAATTACTTTGTAAAAACTTTTAGGATTACATTCATTATCTGCAGCATTAATTCATATTAATCCCTCCTGCAGATCTTTGAAAAACAACTTAGTTTTCTAAAAGATTGTGTTTGCTGCAGGGTCCTATAAAACTCAAGTATTCTTTAGAGCCTGTTAATAATTTGTGATCTAAATTTCGAATTAATTTACAAATAAAACTATTTCTTTAAAAAGGAACACAAAGTATAAAACAAATGTTTCTAATCCATTCCAGTATGGAGGTCCTAAAATATAAAGTCGAACCCCCAGCAGCACCTAAATTAACATGCGTAACAGACCATACATATACGACTGTTAAAATGTCTCAAAGTTGACAGTAAATTCCGCTCTGCAAATTTGAAACATGGCATAGCTTTTTTTGGCTTTGTTAATGGAATATGTGTTTGTTGTCCGAATATAAAAAGCTCTCTCAAAAATGTTCATTAGCCAATCTATTCGTAAACTGAACAGTTCATTAATTGATCACTCACTATACTATAAATCCTATCAAAACAAACCGTTCATAATGAAATGCTTGCTTAAAATTTCATAATTTCCATGTCTCCATGAATAAATAAGACTCTTCATAAAATTCGATTATTTAATAAAAGAGGTCCCTTAAAAAAAATCTCATATAATGACAGGAATCTTTCTACAAAATTTCAGAACACATCACATTAAAAAGAAGAAAAAAGATCTCACTAAGATTTGAAATTTAATGTGTAATTTCTAAAATAACAATAATAACAAATAAATTCATAAAAAAGAAAACAGAAGAATAAGAACATAAAGCTTTAAATGATCACATCAAGATCATGAGTTTTTAATAACAATATCTGATTGATAATAAGTGACATAGAACTGTGTTTAGGACATGCGCCGGCCCTAAGCGAAATATATTTTGGTGGCTATTTTTACTGAAATGTACAATGAAGTTACATTACTTATAATCCAACAATATTTACTTTTATCATTAAATATGCATGTATATGTGATAAGAAAGAATTTAAAAAAAAAAACCCTGTTTAAACCAAAAAAACCTGTTTTTTTGGTTCTTAAAAACTGGTTTTTTTCAAACTTTACATTCCAAGGAAGGAGGATGTTATTATTCCCTTGGATGATAATAAAAGCTCTCCAAGTCAACAGAGCTAAAGCTAATTTCAAGGTTTTTTTCAACTTTCAATTGTTTCAAATTGATAATTATGTATATTTTTTTATACTTTATATCATTAACACTTTTAAAAATGATTAATACAGCAAAAATTGTATGAAATGTTAAATACAATAATCTAAAATTACCTATAAAACATTCAATTACAATTTCTCTGGTTAAACAATGAATAAAAATTAGAAACTGAATATATATGATGACCAAGTTATCCTTAGTTTCTGAATAAATAATTCAAAATATACTTTATTTTATTTAACTACTTAAGAAATAAAAAACAAAACAAGCAATTTTAAAAATTATTTTGCATGAATATATAAAGATGTTCCATCAGTTCGTTATAGCAGTACAAAAGTTGATATAATGAACGATTGTTATACGGAGCATCTAGTGTAAGTACTAAGGGATTATTCACTGCTCAGGGATACATTTTGCTCTTCCTTGGAAATTCTTTAGATAAACTTATGAATGTAACTTGTGGAGTATATTAAATTTGTTACTTATAAATAACAAATCCATTTTTCTAGCTCTTTAAGCAGCAATTTATGTATAATAAAATTTTAACCCTAAATATATAAACTGTATAAAAACGCAAACAAAGCAGCAAAAAAAAGTAATATTTTTTTTTTTTTTTTTTTTTTTTTTTAATTACAAACAAATGAAAATAAAAACTAAGAAATAGAGACTGCAATGATCTTACCATATGCAGGAATGTCATAAACAGCGTATAATTTTTTACCAACACTCAAAGGTCTACCATCAGCATCCCGCACTCTTGAGACAAAAGGAAACCACTGTAAATAAATATACAATTAGATAATTAAAAAAAAAATCTGAATGAACAATTTTTATTTTTGTAAGGAGACATAGAATTTTATACATAGTTTTTTTTAACAATTAATTAATATAATACAAAACAAATAAAAACTAGTCATTAGGGGCCAATGTAATACTTACCCATCATGGATATGCAAAGTTCAAAATATGAAAATAAAACATGCGTAAATTATTTATAAAATGCATCACAATTCCAAAATAAAATTTCAAAGTGTATTTAAATATTTTTAACACATAGTAATGCTCTATTGCAGAACTGCTAATGAACCAATTTCAACAAATTATATAAAATGCCAAACTATTCAATTAGTACCAAATTAAATAAAACAGGGCTGTCTAATATGGCGCCTGTGGGTACCATAGCACCCTTTGAGGGTTTTTTTGATGCCTTTTTGAAGATTTCCTGTTAATAACATTTAAAAAAAATAAAATCTTATTTAATAGGATGCTCTATGCACTATGATGCTCCCTTGATATTTGCTTGAGAGATATTTTTAAATGCTCTAAACATGTATTTCAGACATCAAAAATTAAAACTTATTTTTAAAATGTAACTATAGTGTTTCTTCACTAATTTATAGTTATGAAAAATGTAGAAAAATAAGTGCAGCCCTAACCCCTCCTTTGTTCAGAAAAGTGCAGCTTTTTTGTTCTCACTGCTATTGATTTCACACTAGCCCATTGTTGTTTTATAATACAGGCAAAGGGGTATCATTTTCTCTCTCGGAACTTTAAAAATTTTAGATAATTTTCTCATTTTGTCAAAGAAATCTATAAAATTGAGCGAAATGATTCAAGAGATCCTGAAACAGGAAATCCATATGGAAGAGTCCATCAATCTCTTTTGTGCCCATGGATTGGTTGCAAAATAAGTATATTTCTTTCTCTTTTTTTTTTTTGTAATGGCACATTTGTACCTCCAAAATAAATCAAGGGGTATTTATTTACTTAGAAAAACATAACAGTATAACTGATTTCCATTTTATTTCAATCAAAAGTTACATTAAAGTTTTTGGCTCCTTCTACTATAAAAAAATTGGAGGTAGCACCACAGAAAAATGTATAATTCGAAATGTATTGTGATTTATAGGCATTTTCGTTTTATTCTTTTTTATACAAAGCACCAGTTCCACATAAAGGGCCCATGATTTCTATCGCAACATGCATTTGCATGTGTGTATTACTACTAATATTATAAGATAATTTTGTTGCATGTTTTGTGCCCTGTTAATGCCAATCATTGTTTACTAAGAGCTGAAATGTGCCTGTGTTTAGTGAAAGGTTGGATTGGCCTGGCATAAAGAAATATTCTTATAACTCCAAAATATTAATTATATTAACCAACAGTTTATGGCATCAGATTAAGCATCTCATATCCAATTAAAATACATCCTTGAATTGAAATTTTAATGAAATACGAGGAATTAAAAAATCAAAGAATGTGGAAAATAAGATTACAAATATTTCAATAACCAATTATCCAATCAACTTAGTTCTTTAAAAAAAATTCATGTTATTTTATACTGTCTTTTACATCCACTCCTTAAAATAAATTTTTTATACATCTTATCAGAATGAATATTTTGAGAGTCAGAAAAAAAATAGTTCCAGATAATTTAGGTTATTGATATTCAATAGGCTTTTTCCCATTATTAATACTAAGTACACACTAAATTTCAAGTCTCTTTCTCAATTTGTTTGGGAGATAGAGTGTTTACAGACACACAGACAGCAATTTTTTTTTCTTAAAATATCTTTTTCGAAATCTCCAGTGTCTGAAACATGTAAATCTGTCAAAAAATGTTTTTCGATTTTCAAAATGATTGCAAGGCATACTATACAACATATGATGGGTAACTATGACATCACAAATTAAATTAAATTTAAATATGATGTTTAAATGAAATGCTTTTTATGCCTTTACAAACTTCTTACTTTACTTGATGTTTTACATTTCTCAAGAAATAAGTTTAGAAATAATTAAAGCTTTTTTTTTTTCATTTATTTATAAGACAAAATACCTGTAAAAAAATTCCAAATTAATCTCAGATTTTAATACTTTTATGTCATTTTAAACATTTCTAAAAATTTTGGATTTTAATCAATGATCTTTTAAAAAAAAATCAACTGATTTAAATCATGCTTTAATCGCTGATTTAAAGCAACCAATTAAAATTGTTGGCACCCTAATCAAGCTATGCAAGACTGTTAGAAAAGTATGCTTTAAAAATATCAAAGAATAGGAAACACAATTCTTGTCCTAAAAGTTGTAGGATAAAGCTATTTGCATTTAAACTCTTTGTTTATGGTTTTGTATACTAACTACTTTTACAATAAAGTATTCTGGAAATAAATGTCAATAATAACAAACGTTAAAGAAAAAATAGGTTAATCTTAATGCTCTGCTTTTATATTATTAGCAGCAAATCACACTGCTCAGTGACTTTTTTTTAAAATAGAAAGTGGTTGTTGGGAAAATAGATTTGATAAAACATTCGTAGTGCAAAATTAATATATATAATAGTTCTCAAATGATTATAAATTGTGTTTTTAATAAATATTTAATAAATATAAATTCTTTCAACAAGTAAAATCCATATATGTTGAATTAAAGGCATAATGTCATATGCAATAGGTATTGTGAAGGTGTTGGTTCACAGGCCCAGGAGATTTACCAAAAAGAAGCACACACAAAAAAAACTCCGAAAAGAGAGAGTTACTTTAACGATACATTTATTTAATGTGAGGTACGACACTGCAACTCCCCCACAGGAGGAGGGGATTCTGAGAGCTCAAGCGAGCTACATCTTGACGGTATGATGGCAATCGGTGAAGTGACGACACAGCGTCCTAGCCCTTATCGCCAAAAGGCATAAGAAGTTTTTTTATACAAAGATTTTGGCGATATTTGATAGACCACACCTTCAGTATCAGCTAACTTTTGCGGTCTAGGAACCCAAGGATTATTTTTACATCTGCGAATATTTTATAGGGTTATAGAAATATTCTAAGCCTGGGAAGTAGTTGAGATAAGTAAGCCGTTACATACATTTGCCTTTTGCAGACCAAAATTTATGTTATCCAGATGCGCAATTAAACAGATAAGACAGCACAATCAGGATAAACAGAGACAAAAGTATTTCTAGCTTTAAGCATTAATTGTGAGAATGAAAACAGGGTATGGAAGGCAGATGTTAATAAAAATGTAACGGATAAAAGATTATGATGAACTAAGCCTAGAGCTTTCTTTATTTTGTTAATAAGTGCGGTATCTATGGGCAGATGTTTTTCAAAGACACAACAGAAATTTGTGAGAAAGGAAGTTCTATTATTATTTTCTACAGAGAGCTCCAAAAGATGAAAAGTTGAAACTTCTAATAGTGGGAGGATGAAAGCTAGAACTTAACTATTAAATGTAGAATTAATTTAACTAATGGGTTTATTAGTGAAAAGGGAAACTAAAATAAAACTAAGAATTTATTAAAGGGAAATAACTATTGCATTTATGAAGGGGAAAAGATATGCAGCGATAATCTCCGCTACAGGTATGGCACGATTATTTTATGCCAATTTAAGGAAAACAGTTTTTGAATACCAGTTACACATAGCATGCTACATTAGCATGTTATTTTTTATTTCAATATGAAAATAAAACAAAGCATTTGCCATTATTTTCAAAAGGAAATAATATTAAATAAATGATAGTTTAATTAATAATTACAGAATCAAACAATTTATATAATTTAAAACAAGTCGATGGGGGCCACCTTAATATTTATCTATCATAAATACATATGAAATATGAAAATAAAACATGTGTAAACTATTTATATTACATCATGCATTGCAGTTCCAAAATATAATTTAAACATATATTTAAATATTTTAATACATAGTAGTGCTCTATTACTGAATTGTGGGAACTATTTTGTTATCCCATCGACCAATTTCAACAAACTTTATAAAAAGTGTATATTGTATAGGTGAAAACTGGGAAATTTTATTAGTAGCCAGTGGCCGGTAGACCCAATTTCATTAGTGGCCACTTTTTAAATATAGGCCGAAATGATTTATTTTTTTTTTCTTTAACGACTAATCAGAAACAAAGTTACAAATATTTAGTTAAAAATAAAACTGGCATTCTGCTGAATGGAAAAATATGAATTAGTAATTAAATTAATATTGCAGATAAAATTATAAGTGATAAACTATATTTAAATATATATTAATGCATTGTATAAAACAAGCAAAGAAATTGTATTTTTAAATTTTAAATTTAAAAATTATTTCACATCTTTCCTGAATATTTTATTTTTACTTAAAACTTAGTAGGATCTAAATATCATCAAGATTTCAAGTGGTAGTTATTAAATTTGGCGAATGTACAGATAAATATAAATATTCTTTGCTTTGGCTGAGATTTCAAAACTTCGAATGTCTTATTAAGGCAATCAGAGAGTGCCAATGTGTTGGTGAGGTGGAGGAAGTCTGCTTGATGGCAGTAAAGTCAGATGCTAAATTTGCAGTATTACTCGCCTAGTGGCGAGTGCTAATTTTGTCTTAAATTTTTAAAATAATTGGTTATAATGTTTCAATCTTTTTTGACACCTACATAAACTTCAATCATTAAAAAAAAAAAAAAAAAAAAAAAAAAAAATGTACCAGCCAACTATTACTGGTACAATTAGTGAGCATATGACAAGAGTGAAAGATATAAGATACAGCAATGTCCTTAATCTCCTTGCATCCACAGGTAAAAATAGTATAATTTATTTGAAATGCAGGTGTAATTAAAACTGATGACTATATTTTGTAAGAAAAAACTATTTATTGAAAACATAATCCAAATAAAGAGTTTATCGTCAAACTATAGAAAATACAGCAAAGTTGCTAAATCTGCTTGCATCCGATAGAAAGAATTAACCAATTCACTAATTAGATCAGGGCTTGAAATTCAATTTTTGGAAGGAGGGGAGTCTCCCTACCAACATTTACAAATGGAGGGGAGTTTAGCTGTTTGGGAGGGAGAAAAAAATGCTTAAAACCCGATATTATTTTATGTTCTATTTAAAGAATTACCAGAACACAGACATGACAAAAACGACTGAAGCAATTTTTATCAACAATTCAGAATAATTATGCAAAATGTGCTAAAAACTTTTATACTGTCTAGTCCTTATTGGTGGTAAATTCTTTCCTGGTGCTAAATATTTTTGTTACAGGTCTAATTATTGTTTTGATAATAACTAATAAAACTTCTAATTAATTTGATATATTTATATTTATAATTTATAAATAATTGTTATAATTAAAACCAATATTATTTTTCTGCATATTAAATGTACAAGATACAAATTTAACTATAAAATAATGCATATTTGAATGTAGAAGATAAGAAGTATCACTATTGTTCGCATTTCTTTTAAAAAGGGGCAAGTGAAATTTATCGAAAAATATTTTTTCTTAAAGAACGAAAACTTTCGTTAAGTAAAAGGGTGCTTTTTGTTTAATGAACGACTACTTTCAGGAATTGCATTAACTCAAAGATTTGGAGCTGTCAGAAATAGATTTTAGAGCAGCAAAGAAATAAATTTTTAAAAATAATTGAAGCAAGAAAATTAGCTTATTTAATAGAAATATACACCTCCGGCAATATTATTTTTTGGAGGAGGCCGGGGTGAGAGGTTCCCTTTGACGAAATTTGCTCTTTTTAGCTATCTTTTAAAGAAATTTGTCTTTTTTACGATCTGTTCAGGAAATCTGCCAGTTTTTTTTTTTTTTTACGAAATTTGTCATTTTTTCGCGAATCTTTTGAGGAAATTTGCCGTTTTTTCACGAATCTTTTGATGAAATCTGCCAATTTATCGTGATTTTTTGACAAAAGTTGACACTTTTTGCAATCTTTGGAGAAATTTGTCGTTTATAGTGAATCTTTTGTCAAAATTTGTTGTTTTTCGTAATTTTTGGACGAAATTTGTTGTTTTCCAGCAATTTTTTTTGATGAAAACTGCCATTCTACAGGACGAAATTAGCCATACTTTCGCGAATCTTTTGACGAAATGTGTGGGAAATTCGACGTTTTTTTTGCAATTTTTTAACAACATTAGCCGTTTTTTACAAAATCACGTGTCCTGTGGGACGCATAATAGCTGTTTTTTTGTGTGATATCTCCGACTTTTTGCATAATTTATGAGCTATAGTGCGTCCGTGGCATCACTGTTTCATAATTTTTTTAATTAAATGCATTGATTTTTATTTAGTTTATTTTTTTTTTAATTCGGGACAGAATCATCTTTTTTTCACCATGGAAGACGGAAAATAGAACGAAATACGTCAATCGATTGCTGGAGAAAAATTGCAAAATTTGTCGATCGGTCGCGGAAAAAATAGTGATTTTCAATGATCTTTCGTGGTAAAAAACTTGCAAAATGTGTCGATCAGTCGCACGAAGATATCACAAAATTCACAAAACGGTCGTGTGAGTTGATCATAGTTTAAAAATGTAAAATATTTTGGGCGGGAGCCTCGCGTCCACGTTATTCTTTTGGGCGGGATTTCAAAATTTTGGGCGCGAATCCCGCCCTGAAATTCAAGCCCTGTAGATGTAAATAAAGTAGAGATACATATACTCACAGGGGTCGATTTAGAAAAAGAAAGTTACATAGCAGTAACTGCTATACAAAGTCAGTTTTGAATAGCAGTTAGACACTTTTGTATTGCAAGTAAAAAATAGCTAACGTAACTTTTAAATCTTGAAAATTTAAAAAAATTTTTTTTAGCGAGTAACAGTGATTCAGTAATCAATCACAGCATCAGGGCAGGAACAAATCATGAGTTTACTCAGAAAAATGCACCCAGCAATGGCGTCTCGCTGTACTTCCAGTGTAAATAAAAACTTGGGGAGAGTGAAAACACAACGTATGTCGTGTAAAAACATCTTTAAATTTTAAATTTAAGTGTACATGACATAACAAAGGGTGTGGGAAATATGCATCGCAATGATTGTGATTTAATGCATTTCTTGGATCGCATTTTAGTTAAACTTGAATCGCAAATTGCGATGCGATACCGCTTAAATCGAACCCTGTATATTCATGCAAAAAGCTGCATTTCACAAAGCAAATAAAAAAGATTTTTAAATCGCCAAGTGGTGACTTGGGTGGCGATCGATCACCGATTTTTAATCGCCACTTTTACAATTTTAATCGCCACATGGCGAGTGGCGACCGTTAATTTACACCTATAGTATATTGCTGTATTGTATAATTTATAAGTTGCAAAATATACGTAAATCATACAACTTGGCATACTTTTTATTTTAAATAATGAAAAAGCAAATAAATCAGTAAAAGATTAATAAAAATACAAATAAAACGTTGAGTTAAAAATCACTTGATGACACAACAAACATGTGTAACTTATTTAATATCAAGTGAATGTGATATTTGCGATAAGTCATTATTGGCATTTAATCTTAAAGCTTGGCAATGGTTTTTGGTGGATGGGATAAGCAAGTAGTGCTGAACTGTGTAAGAGAAAAATCCTTATAATTCCAAAAAGAAGGACTATATAAACTAAGAGTTTAAGCTTCTCACATTGAATGAAAGTATACCTTTGAATTGAAATTTGAATGAAATATAGGGTCATGAAAAATAATAAAGTGCAGAAAATATTATTACAAATATTCTGGCAACTAATTATGCAATTGATTTCATTCTTTATGCAAAATTCATGTTTTTTAATTGTCTTTTATATTCATGCCTTAAAATGAATTTATAAGTATGTAACGTTAATTTAAATCACTGGTTCTTATTCAATCAAATTAATGAAAAGTTGATGCTGTTATTTCTTTTTAATATTAAAACTCAATTTGAATATTTTACACTTTTTTGTCAGACATACATCCCCGAGCTAGGTTCAGAACACACACACACAAGATATTTCTCACTAGAAAATAAATCCAAGGCAATGCAGCGATCTCTTTATATTACAAAGGTAACTAAAATAATATTCAAGAATATAAAGGATTAACAATACTCAGCACTCCAAACATTATTTGTAAAAATGGGGAAAAAAATGGAGGAAGAGAGAAGAGAAATCCATAACTAGCATAAATTTTAAAAGTTAAATAAAACAAATATTCATTTTAAAATATATACATTCTGAAATTAAAGTAAAAAAAAATTCAAAGATTATACATTTAAAAAATAATAATAATAAAAATAAATAAATAAATAAGTGAATAAATCTAAATACAGAAATTAAAAATCGGCAAAAAATGGCTACCATCTCCGGGCGAATACTACATGATAGCAAATTTAACAATTACATTTTTTAAAATTATTGTAATAAAAAAGTAATACAAAGTCAAAGATACAAAAGCATAAATTACAAACGTAATGTTATACATTGTTATAACACATGAATAAAGTAAAAGAATGTTTACCTTATCAACATAATCCAAAGATGTAATAAAACTATAAGTGTCTTCAATTGTAGCTTTCAGTGTAATGGATTTCGTTAAAACCCACTTATTCTGTGTGACCTCTAATTGACACAAGACAGCAATTGCAATAGCTATCAAAATGAGTAACTTCCAAAATAAACCCTAAAAGAAGAAATTGATTTAAATATCAAACCAATAATTTAAACCTTGCATATTAGTTTTTATTAAAACTGAAAACAAAATGATCTAACAACTTTCAAGTTATTTATACTTAAGGAGAACTATTTCTGTTAGTAAGGCAAATGTGACGAGCAACTGGTTTAATAGAAACTAGTTTCCATACTCTACTTATAGTATATAACCGGAAATTTTGGAGTTGGGAATTTTACAAATCAGTCACCAGGAACAAAAAAAAAAATGAAAAATTTTGTCAATTGCTTGTGCAAAAATATTGTGTTTTGTTCATAGCTCACACACGAAGAAAAAAAAAATCAATCTAATGTGAAAAAAAGAGCAACAATGAAAATTCCAAAGTTGTGAATTTTCCAAATCAGTCACTGGGGAAAGAAGTGCAAATTTTGCCAATAAGATGTGGAAAAAAAATGAAAATTCATTAAATTGCTCATACAAAAAACAGTAAATTTTGTCAGTTGTTCATTAGAAAAAAATTACAATTTTGTCAATATCTCTTGGGAAAAAAATCGCAGATTTCATCAGTCACTAATCGGAAAAAACTGAGTTTTACTCATCTGTCGTCGGGTAAAATCATGAATTACGTCGAGAATTACGAAATTAGTGACCGAATATTCGTTACATCCCTAAATTTTAATTGGCCTCAATAAAAAGATTGTATATATATATATTTTAAACAGGAAACTGAGAAATGTAAATACATTTTAATCATTTGTGACAGGCATAAACAATGACGACTCTTCCACGTTGTTTTTAAATTATTCCAGGGATACAAAAATATTAATAAAAACTTAGACCTACATGTAGGTTTAGATAAAAACGAAAACCAAAAAGGTATGTAATAGGACAAAATGTGCAACATGAGACGTTCTGTAAAGCAATCTATAAACTTAAAAACTATTCACACTGATTAGATAAAAAAAGAAAGAAGAAAAATATTGATTTGGGAAATTAAAAAGAAGGAGAAAGAAAATGCATTAAAATAATCGGTACCATGGCTGCAAAAAATTATCACAGTCTGCTATATCAACAAACAGAATTTTAAGAGCGATTAATGCTGTTGCCACTTGTTAAGACAAAAGTTTTTGATTCAATATTTGTTTTTCCATTAAATTTTTAACACCAAAGATTTTTCAATATATATCTTTAAACAAACAATTAATATGAAAACTTCTTAATTTTTATATTTTTTATTAAAACCTTGCCACTCGCCTTGTCATAATAACAAAACCGTGGCGACCATTTAAATGAATCTGGCAACATCGGCTTTGGGCAGGGCAGTTCATAAATTCCTGACTGATTACCAAGTATTAATCGAGCTTGTCTGTTCATCATTCGCGTTTTGTGCTGAGCTTTTCAAAGCCGATTTTTAAAATGTCCGCGGTACAAGCAGAAGAAGCGCCTGCTACTAATAATCCTCCAGCCCCAGTAGAAAAGGGCAAACCACCTGTACATAAAACTGATTACGAAAAAGATGTGGTTTATTTGTATCAATTTACTCGATGCCCGACATTACCGTCGGCGTCTCCCTTTTGCTTGAAAGTAGAGACTTGGTTACGAATGACAGAAATAAAATACGAGGTAATGTTTAATTTTTATTATTTTAATTTAATTCGTTTACTAAAATTTGCCACTAGATCAAGTGTAATGTTTTTATGTATATATGTACAGCATGATGATAAAATGGCGTTTTGACGGGGGGTGGGGGGTGCTCTGTCCTCGTATCAGCTGTCAGACGTGACTGACGCCGTGCTTTAATGTGATCTTTAAATTATGCTTAATCATTAATTGATCTGTGAAATATTTTTATGTCGCTTTTTTGTACTATAATCTGCGTAGCTATGTTTTTACGATTTAATTTTCTCTAATTTAAAGCCCCCTCTGTTTGTCAATAGAGATTACGTTGACCTTTAACCTCTGTTTTGAATATCTTGATTTGAATAAAATCTATGTATTATTTATCGATGCAGATTCTAAAATTAAAAAACAAAATGACTAATATTTGTAAAATTGCCGAGATTGTTTTGAAATGCCAAAAACATTTAATTATTTTTCTTTATCATTATGATCGTGATTTTTCCCATAAGTTTTAAAATAAACAAATATTTTAATGTTTACTTTTTGAAAAGCTGATCTACTTTATTTTGCTCACACTTAACATTTTTATTATTGAAATAACTTATGTAAACAAGTTTAATTTGAATCCCTCTTTTTTTTTTTTTTTTTCTTTCCTAAAGGAATGTTTTGTGGTAATGCTCTCTTTGTTGCGTATAAATCTTTCATATGTTTAGGTTTGTTTTATTTATTGGTAGTTATTTATGTTTAAGGTAACTTCAGGCCTGTCATATCAACTCTTCTGTTTTCCCTAGGTTTTGGGGGTGGAGGGCTAAATTTAAATGTGCTGTTTAGAGAAATATTTTAATTTCATTCTTCTCTAATCAGTTATTTGCTGCCATAAAATGACCACCAGCTTTAGTTTCAGTAGAAGGAATGTAACCTAAAATCTTGACTATTGATATGAGCTATTATTCAACTTTAATGCATAAATAATGCAAGATCTTTATGGCTTAGTATTTTTATTTTAAAATTAGCTTCAAATTTATACTGAAACTTTTTTTAATCATTGAAATGTTGCCTTTGATGTTTTTATTGCTGGATTTTTTCTTAATTTATTTTAATAAAATTTAGGTACTACTAGATTGTCCCGTGAATTAAAATTTACTTGATGATATAAAAAACATATGTAAAGTGTTTAATTTCAAGTGAATGTAATAAGTTACGATCACCCATTATTCTTATTTAATCTTATAGTTTTACAATAATTTTTTGGTCGCAATGATAATAAAGTAATACCAAAATTGATTTAATGCTTTTGTTGTAGATAGGTTTAATCTTTTATGGAGGGGGTGGGGCGAAAAAAAATTTTCTCAAAAGGGAGTTTTATTTTTGGATGACCCATACATGAAAAAATATTGTATGTGTATTTTTAATAATGGCAATCGGGGAAATTCTGATAAAGATAGGGAGGGAAATCATTATTTTACAATTTCTTTATGCACCCTCCTACCCTTTAAAAAATTGCATTTTTTAGGTTTAAAAATATAAAGTCTTTGAATTTTTTACTTTTACTTAGCTTTATACTTCCTAACCGTGTTTTTCTGACAATAATTTTTGATTTCGAAGGCTAGTGTAGCAAAATTTGTATTGCTTATTTATTGTTATGCATAGGATAAATATGTGTATTGTTAAGTTAATCAAATGCAAATCTTCTTGTAGTAATACCTATTTAATGTTTTGAGTTGTTTAATACACATGCAATTTTTCTACCAGATGCTTAAGGGGTTAATTATTTAAAAGATAGAAAACTCTCCCCCCCCCCCCCTTTAAGACTTCTTTCCCTCTTTATTTGAAAAATTATGTACAAAAAGCAGACAAGGCTTTTTTTTTTTTTTCTTACTGGAGTGTCAAAAAAAATACTATTTCTTAAAACAGATAATTAACAGAGTGCAATAACTTTCTGAAACAATCTGGGAATCTCTGTTAATATTAATGATTTCTAGGCTGTTTTATATTGTATTAATATCAGTAGCTATTTTTTAATGTAATTCTATATAACATGGAGCTTCTCAGACATGTTAAATAACGAATTTTACTGTTAAGAGAAAATGCCTTTCTGACCTGATATATTTTTTTTTCTTTAAAGTTCTAAATTTAATATACAGTAGACTCCCTCAAATCTGCAAACCAGAAATCCGCTACTCTCTAAAATCTGCACATATTTTATGGATGTAAACAATGAAACTTTCAGTTTGGACATTGGGACACGATTTGATTTTTTAAAGTTTTGTATCAATTCCATATGTTTTTTAAATTGTAATTTTTGTTAATATGACTGAGTTCATGTTTTTTCATGAAGGAAGAATAAATTTATTACTGAAAAAATTAAAGATAGGGCTGATATCACTGGTAATCACAATCCCCAAATATATTTATGTATCAATCAAGATTATTATTATTATTATTATTAAGCCTGGGCAACTTGAAAAAAAAAAAAAAAAATCCTTATTTTATGATTTTAATGTGAATGAGTAATGTAACTTTGAGGCATGTTTTGTTGAATAATTTTGGAAAAATAAATGTAATATTTATAATGAATATTTAATCATACTCTATTGATTATTAACCTGACCTTTCCTATTAAAAATTTAATTATTTTAAAAATTATCTAAATTTTTATTATTTTAGTTTATTATTTTAATATTTTATTATATTGTAAGTATTTATTATAGTTCCGAATGCACTATTAGTTGCACTCAAATTACTATTTAAAAAATGTAAACTAAGCAATGACCAGAAATCTGCAAAATTCTAAAATTCACACAACCTCTGGTCCCAAGCTGTGCGGATTTGAGGGAGTCTACTGTATAAATTCAAATTTGTCTCTTTAATTCAGTTTTTTGATAAAAAAATTCTGTTACTCTCTCTCTCTCTCTCTATATATATATAATTTTTTTTTTTTTTTTTTTTTTTTTTTATTTTTTTTTTTAATGAATGATTTGGTTGAAGCATATTTGAACCATGTTCATAAACTAAATTTACAATTATGTGAAAATATATAAAATTTTACAATCTGCAGAAAGGATTTCAGTGTTATATTTTCTGCTATATTTTAATGTTTGACATATTTATATTAATAATGTGTGAAATGTGAATCTCTATAATGAACAACTTCATAATTTGCATTATAAAGATTTACTGCATCAATAGAAAATTTTAAAAAGTGTAATTTAATACTTTTTTCAAAGAAGCTAGTAATGAAACTTTTTAAGTATAGATATTCACAGAAGGAAAAAATAAAATTCTGATTCTGTAAATTTAAGTTCATTATGGGAAATATGATAATCTTAATTCAAGGTTCATAGTACTTGCCTTGGGATGAATGGGATGAATCAAAGCTTACATTGAATCATAGGCAGGAAGTGATTAAGATCCACTTCCACAGATGTTTCAGCTGAAAAGTTGACATTGTTAGTCATGGAATTCTTGATATTCTTATCTAATTGTACCAAATGCTTTCTCTCCATTGTATTATCTATCACTTGTGTTTGGATAGTGTAAAGGCATTTATCAAAGATTAGAAATACATTTAACAATCCAAGATTAAAATATATTGGTTTAATTTCATTATTTCTTATTCATTAAAATACTTGTCTTATCATGTAATGATAATGTATGATATTACACTATACAAGAGTAACAAAAGTTATGACTATTTTAAATTATTTTTATAGTGGGGAAAAAAAGCTATTATAATCAGACATCTTAAATATAAAACGTTTCCTATTTTAAAAAATTGTCATTAGAGAGAGAGAGAGGCTATTTAAATGACATTTTAAATGTAAAACTTTTTTCATATTTTTAAAAATGATTTTTTTTTTTTTTTTTTTCATTTTGCTATTACTTTGTTCAGTAGTGTAAATCTTACATTACTGGAACAGGCTTGAATAATATTAAACACATATTACAATGATCTAGAAACAGTTAATTATTTTTAATGGAGAGGGATATTCTTTCAGCCAAATATATATTTAAAAAAAAAAAAATCTCTTTATTTTTGTGATTAAAGTGCTTGAATATATCTTCTGGTGGTGGTAGAGCAAATATGAAAGTTCTTGCTTCAGGATAATTCTGTGCAAGCACATTGCGATATGTATATTTGTAGAGTGTTCTCTTTTTGTTTAAGCTAAAAATTATCCTAATTTATATCTAATTCTTTCTCAAATAAATTTATAATAAATGATTTTAATAGTATTTTACCGATTTGAAAAGGGGAGGGGTGGGAGACCAATTTTTCTGTACTAATAGCTCTGATTAACATCCTTTGCTAGGTCCTTTTAATTGTCAATTGTACCAAATGTTTTCTATACACTGTGTCAATGCTTGTATTTTCAGTCATATTGGAGAATTTGTCTATATATTTAGATTTTATATAGCAACTTGAAATTAAAAGGTTAGTTTAATTGTATATTCATTAAAAAATTTAATATTGATTGCTATATAATATGTATATTGAACAAAAACTTAAAACTTGTTTTTAATACAGTAGACTCCCTCAAATCCATGCAGCTTGGGACCAGAGGTTTTGCGGATTTCTGTTCATTGCTTTTACATTTTTTAAAAAGTAATTTGAATGTAATTACTAATGAAATCATAAGTATAATGAGTGCTTACAGTATGCTAAAATAGATAAAATAAGTGATAAACTAAAATAATAAAAATTTAGATAGTTTTTTAAATGATAAAAATACTAAAAGCAAAGGTCAAATTAATAATCAATAATTTACAATTAAATATTCATTATAAAGATGAAATGTGTTTTCCCTAAATTATTCAATGAAATTTGCCTCATAAAGGCACATTACTAATTCACATCAAGATCATAAAATAAAGAAGCTTTATTTCAGGTTTAGCCAGACTTAATAACTAAAAAAGCTTGATTAATATATAAATATATTTGGTAAGATTGTGATTACCAATAATATCAGCAATATCTTTATTTTTTCAGAAATAAATTATTCTTTCTTCATGAAAAAACATAAATTCAATAACCTTAACAAAAATTACAAATTAAAAAATATATTGAATTGATATAAAACTAAAGTCAAATTTTGCACCTACATCTGAACTGAATGTTTCATTGTTTACATCCGTAAAATATGGCAGATTTTAGAGAGTTGTAGATTTTAAGACACTGGATTTGAAGGAGTCTACTGTATTTAATTTGTCATTGGAGAAATGTTAAAACAATTTTTATCAAATGCAATTTTTATAGCTATTTAAGCTATTTTATTTACTTAATATTCATTTTTTTATTATTATATTTAAATAAATCTTTAAATCTGTTGCTTCTTGGATGGGTCTGTATAATCTGAAACATGCATAAAATTTTGTAAAATTATTAAAATGTGAATATTCTAAGATATTCAGTTTCAGAAAGAACATTGCACCTTGCCTGCCCTTTTGGTTTTAAAGAATATATCCTTTTTGCCTCTGTCAAAATTGTGCTTTTTTATTCTATATTTAGAATTTTGCTTGCATAGTAAAACGGACTTGTATCTTGGAAAGAATGTCTTGATATTTAAATTTTAAAAGTGTCATTCAAAATCAAGTTTTTTTTAAATCAATGCTTTTATGAACCTAAAGTTTTAAAAAATTTTAAAGTGTCTAAACTAGGATGAATTCAGTTTTTTTTACATTCATGCTATTCAAATACTTGGTTTGACTTTTTTGAAATAAAACTTCCGTATTACAAACATTAGTCTGTGTTTGTTTTTTCATAACAGATCATATACATATTTACTTCATAAATTAAAGATAGCCAAAAGGTTACTAAATGAAAAAAGTAGATATTAAATTGTTTGCCTGGTGTGGCCACCTTTCTTACAAGGAGGAAAAAAATTTCTTGCATTCCATCAATGATTTCACTTTAGTGTTATATTAATCATATTCATGCTAATATTAACATTCATTTTGAACTATTTAATTTTAAAACTAATTGAAATTTTAATATATATTGTTTATTGCTTTTAAAGTAGTTACTAATAGAATTTCCTAGTTTTGTCCTTTCAGTTTAGATCTTGGATTTCCTGCAATTTTCCCGTATGTTGACATTTTAAAAACATTGAACTATTCAATACAAATAAATCTTATTTTCAACATATCGTTAACCCATAACCATATTATCACCTGGCTAAAATACATTTATTGATTATGTAATATAGTTTTTTAAAAAAAATCCTATATAATGCAATAAGTCTGTATTTCTAATTACTTTGTTCAAAATCTGTACAAATAAATTTGACTCAATCAATAATAATGAAACATGTATTTAATATATGGTAATGTTTTAATAAACTCTTCATTATAAAATGGATTTATTTCATGCTGTTAACATACATTTTTATTCAAATTAAAAGTAATGATTCCTAATAAATAGTAAAATTCAAACATCTTAAATATAGGTTAGATTATCTTTTCAAATAAGTTTTTTTTCTTTTAAACAGTTTGTATTCGTACATTTCTTTTATTTAGATTAAAAAAAGGTGAATGTTTCTCTTAGCATGCATAATATAGCAGTGAGGGCAGAATAACTTGCTTATAAATGAGAATGAATTTTTTTTGCCTAGGGCAGAAACAGAGCTTTGAGAGAACTGATGCATAGAGAAAAGTCTCAATGACTTGTATTGATGCTTCTTTGTAATGGTTGGTTGCTTGTTAAATTCAAAGCATGTGCACTTCAGGAAATATCAGAGGATGTAATTCTTGTTTTTCTTTATTTAGTCCTTATAGAATTAAATGTGTAATGTTTTGTTATTCTGAGAGTTATAAGGTTAATTATAATTTGTAAAATATTTTTCATATTATTGATTAGATTGTTTTGATGGACAAGATTAGACTCAGCAATTGTTTAAAAAAATTTTTTCTAAAGCTGTGTATTTCTAAAAAACAGTAAGAGATCATAAAAGTGAAAATTCTATATAAAGCTTTTAAAATACCGATTGTTTTGAATAGTTCAATAAGACTTTTATTCAAAAGTTGCATGTTAAAAAAAATTTCATACTGTGAAAATTCAGAATATTTTATTTTTATGAACAATGAAAGAGATCTTTTCTGTGTTATTTGATGAATGGTTTTTCAGAATTAGTTTACATAACAAAAGCATAAATAAATATTGAAATTCTTGAGACTAGTTTGAAAATATTTATTTTGATGTAATGTGTAGATTATCTTTTTTATTTGAGGCAAATTTTATGTAGAATTAATAAGTTTTTGAAGAAATTATTTCTAATGTATGGACCAAGCAAATTTTTATATCAATTTTGCTGGTTTAAATTTGATTGTTCAAACACTCACCACAATTTCCTAATAGCAATGTTATGAATAGGGTTGGGGAAACATTTAGAAAATTTCACCAGCCAAAGATTTATTTTACTAGCCAGAAAAATGCAACATACAATTGAAAATTGTTGTGACAAAACACTCACAACTGCAAAAATTGTTTACTGTTACTTCAATGCATTTTCATATGTGTATGATTTTTCGTTCTTAAAATTATGAATTATATACACAAGACTAATATTTAATATAAAATGAACTTTCTTTTACATTGCAGTAATTTGTAAACTTGCAAAATATAGATAAGTAATTTTTTAGCTGTTTTAAAAGACTACCTAAAAGTTCACTTGCCCTGTCAGAAAATTCATCTGGCTGCAGAGTTCCTGTTGCCGCTTGCCATTGCACCAAATTGTGACAAAGTGCTTTATTTTGTGAGTAAATGAAAAATCACTCTCCAAATTGTGAGTGCTCAATTTCTGCTCCTTTTTTGTGTGTGGTTACAGTTGAAATTCCTATTTACGTTGCTGTATGATTTCGCTTTTAAATCTTCAAACACACCATACCATTTACATTATTTATAGAGATATTGACTCAAAAATACAGTTTAGCAATAGTCAAAGGCACAAAAAGGATTATACAATAAGTATTTCTGTCAGTTTTTCACTATCTATGCACAGGTGAAATTGCAGTCAAAATTACTCACTTTAATTGCCAAATCAAGAAAAGTTTTGCTGATATGTGGTGTTGAATTTGTCATTCATTGTACTGCAGAGAATCATTGGCCAATCATCTTTTTTTTTTATTGGTTATAGTCAAAATATCTGTCATTTGAGACATTTAGAATGTACTTATCATAGTTTTTGTAGTCATGTAATAGAATTTCTATTCTAAGAAATGACAAAAAATTATGGTATTTTAGAACACAATTCGGGGGGGGGGGGGGGGGAGGGAGGAAATACATTAATGGGTTAAAGGTAATTTTTCAGCATTTTACACCCAATCTATTTTGCTGACATTTTTTTTTTCCATTTGGCTACTGTTTTTAATTTCTTATTCACCAAATCGCTAATGTTGCTCAAAAGCTAGCAAGAATCCTGCCTGTCATTTAGGAATAAAGTGATGTATTTCCCCACTCCTTGTCATAAAGGGAATATCCTTAAACTATTCAATATTTGGAAGTAGATTTTTGAATTAACCCATCTGCTGAATTAGAAAAATTGCTTTAAGGATATTCTTGGATATTTCTTTTATAAAACTTCCATGAGTGAATTTAAACTTATTTTTAATCCCACAAAGACCAGTAAATTTCTTCTTTACTTGATGAAATTTTTCCTAATTTGGAGAATAAGATTTCCAGTGTTAAAAAAATGAATTTTTGCTGGGGTGTGATGGTGATGGATTTTATTGATTTTAATTTTTAAATTATCAAGTAACTGTTTGATATCTTATATTTTTAAACTTTTGTCCTAGAATGTGGATCACAAGTTAAAATTCAAGTCCAAAAAAGGCCAATTACCATTTGTTGAAATAAATGGCACTGAAATCGCAGATTCAGATATCATCATAAAAGAACTAAGCCAGATGTTTGGAAAGGATCTCGATGAAAATTTAACTCTAGACCAAAGAAATGTCAGTCATGCATTTATTTCAATGCTCAATAATCACACTAGCTGGTGAGTAATTATCATTTATGATTGCTATCTGAACTAGATTGTAACTGTTTTGTTTGTTTAAATTTTCAGTAAAATATGAATTATAATCATACTTTTAATTTCTAGGGTTATGCGTTGGTGGCGTTATAGTCATCCGGGAGAGTTTTTGAAAGCAGCCCAGATGGACATCAAACGAACACTCAATTCTAAGTTGCCAAAAAGTGTTTTGCAGTTCTTTTTCAAGTTGGGATTTAAGAGTGTAAGTATAACAGAATTTTTCTTTTCATGCTTTGAAAAAATTTTGTAATTATTAAATTTGAAATAACTTATTGCAATCCTATTCCCCCCCCCCCCCCCTCCAAAATTGTTGCAATTTTTAATTTGGTACCGTACCCATGAAGAACATTCTAACATCAGTGCTTGTTTTTTATTTATCAAAACTTTCTTCAAGAAGAGAAGTATTATAACAATCTGTTTTATGTTGTAGACAGATAATAAAAAACAAACTTATTTTAATTAATACATTTTGTAATGATGTAAATGGATTTATTTTTTAGCAATATTTCATCAGATTGAACATGTTCAGATTTTGTTTTTGGGGAGAAAAAAAGAGGGAGTGGGGGGGATTTAAATATCTTGGAAAATAATTTCTTATTCTTAAGCATTCATTTACATTGATTAAAATTTTAACTTTGTAATTTTAATATTTTTATTTGGAATATGTTAAGTTATTCACTTGTAAAAGTTTTAATGTACATTGTTCACATTTGGTATGCAGTCATTATTAAGTTAAACTTAACATTCATTATTTCTGAAAAATGCTTGGTTCTTTCCAGCAATTCTTATTTTTAGGATAATTTTATTTTAATTTTTTGTTATCTGTTTTTAAATACTGCATTAATGAGTATTCATTAATATTGTAATAATGAGTATAATATAGAGCATTTATTTCATAACGCTTGGTTTTCACAAAAATTTAAATTATTTTTTGTAATGAAACAAATACTCTGGTTAACCTTCTCACTGCTGTGAATTGATAGATCTGCTAACTAAGCTGCAGATTTCACTGCTACAGAAACATTATTTAAATTAATTCTACAGATAAACAGTTAAAACAGATAAGACAGTTTTGAAAAAATCAAGATTAAGAAGGTCTATATATAATGAAAAAAATATATATTTTATTGGAAAAAATCTTTACCATTCTTATTAAATTACACTTTTGCTTTGCAATCAGGGGTTTAAGAAATAAAATTTTGTGACTTTCATCAGCTGGGTAAAAGATCTTTCAGTTAATGATAATTTGTTAGACATTATTCATTCATGACCTTTATTTATAAATAACCATTGTTTCTTTTTGAATTACTTAATTAAAATGCAAAAATGTTCCATAATGGACACTTCTAAATGGCAGATAGTTTTATATAGCAAAAAACTTTTAGACCACAATATTTATTTTGTACTCTTTTTATTAATGAATTTCACATGGCAGACAAATTCTGAATATATCTGGTATTAAGTTTTTTTGTACAACATTGCATAGTTTTTAGTTTGTTCATCATTCAATTTTTAAATATTTTGTGCAATTTTTTTTTTTTTTTTTTTTTTTTTTTTTTTGCCAATGCAGTTTTAATAGTTGACAAAATTGCTAAAAATAATTTCAACCAGGGTTGTCCAGTACACAGTGACTAATGACTCCATGCCTTTTGTTGCTAATGATTTTTCTGAAATGAATTCCTTTTAAAAAAAAATTACTTGCTTTAATCTTCTCAGCACCATGAACTGATGTTTTAGTCCAAGAGCACAAAAACCTATGTTATCACACAAGAAAAACTTTTTCTTTTAATAAAAGAGTAGAAATAAAGGAATCTAATGCTGTATATATGCCGGAAGTAAAATGGTGCATGAGCTAAAAATTAATACCACCAGTAATTGATTCGTAGGTTTATTATTGTTTGTCTTTTTGTCAAAAGTATGAAAACAAGGAGGACTGGGAGCAGGAAAACACCATGATGAACGTGTGAGCATAGGTGCCAACCTGACATAGATTATCCGTAATATGTGCATTAATTTCACCCTGGTTTAATGAGTTTCGAACCAGAAATTTTTCAAAGAAATGAAATTAAGTATGTTCCATTAACAATCTTAAAATTAAAGATTCATGAAATTTATTTTCTAGTTTGAAATGATGTTAACCTGGATCAAACTAATCGGGGTATTGCGGAAGATTAGTTGAAAGTTGGCAGCTATGTATGAGTCAATTGCTGGTGGTATTAATTTTTGGCTAATGCACCATTTCATTTCTGGCAGACATGGATCAGATTCTCTTATTTACTACTCCTCCATAAAAGAAAGGGTTTTTTTCTTGCGTTCAATACCAGGTTTTTGTGCTGTTGCTCTTGGAATATCTGTTCACCAAGCTGTAGGTTTCACTGCAGTAGAAGCATTAATTTTTATTCTGTAGATAAAACATTTTTAAAACATTAGCTTTTCACAGGACAATGCTCCCAATCGGGAACACAAAATTAAAAATTTTAGTAAAAATTAAATTTCATCAAAATATTTAAAAAAAAAGATAGTAAAAAGACTTGATTTTTTTAAATAGAAGTTACATTCCTATCATTAATGGGAAAATGTACAGAAAATCATAAAAATGAGAAATATAAAAAAATGATTTTTAAATATATATATTTTTAAAATAGATAACTTTATTTTTTGAAACAAAAATTAAATTCCTATCATTAATGAGGGAAACACACAGAGAATCATGAAAATGACCAGTGAAAACTGGTAAATGACCAGTGGAAGTGACCAATGTTCCAAATTGAGAACATTCTGAAAATTATATATATTCCACCATATTAATGATTAATATCCCTTAAGCATTAGATGAGAGTGTGCAAAAAAACAAAAACAAAAAACATACATAGATCTGAATTTGGCCTGTAAAAAGTTGAGTATAATGATTACATGATAGATGACTTGTATGAAACTTGTATATCATTAACACTCTTATTCTGAAGTAATATTGTTAATTGTTTTCAATTATGTGGACAAGTTTTTTGTCATCAGCTGTGATGCATCCCATATTTATTGAAAGGTTGAACAGGCCTGCCTTAACATTTTCAAGAAAACTAAGAATTTAATGTTTTTATGTTTAAGATTTTATTTTATTTTAGATAATAATAAACATTTTTATTTTGTCTTTCTATACTTTAAAGATGTGTGTATACTAGTAAAATTTAACAAAGCTATTTTTTTTCTCATCTAGAATATTAAGCGTGCTATTGGCCATGGTGTTGGTCGTCACAATTCTGATGAAATCTATGAATTTGGCAAGAAAGATTTAAAGGCATTAAGTGAATATTTAGCTGAAAAGCCTTACTTCTTTGGTGATGAACCCCATTTGGTAAGATACCATTACATTTTATAAATGAGCATTTGTAGAATTTGAATAAATACAGTATCAATTATATTTTAAAAGTGTAAATGTGATTATTACATTTTGGATGCAAAATATTTAATATCTGGTTTATAACCACTTTTAATGAAAGCAATTTGAATTGATGTCATCTAACAAATGGTTCCTATCGGAGTTTATAAAGTCATTTTTTGACGGTGTTCGCTTTTAGTTTTTTTTTTTTTTTTTTTTTTTAATTCACATTTTTTGCGTTCATTTTTATGTTTTCTGATTAAAATCGCATTTGTTATCTAGATTTTTTTTTTTTTTTTTTTTTTTTTTTTTTTTTTGACAGTATTCGCATTTTTTGCGTGTTTCTTTGATAAAATTCGCATTTTTTGACGAACTGCATTCCTTTTTCGTTAATTTTTTGACAAAATACGCATTTTTCAATTTTTCTAATGATATTTACGTTTCTTTTGCAATTCTTAGACGATATTAGCAATTCTTTGATATTTGCAGGGGGGGGGGGGGGGGGTTGCGATCCCTAGAGTGTCTTTTCTCGATACTAATCGAAATTCATGTTTTTCTGCAATCTTTTTTTTCAAAATTTGGGTTTTTTAAAATTTTTTTGTCAATTCGCAAGTTTTTTTTTTTTCCGCAATTCTTTTCACAAAACACCTTTTGGAGAATCCTGCATTTGGCCGGTACTTTCCACATTTTTAGTCACCGAGTGGCGACTGGAGAGTGCTTATTTTCATCTTTACTTGCTGTACTACACTTCAAAATTAAATTATTGAAGTGGGAAATATTATGTTGCCACTTACAATGTGGAAGCAAGCAAATTACATTTTATGTGGCATAAAAAAATTCTTGTTCTAGTGATGTCAGTAATGAATCAGTAATTAAAAAAACTTTTTGATTCCTCATTCTTTTACTTAAATAAATCTAAATGCTTAATGTCTAAAATTTAGTATTTATATTATATCTTAGTCTTTTTGGTAGTTATCTTGTGCATCAGCTAAACAATAATACATGTCTGGGAAAACAAGATTAATTTTTCTTTTCTCTAAGTTTTTAATTTTTTCTTACTATAAAATTTAAGTATTTTATATGGTCACTTTATGCAATAAAATATAAAATGTTAAAACATGAGTATTGAAGTTGTTTGAGAAATATAAATTTAGTTTTTATGACAATTTTTAAGAGGAAAAAGATGAATGTTGCTTGTGAAAAAAATGTTAAATAAAATTTATTAAACTTTTGTAATTTATTAAATATTTTCCTTTTTACGAATTGTAATGCATTTACTTGAAATTTTCTATGTTATTTGTTATTTTATTGAATTTAAAATTATATAATTGATTACAGTATGTTTTCCTCTATTTCTATAAAACTTAACTATAAATTCATAGCTCTCAATTTTATCTCTTCCACTCCCAAGTTAAATAAACATGTTTTAAACCATAAAATTTACTTTATGGCAATTTCTTCATATTTTTTTTTTTTTTTTTTTTTTTTTTTTTTTTTTTATTATTATTAATAGAATTTTCGGTACAATAAGTTTACTTGTCTTGGGGGGGGGGGGGGGATTGAATGCTAGTGGCTGTGTAGTTTCAACCTTAGGGGTTTGTTGACTTTTCCCCACATCCCCGATACCTCAACTATTTTATTTGCAGTATGTTTTATCAGCTTTGTTTTAAAAGAAAAAAAAAATTTAAATCAACCATTTTTAAGAATGAGTAAATGTGTATTTCTTGACATGTTTAAGTTACATTTCATTTCAATTTTTTTTAGTTCTGCTACTTATCAAAGTGTGGTACAATTTTGGCTAAAAGTTCTAGATTACTTTAAGTGCAATGAATTTATTTTGTGTATTTGTATAAAAAATGAATGTCTTGATACGCATATTCATTCCTTTTCTTTTAATTTTTCAAGAAAATATATATAGTAATAAAGTTTTATTCCTTGAGCATATCGTAAATTTCAATTGAATTTTTCAAACTTCTTGAGTGTATTTAATATTAAGTTCACATTTTATTTTTATTAAAAAATACGGTTTTTTGTTTGCTCTTGTAGTGAAGTTTTCAAAGCTTTAAGATGTACTTCTTACAAAATTAAATTAGAAAAGCACAAATTGGTAGGTTTTTTAACTGCATTTAAATTCAGACTATGCTGCATACTTTAAGGATTACTGTAATGTAAATACAATAATTTTCAATTATATTTTTACTGTAATAACATTAAGTGTGCTTGTTCCAGTAAGATGTTTTTTAATGTATTTGGTGTGGAAGACTAATTCTATTTTTTTCTCTTTCTGAAATTTCCTTTTCACCCTTTCTCCCCCCCCCCCCCCCTGCTATCAATATAGTTTATTACCCGCTATAGTGAATTTTATTTAATTTTAAAAAAATCTTTTGACTTATTTGTTCTCAAATATTTTCTATCTTATTTATTATTTTGTGTAATAATAATTTCAGCCTATACTTACAAACTTTAGTGGCTTTTTTACTCCCTCTCCCAATGCACACAAAAAAGCTTCTGTAACTCTCGCACTGGCAGAACATTCTCACATAAACTAGGTAAAATTAATTTTACCTACATAAATTACAAAATATTTGCTTATAGTTTAATTACTTCTAAATATTTGACCAGCATCATTGATACAGTTTTCCTTCAATGAAAGGCACCTTGATGAAACCTTGCAAATTTCATTTCTGTATTTTAATTTCCTAATATTGTACATTATTCTTTTTACAGAATATTGGATAAGTACAGAATTTTTCATATAAGGTTGCAGACTATGGAATATGGAATTGCATTAGTAAATCACTTATGCAGTTGGATTCTATAAATTTAATATAGTTTGAAAGGAAAGAAAAAATAGATTAAAAAATTTTTGTAACTCTGCCAAAGAAGTAAATTTCCAAGTTTTTCAATTTACAATTTAATAGACATTGCAGGAAAGGAAAAAACTGATGTATGCTGAAGTTGCAGAAAAAAAAAAAAAACTGACCTGTTAGCAGTTCAGGCTTGTGGTCAGATAGTCTTAAGCTGACCTCCAAATTTTTTATTGTTATAATAGATGATTGGTTGGAGCAGTATTTTACTATCTGTAGTCAGAAATATTTTACTTGTATATTTATAATTTGCAGTTTATTTAGTGTACATGAGTTTAATTCTCCTTTTTTATATTTTTAGCTTGACTGTGTAGCATTTGCCCACATCTGCCAATTTGTGTACGTCCCGTTTGGTGGTATTAAGGAATACCTGGAATCAGACTGTACAAACCTCCTCTCTTTTGTCGAACGCATGAAAGAGAGGTACTGGCCAGACTGGGATGAAATGTGCAAGACCCTAGAGCTCAATACCCACCTCCCCAAAAAGATCGAAGAGCCAGAGAAACCTGCTGAAGAGAAAAAAGAAGCCAAAGAGGACGAAGAAAAAAAGGACGATGAAAAGAATGAAAAAGAAGAAAAATCCGAAAAGCTGGATGAAAAAATCGAAACAAAAGAAGAGGAGCCCGAGAAACCCAAAGAAGAAAGCAACGAAACAAAAGAATAAAGTTGAAGCTAATTATTTTAAGAAATTTTAAAGAGGAGAAGAGAAAAATTGTTTGATACATACTCCCTATTAAGTCAAAGCTTTAAATGGATAAGTGTTGTCATTGTGCTTGTTCTAATGCAGCCATTCTTTTTGTTGTAGCTCAAGATATACCCCAGATTTCATTCCATTTTCAAGATAAATGAAGAAAGTTTTCTCATTTTTAATGCATTTTATTTCTTCAACCGACTTGGCGAGCTCAACGTTAGTGATTCCGCGCACAAGCGTTCTGCAGTCGGCAGCTCTGGGTGTTGCTCAAATTTTTAATGTTAGGAATATTTTTTTATTCCTGTCATTTATATGTTTGACTAGTCTTATATTTCTATGAAAAAAAAAATACGTGCACAATTTTTTTGTGCATTTGGCATTGTTTTTTCAATTGAATCATAAGGTTTCGCATACCAACTTAATCATTACAGCTTTATCTTTGCATGCCCCTTTTGGGCTTTTTACTTTTACTCCTTTTACTAATTGTGTATCAAAATGAATTTTTATTTTTTTTAATGAACTATGTTTTGTTTTTAGTGATATTTTTTTTTTACAATTTACAAATCATCCTTCATCTTTTCTTTTATCAGTATCATTTCTTTCGTACAAAAATGAGGGCACACATAGTGTGGGCTACCAAGAGATGCATTTCTTTTGTTGTATTCCATTGTAAGATGTACAAGATTTCATATCAATTTTAATGCAGATTATACCTCTCGCTGTGCATATATTGTCAAGCTTTTGCACTACGTCTGTGGAATGTCTTGTGTATATCCCAAGAAATCATTTTTAAATTATATACCTTTGTATCTTGTATTTGACTGTTAATAAATCAGGCTTTACTGTGTAATTTTGTCTTCCTTTTTAATATTTAGTTTTTATTTCAACAACCAGTAAGTATTGGATAAGTTCTTAGAAAACTTGACTTAGATTGGAAGCAAATGGCAGCATCTTGTTTTGCAGGAATCTATTATAAGATTATACCTTTTTTTCAATAAATAAATCATGGTTATAAGAACAATTTAAGTTAAAAGGAGATGTTCTGTCCTGCCTCTCCCTGCTTTCTTTCTTCCTAGATAAAGCTGCACCTTTTTCAAGACTGTCAACAAAAAATATGCTGTTTGTAAGGCTGTGTCACATTTTGTTAACCAATTTTAATGATACATATGATAATTTTAAAGTACAGATTAAAGATCTGCATGAACTAAGCCTTGCCATGGTTTTTTTTTTTTTTTTTTTTTTTTTTCTCTTACGGGCTGGGCTTGGAAATGTCAGGCTTGTGCAGACCTGTAATACACATAAAGTGCAAGTCAGCTAGCATACTATGTAGCACTATCTCCTGTATTATTAATGGTTTTTTTAGGGGGGAGGGGGGGGGCTAATCTTGAAAAAGTATCAATGGGAAAGTGCTGTTTTATTTTAGAGAAGTTGCCACAGCAACATCCAGCTGACTGACGATTTAATTATTTTGTAGTAGTTGTTCTGTCTTATATATTCCGCCAAAATGTGCAACACATTGTTTTGGCAAAATGGTAACCTCTTGGAATATAAGCTACATGTTGCAAAGTCACTTAGTGTTTGATATAGAAAGTGGACGGGGTATTCATTACTTTAAAAAATAATAATACTAACAATAGAAAAGAAAGTTATTTAAAATTTAAAGGGAAAATGCATAGTTGTGTTTAATAGTGTTATAGTTGAGTTTCAATTAAAGTTTAAATTCTGTTAAATTTCAACTGCATTTTATGTTTTGCGTTTCATTCATAAAAATGAATTTTTAAATTTTCGCAAGCTCTCAGACATGGTGACTTGAAAAAGCTTCATTTTGGAGGATTTTTACTAAGACCTTTTGGATACAATCGGTGCATTTCACTATATTAAAGGCAAAATAAATTGCCTTAAACAATGACCTTAGATGTATGCTATTTTTTGAAACAAGTACAACTCTGCACCTTTTTATTTTAAAATTTTAAAAATGTAAACTAATCCTACTTCTGGATAAGTTTCTATAAAATTTTCTAGAAAAATCTAAAGACTTTTCTTTAAAAAGGTATTTTAAAAACTGAGTGAATCAAAAATCTGTGCTCATGACCACCTAATTTAGTCCATTAGTTATTTGATGAAATTAAGAGTCTTTATGGAATATTTGTTGACAATTTTAATCGGATAATATTGATTCAGAAATCTGCTTTTTTAACAAAAATTTGGTCTGATTGGAGTTCTGTGATTTGTTAAAGCCGAGCTTATCCATGATCCAGGAAAAATAATTGGACCTAGTCTGTAAGTTTTGGCCAGTGTAGACCTCTACTGTGTATTACATGAGATAATATTTTAATGAATTCTGAAAACATATCCTTTTGGTTAATCCTACTTGATATTTAAAGGAAAGGTGTGGTTTTGAATCTCTGCATTTTAAAAATCTTTTTAACCATTTAGAAAATGGTTGTTTTCAGTCAAGAATAGAGATCTGAATCTTTGTGGTGTCCACATTTTATTCTTTTTCTGATTGGTCCAGGAATATGAGTGGTTAAACCATGCAATATGTACTATGCAACTGTTATTACATAAGCCACATTTTGATCATTATAATTTTTTTAGATTTATTTTTGTGTGTGTGTTTTGTTGCCACAATAACAAAATTTTAAATTTACAAAAAATAAAAAAAACTCAGATTGCTATGCAGCTTTCAAACAAATTGCATTTAAAAATACCTTTTTTCCCAAAAATTTATTTTTTTTTGTAAAAATTTAAAATATGCTATTTTTAGAAGTTTAAAAATCTGCAGTACTGAAAACTAAAACAAATTTCATTTAAAATTTGAGTGTTGCCATATGCAGCAGGACGTGTCCGTTACATACAGATTATATTTGTCCTTTATAATATAGATAGGGTAAATATAATTATATACGAAATTTAATGAATTCAGAGAGAAACATTATCCCCACTGTATTTTGCTTTTAAAAAACTGGTAAATCCTTTATCTTTTATACAGTTATTTTCCTCCTAATCTTTTAGAGATGTTTCCCATTATTCAATTGTAAATTAAACATATCTTGTTTACAAAAAGTGAGGAATTTTTTTTTCTAGAATTTGTTTAAGTCTTAAATTTTAGTCTTTGAAAAAATAATTTTTCAAATGACAGTTGTAATTTGTTAAATTACATTTTTTGACACACTTCTTAATAGGTTAGAATTTTACAAAATACGTACAAAGTTGGGGGCCACTGATGAAAATACATTTTAATTTTTTTACTTTACAAGTTAATTATAAATTAATGCATTATTTTTAAGGCATTTTACAAATAGCCCATCTTAGGTGTTAAATCGTGCAGTTGGTGTGGGAATTGAAATTCCGGGAGGGACATTTCATTGTTCCGGGTGGGGGAATTCCACCCCCTGAAGTCAACACTGCTCCTAATTATCTTATAAAAATCTTAACTTCCAGAGGGATAAACAACCTTCTTATCTACATTCCCGAAATAGATATATATATATACAGTCGGCTCTCTTTAATTTGAACTCGTCGGGACCACAAGAAATGTTCGAATTATCCGAAGTTTGAATTCTAGAAAGTTTGAAATGAAAACATGCTTAATATGGTGCTATTACAAAGGAATTAATGTTATAGTGTTTTTTAAATTTATTTCGTCTGTTATCATTAGAATATGACTTAATATTAAATTAGAATGTATAAAAACATAAACTAATTAAAAGATTAGAATCAAGCACAATCGAAGAAAAATTTGAAGCGTGACTGATGGGCAGACAAGAAAGTGGATATTAAATTCATGAAATTATGTGTGTACTCGTTTGGAACAATTCGAACAAAAATCAAAGTTATTCAAATGATCTGAAATCCGTGAGAAAGAAAAGAAAAATGAATTCTCGTTAATTCGAATTAAACGATGTCAAGAGAAAGAGTTCGAATTAACAAAAAAATTTTAACGTTTATCTGCTATTGAAAATTTCGGGGCTTCATGTTTAGTTCGAATTAAGCGAAGATTCGAATTAACGACTGTATATTGCTCAAATTTTCAAATCTGAATGAACGAGAAGGATAAATATTTTTGCCCATAGGATGATATTCCACTTTTTTGGTGCGCTCGTATTTATGTAAATACATAGCACCTATAGCCATTGTTCAGTCCATCCACGTATAACACAGCGCAAACTACCTAACTTGAAAATTAAGGCATATAATTGTTACATAATTTTGTGCAGTCATTTCAAATTTTATGAAAATCGGATGCATCGTTCAGTTACAGGGAGAATCATTACGGCCAATGGTAGAAAATAGTTTCAAGCATTTTAATGATGTTACACTCTTTCGAACATAATAAAATTGATATGCGTCTATGAAGTATTTGCTACAATATGCATTCGATACAAACTGTGGTACAAAGAATGTTTGTTATGGTATAGGGGGGGGGGAATTTGGGGCGTGTTTTAATGTTAAATTATTTCACATTTTATGAAAGATATATACGTTGCTGAGGTTTACTACAAATTACTTCCTGCATAATAGAAAGCAGATAGTATTTAGATGGACACACAAATATATTCGGCTACTATGCTGTATCCGAAGTACTATATAATATTACACAAAGATCTGGATATTTTTAAAACATCGTTACAGTCAGGGCTGCCGTGGAGCGTATACGCCGTATACCTTCTGGATTTTTTAAAGGAACGTCGTATATCCTCTGTTTCACAAGAAAGCTACAGTATATACAATCTAGGGTATACCCTCTGCTTTTTTTACGATTACACCACTGGTTACAGTACGAACGCACCTCATTTGCTCAACTAGAAGTAAAGTTCGCATGTTTTTGTTTTTTTTCTTTTTTTCCCTATTTAGTGTTAAAAACCACTAAACGTTCCGTAATGGAGTTGTATGCCCACAGCCTAAGTAATGTAATCGAACGGAAACTTTTGGCAAAACGTGAAATAAGAATATCAGACAGAACTTTCAAAAGGAAAATCGAGTACATATAAAAGAGTTTTTTTTTTTTTTTTTTTTTTTTTTTTTTTTACTAATTTTACTTTACATCGGTATTTTTGAAAGAAATTTTTCGTGGTGAGATTGTATGACTTTTATAACAGAAATAAACTTCAGGATAGGTTTCTACAGAATCTGCAAGAGAAGTTTAAAAAGATTTCTTTAAAAAAAGTGGTATTCAAGACCAGACCCTTATGTCAATAATATTTTCTTTTTTTTTCTCTCTCTAAAGCAACAATGCCTTGACTGTTATCTGATAGAAATAACACACTGTCGTTAACAGCGAAATCATGCTGTGCTAACAACACATTATACTTCCTCATTTACCTATAAAGACCGGGATATATATGTATGGGTGCATGATATTGTACGAAGAATAGGGCAGAAAATCAATAAAGATGAAGTGATAACAGAATGGTAGCTAAGTCATGAATTGTGCATCGATTACTTTTTATGCAACTGATGTTAACGCAGAATAAATATATATATTGTTTATGTGGTAAACTTGTTTTTACGCTTCTGCGTTATTTAGAATAAAATTGTTTTTGTGCTTCAGTACGTTGTTTTTTACTATATTTCATTAGTTTCTCTGTTATATACCAAAGTGCATAAAAATTTTTATATTCGAGTGAAACTCAGGGGTGATTCTCGTCCGAAAATTTAAGGCATCCTCTTCCGAAAATTTGAACTTAGTTTATCAGTTCCGCATAATTGCCAACTTGTACAAAATTTTCTGTTAAAAAAAAAAAAAAAAAAAAAAAAAAAGTAATAAAAATACATTTATTTATGCAAATTAGTACAAACCACACATTTATTACAATGCCCCAAGATATAATCATTATATGTTTTAAATAAAATCAAAATGATGGTAAATATAGAAGTACTATCATTATTTTCTAGTTGCCAAGACATTTAAAATCCTTCTCTTTTATAAAAAAAAAAAAAAAAAAAAAAAAAAGTTGCAATTGACTTTTTGTAAAAGTATATAGCTAAAAATGAAATTTGAATGAAGGAAAATATTTACTTTGGACTAGTGAAATTTTCTTTTTTTCTTCAAATTATTTATTTATTGCTCCTCATGTTGTCTATTACTATGATGAGATCAATTGGTTATGAGTCACTATTTGACATAAACCAAAGTTCATTGTTGCCAATAGTTTTTTAGAAATTGTCAATGTCCCGAGGTACAAGTGTCCCAAGGTACAACACTCTTCCCTATAATAATAATAATCTAGACTAAATATTGTGCATAAATGTAGTCAAATTCCTAATGTATGAAATGTGATTTGTAATTTTGATAGTAACTTAAAAAAAATATTTAAATTAAATAATTTTCTTGAAAACGTCCCATTTATTCCCAATCTCCCCTACTCAAAAATGAATAAATTGATGTACTCCTATCGAATTGAGTAAGTTTGAATAAAAAAAGATTTTATACATTTTCTGTTTTAAAATGCCACGTGTTATAAAACCCAAACGAATGGTAATTTTGTACTTTATAATGATTTAATTTCATTCATGGTGGTATAAAATATGTTCATAAATGTAAATATTAAATTATGTACAGATATTATAAATTAAAAATATTTGATTTGCGTATCTTAATAATTTTGCTAAGGTACCTGTGCCTAATATGGGCACCCTAAGGAAAATTAATTTTTTTCACCCCCATGTACACGTGATAGGACTCCAAAAATATATGACCATGATCCCTGGACTGTTAACTATCATAATTAAAATTAGCGACCTTATACCTATTCCGGTTTAATTTAAATGATGAAAAATTTTTTTTTACAAATGTCCGTATAAGGAACCACCGGTCCCTATTATGGACATGTGGCTTTTTATTGGTCTACTACACAGGGTGTATGGAAGAACCACTCTTCTATGGAATTTTAGAGGAGAGGAGATAAAAAAATATGCCTTAAAGTATTGCAGGGGAGGGTTGTACACAGAAAATGTCTTCAAAACATGCTCGTTAGAATGGGGGTCATTTTCGGTTGTAACTCTTCGAAGACCGATGCGAAGCACCTCAGTTACTACAAAATATTATGAAATAGTGTAGTTGGTTTTGCTTAGCTTTCTATTTTTGTGAATCTGAAGATTCACCTGCAGTACTTCCAATTTGGACATAAAGTGTCCATATTGGGAATCGAGAGTAGTTTTATTAAATCTTGTAATAAATAAATAAAAGAAAACTTTTTAAAGCAATATAAGCAGTTAGCAATCGAAAATATTTTTTAAAAGCTTTCTAAAACACTCCACTTTTCACTATTTAAAGTAATTTTACAATATCTAATAAGAATTTAAACTTACCTGTATTTACGATCAGCGCACCACGAAACAACAACTTTCCTTCTAAATGGCGAAGAGCGCGCTTTTTTGTACTTTCCTGGCTTAATTATCTTTTCAGCTGCTTTTCTTCACGGACATGTAGCGCGATTTCTCCATCAAAATTGTTACTTTTAAAAATATTAGGGGTGTCCATATTGAGAGCACTGTCCATATAGGGTACAAGTACCTTATTTTTAGGGTTCCGTACTTATAAAGTGAAAACAGATAAGATCACTCCGTGTCTGTCTGCCTGAAAACTTGGTATTTCTTTAATTAATTTTGGGTTTATGTGTGTTGGTAGTCCCAAATTCGTATTGTTTTGCTTTCGCATGGCAAATACGAAGATGAAACCACACACTCCATTTGTAGTTCCAAAGTATTTGGGACCTGAAGATTCTGCTTTGGTTCTACAAATTCCATTTGTATTCATATTATTCTTTTTTCCTTCCATATTCAATGTGATATGTTATTAAATTCAATGGCTAATATTGTTTACTATTAATGCTCTTATATACTATAATTTTGAGCTTAGGAATGAACATCGGGACATTTTTACTTCAATCTGTACTAAATGGAAGGTTTAAGTTGGTGCATAACGTTTCATATTTGAATACATCCATGGAATAAAAATTGAGTACAGTAAATTTAGATCGAGGCTATTTTTAGTATGTGGCGTATTTAAAATAGAGTCTTTTTTACTCAAATTTGAGAAAGCATTTTTTTTTTTTTTTTTTTTCAGTATTGTCATTCATCCCTTAATTAAAATAACACTTTCTCTGAAAAACTATATATTTATGACCCACACTAAATAGCTAAATGTGTGTTGAAATATAATGTATTAAAATGATAAGAAGAAAATGTTTTCCATTACATTAGAAGTAATTTGGTTATCATTTCACTAAGTGAACACCATAAAATTTACGGTTTCCTCGTTCAGCTGTTGAATACTAGTTTAGCACGCAAAATAACTATTAAATGTCTACATAATGGATTAACTAATCCTACAAAAGTTGAATAAAAAATACTACGCTATAAATGGTGTTACATTCATTTGTTTAACGGTTTATAACTTTGATATTCAGTACTGCGTTAGAGTAATTACAAAGCTGACTTATTCGCATATTAAACAAGTATAAAAGTAAGATGAAATAAAAATCATGCGTCAAGTATAGATTACGAAACATTTTCCAATACTTTCTAGAATACTTTAACAAAAATTTCCCGTTTTAATTATGTAAAAATTTATGCCTAAGTACAGAATTTGGAGGAAAAAAAACATTACATTTGAAAACTGTAGGTCAATTCGCCGCTTTTATTTAAACTTTCTAAAAAGTGCAAATTAGTGGAATTAAACAAATATTTCAATTTTTACTATGTTTTGTTTTTTACATGCAACAGAAAAAAAACATGTAATTCATTAAGAAAAAAAAAAAACTTTATAAATTTCTAATTCATTTGTACATTTTTTTTTTTTTTAAATTTCAGATATTTTTTTTTTTTTTTTTTGCTTTAAGCCACCATTTTAAAACAAAAGGGCAGATGAAGCTGGCTAATGAACTAGGTCGAGACCTTGGCATGTGCTGTAAACATGCAGAGTTTCTTCGGTACTTATCTGTTATCCGTCGACCAATTTCGCCAAATTATACAAATCGCCAAACTAATAGCCAAATTATACATATTGACATAATTTTTATTTTAAATAACGAAGAAACAAATAATTAGTAGAATATTAATAAAAAGTCGAAATAAAAATCACTTAATGACATTTTAAACACGTGAATCGTATTTAATGTCATTGAATGTGACATTCATGATCATCCATTATTAGCATTTAATCTTATAGTTTGGCGATAATGTTTTGGTCGACGGGATAACCTAGTAGTACCGTTTCTTCCAAATCGATTCTTAAATACGAGTATGTAACAACATAACAAAAACCAGACATAAACATTTAGACGGGGGCAGTTTTGTATCCAGAGATCATGATCGATTAAAACATATTAAAACTTTGTGCTTTCCTCTGGATAGTTGCAATAGATAGCTTTTTACTTTTTTGTACTGGAAGCTACCTAAATATTTTCTCAGATGTGGAATAACAAAATAAGGTACTACTTGGTTATCCCATCGACCAAAAAACTATCGCCAAATTGCAAGATTAAATGCCAATAATGGTTGACAGTGAATGTCACATTCAATGATATTACACACGAAATACAGCTCATATTCAAAATATTAGAATAATTACCTTTTTTTTAGAAATTGAAAATATCGTTTGGTAATTTAATGTCTTTTAATGAAAATATGCAAACGATATTTTTATTAAGAACTTATTGTTGATTAAACTTACTTGTTATCTTAAATTTAATATCATTTTTGAAAAGATTAATTGCAAAAAAAAATTATTTTGAAAAGTCAAAATATTAGAATATTTATTCAAGTGGTTCAAAATATTAGAATATTTCACATTAATTCTGCTTTAATTATTACCAATTCTTAACTGGTGGCATCATTGATTCAGACTATTTTATTTAAAATCAGTATTCTTTTTTGCAGTTTGTTTCTTTTTCGTCTTAAAATGGGCCGTGTGAGTGATATTCCTGAATCTACTAAACTTCGTATGGTTGATTTGTATCGGCACGGTAAAAATCAATGTTTTATAGCGAATTATTTACATTGTTCGCAATCGAGCGTTAGTAAAATACTAACACAATATTCAAAAATTGGAAAATTTCAAAATAATTGCCGAAATGGTGGCCGAAAACCAAAAACATCTGCTAGAGATGACAGGAAACTGAAGCGTATAGTTAAGAAAAACCGTTTTAAAAGTGTGCGATTCTTGCACCGAAAATGGAAAGAAGAAGGAGTTGAAGTTTCTACATCGACAACATTAAGACGTCTCCATAAATTTAAATTTGAATCTCGTGTACCGAAAACAAAACCTCCCATGACTGCAAGACAAAAGCGTATAAGATTGAATTGGTGTAAATCAAGACGTTTATGGAGCAATGAAGATTGGAAAAATATATTATTTAGTGATGAAAGTATGTTTTGTGTTTCATATGGTAATCAAGGTATTCGAGTTTGGAGAATGAAGCAAGAAGCATTTGATAAAGAATGCCTTAAACGTTCCGTAAAATTTGCTGCTAGTGTCATGGTTTGGGGTTGTATGAGTGCAGAAGGACCTGGAAAGTTATGCATCGTCTACGAAAAGGTTAACTCTCTGATATATCAAGAAATTTTAGAATATTACATGATTCCATCATCAGAAGATTTATTTGAAGGTGATTTCATCTTTCAACAAGATTTAGCGTCCCCGCATACCTCGGTGTCAACTAAGAATTGGTTCCGCCAACGCAACATTAAGGTAATAGACCCTATCAGTGATGACGTCACAGACAACTCAACTCCACATATTAGCTGAAAATGCGTTCCAAACAAACAGCAGAGTGAAGAAAAAGATAGAGATGAAAAGGCATGCAGCTACAATTGCAATCGCGAAATACTTAAAAGGGTCACAATTCGGCCAAAGAATTGTAGCTCGATATGGAAACTTCTCCTAGTTTAGTAAATTCAGCCCTTTTTCCACGTTCTTTTCTTTTTTTGAACGATCATATTGCACGTGGTTTTGACGTTACAGTACATCTCTAAAACACTCTGAACTCTATGTGTTTGTTTGGAACGTATTTGAGGCTGATATGTCGAGTTGAGTTGCCTGTGACGTCACACTGATAGAGTCTATTCCTTGGCCACCAAATTCACCAGATCTTAATCCCATCGAAAACTTATGGTGTATAATGAAGAAAAAACTTCAAGAAAATCCTCCTTCAAGTAAAACTGAGTTAGTGGCACGTATAAAGTCTATTTGGGCTAATATTGATAGAAATGTTTGTAAACACCTTGTATATAGTATGCAAGATCGATTGTACGCTGTTATGAAAGCTAAAGGGGATGCTACAAAATATTAACTACCATTTACTTCATATTCATAAGGTAATATTGTTGCGTAAAATAAAATATTCTAATATTTTGAGCCAATCTAAATTTTATTCTAATATTCTGGTGTGTTTGAGGAAGCTGTATACCTAATTTATTGTGCTGCATTTTATATTTTATAAATGTTAAAATCTTATCTAAACATTCCAGATTTAATTTATAAGAAATTTAATTGCATTTACTTAGTATAAAAAATAAATAAATGACAAATAATTTTTCCTTATTACTTTTTCTCAATTATTCTAATATTTTGAATATGAGCTGTACGTGTTTAAAACGTCATCAAGTGATTTTTATTTCGACTTTGTATTTGTATTAAGGTTTTACTAATTTGTTTGTTCTTTTGTTATTTAAAATAAAAATTATGTCAATATGCAAAATTTGGCAATTAGTTTGGCGATTTGTATAATTTGGCAAAATTGGTCGACGGGATAACGAAGTAGATACGACCCAATACCCAAAATAATGAATAGACCGAGAGATGAGATTATTAGTTCTTCCAAAAGGTGTTGCGCTGTTCTTGGAACCGAAACAAACCTTTTTTACACCCGAGGTAAACATGGATTTTGGCGCCCTCCACCCTTCTTCTTTGCAAAGTATACAAAGAGAATTTTACTAATTTTCTGATAGCCGACTTATTTTAAAATATTATAAATATGTAATACTCAATTACGTAATCTTCTTTATCAAATATTAATTCATTAAAATCTTGAAGACCGAATAGAAAGGCATTCCGCTTTATACAGGATCTTTATGCTTTCATCCTCAGATTCTTCTATGTTTTGGCATAACCTCAGACAGGATGAGTTTTTAACAATATCGTGCTAAACATAGACATGAGAAAAATCGGCAAACAAAATCTAGATTTGGCACCCATTCGCTTTGGCGCCTGAGGCATATGCCCCCTCTGCTCTCCCCCCCCCTCCCCCCGCTAGTTTCGGCCCTTGTTGTTCTAAATTTTATGGTGTTTTAAGAAGTTCTTCGTGACTTTACAAACTAATATGTCATAGCAATAATAATTCTTTTTAATACTTTAATAATATAAAGAGAGTAAAATTAGTTTCGTTTGCAGTAATAAGTCTAGAATGTTCCGAAAATCAGAAACCAAATCTCTCAAAAGAAAAAAAAGAAATAAATCTTGACGATATCACTCACGTTTTATGAAAGCGATAGACTTGGATGTCGATATTGGAAGATTTTAGCCTTAAAGTTCCATAAAGAATTACACATAAAAATACTTCGGAATTATTTATTCTTTTACATTTTCATCTCTTTCTTTAAAATTAATTCATTACGACAGACCCGATCTAGGAAAGAATACACGTAATTTTTTAGGGGAAAAAACCCTTTATGGATTTTTATTTTTTCTTCTTTTTCTCTTTGTTTTTCTTTTTGTCGCCAGTTTCCACCTTTTTCGGAGCTTTAATCTTGACATTTAAATCATCTGGCTTCCATCTTATTTTTGCTATCAATTTCCACATATTAACATGCTCATCCTCACTCAACGCTTCAGCCACTTCTCGAATTTTTGTTTTTGGAACGCCTATCGCACTATTAGCAAGAGCCTTCGCAAATTCTTCTGTTGTCATTTCTGGTCTCTTATCCACATCTTTCTGCTCAGCTGCATCTTTTTCTTTTGCATCTGTTTTCTTTGAAGTAACCTTTTCTTTCTTATCTTTTTTCTCGGCAGCACTTTTTTCTTTCTCGGCGGCACCTTTTTCTTTCTCGGCAGCTAGTTTAGTAAATTGTTCTGCTATAAAATTGGCATGGATGCTTTTCAGTGCATTCCTTAAAGAAATGCCCTTTTCTTCAGCGATTTTTTCCAAGTAAGTAATAACGTTATCTTTGGAAATCGATTCGGCATCTGGCGCAGATAAATCTCTAGGAAACAGATCATATCGAATTTCTGAGCCAAACAGAACTCTTAGTTCTCTATCAGCTTTGGCATATTTTCTCAAAGTCTTGAAGAAATCCATGTCCACTTTAATAGCAGTAAGGTCAAGTAATTTCAAACTGTCGCCAGCAGAATTCAAAACCTTCGTTGCAGCTGAACCCTGAATTGGATTGTGAGCTAGTATCATTACCTCTAAAGTTGAGCTACTTTTGAGACCGGGTGCTAAAGCTACAGCTCCCTTGTTAGATATAATATTATAGCTAAGATCTATTTCTCTTAACGATTTATTTCCTCGTAAGCCAGTAGCTAATGCTGGCATAGCTTCATTAGGAATTCCATTTCTTGCTAGATTTAAAACTGTTAAATTGGATATCCTAAGACCACCAAATATGTACATAGCCCCTTCTTCTAAATGACAAGAACTTATATCAAGTTTCATTAATGCACTGCACTTGTTGATACTTGAACCGAACGGTTGAGCCTTTGCAGAACTAAAATCATTTGAATTCAAAAACAGTTCTTTTACACTGTCAGCTTTCATCATAGCCAAACTAATTTCTTGGAGTTCTTCATCTCCCAAATTGTTATTTGACAGATTCAAAAATTCCACTGTAAAGCATCGAGATACGAGCTCATTTAACAAGCTGGCACTTCCTTTCCCTATCTCATTTGCCGCCAAATTCAAATGTAAAATATTTTCGTTCTGTTCTATCATTGAAATGATTGGTGGAAGGCCTTTTAATCCTAATCTATTATACTTCAGGTCTAAAATCTTTACTGATTTGGAAGAAGCTAACGCTTTAGTCACAGGAATAATTCCAACTGGCCCAAGGCATTGGTATGAAAGATCCATTTTTTCCCCTGCAAGCTGTGTGATGAACGCTGAAAGCTCTCGCACTTTTAAAACTTTGCATAATTTTGCATACACGACTTCGCTATCTTTTGTAGGAACTGGTTCTTCCAATTCTTCAGTTTGAGAAGGAAGTTCTTTTGTTTTTTTCAAAATCGTCTGCATTTCAATTTCAATTGACCTTTCATTTTGAGTGTTCTCGTTTCTTTTTTCGAATTTTCTCTCGGTTGAATCGGAATTTTCAGTTTCTCTCACCGTGTCACTTTCGCTATTTGTGTCACTATCTTGAATCTTTTGTTCCATTTCGATAGCCATCTAGTACAAATTTGCAGCTATCTTTATGCACAGATATTTTTAGCTATGATTCGGAAACATTTAAATTTTAAATAAACATGCATTCTTCAGTTTTGATTACACAAGTTGTAACTACTTTCCTTTAAAGAAGATGGTTTATTTCTATGTTTTGAAGAAAATAAACCTCGATTTAGTAATAAACTAAACAGACCAAAACGATAAAAGCATAAAAAGTTTCTCGTATCAGTGCTACTCATTCAAAAAGTATCAATTTAACTATATGTTTTTTACCATCACTGTGTATTAAAAAAATACATGATAATTCGTGTTGCCACTCACTTTTCCATCTACCCTATATAGAGATATATAAAATCCTAATAAAACGAATTTATAAAACGATTATTTTAAAACGACTAATTCGAATGCATAAAATAAATATCTACCATTTATATATTAATTAATATGCATTTTTGTCAACAAACTACCCTGTTGCGTGACAACTCAAATTGTTATAGGTAAAATTCCGGACTAAATTGCTCGAAATTACAGTAAAACACTGATAATTTCCACGTAGTTATAATATATTATATTATATAATGGAAACAATATGTTATAAATTACTAAATCTGCGAGAATTGTTACTTTCTGTCTATAACAAGTTAACACGTTCGCTGCCGCTTACATGAAGATGTAATGATAGTTAATGCAGCACTGTAGAAGTGGGTTTTTCCCAGAAGCCGATTTACTTTTTATAACAAAGAACCAGTGAAAGATTTTCCTGCGCCAGCGCGTGACTGGCTATTGGACATCACCCCACATCACGCGCTGGCACGTGAGTGGCTCTTTAACGTTGGCGCCATATCATGCGCTGGCACGTGATAGGCAGCGAATGTGTTAAGAAGCATGTATTTTCGAGTGTATGACGTCACATGTAGATTATCTTAATTAATGAAGCGAATTTATGAAACTACTAATTCGGATACGAATATATGAAATAATAATTGTTCAACTATCGAATATGGAGAGATTAAAATTTCCTCTTTTTTTTTTTTTAACTTTAATGAGAAAATGAGATCATTTACCTTTTTTCTCTCTCTGTCACATTAACTCTCTACCTATCTTATTATCTCTGTTTTTTATGTATTTGTTAGTTCCTAATGGCAACAGTTTTTTCATATTCTAATGTTTTTTATATTTTGTCTCGGATGGAAAAATGATGGCTTTGGAGTTGCGTTGTGTATTTTGAAATATTAATAATTACGCCATACATATATTTCTGAGCTATTTGAGAATAAAAAACCAAAAGTGTAAATATGAGAAGTGGTTTTGCATTGAAATAATAACTACGCAAACATTGAGTTAATTACTTCTGATTCGATATTCCAAAACGGAACACTCTCACCAACACAGAAAAAAAAAATGCCGTCTATATTATAAAAACAACGTTTAAAAAAAAAAAAAAAAAAAAAAAAAAAAAAACAAGATGAATGTAGATTCTACCATTGCAAAATTCAGTTTCGCCTCCGATTAGAAAAAAAAAATCGATAGAAGTTTTTTAGAAGGGCGACCCCGTTTAGATTGCAATGAACTAACTTAATTTTTCTTGTGTTTATCAATATAATAGCAAACAGAACGTCGTGAAATACCCAATTGAATAGCAATTTCTCTCTGAGACATTGGAATTGTGGAATAATAAAGAGATACAATTTGACGTGCTACTTCTTCATTGACTAGATTCATCAAAAACGCTTTTTTATAGACTCTGAGTAAAAGGAAATGCAATTTAACAATAAAACGAATGGAATCCCGTCGAATTCGACGAATGAAATGTTTAAAAGACCCGATCGATTTGGTTTTAAAAAAAGCAAAAGTAATTACATTATTGAATCAATATATAATAAATATATTTACAAACTAAATGTCAAATTTGCCAGTTACAATTTTGCATTCAAATATTCGCACATCTACAGTTAAAATTGTAATATGAGTGCCGGCGAAATCCAGAAATTTTATTTTATATGCACTCACAGAAAAAATAGTTTTATTTAAAAAAAAAGAAAAAAAATAATATCGGGTACTACTAGGTTATCCCATCGACCAAGAAATTATCGCCAAACTATAAGATTAAATGCTAATAATGGATGATCGTGAATGTCACATTCAATGACATTAAATACGATTCATGTGTTTAAAATGACATTGATTTTTATTTCGACTTTTTATTAATATTTTTATTAATATTCTACTAATTATTTATTTTTTCGTTATTTAAAATACAAATTATGTCAATATGTATAATTTGGCTATTAATGTGGCGATTTGTATAATTTGGCGAAATTGGTCGACGGGATAACAGAGTAGTACCTAATATCGTTATGAGTAAAAATACGATGTTTTAAATAGTGACGTCACTTTCTCTTCAAATGTTCTTTAAAAGTTACTGTTTATGAAAAAGGCATCCATAATAATATTATAATTCCCTTTTATCTGGTTGCTGAATGACATAATTTTCCTCATTTGAAATTTCTCTTATTTTGATTTAGACATTAATTTTTATCATAAATTATTTTCTGTCATTTTTTAGCATCCGATGCTATTTCTTTCAGACAAGCTAAAAATGTCGTGTCATCAGCCCTGAGTTTTCTACTCAACCGAGTTTGATAATTATTTTTTTAAATGAAAGCTATTTATTTGTAGTTGTGCCCATTATAACTATTTTTTAATTTATTTCCATTTTTATATTTTATTTTTAATTTTAAATGCTTTTTTTACTATATTTCTTCAAAATGGTGGCAACACAGTTTAGCTTTTCTCTCGATAATAAAAATTTATTTTCCAAAATGATTGCGTATAATTATGCACTAATTGAGGTAAAAAGAAATATATTTACTGAGAAATAATATTAATAATGTAAATAAAATAACGGAAAATAATTTATGATAAAAATTATTGTCTAAAGCAAAAAAAGAAAAATTTCAAATGAGAAAAATGATGTCATTCAGCAACCAGGCCTTTTTCATATTACTAATAACAGTAACTTTTGAAAAACATTTGAAGAGAAAATGACATCACTATTTAAAACAACTCATTTTTACTCATAACGATATTACTTCAATATTTCTTTTCATTATGGACACTGAGATTTAGATATTACTTTCAGATGACTTCAGTTAGTAAAATAATGTCACAGTAAAAATGAAATTAGTTTTAACCTCCGATGCTATTTCTTTCAGAAAAGCTAAAAAGTGTCGTGTCAAAATTTGTGGCACACTTTTACTTACCTATCATACGTAGTATAGGATATGGCTTCCAATTGTTTTGAAAATCGAAAAAAATTTTTGACGGATTTACACGTTTCAGATACTGGAGATTCCGAAAAACATATTTTTAGAAAAAAAAAAAAAAAATTGCAATCTTTTCAAATAAAGGAATGAGAGCTGGTGTATATATGACGACTTACAGTTATCATATGGCTCTTTATGGAAAAATTGATTAAAAAAATTTTTAATGACTTATTTAAATAAATAAATAAATAAATAAATAAATGACTCTTTTTTTTTTTACAATTTAAATCGGAGGCGAAACTGAATTCTGCATTAGCAGAATCTACATTCAACTTGTAATTTACTTAAGTTCGATATTGTCGAAGGTCACGGTTCTTCCCAAAGTGACATCACATTGTATATTTTCCATAAATAAATCATTTTAAATGCATAGTTTTAATTTATGGCTTAATTTTTACCTAAAATTAGATTTGTGTAAAATACTTTTATTATTTTAAAGCTTTTTGTCTCCTTTAGATTTTCGTGTAAGTATGTAATTTAATCGTGTTGTTGAAATATAATTTTGTTTTAAATTTTAATAGCATTACTGCAATCACTCAAAAGAAAGAGCAAATGACGTAATTTCTGCATTATTTATGTCATTTTCTTATTAAAATTGAAAAGTAAACCAACGGACAATTTTATTTTTCTTTACAGTCATTTGGGCGTTTCAGCGTTCATACAAATGTTTCAGATATCAGAACAGATCCAAAGGAATGATGTCATCATGATGTTTCGCATCATTAACCCCTTGGAGACGAGCGACACGTATACGTGTCGCAAAACGGCTTAAGAATCCTTGTTTACGTTATTAATATTATTCCTCAGTAAATATATATTTTTTTAACTCAATTAGTGCATAATTATACGCAATCATTTTAGAAAATAAATTTTTATTATCGAGAGAAAAGCTAAACTGTGTTGCCACCATTTTGAAGAAATGTCATGAAAAAGCTTTTAAAATTAAAAATAAAATATAAAAATGGAAATAAATTAAAAAATAATTAAAATGGGCACAACTACAAATAAATTGCTTTCATTTAAAAAAATAATTATCAAAATCGGTTGACTAGAAAATTCAGGGCTGATGACACGACATTTTTAGCTTGTCTGAAAGAAATTCGCGTTTGAAATGAAATAGACGCCCTCTCGCGGACAAAGTCGAACTAAAAGAAATAGAACTGATACCATGAGCATCTTCCGCTGAAATCAGTGTTTAAAAGGCCGATAAATAAATAAACAGTTCTATAATAAATAAATAAACAGTTCTATAACGAATGCAACGTTGGGTTCTTTGTATTAAAATTATCAAAAATCAAAATTTTATACACAAAGTTTAGATCTATAATATAAAAAAGTACATTTGACTTACTCATGACAAAATAACATGACCGCAACACAATGCTTGCATGATTCGCTTGACCCAGCTTTGCAAGAGCAAGAAAATTTTTTTATTTTCAATTTTTTGTTCTCCTTAACTAGCAAACCTGAAATGAAATGGGGATTTGCTTTTGTTTGGCTTGTTTGTAAACACAAGCCTACAATCTCTATTTCATCTCCTTTACATTCTTTAATGCCGCACATTATTATTCTCTTTGCATCAATAATTGCTTCAGCTTCTCTAAAGCATTTACTAGATTTTCCAGCATCTACAAATTCTAAAATTGTCGATATTTGTAATTTATCTCCCATAATTAAATAAAAAAGATAAAAAACAGCACTTTAACTAGCTCTTTAAACTGGTTCTATGCTACAGTGCTACAGCATGGAACGTAAACAAACAAACGTAAACAAACGATTATCAGGTCTAATACAACGCCATCTTTCGGTCATTACAAACGCGAATAGCATCGGATGCTAAAAAAAAATAACACATAGAGTAAAGAGAAAGAATAGAGGTGCAGTATGCAATTGATATATTTTTTGAATAAAGAATATTAGCGTGTTTTTTAGAGTCTGTGGGATCTGGGTAGAGGTTGGCGTGCATAGACTATGAGGCAGAACTCCCTAATTCAATATACTATTATTATTGTTTTTCAGATTATGTGTTGTAACACGGGAAACCCAAGATTGAATACCAAAGTAATAACAAAAGGTAATAAGAAATAATAATATAAAGCATAACATTAGATTTCAACATCAAAGCATTGTTCCTAATATACATAGGCAAAACATAAATGGCGCTGTTGGCGAGATGAAAAAAAAAAAATACTAATGATGTGATTTAAGTCATGCTAACATAAAAGTACAAAAAATTATTTGTTACACGCCTTACGATTCTTTAAAGTTCGCACATTGAGTTTTCAATAACTCTATATAATCATGAACTTTCTGAATGCATTTATGTACTTTAGGTTATAGCCGCCATATCATAAAATAACTTTGACGGTAGAAATATTATCTCATTTCTATCTTTATTAGCTTTTTATGCAAATGGGATAAGAAAAATCCAAAACTATAGGGTTGAGCAATTTTATATTTGCCTTTATCTCTAATAATAAAATGAAAAATCATGGATAGAGCGATTGAGTATATTTTACAATGCGAAAAGTTTAGAATGCATTTTATGAGAAAAAATGGCAACGGTAAAGTAAATTTTTTTGGTTTATTTGGAAGATTAACGCATTTTTGATAAAATTAAAATCTAAATTAACCTTCAAAATTTTTTGCTTTTCTAATTTATTTTACTTTAATTAAATAGAAATATTAACAGAGTAAGTTTTAATGTTACTTCAATTTTTGCATAGCTGATTTTAATTATTAAATAAAATAAATTTAAGCATACATTTGTGTTTTGATGTTACATTGTTTTTAACTAACAGTTTTCAAAACTATTCAGATGTACATGCTTAAATTTGTTCTGGTTGTCACGATTGTCGAAAAAGTGGAAATAGGCGACAAACAGTCATTTTAGCAACTAATGAGATTTCTCAAGATGGCTGAAAAATATGATTTTTATATAAATATATATTTATTTAACAAACGTTATATATGTCACATGTTTAATTAAAAAAAACGATGTTGATATAAATATTTTTATTTATATATATTATATGTATATATCTCTATAATATGTAATTACATGTACAGATATGCATACATAAATACACAATATGTATACATGTAATATATATTATATACGTATATATATACTACACTACTGTGCAAATTAATTGGGACAAAAATAAAATTTTTTACAAATGTTGTTTAATTTGTATATGTTAACTTACATGCTTTGTATAGCAATCTAATACGAAATATGTCCTCCTCTAGCTTGAATGAGATCCTGTACACGTTTTGGCATGGATTCCACTAAATTAGAACATATATTTTTAATCTCGTCATCACGAAACCAAACTTTTATAACATTCTCAATCATTCTTTTCTTTGTTGAGCAGTCCATTTTTCTCACACGTCTCTTTACAATGCACCACAAATTTTCGATGGGATTTAAATCCGGAGAATTACCAGGCCAATCCAAAATCGTTAATTTCTGTTCTTGAAAAAAATTGTTTGTTAGCTTAGAGGTATGGCATGGAGCAAGATCTTGTTGAAAGATACCGACACCACCAGCGAACGTTTGCATCATAGGCACAATTTTTCTTTCTATTACAGAGATGTATTTTTTAGAGTTCATGATTCCTTCAACTGGTTCTAAGCTGCCAGGTCCACCAGAAGTAAAATAACCCCCAAACATCTGTTTCTGAGGGAGCTTAACTGTTTGTGTAAGATGTTGTTCCCTGATGGGTTCTCCATCAGTTCGCCTGACAAATCTTGGCTGAAACCCTTGTACAAAAAAATGCGTTACGTCGCTGAATACAACATTTTTCCATTTTTGTGAAGTCCAGGATTGATATTTCTTGGCCCAATCCATACGTTTTTTCTCCATTGCACGGTTTAATAACTGTTTTTTGATTGGTTTTCTTGCAAATCTCCCAGCTTCAATAAGCCTTCGTCGAACTGTCGATGAATCCACTCTCACACCAGTAGCTAATAATTCTCTCTGAAGATCTGTACTTGTTTTGCGAGGATGCATTTTACTATTTCGTACAAGAAATTTGTCTGTTCGAGGTGTGGTCTTGCGTTTGCGTCCACATTTACTCTTTCGTTTTGGAGACAATGTCCTAAAATTCTTTTGCTGATTAATAATCCTAGAAACACTGGATTTACCAACTCCAACTGCTGCAGCAATATCCCTCACAGTCATAAAGGTATGCTGTCTAAGGGTAACAATTCTTGTCCTTTTCCTGGGAGTGATATCCATTTTTTAAATGCGCATCCGAAGCAAACAATTCACAAAATCGACCACTCCTTACAGCAACTGAAGCGCAACTGAAGGGAAATATTTTCGACATGTCATGATCACGTGATCAAACTGGTTTAGACTAGTGAAAGGCAGTGGTGCGTTGAAGAAAATGCAGTTGAAACTGGTTTGAGGCAGAAAATCCCCGAGAAAGGAACAATTTTCTTAAATAACATGTTTGTCCCAATTAATTCGCACAGTAGTGTAGTATTAAAAAATGCTCTGACGAGCACCAAAAAAGGTTAATATGTTTTAAAGTATGAAAAAGTGTTTGACAAGAGCTTCTAATTGAGAATGAGAAAGGACAAGGGGTCCCTTCTTGGCTGCAATTCACTGTCGATGCCAAATTTGAAAAAATCATATTTGCGCTTTTTCCATATAAAAGAAATTTGCGTAAAACTTTCTATTTTTACTTTTTAGTAAAACTTTCAATCGTGCTTTACATGTTAACTGCATTGTTGACTCTGCACTGCAACTGCACTACAAATCAGTTTTCTGTGCTGTTTTACACTGCGACAGTTTATGGTGGGACTGCGTGAATGTGATACGCTGCAGGCAGTGTTGAATGCAGGAGGTGGGCCGGGGGGGACATTCCCTCCCGAAGGTATCAAATGCCCCCCCCCCCAATAAAATTTAGATTTTGTGTTTTTAATGATAAAAAAGTATAATCCCTTTAGAACTCTATTGTGCCCCCCCCCCCCCCCCCCGAAACCACAGAAGACCCTCCCGGAGAAAAGTGTCTGAATTCAACACTGGCTGCGGAAACTAAGGCTTTTGACCCTATTTTGCTTTACATTCATGTTTAATCACGTGTTGTCTTTTCTAATTATGCCTTTACACTACACAATTTTATCGTAACAGTGACTGATTTCTTTTATATGGAAAAAGCGCAAACATGATTTTTTCAAATTTGGCATTGACAGTGAATTGCAGCCAAGAAGGGACCCCTTGTCCTTTCTCATTCTCAATTAGAAGCTCTTGTCAAACACTTTTTCATACTTTAAAACATATTAACCTTTTTCGGTGCTCGTCAGAGCATTTTTTAATACTAATCATTTAAATTTTTTGATAATTATATATTGTTAACCTCAGTTGCTTTTAAATATTCCCAGTACTTTTTCTTATTTCGCTCAATATTGAACTATTTAATCAATGGACAAAAAACGTGGATAAACGAAATTAATTTTAACTTGTTCGTACAGAAATTGAAAGATTCAATTAATTTTAGATAATACATATTTTGTAGAAAAATAATGCGAATAGAAATTTTTATTCTTTTCGCATAGGATTCGTGGCATTCTTATCTACTTGTTTTAAAAATCAGATGTTATAAATATGAAATATTTCCGCCATTAGCGCGATTTTTGTGATCATGGCACCCAAAGGTCGCTAAACATAATTTTATAGTCAATGCACATAAAAACGAATTTTCCCATTTAAATTTTTAAAAAAATTAAGTGAAATATTTTTATTTCTCCTTCCTGATATCTATTGGAATAGCTTATTCCAATTATTGAATAATATTCTAGGACATTTTCAGGAAAATTATTGGTTAAATTATCTTCCTTGGAGAAAGTCGCCCGAAATACAGCCTTAATAGATTTGCGCCAAACCAAGGATGAAAATATACTGAAAATTCATTTCTAGTATTATTTGTAAAATTGACATTGAAATCACCAGCTGTATTTAAATTTTTATATGATATACAGTGGAACCTCAGTTCACGATCATAATCCATTCTTGTATCTGACTTTCTTTATGTGATATAAATTTTTTGGGCGCTCTATCCAAGAACTAATGCATGGGATTAAAAAAATTATATTCAGGTAATCCCTGATATAAATTGATGCTGTTTGCTGTTTACATTTTGATTTAAATCGTTCAACAGATGGCTTAATCGTGTTGAATTTTTCATTATTTTCGCAGTAGTTCTATCTCGAGAATTAACGCACGGATTTTCATCAAACATCAAATTCAGTTAATCTTTATATGAATTGGCTTTGTTTACGTTTTGGTTTCAATAACCAAACACATGGCGCTGCTGTACTGAATTGTTCCGATTACCATTATATCCCTATCGCAGGAATTAATGCACAAATTTTCATCAAACTTGAGATTTAGCCACACTTTGATTTATATTATTGCTCATTGCGTGTTTTGGGTAAATCTCCCAACAAGTGTCGCATATACGCTGTATTTTTCCCGATATCCGCAACAGTCCTATTTCAAATTTCAAAAACTAATGTTCGGAATTTCATGCCTTTAGAATCCTCACGGTGGGCATATGATTGTCATTTGATTTTGGCACTGTAATAATGAATTTTGATTCATTAAATGCATGAGATAGAAAATAGTTTTGGGGTTGCCACATCCGACTAGTTCTTTATAATCGGAGTAATCGACGGTTCATCTACACCGTATTGTTTAGCTATTTTGATTACACTATCATCGTTCTTAAGTTTTGTCACTACTTCTTTTCATAATTGATCAGTAATTCGCTTAAGCTTCTTACTACTGCTATCACTAAACGCTTTTTCATTTTTGAAGTCATAATAAAGGCTAAAAATTTTGCAAAACTGATTAAAATTAAAACAATAAGTTAAATTTTTTTACTGTACTGAAGATCACAAAGCATTCTGATACGCGCACTTTACTCCAAACTTGACTTATAACAAGAGTTATGTGAGGGTTGCCAACTGAACTATTCGACAGCTTTGGTCGCGAATCGAGTTATCCTATGCCGAAAGAGTAAAATTTTGATCACTGAAGTTGGTCATAAACCGAACTTGTCAAAAACAGAGGCGGCCGTAAACCAAGGTTCCACTGTTTTTTGACCGATAAGTTTGCAAATATGGCATTATTTATATATTCAGTGGCGATTATCATTATGCAACTTGGCGATTTAGCCGATTAAATTTGCAATTTTAAAATAGCGTTTGTTAATAACGGAAAGTTGAGAATTTCTATTAGAAAAATTAGGATAATTACTATAATTTTTATGCACAGTTTTAAGTAAACTCTGATTTTTTTCTATAATTTTAAATTTAGTACATTTGGAAATGGAAGGGAAAGGGAAAGTATATCTTTGCAATGTTTTTTCGACAATATCTCAAGAAAAAATGCTTTTAAATACCAATAATTGCTGATCGTAAATGTTACATTCACTTCACACCATCACAAAAGTTTTTTGCATCACCAAGTGTTTTTTCATTTGATGCTTTCTTGGCACAGATGCCATATATGCACGACATTGTGCGATATTCTTCTGACGCCAATTTCGCAAAAGCTTAGTTTTCAAACTTCAATTACATGCATATATATTAAGGTACTACTTAGTTATCCCGTCGACCAATTTCGCCAAACTAAACAAATTGCCAAACTCATAGCGAAATTATACATCCTTACTAATATTATAAATCGGAAAGTGAGTTTGTTTGTTTGTTTGTTTGTTTGTTCCGCTTTCACGCCCTAACTACTGAACCGATTGCTTTGAAATTTTGCAGACGTAAAGTTAGAAGTCCGGATTAAATAATAGGGTAATTTTTATTTATTTTATTCAAATATTTTCCTTAATAATTCAAAATTTAATTATTTTTCATACAAAATCAATAGGCATTTTTCAGATAAAATTTAACCATTTTCCTTTCCTGTTGCCAAGAAAATAAAAAATTGGAATAATAATTTTTCAGCGGCAATGAATTTTTAATAGAAAACTTCCACGCGAAAAACTATAATAAAATAATTTAAAAGAAAATAAATATGACGTCATGTTTGAAATAAAAATAAAAGGTGTATTTTTTATAATACATTTAACAAGGATATTTGTTTAGTTAATGGGAATTTTTGTGTAAAATATGGTGACATAAATTAAAAGTAAAAAGAATGAAAAATAATTATTTTTTAATAAAATGGTTCACTCATGAAAATGTGACGTCATAGTTGAAATAAAACAGGTACTTTATAGCAGTCGTTAAAAATACAAGGGGTATGAATATCAGTAGCTAATGGAGCGAGATAAATAATGACGTCATATTTAAAATGAATCAGAAATATTTTTTACTTATACTAATTAATAAGTTATAAGTTACATACAAATGAATATTTTTATTCAAAACTCATAATTATCAATGGAAGAAATTTTTTGTGGGGAAAAGGTGGAAAATAAAATCACTGATTAATATAGTTTTGGCTCGATTTTTTAACACTTTCGAACAAAGTTGAAAAGTTATTATGCTTTCGGTTTGTCTGTCTGTCTGGTCGCTTTCTAACTTTCGTAAATATACTCCGATTTCCATGAAATTTTTGGACGTTCTTAACGTTTACCTAGCACGAATACCTATTGAAAATAAAGTTTCTTCCATGATTAGTTTATTTACAGGGATAGTCAAAAAATTTCCTTATATTACGGCATTATGGGGAAAAATCGTTTTAATTAAATTTAACGATGTTACAGCCTGTAGAACATATTCAAATTTATATGGATTTACAAAGTGCACTAAAATATGCATTTTGTAAAGTATGTAGTGAAAAGGGCACTTACTATTCATTTACAGGGTCAGACAGATAATTCCATTGCATAGGAATAAAGGGAGGAACAATTTCCGACATATTTTAATTATGGTAAACGATTTCATGTATTATCAAATTGATATATGTTGCTGAGGCTTAATGTAAGTTATTTCATGCATAATACGAAGTGCATAGCATTTACAGGGACACACAAAAGATTTCAAATATTATATATTCTATCCGAAGTACTGTATATCACGGATGATGACTGTTGCATGGATGAAATGCATTTTGAATTATGATATGTGCTTTTAAGTTTCGCTAAATGTATGCATATTAAATGGAGAGTATAAATGGTAATAGTATAAATAGTTAAATTTAGATATACAGGGTTACACAAAAGATCTCGGAAAGGTTACTGAATATGAGCGTAATTTACTTAAAGGTGGTTTTTAAATAAAATATGCATTTTTATTTTGAACTGCATTTAGTAAACTAAGAAATGTTTGTAGTATATACATAAAATGATAAACAGGGTCCCGCAAAGAACTGGATACAAGGTTGTCTTCGGATGATAATTTCTGAAAATGTAATTTAGGTAGTAATAAGAAATATTTTTGTTTGAAATAAATTTTAGAAAGATACTTTCGTGTATTAAAGGCACTTGGAAAAACTACAGGGCTGAACAAAAGAATTCAAGAATGTTTCTATCTATTAGTATTAATCGCTGAAAGGAAAATTTTGACCAGCAAACAAATTAGCAAATAGGGATTATCAAAAGTTTTTTTACCATAAATTCGCGATTAAAAGTTAATTACACATGCTTTTCATCATCGAAATTTTTTGCTTGATTGATCAATTATTTCTTCTTTAAATGTTATGTGAACGAAGTCACGGGTAACTGCTAGTATAGACATAATTTTCATTTTAAATAACACAAAAAAAAAATAATAATTTGTAGAATCTTAATAAAAAATACAAATAAAAAGTCGAAATAAAAATCCCTTAATGGCGTTTTAAACACGTGCATCGTATTTAATGTCATTGGATGCGACATTCACGATCATCCATTATTTGCATATAATATTATAGTTTGGCGATGGTTTTTTGGTCGACGGGATAACCAAGTAGTACCTCTATTAACTATTTTCTATTATTTTCAAAAGAAAATAATAATGACTAAAAACCGGTGATAATTGATTACCCTTCGACCAAAAAATTATCGCCAAATTATAAAATTAAATGCCAATAACGGATTATCATAAATGTTACATTCAGTTTACATTGTAGGTTACCCATGTTTGTTATGCCATAATGTGATTTTGAATTCAACTTTTTACTTGTACTTTTATTGATGTTTTACTAATTTATTTCTTCTTTCGTTATTTAAAATAAAAATTATGCCAATATGAATTACATGGTGAATAAATTGATGATTTGTACAATTTGGCGAAATTGGTCGACGGGATAATCAAATAGTCTTGAAAAGTTTAATTAATAACAACATAATGAAATGATTTATAAAATTTAACAAAATTAAATAAAGGTAAATAAATATATATTTTTAATAAACATTACCCCGGTTATCATATTAGACAAAATAACAAAATTTTCGTGCCAATAAGGTACCCTAATGCGTATTTGACATCACATCCCTATTTAAAATCAATTGAATGCTATTTAAGATATGGACAGAATGTGAAGTTTTTGTTTTACTCTATATCTTTTCCTTGTGTAAATTAGGACGTTATATGATCATAATTAAAAAATCCTACATCTAGTTCCTGAAAAGAAATTTTGGTTTTCCCAGATACTTTTTTTTCCGATGTACTTGTTTTTTCCCCATTTTTTTCTACTACTAAACTTCAAAATGTTAGGACACTCGAGAAAATCATCCCATGGTCATATAAAATGCATGTTATTTGAAAAATTAACCATGGATTCAAACAAACAACAACCAAAAGAAAAAATAAATAAATAAAATAAATAACAAGTTGAATGTAGATTCTGCCATTGCAGAATTCAGTTTCGCCTCCGATTTAAAAAAAAAAAAAATGATAGAGGTTTTTTAAAAGGGCGACCCCGTTTAGAATGCAATGAACTAACTTCATTTTTCTTGTGTTTATCAATATAATAGCAACAGAACGGCATGAAACACCCAATTGATTAGCAATTTCTCTCTGAGACATTAGACTTGCGGAATAATAAAGAGATACAATTTGACGTGCTACTTCTTCATTGATTAGATTAATCAAAAATGGATTTTTTCTTTAGTTTAAACGCTTTTTTATAGACTCTGTGAAAAAGAAAATGCATTTTAAAAATAAAACGAGTGAAATCTCGTCGAATTTGACGAATGAAATGTTTAAAAGACCCGATCGATTTGGTTTTAAAAAAAGCAAAAGTAATTACATTATTGAATCAATATATAATAAATATATTTCCAAACTTAATGTAAAGTTTGCCAGTTACAATTTTGCATGCAAATATTCGCACATCTTCAGTTAAAATTGTAATCTGAGTGCCGACGAAATCCAGAAATTTTATTTTACATGCAGTCACAAAAAAATAGTTTTATTAAAAAAAAAAAAAAAAAAAAAAAAAAAAAAAACTAATTTTATTTTTATTATGACATTATTTTCGCTAACTGAGATCATCTTAAAGTAAAATCTCAATCTCAGTGTCCATAATGAAAAGAAATATGGAAATGTAATATCGTTATGAGTAAAAATGCGATGTTTTAAATAGTGACATCATTTTCTCTTATTCAAATGTTTTTTAAAATTTACTGTTATTAGTAATATGAAAAAGGTGTCCTTAATATTGTAAATCCCATTTATCTGGTTGCTGAATGACATCATTTTCCTCATTTGAAAAATTTCTTATTTTGATTTAGACATTAATTCTTATCATAAATTATTTTCTAGAATTCTATTTACATTATTAATATTATTTCTTAGTAAATATATATATATATTTTACCTCAGTTAGTGCATAATTATACGCAATCCTTTTATTGTGGTTAAATTTTACGAAAACAATTAACTTTTTTATTTTAAATGCGAGGACATGTTCACTGATGAAATAGAGCTTCTGACTGAAGAAAAGTGATAATGGAAAATGAATTTTTATTATCGAGAGAAAAGCTAAACTGGGTTGCCACCATTTTGAAGAAATACCGTAAAAAAGCATTTAAAATTAAAAATAAAATATAAAAATGGAAATAAATTAAAAAATAACTAAAATGGGCACAACTACAAATAAATAGCTTTCATTTAATAAAATAATTATCAAAATCGGTTGAGTAGAAAATTCATGGCTGATGACACGACATTTTTAACATGTCTGAAAGAAATAGCATCGGAGGCTAATAATAATAACACTGCGTTTACAACTTTATTATTTAAAGAACTGAAACTAAAAACTTCGCAATAAAACAAATAACCATGTTTTTCGCGTGATTTGTTTAAATTGAATGAATTATGATATATACATGACAATTTCTATATTAAATTTGCTGGCAATGAATAAAAAAAACTACAATCGCAACAGCAAAAGACAATATTCAACTGGAAGTTTAAGACATAAATTCGATTTTCTCAGAAACCATCAAACATACAAAGATGAAAAAAAAAACTGTTCTAAGTTTTATCAAGACGATAAAAATAAACCAAAAACGAAGTTAATCCATCCATAATAACGTTAGCTATTGCTTGTTGAATTTTTCGTCTTCATTTTTTCGTTAAAAGTTAAATAAAAAAGTACAGTGGACTGCGATATTTTTTTTAATGCTATCATTTTCTTCGTCTGGTCGAGTTCTATCTTTTGAAAACAAAATCACTGTCGTACGTCAACTGGTTCGCCAGAAATTTCAAAAAGACGTTCGCATTTTCTATTTCTTAAACATATTATACCAAACGCTACCGCGTTTGCTAAGATTTTTTATAATTGGTACTACTTGATTATCCCGTCGATTCATTTCGCCAAATTATAAAAATCGCCAAACTATGCGCCAAATTACACAAATTGACAATTTTTGTTTTAATTAACGAAAGAACAAATTAATTAATAAAACATTCATAACAATACAGATAAAAAGCCGAATTAAAATAATTACTTGGTGACGTAATAAGTTTGTATCGTGTTTAATGTCAAGTGAATGTGACACTTACGATCTTCCATTATTGCATTTAATCTTATAGTTTGGCGATAGTTTTATGGTCGACGGTATAATCAAGTATTACCTTATATATAATTCTATACATTTCATATAATTATTATGTATGTCAAATTAAAACAAAAGCATATTTAATTTAGCATTATTTCTTTTCCAAAAAGAAATATGCTAATTGCAAAAAGAAAAAAAAAAATCACAAAAAATAAACGGATAAAATTCATTTCAGTAGTAAAAAAGCAATCTCAAAAGCTAAAGATTTTAACCATATCGATTCATATAATACCAAAAAAAGTTCGCCAAAATAGGAACAAGATATAGAACTCTTCTTTTTAAATTTTATTCGTGTCAATTCCAGTATAAGACAAACAAAACTTAAAAATATAATAATAATTTAATTAAAATCCAGTTCTTATTAACGATTTAAAATGGTTTAAATTTCATAACTGTTATTACATAGTTTCTTCAAAATCGTTTTGTTGAATTTTGAAAGATTTCAACTAAACATTTTATAATTATTTCTCGTGGTAATTGAATAATTTTCATGAAGTTTGGGGAAATGGTCTATAAATAAGATGCGGCGAGTTTTTTTTTTTTTTTTTGACAGGTTTATTTATTTATTTATTTATTTATTTGGTAATAAATGTTTGATGTGGTTGTTGCTGTTTTCAAATTTTTCAACTATAACCATTTAGGAAAGAGTTTCGTATCCTGTTCTGGTTGGTGCGATTGGCGAAGAAAACCAATATGGCACTAAAAGGCCGTTTTAGCATCTTACCAATTTTTCGTATTGTTTTTTTAAGCGATCACTAAGAATAATTTCTAACTGACTGGGATATAACGCCTAGTTTATGATAAATGTGACACACATATGACAAATAAGTTATAAATTTTATATATGGTGTATATGAGCATTTGATGCATGTGCATGGCATGTGGTGTATAAGGGCGTACATATCGCGACCAGACAGCCAGACAAACCAAATTCATAAGCACTTTTCAACTTTGTTGGAAAGTGTTGAAAATGCGAAGATTTTCTACATAACAAATAAATGCATTTTTTTCTTTGTATTTCAATGCTTAATACTTTTTCTTTACATTCTTGTTTGCTAATTTAGATGACTGATAAAAGTGAATCTGACGAAGAATCGTACAGCTATACATCATCTAAGGTATATTTTGCTCTTAGTATTAATATTTCAGTACTACTTAATTATCCCGGTGACCAAAAAAACCATCGCCAAACTATAAGATTAAATGCTAATAATGGATGATCGTAAACATCAAGATTCAATTCACATTAAATACGTTATACATGTTTTTTACGCCATAAAGTAATTTTTCATTTAACTTCTTATTTCAATTTTTTACTGTTTCACTTATTTATTTGTTCTTCCGTTATTTAAAATAAAATTATGACAATTTGTACAATTTGCGAATTGTTTGGCGATTTGTATAATTTGGCGAAATCGGTCAACGGGATTATCAAGTTGTACCCATTTTTCTAAGCTAGAAAGACTGTATGATAAGTACCCTGCCTTAACAAGAATAACTCATTTTTATGTCAAAAATGTACTTTATTGTTGAACATAATCACCCTTTAGTTTGATTCACTCAGCCCAAATTTTTTCTATTTTTTTTTATTCCCTCTAAAAAATACGATTTCTCCAATCCTTCAAAATAGGCATGTATCTCAATAATACCCTCATAGTTAGAGCCAAATCTTTTTTCTTGTTTTAAATTTGGAAACGTAAAATAATCACCAAAAGCTAAATCTTTCTAATATAGTAGATGCAAAAGCAGCTCATATCTTAATCCATAGAATTTTGCCATGGCGATGACATGAATGCATTGTCTTGATGAAAGAGCATTTTTTCTTTACAAAATGCGTAAATTTTTTTTCACAAAATTGTTGAAACGATCCATTAAGTTGAAATAATACACTGTTAAAACTAATGGTGACACATTGCACCTTTTAGGGGTGAAAGGCTTGTCTCACTGGTGACACCCCTAAAGGAGCCAGAATGGCTCCTTTAATTAGGGTGAAAAGATAGCACCCTTAATCCAGAGTGTCCAATAATAAAAAATTAAAAAATATACAAACCGACTTTTGGCCTTCGAAGGATTCGAACTCACAACGTCTGATTACAAGCTCAGCGTTCTAATCGCTCGGCCATCGAGCTCACTTTCATTCACTCATAGCCATAGATTTTACTTGCTGTCACAGAAAACAGAAAGACACACGTCACAGCGCATGCGCATGGTTCCAGTCACCCGATGAGGTGCCACATTGCTGCCAATACGAAGTGCATCTGCATGGCACCTTATTTAGCTCCAATCACCCAGTAAGAGACCTGTCGGCACTGCAACCACATATCCAAGCCCTATGGCACCCTAGGGTTCCAAATGTCCCGGGTTCCAATGGACCCTAGGGCCTTTTCACCTCCGGGTCCCAGATGGCACCAGTTTGTCACCTTCACTTTTAACAGTGTACTCTCCATTGACAGTTTTGCCTTTTGCAAGGTAATCGACGAGGATTATGACGAATGCATCCCAAAACACTACAAAAGACTTTGTTTGCAGATAAAGTCGTCTTAGCCTTTTTTGGCGCAGTTTGGCCATGAAAAATCCACTGTTTGAACTGTTCTTTAGTTTTTGATATACTGTGATGAATCCATGTTATGAAACGACACCAAACATCATTAGGATTCTGCTTTAACTTTTCCAAACGTTCTTTTTAAATTTACACACGAATATGTTTAATGTCGATAGGGAGCGTTTGTGGCTGCCATTTTGTGGAAACCTCTTCCATATATGAGTTAAAATATTTTACACCCATTCAGTTGAAATAAGCGCAGTCTCAGGCACTTTCACTTTCCGATCATTTATCACTATATCGTGGATTTTTTTCAATCAGTTCTGATGTCTTAACTTCAATTGGATGACCTGGACGTTCTTCATCAAAAATGCTTGCATGACTGCGTTTGAATTCAGCGGTACAATATATTACTGTTGATAACGAAGCTACAGAGTCCTCATGAACTGTTTTGAGTTTCCCTTTAATCTCGTAAGTTTTGTTTTCTTTTTCAAAAACAGCTTTTACATTTTTTTTTCATTGCTGAAATATAACTAAAGTTGCTCTACTCAGCTGGCTTCCATTCACAAATTAAACCACTTAGTGACTTGGCAAATTACCATGTTTGATGCGAAAGGTCACCTTTTTGCAATAAATTCTTTTTTAAATTCTGGTAGCGCCACCTTTGGCCGAGGCAGGTACTTGTTATACTGCCCTTCTCTCATAACTCTCTGACTGTCAAGTCCATTCAGCTGAAGTTTTCTCTTCAATACATACACTATTCCAATTCTCGTAATCATATATTCCGGCTTATATCATACACTTTAGATACAAAAAAAAAAAAAAAATCGATCAAAATTTACAGACGTATATATGTCAGTTATAAAATTCACAAATTAAAATTTTGGGTTTTTTTTTTTTTTTTGCTAGAGACAGTCAGAGTGTCAGACACTCCAATTTTTGTGTTTGCAGAAATTTTAAAGGCTTCCAGAAGACTCCGAAATATTTAAATGCTGAATTAAATAATATTTAAATGCTGAATTAAATGATATTTAACTGCTTTCAGATTTTTTACAAGAGGTCCCGTTCCAAACCGCGCGATGTAGCCAAAGATCACTCGTTCAAAGCTTCTACGAAGGCTTATGTTAGTACTGATGAAGATGAAGCTTCCGAATATCGGCCGGTCTCCAAGTGGGCTGTAAGTATATTAGATTTATGTTTTCTGTAGGTACTCTCTAATTGTCATTCTTTTATTTTGGGCAAGGGTATGTTGCTGCCCAGGCCTTAAGGGGAGTCTTCAATCGCTTGAAAACTCCAATTATGTAATGTTAAAGCAATGAGCAGGTTAATTTCGAGTTATTCGTTTAAATTTGAATTTTTTTTTTTTTTTTTTTTTTTTTTTTTTGGCATATTTGTAATTTTTAGTATGATTGTTTTTTACTTTTTCGATTTCGGTTGCATATTTTTTTTAAGGTATTTTTAGTTTCAAAACTTTGTTCCGAAAATGATATTATTAAAAAAAAGTCTGCAGAATCGAAAATTAAAAACTAGTCAGATTAAAAATCGAGTTCAGCTATCCTATGCAAAAAAAAAAAAAAAAAAAAAAAAAAAAAAAAAAAAAAATCGAATTTAAAAGAGAAAATTGAAATTAACCTGCCCATTGATTTAACATTACTGAGGAGGGCAAAGTGGACAAGTGGATTGAGCCAAATCTAGTATTCTGTTCAGCTCCCTTTTAACGTTCACAATAATTTAATATACATTTGTATATCTATGTGTTTATTTATCTATACTATAAAGGACAAATGTATCTGTCCAACATGGATAATCAATTTTTTAAACTAAATGGGGTAAAGCTACAGAGAATTTAATGCCCTTACCATAATTGGGTAGTCAAATTTGTTTAAGAGCTTGTGATCGGAGAAAGAACGATCGCCTGATCGGAAATTTGCAGTCACCCTAAGCATAATATTCATTTTCTTACACGCAAAATAATTACTAAATGTACAATTTAACCTTCCTAACCTGTTCAAAGTTTACTCAATCTTCATAAAAACATTTCACACCAGAATTGATACTTAAAACATTTTAATATATTTAATTGACTTATTTCGCTGAATCTGTTTTTTAACTTTCTTTGTGAAAAAAGTTCTGGTTCAAATTATAGTTATGGGTCGATTAGACCCATTCAGGGTAGGAAGGTTAAGTATCAATAAATATAATATGAATGAGAATCTCTTTAGTTTGAAAAAAAAAATCAAGTAAATTTTAAGCAAAATAAATAGAGCTTCCATGTAATTTTTGTAATAATATTTCTTCATGCATATGATTAGAAACAAGAAATATTGTTTAAGATTATACAGTACTTATGTACCGTATATATGTCTTCATATGGCCATTTATTTTAGACAAGGGTAAAATAATAATAAAACAAGCCAAAAATTGTATGTCAACTGTAGCAAATGATCGTAAAAATATTTAGATTTATAAATTAGATATATTTTTATAACTATTTAGATTTCGGCGCAATAGCTGTTGCACTCTTATGCAAAAAATGCACGAAAACAAAAATTATTACGATTATATATATTAAATTTAGTAATACAAAAATAATAAAATTCCATCTTAAATAGGATGTAATTATCATGGCAACCTAGAATCATTAACTATCATGGGGTATCACTGAATTGATGATTTACATAGGATTTAATAGTATGAAGAAAACTTTTATTAATATATTTTTAAATTTTAATTCGATTTTCATACAATTTGAAATGACGTGAAAAATTCTGCAAATATGATACATATTGAATTTCTAGCCAATCGGTTGAGCAGTTTCTGAACTTTCTTATGCGGACAGACGGACGGACCAAACGACGGGTATTGGTACTAAGTATTCACATAATTACGAACGCACCTAATAAAGCAACGTTTGATCGAATAAAAATAAAATTTTACAAAAAAAAAAAAAAAAAAAAAAAAAAAAAAAAAAAAAAAAAAAATCAGGATACACGGTGATTTTGCCTTTAAGCTTATTTTAAAAATTCAACAATGAATAATATCTATAAAACCCATAAAAATCATGTTGTTGAAAACATAATATTAACAAAACAGTAAAAGTATGTGAAACCAGAGCCATCTAAACTCATTAATTTAAAGGAAATACAATCCTATAGCGGACCCCATTGTGATTTAGTAGATTAAAATATAAATAAAATATGAAATGGGACACCTACTTATCTGTCACATGGAAGCCATTTTGAACTTCCCAAGGGGTGAACCTATTTCCCTTACTTCTGTAGTAATTAGATCTGCGCTTGATAACTAACTTCCCTTTCCATATAAGCATGACCGAAAACCAAATATAGTCAAGTAGGAATCATGGATTATTGCAGTTTTACATGCATGTTGTTGCATTAATTGAAAAAAGAATGCAAGTTGTTTGAATCGAAATTCGATTTTTTATATTCTTTATTTAATTTGATTTGTTTTTTATAGGTAAAGATAGAGTTTTGTATTCGTTTTTTTTTTTTCTCCCTTCCTGGTATGCTAAAATTATTAAAATTATGTATAGTTATGTATGTTTCCAGTGATATAACACATTTTAATGTTTTTAGAACTTTAGTATAAATCATTAAATTAAGTAAAAGTACCAGTAGTGGGACACTTAAAGACATTTATTTAATTACTATTAGAATGGGAGGTGGCAACACGGACAATTACCTCATCGAATTCACGCCTGAAATTCCAAAATTAATTAAAACTCGAATCGCATATAAAAATGCTTCCGATCTGCCAAGTCACATCATGGTGGAAAACACCTGAAAACTCAATTTTAGCGTAATATTTACTATTGTGCTTTCCTGCTCCCAGTCCTCCATGTTTTCATACCTTTGGGTGCAGGAAAACACAGTAATAAACATACGAGTCAACCGCTGTTGTCGGGTTTTCCACCAAGATATGACTTGGCAGACCGATTGCGTTTTAACATGCAAATCAAGTTTTAACTAATTATGAAATTTCAGCTGTGAACTCGATCAGGTGATTGTCTAGGCTGGCCCATTCTGATCTATATTAAAATGGCACTGAATAACAATGACTATTAATTGCAAAGCAATATATAAATCATTTTGTGTAAGTGTGATGTGGTGGCAAATACGAAAGTAAGAACTTATTCGAATGCATTTTAATTCCGCTTAGGAATGCGTGATCTAATTCGATGAACACCGACAACTTTGCCGGTCGTGGATGCAGTCATTTTTGCAGGATCGTGGAGTAATTGAAAGTAACAGAATGAAGTTGAAAACTAGAAGTTTCTCCATAAAGCTATAAGGCGTCTGCATGGCTTTAATATTTTATAGACAAAACTCAGCTAAAACAATTCCCATCTTATGCTGAAGCGCAAATCTTACTGCGGCAATCATAGTGGATGTTTGAAGAAAATTATAAAAGCAAAAATTGTCATCCTGCGGAAATTCCAGACAGCGTGAGATGTTAACAAGCTGAAATTCGTCGTACAAAATCTCTAAAAATCTGCGTATATAAGTTTAGCTATTGAAAAGCATTAAAGATAAAATTATCATCTTTTTTTCATCAACAGGAGATTATAAAACTTGAAATATTTAAGAAAGATTAATAGAACTGAGTTAAATTAATTGCTTTTATTTAAATTAAATTTAATGCAGCTAACTTAATTCCAGTTATGATAAATAAATTTATTATATTAAATACATCAAATAAAATTAAAGCTTTTATTTCTAGTTTATTCAACACTAAGTGCTAGTCTTAGATTCAAAATAACTAATTTATGCCTGCATAAAAAACTAATTTAAGTAAGTTGTGAAAACAAGTGACGTCTTTTTCCAGATCAATAATACACTCGAAATGTTGAAATAAAGGTGGTCAATCTGTTATTTAGGGTATTATTTTGAATAATTACTTATTTAAATTTTATTTATAGGAAAATTAAGATTAAGCTGTTGATTTCGTTTTAGTTTGTTGCTGCTGCTGCTTCTGTGCTAGGGGCTTATGTAATAGTCTTAATTTTTCAGGGGTGTTATAGCGGCGCAATTTTGAACCGTGAACAATGACAGTATTTTTAAGTTGATTTTATCTATCAATTTCAAAATTTATATCAGATAAATTTTTAAGTATTTGATATGCTCCGCTAAAAATCTGTCATAATTTCCTAGTATTAAGGTAATGAAACTCTTCATAAATAACAAGATCTCCCACCTCAAAATTTGGTTCTACATAATTTCGATTATAATATTTCTTACTTTTCAAATGAAATTCACCAGTACGCGCTTTAGCAATTTTAAGAGCTTCATTGACAAGTGGGTAGGGTATTTGACCAAAGAGCAGGAGGGAATTTAGTTATTAACGACTTTTGTTAAAAGTTTTGTCCAAGGAATTTTAAAGGTAGTAGAATTTACTTTACACTATATCTAGTTACTATAGTGTGATTTATACTTTCACACTTTGCATTAGTTTTTTGATGGTGTGATGAAGTTAAACGTTGCTTAGTATTGTGATTCCACAGTTTTTTTAAAAAAAATCTGGATGATGTAAATGCATCATTCCTGTCACATAGTATTTTTGGCGAGCTTGTATATTATAAATCTTGTTGAAACAGAATAGTTGTTCAGGAATTTGGATATTAAAATTTTGTTTCAAACAATTGGTTTAGGTTACACTTTTGGAGGGAAACGCCCAAACATTTCTAGTTGCATGGTCTATGATGATGTGAAGGTATTTTTTGGTTGAATTATAGTAATTAAATCCTCCTCCCCTCCCATTGTATCAACAGAAAAGCATTCAAAAGGATGATCTGTGATTGGCATCGCTTGTAGTAAGTCAAATTTTTTCTGCTGGATTTTTTTTTATTATTATTATTCTTTTGGCAAATATCACAATGCTTAGCAAAGTTCGTTATATCTTGAATCATGTCAGGTCAATAACAATTAGGAGAAATTAAATTTTGTATTTTTTGGATAACAGGATGAACAAATTTTTCATGAGATACCCCAGTGCAACTTTCTTTTTAAGGCCTATAAAAACCACAATTTTTCGAAAACCCTTCTTTTTAATAATCATCAGTCTATTGTCATTTATATAATTTTTTTCAACAGACATTGTCTTTTTCCTGCATCTCAAGGACCTCCTTAACATCCTGAAGAAAAGTAAATGGTTGAGTAAAATGAGAAATGAGGTTTTTTGACAACATGTTAGCTTCGACATTTGTAGTTCCTTTTAAATATTCGATATTATACTTAATAATTAAGATGCCTTGATCAAGAACACTGTCAGAAAAATTCGTCAATATACTCTAAGTTATCGTTATTTTTTCACAAATAACTTCTGTTCTCCCAGAAAACGTATTTGTTCGGTGAGTTCATTCCGAAAGTCGAAAAACGAGGAAACGATTCCGTTTATATCTAGCACGCATGCGCATTGGGTCTGTCAGTAATAAATAGGGATGGGACGAATATTCGGCCACTATTCGGTATTCGGCCTATTCGGCCCTTTTGCCGAATATTCGGTTGGCCGAATATTGAAGGCTTGTTGACCGAATACTTCGGCCAAATACCTGTAGCCGAATATTTAGAGATATCTTGCCGAATATTGCTAAAATCTCGCCGAATAGTGAAAGATATCTTGCCAAATAAATTTCGGATTTAAAGAATTTCATTCTTGCAATTCTTTTTTCCTCTAATCCAAATTAGCTATTTCATTTATGAAGTCATTCTCACTCTTACTTACAAAATATAGAGTTATTCGGATACTAAAAAATATACAGCCTTTCTGTATTTCCTATAAAAGTTAGTGATATTCTAGAAAATGCTGCCCAAGTTGGAGATTTAATTGTACGGGAAATGTCATCATTAGAGAATGATATATTACAATTCAAAATATAAAAATACTGCCTTATTCTAAAACACTCGAATATTTATTAATGTCTGCAAATTCAATGCACATATAAAAAAAAGGCTCTTGTGAAATTCATAACTTATTTTCTATAAAGTAAGAAATGAAAAAATTTATTCACTAGGTGTGTTAATGAAGATTCATTTTCAAAATTAAATATAATATATCACCATTCCCAATACAACGGTACGTCTGAAAGCAGAACTGGTGTCAAACTAAATACACATTAAATGACACAACTTGCTTTATGAAGATGGTTTTATAAATATTTTAATATAAATTCTAAATACTCAACAAAATAATTTTTTCATTCTATGGTTTTCACTTTTAAATAATTATTTGCATAATTATTGACTTAAATAAGTAACATTATTATGTATATATTTTTATTTAATCTTCCTTCCTTTATGTTATCAATTTCTGTTTATCCTTTTAATACTTGTTGAATAATTGGAATATTGAAGTTGAATATTGTATGTGCCGATTCAAATGTCAAAGATTTTGTTAAAATATGCATTCTACTTTAAGCTTGGCATCTGATTTCAGAACAGTCTTATTCTTACAAATTTGCTTATCACTAGGGACACAAACTCTAAATGATCAAATTTACTTCATTAAAGGTTATTTCAGAAAATATGTCCTTGTGAGTTCTAAGAGGGAGAGAGAGATTAAGAATATTATTGATTTTGGATACAAGAAGTATCAATTAATAGTAAAAGTGAAGTACATTCTTCATATTTTAATGAAAATATTTTCCCATCTTACTGAAAATCAATTTGATGTACGTTAGAATAAAGGATATAATGCAATTTCATAATTTTTTGTGTTAAAATAAGTTTTTCAAATTTAAAAATACATTTTAAAAGCACATTTAAGAGTAATAATTATTAATGAGCTCCTATTTTTTAAATTATATATAATCAAAATTTATTTTCTTTATTGGAAAAAAAAATTTACTATTCGGCCGGCCGAATATTCGGTATTCGGCCTAAAATTTAGCCGAATATTCGGTATTCGGCTATTCGGCCAAATCACTATTCGTCCCATCCCTAGTAATAAATTCGAATTTATTTTTAAAATGAAAAACAAAAATATTCTGTCGATTAAAATATCTAATTTAGTTTTAAAAGACAAAAATTTTTTCGAATTTAAAAATAAATAACAATTACTTTCTTTATTCGTTCAAAAATTCTCACAATCTGTTATTCAAAGTTGAATAAGTTGAATAAAGTTCAATATACTAAGTTATTTCTATGATAAATATTCGCATATAAAATATACTTTAAGTGAAGACATTTAAAAAATATTTTAATTAAAAAATAAAATGCAAAAAAAAATTGATATTATTAAAAAAAATCTTATCGAATAAAAATAAAACATCCATGTTTTTTCTCTGACAATCTACGTAATATATTTAAAATTCACATTTTTATACTATATTAATACTAAACGTAAAGAAAAAAAAAACAGCCACAGCTTCATTAAAGATGAAAACTTTCCGAGATTAACTGCAAAATTGAAAGCTTTTTAACGAAATACACCAAACCACACCCATATGAAATCAACGCTTCTATTTTAAAGCAAAATCTTCATGAGCAATCGTGGCGCTGTGGATGAGTGTTGGCCTTGTAATCCTGGGGTCCTCAGTTCAATCCCCACCTCTTCCGCGTTGATTTTTTTTTTTTAAATTTTTTTCAAGTGACGGATATTTTTCCTCTTTTGACGGAGAAAAAAATAAACGGAAAATCGTCAATGCACAGGCAGTTTCTGGCAGCAGTGCTGCCAGTACTTTTTCTGTGAAAAGACGGAAGTTTTTTTGAGAGTGAAGAGGACTTTCTCAATCTACAGTCTAGTACCGAACTTCAATTTAGATACAGCTCCTAAATATGTTCGATTTAAAATAATTAGTTACGATTCGAAAACGTATCATAAGAATTGCATGAAAATTTTTTTATATGATAATTGAAGCCAGTACTTTGCTGCCAGCACCTTTTCTGTGAAAAGACGGAAGTTTTTTGAGAGTGAAGAGGACTTTCTCAATCTGCAGTCTAGTACCGAACTTCAATTTAGATACAGCTCCTAAATATGTTCGATTTAAAATAATTAGTTATGATACGAAAACGTATCATAAGAATTGCATGAAAATTTTTTTATATGATAATTGAAGGGTGTAGAGTTCTTTATGCTGCCAAAATCAGAAACTTTTAAAAAAAAAGAAAGAAAGAAAGAAAAAGAAAAAAAAAGTAGGGTTTGTTTTATGCCCCTCTAAGCAAATATTATATACATCATTTAAAATTAGACTTTATTTTCTTTACTTGGTACACGTAACTTTCTTTTACGATAGTTTTTTACTAAGTTAGAAAGGACTTTATTTATTAATTTTTTTCCCACGACTGTACCTAAAAGTAAAATAAATAAATAAAGAAATCTATTGTTGATTTCGTCCTAAAATTCCCCTGCCTATAGTTTTTCTTGTCAAAATAGGGAACTTAACAGAAATGAGAACCTTTTGTGTAATACGTATTAAATCTAGTGTACCGTAAAATACCGAAAGTAAGCCTCCCTTTAGCAGATAGGAAATTCTAATATCTTTAAGGGATGTTTATAATTGTAACTTTTGTGAAATCGATAAGTAAAATTAGGATATATTTGAAATTTATAAATTTCCCAGAATTTATACAGCTTGAAAAATATATGAAGGAGGCGGGTTACATTTTTAGGGGGCTTGCTTTCAGTACTTTACAGTGTGTACCTAAAAATAAAATTAAAAAAGAAATCAACCGATTGAAGGATGATTTCTTCTTAAATTTTTCCTGCGTATAGTCTTTTTTGCCAAAATTGCGAACTTAGTGGGAATGAGAACAGTTTGTTTGCTGTATGTATCTAATAAGAAATTAAAAAAGAAATCAACTGCTGATTAAAGGTTCTGTTATTTTTCTTTTCAGGTAGATTACAACAACAGAAACTATATACGGAGCATGTGCAACAAGAACAAGGGTCTTCATCGGCAATTAAAAGGACGTCCTCCTAAGTTTAAGGTAAGAAATCAAAATTTTTCATAGAACAATAAATCTTAAACATCGCTTTAGTTAAAAAAAAAAAAAAAAATTCCTGAATTCAACAAAGAAAGAAAATAAAAGAGGAGAAAAAAGAAAAAATGTAAGGCAAAAACTTATTTCGAGACAATGTTTTTAAAATGAAATGTGGTCAATTTTAATATTGCACGCTTTCTTTTAACTTACAATTATGCTTGTGTGTAGCGGTCAAACATTGGTACTCGTTTTTCACCCTCTTTCTGTTGACATGGAGATTAAAAATTCGGAATCAGAATTTCATGCGTATTCTCGAGGGCAGTACATGATTTGAACTTTTGATTTTTTAAAATTCGATCCTCAAGAAATAGAGAAAATTTACTTAATGATTACGTTTTGACTTAATTAATTACGTTTGAATTCCTATGGAGAAAACAGCATCAGCTTCAACAGAGAGTATTTGTTGAAAAATACCAGTGACAGGGTTACCTAGATAGCACCAAATTTTAGACAACTTGTCGAAAAAACGCCAAATGTTGGGCAACATGAAGAAATATTGCGAAATTTAGCAACAAAAATAACTTGCCATATACAAAATCAACTTAGCGATAGCTGGATAATATGGCAAAAATCCCATTTAAATCCAGTAATCTTCCATAATCGAGCTTATCGCAATTTAATTTAAACTCCATGCATTTAAGGCTTTTTTTTTTCAAGACTTTTGTTTCTTTTTTGTGTACTAAAAAACATATACTTTCTACATTTTTGTAAATTTCAATAAAAGCATGTTTGTTCAAAAGAAAAAAAAATCTTATTATAAATTATCTATTTACTTTTTCACCTTGTATTATTTATATTGCAGTCATCGTTTCATAAAGCGTATTATACACACAAAGAAGAAAAGTGCAGTTGCCCTTATTTCCTGGAAAGAGAAGAGTAAAAATAAAAATGAAAAATTGCTCTATAATACCTTTAATATCTTTAGTATTATTATTATTTTTTTTTTTTACTCCTTTGAAGTGCCAAAGTCCAAGTTACGCTTGTCGTTCGTAAAACTGTCGAAGCGTAACATGTTATGGCTTCGTGATCAGAAGCGTTTAGAAAGTGTGGAGGCGTTCTGGGATGCGATATAGTTGCCACTGGACGCAGTTTAGATTTTTATACGGGATAGTAAAATTCGACTTAATACGAAATTTTCGTTTGAAATGAACCCGAAAAATAATTTTCGTCCACATGAAATCTGGAATGGAAGAAAATGTATGCAATATGTTAAAAAAAATGTAGTGCAGTAATCTACTTGTCTATTGTTTTATCATATATACCGGGCGTCCCAAAAATGACTGATGGATTTTAAAATTTAATAACTTGCAAACGGTGACAACTATTTAAAAAAATTTTGCAAGAGGGTTATGTATAATATCAGGAGTTTTTTTTACCGTAATTTTTTATTTTAGTTCGCATCACAAAAAATAGGTGGCGCTGACGGCGATTGAAGGCCAGGTCGACGCTTCACTCAGCACTGATCACCTGGCCTTCAATCGCCGTCAGCTCCACCTATTGTTTGAGATGCGAACTAAAATAAAAAATTACGGTAAAAAAAAAAAAAAAAAAAAAAAAAAAAAAAAAAAAAAACTCCTGACATTATACATAACCCTCCTGCAAAATTTTTTTAAATAGGTGTCACCGTTTGCAAGTTATTGAATTTTAAAATCCATCAGTCATTTTTGGGACACCCGGTATATGGAATTGTATGAGCTCGTGGGACCCGACTTCCTTAAACAATTCTAAAATGTATTCATTTATTTGGTCTTATTGTTATAAAAAGTGCTCAGACTATGAAACCTTTTGCTAATCTCGTTAAAATTCGTGCAGTTGAGCTTTTTAAGAGACTAATCTTTCATAATCGGCTTCATTTGATTGTATAACTTTTCTCCGTAATTCCATAACTAAGCATTGTATAAGTATGTACAATACGCTAAAATCATCATTGAAATGTTACAGAATTTTGAAAGCTGTACCGAAATCCATTCAAGACAAACTTTTAAAAAAGTTATCCTTTCATAATAGAGTTCATCAGAATCCCCCCCCCCTCTTCTTAATTCTATAACTGATAAGCGTAAAACAATATAGAAGTATTAAAATCTTTCCAGAAAAATTATCTAACTACCAGTGCAAGACGCATCAAAATCCATTCAGCAGAACTCAAGTTAAAAGAGATCGGACTGAAATTCAAAGTTGCAATTTAGTTAATTATCCTGGCGTTGACCGGGACTCGTTATAGCGATTTTAAACAAAACTGAAGTTTGTATGATTTTATATCTTTTGAAAATCTTTTAAATGAACCTAGTTTTGAGGGCCCCACTGCCTTCCGTAGCGTCAAGTGCGTTACTAACTAACCTATTTCCGAACGAACCTGAGATTTGGTTTCTACTACCTAAAGCAGCATGTATCGAAAATGCTCCGCACGTGCCATAGACCATCAAAAGCCAAGTTGAATGAGCCAAACTTCATAGTAATCAAGTCTATAGAACTCGAAAAAAAAGAATGTACCATTAATGATGAAAATATTGATAATTGAAGTCTAAGATAAAATTTCGTATTATAGAAGGTAGCTGAATTGAAATCTAACAAGGAAGGTCTCCATACGGGCATACTCCGAAAAATCTGAAAAAATTACAGAATGTTCTTCTCATGAGGATATATACGTTTATAAAAAAAATTTCGGCGGAACCTTCGTTCCCTGTCCATAAAAAAATAATGAAAATTTCGTTATTTGGCCATTTATCATCGGTTGGCGATGAAAAGCAATTTCAAAAAACGCTTTATTTTTTTTAATGTCAAATGCATTTTAAATTTAACCATCAAAATTTGAGATTTGAAACGAAATTCAAATTTAAATTAATTAAAATTGTTTCAAGTTCAAAGTCCAGTTGAGCATTGTCAATTCGATTTTGTTGCTACGGAAACATCTAGCATTCTAGCATCTAACATATTCCTTATATTTGAATACGTTTAAATGTATGAAAATAATTTTACTGAATAAGAATTTTTTATATATGAAAATATTTTTACAGAGGTAAATTAAATAACTACAGCAACAAATAATATATACATAGGCAATTTAATATATATATATGTATAAAATATATTAAACACTCTCATTTTTTATGCTTAAATTCATCAAACACCATTTACGCGAATTCTAAAAATCAAAAAGTTTTCAGTTGCATTAAAATCGTTTGCTTTTGGCGGGGAAAAGAGTGCTCGCCAAATCGTGTGACACTTTTGTCTTTTCACGCCAAATATTCGAAAGTATTTTATTTTTTAACATGTTTCCTTCTGCATTTCCGCCGCTAATTTTCACTGATCCTTTATTACATACATGAGTAGCTTAATTAGTATTTTTTCAAAAAAATCTGAGTATGCCCAGTATGGAGACCTTCCTTGTAAGTTAAATGAACCAAATTCTATTGGAATTGAGTCCTTTGAACTTGAAGAAAGAATGGGTCGCCAACCTGTGGAAGATGCCCCGTCCCCAATATAAATATCACAAATTACTTTTAAGATTAACACGATATTTAATAAACAGATGGAATCCCTTATTTAAAAATACCTTTAAATTAACGCGATTTCTAATTTACGGCTGTAGTGAGCAAACATAAGTTTTTGTCAAAAAAGGGTGGGTAGATGAAGGAAAAAGAAGGACCAGGATATTAATTGGAATTTTGTTAGATACAAGAAAAAATTTTAATAGTTTTAAAATAGCAAGAGGATGCTAAAACCGCATTACGGAAAATTGTAATAAAATTAAATCGAAAAAGAAAAGGTAGCAACAAAGGGTTCAAGAAGGAGATTAACATTCAAAATGAATAGCAGCTGAAGTCTGGACCATTTTTTTGTCGTTCATGTAGTTGCTGAAACACATAAGAAGTTTCCAGGGGGGGGGGGGGGAAGGGCTAGTAGACAGGGCCCGACTTAGACAGTGGGGGGCCCTGGGGCAAAAACTTTTAGGGGGCCCCCTTTTATCTTAAAATTTTTCGTAAATTATACTCAAGTGACTAAAACTGAATTTCATAACTATTGTATGTGTACATAAATTTCGTACCAAGTACTATTCACATCTATATACATAAAAGCAGAAGAAAGACAACTTTAAGAAATTATAGAATACAGGAATATGAGAATAAATGTGAGGCCTTAAGGAGGCATTGGGTACGAAAACATAGGGAGATAGGAGAAGAAAGACCCTTAAAGTTGAAATAAAAAAGAATTTTGGTCACTTTTGACCATTTTTTATCATTTGACACTCCTTTAACGAAAAACGTATTTGTCCTTGGGGGGGGGGGCAATTGCCCCGTATGCCCCTGCCTTAGCCAGGCCCTGCTAGTAGATCAGACCATTTTTAATGAAGCTATAACAAAGAGCTCAAAGGAAGCCAACACGAGCAGGCCCCTAAGACAAAAACATGCTAAATGGTCTTATTTCTTACTTTTTAGCACTTTAGATCTGTAATTAGTCAAAATTAAAGCGTAAGCAAAAATGAATCATTTGAATAAAACTTTGAAGAAGTGTGCAAAAATTGGGAAGAAAGCTTAAACAGAGCAGGTCTCTAGAGTAATAATAAAGATATGGTGGTTTTGATCCGGGGAGACGAGTCTAAGACTCAACTTTAAAATTTTGCATTGAGAATGGGAGAAAATGAGGAGATGAAAACTGCATGCCAAACAGAATGTTCAAGAGACCCCGGGTAGGTCCTTATGGGATCCAAGAGTGCTAAGAATTTTAACTGGAATCGATAAACAGAAAAATAACTAAATGGAAAAAAGTTAACAAAAATTGATGAACGGATTAAGAGGGAGCAATTTATAACAATTGACGGTGCAAAAAATTCAAGCGGACCAGTACCGAGCCCCAGGGTACCAGGGACTTAATTGGCATGTAGTTAGGTATAAAGAAACTTTTGGTAGTTTTTAAAATAATCGGAGAATGCTAGAACCATGTTAAAGAAAATTGCATGCAGTTTCGGTCTTTAAAAAAAGTTTCACTAAGGACCCTAAAAAGGCGATTAATATTCAAAATTGGCAGTGTCTAAAATCTGATTTATTTATTTATGTTTTTGTCGTTCATATAATAGCTGGAGGAGCCAAGAAAACCTGTTAGAAAAAAAAAGCTAATGAGTCGGACCATTTTTTAAGCGAGCTTAAGGGGCTCAAAAGGAGCCAACTGATAATTAAAAGCAAGATCCTAACATGAAAACATGTTGAAATGTCTTAGTATTTACAGTCTTAGATTTACAATCACTCAAAATTAAAGTAATCCGAAGACTCTAGAATTAAGTTAAAGAAAATTGCATGCACTTTGTATTATTTTAACAAGTTGGAAATTGCACGTGAACGTAGCAAATCAGGTGCGTTCGTACGATAACGAAGTTTTAAAAATATTCAGATCTTGCTGATATAGTAGAGCGTACTCCGGATACAGTACAGTAGTCGAAATCTTAACGTTTCTGTAAATATACAGGAAGTAATTTTTATTACACCTCAGCAACGTATATCTTATTCATAAAATGTGAAATAGTTGAATATAATTAAAACACGTACCAAACCATGTTTCCCCGTATAGCATTATATAGTGGAATACTTTTGTGTGGCCCTGTAATTTAATAATAAAAATTCTTTGCATCACAGATTGTACAGAATGCATATTTTAGTATATCTTTCACAGATTCATGCCAATTCTATTATGTTCGAATGAGTGTAACATCATTAAAATGCATTTGAAACTTTTTCCCCATTGACCGTAATGTAACGGAATCCTTTTGATTGTCCCTGTAATTGATCTATGCATGCGATTTTCATAACATTTGAAATGACTCGACTAAATTACGCAATAATTATATGTTTTAAATTTCAAACGATTAAAATGCATTTAAAACTTTTTTCCCTATTGACCGTAATGTAATGGAATCCTTTTGAATGTCCCTGTAATTGATCTGTCCATCCGATTTTCATAAAATTTGAAATGACTCGACAAAATTATGTTATAATTATCTCTTTTAAATTTCAAACGATTCGGTTGGGTAGTTTTTGCGTTGTTATATGCGGACAGACGGACAGACAGACGGACGGACGGACTGAGCGAAAACAATAGGTGCTACGTATTTACATAATTACGAATGCACCTAAAAAAGCTGCATCCAGGACTCCAAAAGGGCTATTAATTTAAAAATTGGTGGTACCTAAATTCTGATTTTTTTTTTTCGTCGTCTATGTAATAGCTGGATTACCTAAGAAGATTTTAGAAAGAAAAGATAGTGAATCGGACCATTTTTAAGTGAGCTATGATGGGGACACAAAATCACTCAGAGACAGACACAGCAATGCTTTGTTCCATTAGTATAGACTAGATAAATTAGCAAAATCGAAGAGTAAAAATATACTTGAGACGACTCATGCAACTTAAAAAAATTTAAAAAAAAGAAAAAATCTTCATTTCAATAGTGTTTACGATCCTTGAGCCCCTCCCTTTCCCGTGTCCCTGGTGTAATATTACGCATAAACTCATTAGTTAAACAGTTAAAGCATAAATATTTCGTTTGCATATTATTTTTTGCTATTTAGAGTATATTACCGGATGTTATTATAGGCCATTGCTGAAACAAAAATAGATTCGAAATATCAGTTAAAAAAATGAAGGCTATTCCATGCACATAATTTAAATATCTTTTTGTAAAAATCCAAAACTCCCTCCCCCTTCCCTTTGGAAGTTTCAACGACCTACGGCCGATGGCCTCTGAGACAAAAATTTAAAAAATAGAAGGTCAAGAGTTACTTTCGGAGTCGAGAAAAACAAGCTACTTCATTCTTTCGAATTAAAATTCGAATGAAGAACTCTCTTTGTGAGGAAATGGGATAGGAGAAATGAACTTAAAAAGACTGAGTAAGTTCCTCTCACGATGAAAAGAAGAAAATCAAGAACTGCGGTCAGCTATCCTTGAATTAAAACATACGATAAAAGAGTTCATGGGATGAATTAAGTTATCTTTCGCATCCTGAGTTGGTTTAATTATGCCAATTTAGAGAATGGAAAAGAATTTATTAAAGATTTAAAAATTCCTTTCAAACTCAGTCTGCCTTGTCTTCATTTTGTTTCAACGAAGGTTTTGAATATCTATATATATTTAAATACTAATATATGTGTAATGAAGGCAACTAACTAAATTACTCCATTTTTGAGAATAAAAGCGAGAAAAGAGAAAGATAGAGATTATTAGATTACTTCTTTTGACGTTATTTTCAAATTGAAATTGAAATTATCTTTTATTCGAATAAATAGTGGAAGGAGGGGATTACGCTCCGCTCATGTGATTATGAAACTTTTTTCCCATAATTCTGTAATTAAGTAATGTGAAACTGCAACCAATACGCTAAAATAATTCCTGAAATGTTATATGACAATGAAAATTATCGAAATAACTTCAGGAGAATGTTTTAAAAAGATTCATTTTTCATAATCGGATTTATATAGTTATAGAATACACATCCTGTAATTCTATAACTAATAAACGTAGAATAATATCTTATTTATTAAGAGTTTTCCTAAAAATTTTCTAACTAACAGAGCAAATCGCATCAAAATCCATTCAGCAGAACTCGAGTTATAAGTGATCGGAGCAAAATTCGCATTTTAATTTTATAAATAGATAAATTATCAAAATCTGAAGAGATAAAATATATTGGGACGACTCATGCGACTTAATTTTTTTTCTTTATTTTGTATTAGTTAAAGAGATAAAGGAAAATATTCCGTTTGCATGTTATTTTCTCCTTTTTCTCCGTACATTACTGGATGTTATTACAGTCCATTGCTGAAACAAAAATAAATTCAAGTTGTGTTAAAAAAAAAAAAAAAAAAAAAAAAAAAAGGCTTTTATGCACATAATTTAAATATCTTGTTAAAAAAAATTCCACTTTGAAGTTTCAACGATCTTTGGCCGATGGCCTCCTAGGTAAAAATTTAAGAAATAAAAGGTCAAGAGGTAATTTGTTAGTCCAGAAAAACGAGCTACTTCATTCTTCTGAATTCCAATTCGAATGAAGAACTTTCTTTATGAGGAAATGGGAAAGGAGAAACGAACTTTCACGATGAAAAGAAGAAAATCAAGAACTGCGGTCAGTTATCCTTGAATTAAAGTATGCGATAAAAGAGTTCACGGGATGAATTAAGTTATCTTTCGCATCCTGAGTTGGGTCTTCAGTTGATTTAATTATGCCAATTTAGGGAATGGAAAAGAACTTATTAAAGGTTTACAAATTCCTTTCAAACTCTGTCTGACTTCATTTCGTTTCAACGAAAGTTGTGAAGATGTATACATATATGTATCGATATTATATGTATTCATGGCAAAACTAAATTACTCCTTCTTTGTGGATAAAAGGGAGAAAAAGGAACGATAGGGATAATCAGATTACATAGTTTGAATTTATTTTCAAACGAAATTTAAATGATTTTTTATTTAAATAGATAGTGATTGAATTATTATTTATTTCTATTTTAAGAAAAATTTGATGGAATAAAACGTTATTTTCAAAACCTTAAGCTTCAGGAATCAATTTATCTGAAAAAGAAAAAAAAAATGTGTGTCGGCATAAAAAAGAAGAAATTGTAGTAACTTTTTAAAAATTTATAGAATAAAAAATTCTTTGGTTATTATATTTTTTAATTTAATGAAGGAAGTAAAGCAAAAATTAAATTTATCTGCTTGCATTTACTAGAGAATTAATGCTCAATATTTAGAAAAAGAAGAACAGATTTTCAAATATTTTCATAAGATGCCGATTGACACTTTTATAAAAGTGTTTAGAACAAAATTAAAAAAAAAATACATTTTTCTAAGCATTAATTTTAATTCTTAAATAAACAAAAGTTAAATTAATCTCCTTGCATTTAATAAGAAAATTATTGCTCCATATTTAACACACATACACACACACAAAAAAAAAAAGAAAAAAGAAAAAAAGAAAAAAGAAAAAAAGAAAAAAAACAACAACAGATTTTTACTATTTTTTTTTTTTTTTATGATGGCGTTTAACACTTTTACAAAGGTGTTTAAGAAAAAAATGTTTTAGAGAGAAAAACTATATTTGTCAAAGTACATTCTTTCATTTTTAAATAAACAAAAATCAAATTAATCTCATTGCATTTAATTAGAAAATTATTGATTAATATAAAAAAAATAAGTATCAATAACGCCAAAAAAATTTAATAATACAAAAATAAATAAATAAATAAAAATAAAAAATATTTTTACCCATTTTCGTAAGATGGCGATTTAGACTTTTGCAAAGGTGTTTAGAAACAAAATGTTTTAGAGAGAAAAATTAAATTTTTTCTAAGTATTTATTTTCATCCTTAAATAAACAAAAATTAAATAAATCTCTTTGCATTTAATTAGATAATTATTACTCCATATTTAAAATAATAATAATAATATAATAATAATAAAACAGATTTTCAACTATTTCTATTAGATAGCGCTTAACATTTTAATAAGAGTATTTAAAACAAAATGTGAGAGAAAAATTATATTTTTCTGAGCAGTAATTTTAATTCCTAAATAAACAAAAATTAAATTAATATCCTTGCATTTAATTAGCGAATTATTGCTTCATATTTAGAAAACAAAAATCTAAAACTAGTTGGATGTGCCAATCCCAAAACTTTCTTCCATCGCATACACATATTTTAATGTTTCAACACTAGGTACACATGTTATACTTTAACATTTTTAATTCAATACTATATCAACTTTGATTTTCTTTTTTAATTCCTGCTTCAGTCAGTTAATCGGAGCAAAAACGAGTTAATGTGGATCATGATTTATATTAAAATCAATAGTTTTTCTTTATTCTTCTATTATTATTAACTGTTTGCATATAGCCGGTTTAGCAAAACGCGCGTTCCCGTCTCTGCAAGAGCCTAATGCACGCACCATAGAACGACGACGAATTGAGAAAATGATACAAAAAAGCTATCAAAATTATCTTTTCACACGGAATATTTCCAAATTCAAGGAAGGTCTGCTGTCTGTAGACAAAAATACACAAAAAAATTTTAGTTAGATTCTGTATATAAATTTATACACTTTTTGGTGGTACAATATTGAAAATGACACAAAAATCGCTATTACAGTGCCCCTTCCGGCGGACTTTTTTCAAGCTCAGTACGAATCTATTAGCCGTAGCCAAACACTTACACAAAAAATTTGGTTCAGTTCTATGCATAACTTCATACGCTTTTCGGTGGTACAATATCAAAAATGGAAAAAAAAAAAAAATGTTGGGGCAGCGTTTTTTTCCGGCGGATTATTTTAGATTCAGGAAGGACCAACTACACTGAAAAAAAATTCAAGAGGTTACTAAAAATTTCTTAGTAAATTTGTATTCCACAGAATTTTTTAGTAACTATTACAAACTTTTTTTTTGTAAGTGAAACAAGCATTTCTTTTGTAAGCTGAACAAAAGAATTTTTTGTATAACTAACTTAAAAATTTTTAGTATGAGCCACAAAGCAAATTTTAGTAATAGCTCCAAAATTACTTTTAATAACCATTACGTGCAACCGAAGCTGAGGTGCTTCCTTCGAGCTGCATCTAGACTTCTGAAGCGGAAGATTTTCGGCAAAACCGCAATAGATGGCAGCACTAAACATTCCTAACTGCTCCGACAGGATTTTCATAATCCCTTTATTAACGAGACACTACAGATATTTGGGGTGTATTTGGCGGTGGCAAGTTTCGAACCCGGGACCTTTTAGCCTGGAGTCCGTTACTATAACCACTATGCTATCAAGGCCACACCAACTGAGTTTTAGTAAGAGCTATTAAAAATATAAAACTATTAACTCTTATTCGTTGCTAACTTTTTTCTAGTAATTCTTACAGATTTTCTAGTAACCGACTAAGATTACTAAAAATTTTTTAGTAATTACAAGGATCACTAAAGTTTTTTTAGTAGATCGACCTTTTTTTTTTTCACAGTGTAGTCATAATCAAACATTTACACAAAAAAATTGGTTCAATTCTATGTGTATCTTCTACCAATTTTCGATGGTACAATATCGAAAATGGCACAAAAATCGCTATTACAGCGCAACCTTTCGGCGGACTGTTTCAAATTTGCAGTAGAGTCTGTTTGCCACAGCTAAAAACGTACACAAAAAAATTTGGTTTAATTTTGTACTTGTCTTCATACATTCCCCGATGGTACAATGGAGGCATACGGACACGCAGATATATCATTAAAATATGTTTTTTGGAATTTCTAATCTCTAAAACGTGTAAATCCGTCAAAAACTAAAAAAAAAACTTTGTTTAGAATACTTTCTTCAATTAAAAACAGAATAAAGTTAAAAAAAAAAAAGATGAACAGATTTTCAGCTATTTTCGTAAGATGGCGATTAACCCTTTTATAAAGGTATTTAGAACAAAATGTTAAGCAAAGAAAAAGTACATTTTTCTAAGCATTTTTTTATTCCTAAATATAAAACACGCTTTTGACTAAATTCGCCAAAATAAAATCATTTTCGGATCAGTTCATTAAAAGACGTCACTTCCAATATGTTCGAAATTAGAAACCAAATCTTGATGAACGAAAAGCTTATGACACAAGCTATAGAAATTTTGAATTTTTTGACATAAGTTGTAAACGTAATTTTTTATTTAAAATAACATATTAAAATAATAATATTGTAATTGTTTGTTAAATTGAAAATAAAATTAGACTTAATTTCCCCAAAAATAATTCAATGATCTCATGCAATTCAAACGCAACATACCGGGCTTCCGCGAAGCCAGTATATATATATCTATAATACCATTAAAAGTAAACAGTATTCATCAATTGATTTTATCAAAAAACCATACCGAATAAATTGAATTAAATAAAAATTAATTACAAAAAGCTTGATTATGTATCATGGACATCATCAACCGTTTTCTATCCGCTGTAGCATGTAGGTTTTCCTTAGAATTTTTTTCATTTTTTCCTACCTAGCGTTTTAAGCCATTCCATTAACATAGGTCACTGTGCTGATTTCATCGCTCCATTTTACTTGAATTCGTCGTCTTGATCATTTTCTGAGATATCCCTTTATTTATTTTTTTTTTTTTTACTCCATTTATTATACTACAGATACTATCCATTTACTCCATCTATTTTTATACTCCATTTTTTTTTTTTTTTTTTATTCCTCAGTCTTGTCTACTTGCAATGCGCCCAGATTATTTCCATTTTAACTGTTTATTTCTCTTGATGATGTCAAAAACTTTCGTTTCACTTCTATTCAGGTTTTCTTTTTCAGTGTCTTCTAATTATGCCTAGCAAACATCTTTTCATGTTTTGCTGTGTTGTTTGCCATTTTTGTATTGTTATAATTTAGTTAGCGTCTCTGTTTCTGCTCCATAGGTTAGTATAGGCAGAACACATTGGATAACATCTTTCTTTGCAAATAAATAGACATGTTATTTTTCAGAATAATAATGTTCTTCCCAAAAGAATTTCATTCATTTTTACTTTCTTTTATCTTCAATAGAAAAAAAGTATTGTAATTGAAATTTCTTTCTACTGCTCGTTTTCGATGGATTTACACGTTTTAGGGGTCTGAGATTCTAAAAAACATGTTTTTACAAAATGTCTGTCTGTTCGTATGTCGCCATTCTACCATCAAAAGGTGTATGAAGATATGCATAGAATTGAACCAAATTTTTTGTGAATGTTTTTGGCTGTGGCAAGCAGGTCCTCCTTCAGTTTTAAAATATTCTGCCGAAAGGGGGCGCTGCAATAATGATTTTTGTGCCATTTTCAATATTATACCGACTAAAAGTGTAGGTATGAAGTTATGCATCGAATTGAACCATTTTTTAGTGTAAGTGTATGGCTATGGCTAGTTGGCCCTCCCTGAATTTGAAAAAAATGCGTTTTAAGGGAGCGCTGCAACAGCGATTTTTGTGCCATTTTCAATATTTTACCACAGAAAAGTGCATGAAGTTATACATAGAATTAAATGAATTTTTTTGCATAAATGTTTGGTTATGGTCAGCAGATTCTCCCTGAATTTGAAAAAAATCCGCTGGGAGGAGACGCTATAATCGCGATGTCTGTGCCATTTTTATTATTTTACCATTAAAAAGTGTTTGAAGTTATGAATAGAACTCAACTAATATTTTTATGTATGATTATTTTGGGGTATGACCAGTAGATCCTCCCTAAATTAGAAAAAAAAATCTGCCTATTGTTCTACTGTTCATCGGCTCGTGCAGAGACGGAAACTAGGTTTTACTCCAATTAATTGGCTGAAGCAGAAATTTAAGATGAAAATTATAGTTGGTATAGTATTGAATTAATAATATTAACGTATTAACATGTGTAACTAAATTTTGAAATATTAAAATGTACGTATGAGTTAGAAGGAAGTTTTGGGATTGGCACTTGCAACTAGTTTATTCTTCTATTGCCTTCATACATGATGCTGTTTTTCGAATGACATATCTTGTCCAAAATCTACATACCAAAGCCTTGACTATTGGGCTCTCGGTGCCCGTACTCTGGCACGAGATTTCTTAAGGGCATAAAACTTTTCATAATTTCCTCTAAATTGCTATTTAAAAAACTATAAAAAGATGTGATATTTAAAATATTAATAACATAAAATAACAAAATATTATGTTAGCATATGGCTAAAAATGAATTTGGATAAATAACAGAAAAAATATTAGCCTCCGATGCTATTTCTTTCAGACAAGCTAAAAAGTGTCGTGTCAAAAATTGTGGCCCACTTTTACTTACTTATCATACGTAGTATAGGGAAAATCATGCAATCGCTTTGAAAATCGAAAAAAAAAATTTTGATGGATTTACACGTTTCAGATACTGGAAATTTCGAAAAACATATTTTTACAAAAAAAAAAAAAAAAAAAAAAAAAAAAACTGCCGTCTGTCTGTCTGTCTATCTATAAACGCTCTATCTCACGAACAAATGGAGATGGATACTTAAAATGTTGTATATGTACTTAGTAAGTAAGAACAGGACGAAGCCTATTTAATATCATTAACCTCGATTATCCGGAACTATTTTTTTCGGACTCTCGAAATATTCGTTCTGATGAAATGTATATAAAAATTTTCGATTTTTTTTTTTTAATTTTAAGGAAAGAACGTAAAAGGCAATAAAATAACACAAATTTTGCACCAAGAACGATGTCGGTCGGATTAATAGTTGCCGAGATATTTGTAATCCTGTTTTCCACATTCTTCGATTTTTCATGATCCTGTATTTTCTTCAAATTTCAATTCAAAGGTATGTTTTAATTGGAAATGAGACGCTTAATCTGACGCAGTAAACTGTTAGTTAATATGATTATTGTTTTTGGAGTTATAAGGATGTTTCTTTTACGCAATTCGATACTACTTGTGTAGTTTGGTGTTTTACATAATTTGTCGAAATGGGTTCATCAGCAATTCATTAATGGAGCATTACTATGTACATTAAGAATATTTAAATATATGTTTAAATTTTGTTTTGGAATGGCAATGCATTTTATAAATAGTTTTCACATATTTTATTTTCACATATTATACAATGCATATCCATGATGGGTAAGTATTACGGTGGCCCCCAACGACTAGTTTCGTAATTTGGCCGTTAAAAGGAGACATTCATACAACTTTATTGTTAAAATGCATTTTTCTTTTTCTCAGAGTCTTAAAAAAAAGTGTTTAAACTTAAGAAACAATTCGTTTTTGATGAATCTAGTCAATGAAGAAGTAGCACGTCAAATTGTGTCTCTTTATTATTTCGCAATTCCAATGTCTCAGAGAGAAATTGCTAATCAATTGGGTATTTCACACCGTTCTGTTTGCTATTATATTGATAAATACAAGAAAAAGGAGTTAGTTCATGAAGTTAGTTCATTGCATTCTAAACGGGGTCCCCCTTCTAAAAGACCTTTATCGATTTTTTTTTTTTTTTTTTTTTTTTTTTAATCAGAGGCGAAATTTAACTCTGCAATGGCAGAATCTACATTCACTTGTTTTATTTTTATTTCATGAAACCTTTTTTCAATTTTCCGGAAAACTTAACTTTTTAATACTTAACTTTTCACTGCAACATGTGCCACATACTTAAAAATATAATAACTCTCTTTATGTGCTATGAATTTGTCCAAAAGGACCGCTGTAGCTGATCAAGAACAGTCCTAAGAATGAAATAGCACTTATTTTGCATATATCAGATGGCTGCATTTGACAATAAAATTAGAATTTGTTCTTCGAAAAAAAAAATCAATCAAGTTAATAAGGCAAATTTTACTTTTATTATTTTTACTTAATAGTTAAATATTTTCAAATTAAGAAAGTTGCAGAGTGTTAAGCAGCTAAAATTAATTAATTAATTAATAATCGCATATTTAAGCAATGCTTACAATTAGTTAATAATCACATACATTTATGTATGTATTAATTACTTTAATACATACAATTTAATTACTGTAAAAAAAAAATTGGGACATTTTCGTTTTCGTTTTTGCCTGAAAATAGGAAGATCACCGAACTTCAGTTTCGGTTTAGGTTTCGTCCTTAAAAATCTGTTTCGTGAGACCCTTAACTATCATCATTAAGGTTTATCTGGGTGAAATATCCTCGCCAGATTCGACCAGAATTGCTCAGTTGGCAGAGCATATGCCAAAAAATCCCTGATTTGAATTTTGGCTTCAGCACTTTTTCAATCAGCTCAAAAAGTACAACTTGTAGGTTCATTTTAGTTATTGAAAAAAAATGATAAAGGATAATAGAGATCAGAATTTAAATTATCAAATTTACGACAAAAAAATATGAAGCAATCTATTATTAAAGAGAGAAAATTAACTAGCACACATTAAAAAATAGTATACAGGTATAAAAATACTCAACTTAATCTGCCAAAACAGTACAAATGAATAAATCAACCTCTGTTGTATTATAAAATAAACTTCTCTCTCTTATTTTTGTGAGGTACCCTTAAAATATTTAAATTATATTCATATATGCCACTATAATAATACACATTATAATATTATAATTACTTATAAGTCTTATGATTTTGGGCCTTTGATTTTGATTTTGCTTTTGGATCAGTTGCAAAATTTTACGGAAATCAGTATTCCAGAAGTCTGAGGCCAATATTTAAATTTGTTCTCAGTTAAATCTGAGACCATTATAGTTTATGTTTAATTTATTTTGTTTTGTTTTTTTCTTTGCAGATACATTACGACAACAATTATTTCACCCGAAGTAAAGTAAACGCACCCAAAGGACTTCACAGGAAAATACCCGAAATAAGGAGAAAATACGTGGTATGTCATTTTTATTTATTTTTTTTTTCTTGTTAATTTTGTAATATTTTAGGCACAAAACTAAACATAAATCATACTGTGTCTTTTTTCTTTATCCCTTCTTATGTGTGAATTATTTTAAAATGAGTAAAAGAGATACATAGAAGAGAGTATGGAGGTATGACCATACAGACCGGGAAGCATTTTTTGCCGATCCCACCGAAGCTAGCATAGGGAAGTAAATGCGGGCTTCTGATTGGTTGAATAATTTAAAGAGCAATTGATGTTTGTAAATAAATTATTCTGAATATAAATGTACGTATTAGGGGTGTATATGGGTATATCGCGTAAAATTATAATAAAAAGTTAATAATAATAATAAGAAGAAGAATATTTTTTTAAAAGAAATATAAAACAATTTGTTTTGTAAATATCACATAATTGACGCAATAAAAAGGAAATGTGATTATCGTTTGTAAATGAATTGTTCTATCATATTAAAATAATTAAGAAGAAATTTCAACTTTATTTTTTTATAAGTAATACAGAACAGTTGAGAAACATCATCAACTTCTTTAATTCTAAATACCAGAAAAATGTTCTGTTTATCAGTCAATAAATATGTAAAACAGAAGGAAATTAATCAAAATTCATCTTTTAAAAGCTTTTAAAACAGAAACTGATGATTCCATAAACGTAACCTCAAAAATGAAACAAAACAAAACGCCTTTAAATTATTTAACCAATCAGAAGCTTGTATTTTCTTGCCTATGCTGCTTCGGTGGGATCGACAAAAATGCGACCGGGAAGTGGCAGCATAGATAACGATCTCATCGAATTCATCGATAAAAATCCAGAATTAGTTAAATCTCGAATGCATATTAAAATTCAATCGGCTTGACAAGTCATATCTTGGTGAAAAACACCTAAAAACCCAATTTTAGTGGCTGTCTCATAGGTTTATCATCATATTTTTTTGCTCCGAATCCTTCACGTTTTCATACTTTTCAGTGCAGGAAAGCACAATAATAAACCTATGAGTCAATCTCTAAAATCGGATTTTATTAGATGTTCTCACCAAGATCATGACTGATTAATTGCGCTTTAATATGCAGATCGAAATTCAATAGACTGAGAGGTGGCAAAACAGACAATCACCTCATCGAGTTCATGGATTAAAATCTAGGATTAGTTAAATTTCGATTCGCTTATTAAAACGCAATCCATCGGTCAAGTCATATCTTACTAGGGAACTGCAAGAAGTGTAAGTCACCGATTTTGACGAAAGTGATGTCGTTGGAAAGATCTCATCGAGAACAGCAAAAAACTCAATGAAACTACCCTTCGCAAATGAACCGTTTTCGAGATATCAGACAATTTATGTCACGTAACTAGTGCACACTTAGTGGGAGACCGAAAAAATTTTTTGTCTCGATTTTAAGGAAAGTGGTATCGTTAAAAAGATATTATCATGAGGGATAAAAAACTCAATAGAACTACCCGTCGGAAATTAGCCGTTTTCGAGGTATCCGATAATTTATATCACGTAGCTAGTGCATATTGTTCTAGAGCACACTTAATGGGGGACCGCAAAAAATTGTTTTCTCAATTTTTATGTAAATGGTGTCGTTGCAAAGATATCATTGTGAGGATTGAAAAACTCAATGGAACTACCCATCTGAAATGAGCCGTTTCCGAGATATCCGACAATTTATGTCACTTAATGCAGTTTCCCAGCAGTGTGCATTAGAATGTGACACAAGTTGTTAGATATCTCGAAAACGTCTAATTTCCGACGGGTGAGATTTTAATCCTCACGATGATATCTTTTCAATGCTATCACTTTCGTTAAAATCGAGACAAAAAATTTTTGCGGTCTCCTATTAAGTGTGCACTAGTTACGTGGCATAAATTGTCGGATATCTCGAAAACTGCTCATTTGCGACGGGTAGTTCCATTAAGTTTTTTGCTGCGATCGATGAGATCTTTCCAACGATATAACTTTCGTCAAAATCGGTGACTTACACTTCTTGCAGTTACCTAGTTAGTGGAAATTTTAAAATACATATTAAATGTATATGCGTGGATATTTTAAAAACCGATTTTAGTAGTTGACTCGTACGTCTAAAACTGTATTTCCCTGCATCAAATGTATGAAAACACGGAGGACTGGAAGCAGGAAAACATAATGGTAAACCTTTGAGTCATTATTTTAAGCGCTAAAATCAGATTTTCATGGGTTTTCCACCAAGACATGATTTGGCAGACCGATTGACTTTTAATATAGGAATCGAGATATAACTAATCCCAGATTTTCATCCATTAACTCGATGAGGTAATTATCTGTGCTGCCGCCTCCCTGTCTAATAGGAAAGGCCTGACACACCTTTCAGTTTTTATAATTGCAGAGTTTTGTCAATAATTGGCAATAGCTATATTGAAATGCTCAAACAATAGTCTTTGTTTCACGAGTAATGGAAACAGGTGTAGAAAAATCAATTGTGAACAGTTTTCAGATGGTGGAGGATCATTGCTGATCTTCAATCATATGAATAATTGAATTTTCATTTTGTTACACACCACTTTTATCACCTGAGCTCTTCATATATCAATTACATGACTATCCGATTATATTTACGAAAATCAGAGTACAGATAGACGACAGACAGTCACAAGTACTTTTAAACTGTGTTGGAAAGTGTTAAACAAATCAGAAATTGTGTGTCAAACGTAGCAAATGAGGTACATTTGTACTATTACTCGTTTTATAAATATTCGAATCTTGGTGTAATAGCTGTTGTGTCCACATACTAAAATGAAGAACTACAGATTTATAACGATTCTATATACTAAACTCAATAATAATACAGGACTCCATCTTAAATAGGACATTCTCATCATGTCAATCCACCTATCGTGGGATATCATTGAATGAATTACGTAAGACAAAATTTAATAGAATCAGGAAAGATTTTATTAATATGCTTTTAAGTTTTGATTCGACTTTCATTAAATTTGAAATGATTCGACACAATTCTCCGACCAGGGGCGCCAACTTTCAAAAAATATTGGCTGGGCTCAAATTTTTTTCTTTAACAGATACATAAATATTAGGTGGGCTCAATTAATAATGGATAGATTGGAGATATCAAATTAGGCTTGGTAGGCTCACGCCCCATGGGCCCATATAAGTTGGCGCCACTGCCTGCGATGATATGGGCTGGGCACATTGCAAGAAACAAGACAATTGATGGAGCACAAATATACTACAGTGGTATCCCAGAGATGTAAAACGACCAAGAAGACGGCCGCAAGTAAGATGGAGTGACGAAATTAGAAAAGTGGCTGGTGTAAATTGGATGACGAAAGCACTTGACAGAAAACATTGGAAAAATCTGGGGGAGACCTACATCCAGCAGTGGATCGAAAACGGTTGATGATGATGATGATGATGATGATGATGATGATATTTCAAACCATTCGGTTGGGTAGTTTTTGCGCTGCTATTTGCTGCGGACAGACGGCCACAGTATTGGATTCAGAGGGTGGCCCATGGGAGACATCCCCTTTACCCTGGAGTAATAAGCCGCCCGCCTATCCGGAAGATTTGAGATTTTATGTTTCCAATGGTCAAAAGTTCAATTTCCCACCCGGGACTTATTTTCTCTCCCGTAGCCACGGAAATTTTTCCTGGAGAAAAGGGTACGGAAAAACAGATGGACAGATCAAACGACAACCAAAGGTTATAGGTACAGATTCCTAAAATTTTTAAGGAACCAGTGGCTTCTAAACTTAGATATTCCAGTCGCCACTGAGGCTTAATATCTGAAGAAAATTAAGAAATAATACGAATTTCGTCAAAAGATCGCAGAAGAAAAGATAATTTTAAGAAAGGATTGCAAAAAACGCTGCGACTTTCGTCAAAGTATCGATGAAAAACGCAATTTTTGTCAAATGATCCCGAAAAAAAAAACGCGATTTCCGTCAGAGAATCGGGCAAAAAAACGTGGGATTTTCGTCGAATAATTGCAGAAAAAGAAAAAAAACGTGATTTTCGTCAAATGATCGCAAGGAAAAACGCAAAACTCGTCAAAGGATAGTGACTCAGACGCCGAAAATTAGTCTCTATATCAAAAAATTTAGTCGCCATGTGGCGACTGGTAACCGTGAATCTGTAGCTATAATACAGGTTCTGCGCATTTATACAATTACGAACGCACCTAAAAAGAATAAGATCGCCCCAAAACGAAAATAAAAATAAATATTATAACCATGAAGGATAAGAAAAATTCCACATTATTCAATTATACTTCTTTTCTCCGCAAATATTACCTTCGTCGGAACAAACTTGTAATGCCAACAAGTAAACGAAATCACAGAACGGAATGTGTCAAACACAATTCACTTTGATTGGACATCTAACAAAATGTCGTTCACTCGCCGAAAGCGTATTTCGCGCTGTTAAAAAAAACAGTGACAGGATATGAACGGTTGTTAAAAATAAAAATACGCCGTAAAAACTTCGCCGTTAACAAATCGAGATTCGCCTCACGCATTCATTTTCACGTAACGAAGTGCCGACGGGTCCCGCACTCTGTTATTTTTTATCAAGGTCGCTAGGTGCTACAATAAAAAGGGGCAGGCTTTAATAAGATGCATTACGAAAAATACTGAATGTTTCATCGTTGACATTGTGAGACCAAATTATACGTTTGGTGGATTAAGGTGGAAGCTGGGGGTTAAAGTATATTAGAAGGTAGAGGGAACTAAAAGGATGTATGTGCTTGAATCCTGTTAAGTAATTGACATAAGCTTTTTTTTACGTGTATTATAGAGGCAATATTAATGTAAAGTTGTGAAACTCGGACCTTGAATTTGCGAGATCAAAAAATCGCAAAATGTGAATAGGCGTTCTTTTGTTTGTATTATGATACGGCTGTTATGAAAGCAAACTAGATAGTAGCCGTCAAAAGTTGACGGTAAACAACACACTTTATAGGGAAAGGGGACATAACATTGTTAAAATGAGAAAAAGTTTTACAGAATATTTGTTAGTAATGGACAGTATTCCTGCGACGTGACAATTGGTAAAATGGCGATTTTTATAGTCTCGAATCGAAAGAAAAAGTAGGGTTCATTTCTTTGTGGATTATTAGCTGGAAATAAATTCTAAATTACAAATATTCTTTTAATTGTAAACGGAATTTCCTATAATCGTCTGCATGTTTTATGCACAATAAGCAGTATTAGTGTGACGTCACAATTGGTAAAAATGAAATTCTTATAATCTCGAACCGAAAGGAAAGAAAAGAGTTCATTATTAAAAAAAAATAATAATAATAAAGCCTTTTTAGAAGCGTTTGTAATTACATAAATGCGTAGCACCTATAGTCGTCGTCTGGTCCGTCCGTCTGCCCGTATATAATACTGAAAAATCTACCTAACTAAATAGTTTGAAAATTAATGTGTATAATCGTTGCAAAATCTTATAGAGTCGTTTCAGATTTTATGAAAATTGAATCAAAACCTAACCCCTTAGGCCCTGACAGTCCTTTTTACATCACATGTCTTTTAATGTGTATTATTTTGTCTTAAAAATTATTTTTGTTGATTCCAGCACCTAATAGTGGTAGAATGTGTCAATACATTTACTATTATGACTTCACTTATGTTTCAGGATTCAGTAATAATAATAATAAAAGTTTTATTAATTATTAGCAAACAGTTGGCACTTCTTTTAATTCAAACATCTTTTTCATTCTTTAAATTTAAATAATGTATTCCTTTTCCGAATTAGTAATCTGCAATAAAAGATAAGAAATACTTGTAAATTTTTATGTTTGTTAAATCTGGTTGTAATAAGGCATTTTCCAAACGTCTTAAAAAATTCTTCCTTAAACTATTGTTAAACACGTTTGTTATATAACACGTTATGTAACATGTTTGTTAAACTTCAATTAACTCCAGTGATTTCGATAGCTATTTTTCGTTTTGTTAGCGTAAAAATATTTTTTTCCCCAAATTTAGAAAAAAATTCATGACTGAATGGGTTGAATGACTATAAGTTTTACAAATAGTTAAAAAGATATTTGTAAAACTTATCTTTCTCCCTATTCAGTGCTATCATACGTTATGAATTCTATGATATCTCATGATAGGTAATGTTTCTAGGGTGTCATGGTGGTGATATATAATTTAAGATGGTCCCCCATTATTTCCGTATTATTAAATTTAATGCATATAATCATATTAAATTTTGTCTAAGTACATTTCTGCATAAGAATGCAACAACTACACTATCTACCAAAAAGTATTTGTACACTTTCAGTTTTTGACATTTTGTCAAATATTTAAAAATATACTGGTCGGATTCTTCTGGAACTTCAGAAATATAAAGATTATGTTTCACTTTATACTATTTACATTCATTTGCTAAGCGGGTAATTAGGGGGCCGGCAAAAAAACAAAGAATAATAGAAATATTTGGGATCGCCCTGTACATGAAAATGCACGAAACGACTTATCGCTTTAGAATACAAATATATGAATACAGTAGAATATGTACACTAATTTTTGTGAGAATAGCATGTATATTTATGGCGATAGAGCGATTTTTTTTGAAAAATTCAAAAAATTCTGGTATGCTTTTTGTTTATATCATGCTGGGTTTTTGATCAAATTTAACGCACATTTCAGAAAAATTGGCAAAATGCAGTAGAAAAAATGTAGCGCAATTGGAATATAAATATATTAAATATTTTATGAAATATGAGTAGTTGTATAAAATAATTTTTATCTGCGCATGTGCGAACTAGAAAAACATTTTTTTTTACATCATTTAATAGTCAATTCTATGGAGTGACTTATAAAAAAAATCCAATCAAATATCGTGAAAATTCAAAAAGATATCATTATTTTAGTGAGATGTTTTTACTCTGCTCTCTAAAAACGGCTGAATCTTAAGGGATTCTCCACAAATTGACATTTTTTAATAACTGACTTTAAAAAAAAACTAGTATTGAATTAATACAATATCTAATACAATATTGCTGCTAATAAGTACTTGACAATTGTGATAGAAAAGAAAAAGAGCTTTATTCGCATTCAGGGCTAAAACTAAGAGGGGGGGGGGGGGAGAAGGGCATGTGCTCCGGGCGCTAGGATGAAAGTGTTCCAAATGTATCTTTCGTTTGGCGATTTTTTTCATGGCTATGTTTAGCATAATATTGTTAAAATTATTATATCTGGGCTATGCTAAAGCATAAAAAAATCTAATGATGATGGCTTAAGGTCCCTGCCCCTACCCGCGAAGATGCTCACGAGCTAATGCTATTCCTATGGGGATGCATTTTTCTAACTCTTTTGCATTTGGACATTTTTAAATAATATGTTTTGCATTGGATAGCGGAAGTCCTTTTCAAGATCGCTCCGTGATTACTTTTTCAATTTTGGCGTAGATATTTTTATAATGTTTCTTTCACTTCCAAAAGCGGTTCTGAAAGTGAAACTAACTTTATAAAAATATCTATGACTCAAATCGAAAAAGTAGTCAAGGAGCGATTTTGAGAGGGACTTCCGCTATCCAATGAAAAAAAAAAAAAAATTGAAAATTTCAAAATGCGAAAGAGTTATTAGAAAAATGCCTCCCCACAGGAATAGCATTAGCTCAACAGTGTCTTCGCGGGCAGGGACAAGGGCCTTAAAGATCCTGTTGAAAGTAGAATTTTTTTGATTCGGTTTAAAGTATCAAATTGGAGTATTTTAATAAAGCAGAATACGTTATTTTATATTACATATTTTAAGTTTTAAAATAAGTCGGCTATTAATAAATTGGAGAAATTTTCTTTGTAAATATGCTTTGCGAAGGAGGGGGAAAGGGGTACCTTCAAAATCCACGTTTGCCTCGGGAAAAAAAGACTGGTTTTGGCCCTGTTCACATTTAATAATTTGTAGATCCTCCTCGAGAGGCAATTACAGCTGCGACTCTCCTGGGCATGCTCTCAATTAGTCCTTGTATTACATTTAATGGTATTTTATTCCACTCTGTTTGCACAAGGCAGGTAAGCTCTTTTACTGATTTTGGGCGTGTGTCACCCGCCTTAATTCGACGATCCAACTCGTCCCAGAGGTTCTCTATTGGGTTCAGGTCTGGGCTCTGGGCAGGCCACTCGAGTCGATGCACTCCATTATCAGCATACCAATCCATGCTGGACCTCGCTACATGGCAGCTTGCGTTGTCATCCTGGAAATAACATGGGTCCAATCCATAGTATTGCCACAACGTAGGAAGTACACTGTTGTCCAGTATATTATAGTAGGCATCGGCATTGAGCTTACCATGAATTGGGACCAAGGGTCCTAGTCCGAACCAGGAAAAACAACCCCAGAACATAATTCCCCCTCCGCCAAATTTAACTGTGGGCACAATACATTCTGGTAGGAGGCGTTCTCCAGGCAAACGCCAGACTCAGACCCTACCATCAGAACGGTAGAGGGTGAACCTTGATTCATCACTCCAGAGAACCTGTTTCCATTGCTGTACAGTCCATTGCTGGCGTGTTTTGCACCAACTTAACCGAGCTGCGCGGTTGGACTTGGTGATTAAAGGCTTATGGGCGGCAGCACGGCCATAAAAATTAAGCAGATGAGCTTCCTTACGGATGGTATTCATGGAAACAACACATCCTGAAGCTTGTTGAAATTCTTGGCGTATGTGTAACATTGGTTGGTTGCGGTTCTTCCGAATTTCTCTAGACAGAACCCGTCGGTCTCTATCTCCCAGTTTCGTCGGTCTGCCTACTCTGGCCACATTCTGACAATCACCATTCAGCTTCTATTTTCTAATCACATAAGCCACAGTCGTTTTGGGGTAATTAAGCTCGCTAGATATGTCGATTAAAGATCGGCCATTTCGGTGGTACCCGATGATCACACCTTTCTCAAAATCAGACAGCTCTATTCTTCTTGGCATCATGCATGCGATTGATGTCAGTGTTGTTTTCGACACCACATTTAACAGTGGAGAACTTGACGTATTTCAGGATCGCAGATATCGGCATTTGCATAAGAGCCATTATCAATTATGTATCAATGGGTAGATTTGACACAAATGCTTCGATTTTTTATAATTATTTTTATCCTGAAATAGGTTCGTTCTGGTAATTATCTAAGAAAAGAAGTAAATCACCAGTAAAAAACGTAAATGGAGATTTGGCAATTTGTGTAAAATCTGACGTCATTCAACTGCTTTCAGAGACCAATTGAAAATCAGTTCACTCCTATCCACAATAACTTTCTGAATTTCCACGAAATTCGATCGGATTTTTTTATGGGTAGCTCCATAGAGTTGAATATTAAATTATGTAAAATGATAAATTTTATCGTTCACGCATACTCTGATTAAAAAATATTTCATACAAATATTCAATACTCATATTTTAGAAAACTTTTAATATATTTATATTTCAATAGCACCTTATTCTTTCTACTACATTTTGCGAATTTTTCTGAATGTGGCTTTATATTTGGTTGAAAATATTGCATGACATAGAACATTTTAGAAAATATTTAATATATTTATATTTCAATGAATTTTGGTGAACTCCCCTCCCCCCTCCCTTTTTTTCTTTGCAAAGCATCTGCAAAAGTATTTGCAAAGAAAAATTTTCTAATTTATTAATAGCCGACTTATTTTAAAACTTAAAATATGTAATATTGATTAAAGTTGTCTGCTTTGTTTAAAAAAAATGATACCTTAAAATCGTGAAACCGAATCAAAACGAAAAAAAAATCTGCTTTATGCGGTATCTTTATGCCATCATCATTAGATTCTTCTATGCTTTGGTATAGGAGAAATGCTTTGAATGGGACGATTTTGACAATATCATGCTAAACATAGACATGGAAAAAATCGCCAAACAAAATGTACATTTGGGACACTTTCATCCTAGCGCCCGGGGCACATGCCCTTTTCCCCCAACCCTCTCTTAGTTTTGGCCCTGAATGTGAATAAAGCTCTTTTTTTTTATCACAATTGTCAAGTACTTATTAGCAGCAATACTGTATTAGATATTGTATTAATTCAATACTAGTTTTTTTTTTTAAACAGTTATTAAAAAATGTCAATTTGTGGAGAATCCCTTAAGATTCAGCCGTTTTTAGAGAGCAGAGTAAAAACATCTCACTAAAATAATGATATCTTTTTGAATTTTCACGATATTTGATTATATTTTTTTATAAGTCACTCCATAGAATTGACTATTAAATGATGTAGAAAAAATGTTTTTCTAGTTCGCGCATGCGCACATAAAAATTATTTTATACAACTACTCATATTTCATAAAATATTTAATATATTTATATTCCAATTGCGCTACATTTTTTCTACTGCATTTTGCCAATTTTTCTGAAATGTGCGTTAAATTTGGTCAAAAACCCAGCATGATATAAACAAAAAACATACCAGAATTTTTTGAATTTTTCAAAAAAATCGCTCTATCGCCATAAATATACATGCTATTCTCACAAAAATTAGTGTACATATTCTACTGTATTCATATATTTGTATTCTAAAGCGACAAGTCGTTTCGTGCATTTTCATGTACAGGGCGATCCCAAATATTTCTATTATTCTTTGTTTTTTTGCCGGCCCCCTAATTACCCGCTTAGCAAATGAATGTAAATAAATATAAAGTGAAACATAATCTTTATATTTCTGAAGTTCCAGAAGAATCCGACCAGGATATTTTTAAATATTTGACAAAATGTCAAAAACTGAAAGTGTACAAATACTTTTTGGTAGATAGTGTATTGCACCAAGATCTGAATATTTCTAAAACTACTTATCGTACGAACACACCGAATTTGACACGTTTCTCGTAATATTTCTGATTTGTTTTATAACCAGGCTGGGAACCTGCTGAATATTAAGGGAGACCCATACCCCATTTTCGTTCAAAAATCATCAAAAGTTCAAAAAAGTTTTTTTCTCAGAAAACGATAAAATACATATTTACGAATATCCATGCAAAATTTCAGAACTCGGGGACACTTGGAACAGGTAGAAACTGAGCTTTTTCAATTGTACTCACTATAGAGTTTAAAGGACTAGCGGCCATTTAAAACTTGTTTTCCTGAAAATGATTTTTTTCATATTTGCCTAAGTTCAAAGTACTAAGGCTCAGTGGTAAAATGATTTAGAAACAAAGTGTTTAAGTTTTTTGAATCTTAAAAAAATTTGCAACAAGAGTAAGGAGAGATATTTTTTTTAACTACTTCTGAAAATTTTACATAAATTGGTAAACATGAAAATTATAACAAATTTAAGGAAATTTACCATGCGTATTTTTCTTTATTTTTTTTAGCCGATTAAAATAGAAAATTAAAAATATCTCTCCTTAGTTCTTTTCTATATACTATAACACTATTTGAGAAATTTTAGTAATACCAAAATATTGAAAATTGAATGAGGAGTAGTAATTTTAAAAAGTGTATTTTTCAACCCAAAAAAATCATAAAAATCCCCATAAAAAATATACTTTTTAATAAAAAGTGAATTTTTATGCTAATTATTCCTTACAAAAAGATTCTTAAATAGTACACCAAAATTCATTACGTTAAAATCAATAATAAAAATTTTGGGTTTTTTCTTACGGGTCTCCCTTAAGTGTCTTGGATATAAAAAGCTTAAAAATTTCCATAGAATTGAACTTACACATTAAAAAAATGCAAATCGAAGTTTGCTTTTTTTTTTCTTAATTTTTTAAATGAAGACAATTTTGAATTTAAAATTTTATTAGATTTCTTAAATATTAACAAGTAACTTTCTGTAATTTTTCTTTAATTAATAAATCCAAAATGTTAATTTATAATTATTGAATTCTTACATAGATGGTAGCACCAACAAATTTAATATTAAATTAATTATAAAAGGAAGTTATTTATTTTAATCAAATTAAAAATGTTCGTATCAAATTAATATAAAATACAAAATTCGAAATGTTTTGAAAATCCGATATTGAAAGTATTTAGCGGAAATATAAATAAAATTTTAAATTTCTAAAAGCGAAAAGAAAGGTTTAAAATTAAATTTAAAATGCAGAATCATTAATAAATTGCAAAAGTTTTCTAAATAGAAAGAACATTGAATTAAAAAAAAAAATATTATGAATGTCAGATGAACGAAACGAAATAATAATAAAAACCCTTAATTGACCAAAAGTACGAAATTTCTTTTTATTAAATCCATCTGAGGTTGATAATTTCAAGTTCCCACATTGAACTAAGAGCCTTCTGTTTAACAACGAGATGCTTTTAATTAAAATAATACACTTTTTCAAAATTCTACTGTAAGTACACAAAATTTGAAGACACTGACTTATACAATTTTTGTGTATGCACTCTGTAAATGGCTGACAGAGGAAAAAGACGAATAGGGTTTCGGCAGATGAACGAAGTCCTATAAACCAGATTACAGATTTGAAATAAGCATAAAAATCCAGTCTAGAAAAAAAATTACGTGAATTCTGTGGCAACTACTTTAAAGTTGATAGTAATGTAAACATCCAACCATACCATACAACACTTGAAAAATATACAAATTACGCTTAATAACTGACATGTAAGTGAAAAAAATGACACATGACATATGAGAAAAGATGACACATATTGTGTCTAAAACTAGCATAATACAGCACGAACAGCTTAAGGATGTATTCCGATTCAAACTGCTGATTTTCCGATTTATTTTCAAATTCATTTTTGCTCTCATATGCATCAAATTGGCAAATTGTCTTATTTAGAAAGTACATAAGGTACTGTAACTGTCAATTCTTTGATAAATGCACAAAATATTAAAAAAAAAAAAAAAAAAAAAAAAAAAAAAAGCAATCAAAAACAGCATTTTGAACAGATTTTTCCGAAGCGGTAGATTTGGGAACCAAAAAAAGTGTCATACTGAGAAGAAAACTGTTCATAAATCGAATTCTAATGAATGGAGCGTAAAATGACATCTCACGGCAACTTGTATGTCTCTTCAAAAATCTCCTCAGCAAGTTTCATGTTTCTACTTTTAAAAATGTGTCTGAAATTGTATCGGAAAATTTCGAGCTGTTGAAGGTGGAAAGGCATTTTTTCGAATACACCCTTAATAGACCAAGCAGGGCCTGAATTAACCTCTGAAGCTATGGGAAGCACAATGTCATTTCAGGGCCCCCTTCGTTCAAGAATTCTTTTTTAAATTCAACATACCCGGAATGGATTATTAATATTATTTTAAAGAGTAGGTCCATTGAATTCACATATATTTCATAAAACAACTTTTTTTATGTCCTCTTTACACAATAATTTTATATAATCGAGCAAAATATGCAAAAAAAAAAGATTTTGCATGGTATGAGCGTAAAAATGTAAGTTTCATAAAAAGACTGATTTCAGAATGTATACGCAACATAAATACTAAAATTCGATCAATATTTTGAAATACTTCTCTCAATTTTGGCAATAAATTATCAATATTTTATGTTGCTCATACAAGCCAAATTCAGTATTACTTAAACTAAGTAATGTAGAATAAACATACATCTAAAATAATGAACAAACAGAAGAATTATGATCTAGTGATTGAATTTGATGCATTACACAAAAAATTATTTTGTTATGAAAGCTATTTATAATAAACGCTTCTTAATATACAATGTAAGATTGATAATTCGAAAAGAAATTAGCATTTTGAAATGGAATTAATTCAATATAAAATTTCGGGTCCCCTGTTTCCTTAATTTCGGAGCCCTTCAAAATTTTTTAAGGGAAACACCTGCTTCCCTTGGTGAATCAGGGCCTGAGTGCAAGAGCCGACCGCACGAAACCCTATGTCATCGACCACAAGAAAAAATCCTTTATTTTATGGAAGAGTAGTAACAGAGGAATCTAATGATCCATGTCTTCCGGAAGTGAAGCGGTGCATAAGCCAAAAATTACTAACACTAATGATTGAGTCATACCTTTAGCATTGTATTAGGCCTACAATCAAAAGTATGAAAACATGGAAAACTGGGTGCAGGAAAACACAATGCTAACCCTACGAGTTTATCACTAGTGGTATCAATTTATGGCTTATGCATCACTTAGCTTCAGTGTTCTCGCTGACATTTGACCAACGTTAGTAATTTGGCTAACGAAAAATAAAAAAACATTCGCCAAATGAAAAAAGTGTTAGCAAAATATATTCGCCGTGTAAGCACACAAAAAAATATCTTTAATCATTTCCCGTAAGACATGGTGACGTCACGGTGACGTCGTTGTGAAGTCACATTGTGACTTTGTGACCGTCGATGTGACGTCACGTGACGTCGATGTGAAGTCACTGTGACTAAAATGTGAAGTCGTTATGGCCGTTTTAGAGCTTGTTTGTGACGTCACATTGTGACCACATTGTGACGTCGCAATGTGACCAATTTGTGAAAAGTGTGTCATTTGTGACGATTTTGTCATTAACATTGTGACGTAATTGTGACGAAAGTGACAATGCTTTCAAGTCACATTGTGACCAAATTGTGAAATACAGGGTGAGTCCAAAATCATGGAACAAACTTTGAGGGGGCGGTAGGACTCACTATAGCAAATAATGATGGCACAGAAATATATGACCGGAAGTGACCCGTCAAGACGCTACACTAGTCACCAAAAAAGACCCGGATGGTAATGTTATGTCTATGGGGGGGGGGGGTGTTGTTTTCAAATATCTTGCTCAAATTTCAATATTTTACATGATATTTTTTCCATAGGATAGCTGAGGACGATCCACAACTAGGCTAATTTTTACTTTTTCGATTTTAATTATATTTTTTTTATATTACAATAGTTTCAGTTTTAGAACCGGTTTAAACTGGTTCTGAATTATTGTGGGCTCTTAATCTGTAACCAAAATCAAAAAAGTAAAAACCAGCCCAGTTGCAGGTCGTCCTCAGCTATCCTATGGAAAAAAAATATGCGAAAATATTAAAATTTTAGCGAGATATTTGAAAATAGCGCTCCCATACACTTAACATTATAATCCGTGTCTTTTACAGTGACTAGTGTGGCGTTTTAACGCGTCACTTCCAGTCATACATTTCTATGCCATAATTATTTATTATAGTGAGCTCTACCACCTCCCTTAAAGTTTGTCCCATTATTTTAGACTCACGATGCAGATCGTTTGTGACAAAACTTTCGTTAACACTGTGATGATTCTGTGACGATTTAACTTTTCTTAACGATTCTCTAACAATTTAAAAGAAACAGGATCTGCTGAAGCTATAACTCCACGCCATGTTCTGTTAAAATAGGGTTTGAGTCCAAAAATCATATATTGACAATTTATGAACAAATACTGTATAATATATAAAATAGTTACCTGCAGTAAGGAGACTTTCTTCTAAATTAAAGTTAAAAATTCGATTTACCTCACATGCCTTACAACTCTGGTGTTGTTTTTAAAATTTGAAAAATATTGCCTTTCAAAAATATTTATATATTTTCCCCACATGCTGAAAATTGCATAGCTTCAATTTTATTTATAACTGACACACATTTTGTAATATGCTGTTCAAACTGTTTAATCTTTTTGAACTTTTTAAAAAAAAAACTTTTACTCGCTTTAATATCCACGAATTTCAGCACATATCTAAAACTGTACAGCTTGCCAATATTTCTGACCTATAATCCTGATGTCTATAAATATATAGGGTGGATGCTCCAGTGTTGGCCACATTAAGAGAAAAGTTGAAATGGAAATTTTATAGTTTTAGACTGAATAAAGCATATTAAATCGCAATAACAGTATTCTTTAGTAAATTTAGTTGTCTTTCTGTTAATTATAATAACTTTCTATCAAATATTTTAGATTGTGAGTAATAACTCGTTAAGTAATTTCTTTCAATTTGCACCAGTTTTGGCCACCCCTGCACCAGTTTTGGCCGCCCTAATATCTTGTAATTTTGCAAACATTTTAACTGATAATAAGTAAAAATAAAGCATTTTTGTGCAAAATCTGTTTTACCACACAGATATTTGTTTGCTGTATAAAAATGATTTGCATTTTTTAAATGAAATCATAAAAACATCGAATAAAATATACTTAAGCTGATTTTAACTGAACATTTAAATTTAAAAACAAAAAATATATTTAATTCATAAAAAAGACTTATAGGACATAAAAAGCTTATTTTAACATTTTGCATATTTTCATTTATATATATCATATGTTATACTATACCAATATTTACAGTTATATGACTAGAATCTTGAAATTATTCCATTTTTACATGAAATAGTATTTTGACAATCTCTAAAATCCATTTTTTTCAACTGATTTTAAACTTTAATTCCTCGTACTTAGCTGCCTGTCAGCCTAATCATTTGGAGTTAGTTTTCTTCAAACCTTAGATTTCCTTGTGTAAATATTGGCTAGGATCTTAGAAAGACCTTCACAGAGGGCATCTCCCTTCTTTTTTGGCCCATATCTCTCATATAGATAATTGGCCATCATAAATAGCACAACCCTATTACTTGAGATTCAAAAATAGTAAAAACTGGTCTCCATTCTGTAAACTTGTGTTGCAAGGTAGAACGAGATACTACAAAACTTAACCATCTTGAAAAGCTGAAAATGAATTTTGAAAAGCCATAATTTTACTTCCTATCTTATAACAGTGTTTAATCTAGACCATTTTTAAGAGTACAGAATTGTCTTTTTTAAACTTGTTAAAATGAATCCTATTTATAGTATAAAGATTTTTACATTATTTGTTATTTCTAAATTCATGTGCTTGAAATTTTGCAAAAGTTATGCAACTTCCTCATTTTGTTTTGAAAAAATACAAGAAACCACTAAATCATGCTGTAATTTTATTGAACTTTTAAATTTATAAGTCATAAAACATTTCTAAATATATTGCTGAAATTTTCACTATAATTAGTCTTGTGGCCAAAAGTGGAGCATATTGTTGTGCCATTTTTGGCCACACAATGGCCATAACTGGTACACATAGCAAATTTAAAGCACGTACTAGCACGTAAAGCAAGTAGTTTTGGCCACCCCTACTTTAAGCTGTAAAAATAATTAATTTAAATATGAAATTGCAACAGAGAGAAAGCCTACTTCATAAAGCTTCATAGCAATCTGTTTCAGAACAAATAAAGTTCGATAAATCCCTAATATTGAAAGATTGTGAAAACTTGTTACCTAAGCAAAAACCTTAATATATGTGAGTGCACACTATAGTTTTACACTTTTTTTTTTTTTTTTTTTTTTTTTTGCAAGTCATTTTTTATCAAAAAATAAACAAATGGGATTGAAAATAATAAAAGAGTGTTAGATTAAGGAGTAAGAATGCATATAATTTGTTAAAATCAATTTACAGCCTAAATAGAGGGTAAATCATTCCAATGTGGCCAAAACTTGTGCAGTTGCCAAAACTGGAGCATCCACCCTATATCTTTTAATTATCTTTTGTTGTAATTTTCCCACTGATTGAAAAAGTGTCCAGGTCAGGATTCGAACTAAGCAGTCTTTCGCGCAAATTGTCAATACTTTGTCGACTGAACTATCCTGGAAGAATCTGACGCACACAATTCACACAGTGAATACGAACGCATACTTATCATTATTATATATAACCCTATGTAATAATACTTTAATTTTTTTTCAAACTACTCGTATGATAAATGCATACTATTCGTATGAGTATATAATGATATTTCTCCGGGTGAATTGTGCGTGCTAAGTTGCTCTGTTGGAAGAGCATTGGCAGCATACATCGAGGGTCTCTAGTTCGAATCCTAATCTAAACATTTTTTTACTCATTTTGGAAAATTAATATTCGTTTGATTAATTTACCAATTAAAATCATTCTGTTAAATATAATATAGAATTATCTTTTGATAAAACTACGTGAAGTTTATGCGCAATATTTGTAATATACAGATTTTATTTAAAAATCGAGTACTAATGAAGATGAGGCAATTAGTTCTAGTATTACGCTTAGTTATTTCCTTACTATAGTGGCCTGTGCGCATGTATGATTACACCAAGGTTTAAATTCGTAGTTAAACTCATATATATATATTGTATATGTCATATAGTGTAGATGTGCCGGTAAAGGTCATCCTTATGGAATTTATTTTTGAAAAGTTTCCTTATTAATAGTTATAATTATTAGATTTCATTTTTTTTTCGTATTAGATGAATCTATTAATAGTATTTAAGTATTCTCAGTCTCACTTCCCAATATTAGACAAAATTTTATTGAAAATAATAGAAATACATCAAACACTAAAAATTTCAGTAATGTACATCCCACAAAAAAGTACATGTAATTGTTTTTATGACTATTTAGAACCAGGATTTAATGAACACATACTAATGGAACAAAATTGTTATTTTCAGCACCATTTAACAATTAAGATATCAAAAATTAATAAAATAATGCGATAATTACTCATTTTTTAAAATCAATAATTGTTATTATCACAAAATCAATATCTTAATTATTTTAGATACATGGTTTAAAATAATAAATGTCATGGAATTACAGTTATCAAATTTTTGGGATTATGAGAAATTCAGAAAGGTAATAAAAAAGTTTTAAAAAATTTGTTTTTGCAATATTAGTGCATAAATTAATATATTTATCACTATTTTCAACAGTTAAACAACCCCAAACTCCTTTATATATTAATTATAACGTTAACTTTTGATTATGCATACATTTTTAAATTTATTAATGTTTGATTTTAACCATGTAATTAAAAAAATGTGATTAAAGTGCATTTTAAAAATAATGTTATTAACTATTTTCAAATCGTTGACATGCTGTTCCGTATTTCAACAAAATAAATGTTAAATTTATTGAATTTACTAAGGTAAGTGGATTCAAAAAAGTTAAATTAATATGATACTTATTCCTTTTATAACATGTTTTTTACGAAATTCACAGAAATCATTATAAAAAAAGCAGGAAAAATAACATTTTCTTACCTCTTTCTTAACGGCATTATCCTCTAATTCAAGTTTCATAATCCAAATAGCGAAGATAATTTCGAAGTCGGAATGTCCGAATGAAGTACATTGACATTGGCGCGCTCATATTAACGAAACGCCACTGACAATGTATTTTTTCGGACCGGCATTTTATATAAAATGTCAACTGATCGCATTTCTGAATAACTTTTTAAAAATTTTCAACTTACGTACTAAATATACACGCATAACATCATAACAAAGTTACTAGAGCAGCTGGCCTAATATTCTAAAGAATAAATACACTAGTGTCAACTATTCTGGTTGTTGCCAAACGATATTTTTTAAGCAGGTGATTTTTTGTTATTATTGGTTGTTTGAGCTTCGAAGATTTATAAGTTGAATGCGCATGCGCATTAGTTTTATGAGGGTATCCCTAATTAAAATTTTGAGTTAAATTTTTTTTTCACGCATTTCTATTTTACTTTCAATTAGTTTCAAAATACAGTGGAACTTTCATTTAACGAAGCGCATATTTAATGAAATTATCTACTTTTTTAATTTTCTGTTGAACCTTCTTTTAGAACGCAATTAACATTTAAATTAATATTCATATTAAAAAAAAATTCTTCTTAGCAAAATTTGTTGCACTTCCGTGCATGCACAATATTCAAAAGGATAGATTGCTGTTAAGATTGATTGGTGAATATATTTCAGCGGATTGTACGAATTGAAATTATATATTTATTTTATCTTTTAAATAAAAAGGAAAAAATGCGAAAATTTTTCGATATGCTAAGAAAGGGATTCTAGTTCCGCGAAAATATTATAGGTCCATTCTCTGAATACTTAAAAAAGATGCGAAAGTTTTTATGAGTGTATCTTTCATAAGAGATCGCACAGAAAGTAATATTCGAATTTTTTTTTTAATTTTTCGATTTGAAATACAAGAGAAAACGAGAATTAGAACGCTGCGATTCAGTTTTTGTTTCCCTTCCTTTATTACGCGGTTTTTTAGATATTATACTAATGATTTTTTTTATGTGGCTATATTGCATAACAAAAAGTACTATCCAAATTAAAACACAGTTTTATAATATTTCCATTTTTATTTGTAGTTTACTATAAAAATTTCATGAATTTTCGTGGATTTCTATTCAACGATATTTTTTTCATAACGAAGCATTTAAGTGTAACGAGAAATTTCCTTAAATGGAAGTTTCACTGATAGGTTCATTGCTGGGTGCTTAGTTTCATATGATGGGAGGTTTATCTCATATATGTGATATGACGTACATGTTACATGCAGTGCATGTAATGTGTGACATAAGAGCGATTGCACAATATTCTTCTGCAATGCCAGAAAACACGTTTTTTTACCAGTAAATAACATGGTTTGGATAATTTTTGTAATTTTCTAAAGTTTTCTAAGAAAGTCACATCTGAGTCACAATGTGACGTCACTGAGGGGTGGCATTTTGGTCACAGATGTGACGTCACATTTCAGTCACAATGTGACGTCACTGAGGAGTGGCCTTTTGGTCACAGATGTGACGTGACCACAGTGACTCACAGTGACGTCACTGTGAACATGCATGCTATGTGGGTTAATGCACCCCCTTTTTTTCAATATGTTCTAAAATAATCTAAGTTTTTATAACTGCAACAACGATTGTTATTAATGTAATTTCAACTATCAGTATATTAAAAATATGTATATATTAAAAATAGGTATAAATGCATATGCATGAAAAATACAAAAGAAAAGAAAGAAAAAGAAAAAATTGAGTACTAGCAATTTGGCGAATCTAACAGCTTGTTTATTCGCCAAATGAAGAATTTAATCGTAATTTGGCGCAATGGCGAGCGACAAACGAGAACCCTGCTTAGCTTCCGTCAGACATGGATCATTAGATTTCTGTTTTACTAATCTTTCATAAAAAAGGGATTTTTCCTTGTGCTCGATGACATAGGGTTTTGTGCTGTCGGCTCTTGGACTGTAAGGAGTTCCAGGACACATTTTAAAATAATTTTTATTTATTGAATTTTATTTATTGAAAATTTTAATTTTTTTTTGAGATGGTCAACCATATTTTTTGTAAAATAAAAATCACATGATAAAATTTCTCATAATTTGTCTTGATTTTAAAATATAAAATTTATTAAAAAATTGGGGTAACTAAAAATCATTATAACTCAGAATATTGTTTGTAGTATTTCAACTTTTTTACATTTAAATAAACAAAAATATCTAAATTTTAATTTTGATTCGATGTTTTTAAAAATATTAATTTTTTTTGAAAAATAAAAAATATTTAAATTAGAAATTTGAAAAAAAAAAAGATGTAACTTTTATTTAAAGAATCATGTTTTCAAAAGTAACTATTTTTTTTTTTTAAATTTGCTGAAATTAAAGCAAAACAATCGAAAAAGACTTGTTTCCAGTTTGAAGCAGTTAACTTAAATGGTTTTTGATTTATGATGATTTAAATCCGAGAAATGATGAAAAAGCCAATCATGAACAAAAACACATTTCCACAAGAAGTCATTTCATGATAATCATTGATTAAAAGCTAGGTTTTGAAAACAAAACGAAACGAGGAAAATAATATTTTCTCTTCTAATTAAACTAAAGACGTGATTTAAACATCATTTAAGAAGATTTAATGCAACAAAATTTGCAATTTTAATAATTATTTAAATATTTAATTTACATTTTTAATAAACCATTTTTTATTGAAAATTTGAAGATTTTTGTGTTTTGGACCCCCTTAAAGTTGCATAAACATAAATATGAAAATTTCTCAAAAATTGGAACACCTAAAGAAAAACGGTAAACGTATTCGGAAATATCGCAAAATAATTTTAAAAAATCTATAATTGACTTATTTAAATTTTGAAACAAAACTATAGTTGTACAATGAATTGGAAAGAAAAATTATTGTGGTTTAAGTTCTGGAACTGAATGATTCAGATTTGCCTGTAAAACAAGTTTCACAACAATAACATTCTCCGCGCACTAAAGCTACGGTATTTATTTCGTGTATGGTAAACAGTTTTTCCTCCATCGAAATGCACTTTAAAAGTCTAGTTGTGCATGCCAAATGGAATATTTAATCTTTAACTGGTCTTTGTATGTATATGACCACTGGACAAAGCATAAATTCTTTGATGGTAAAAATTTAAGAAGGGATCACAGAACTTTTAAACTGTGAAACATTCAAGATTCGAAAATTATGTATAAGAAATGGAACCCGTCGAAAATTGACGTTAAAAATAAGTTTTAAACGGTTCTCATCAATTCATTCTTCATTTCAATTTCTTTTCGTCTGAAACGCATCCATTGTTTTAAGCTAATTAATTTTTATGGTTTTTTTTCCTATAATATTAGGATAATTTTCAGATGAAACAAAATTTTAATGCTTTCGATTGATATTTTTTTGCATAGTTTCCTCCGTTGCCTTTCCGTAATCGGGATGGCACAGACATTTTCGCGAACGGGATATTTTCCTTGTTAAAAAGTAATATACAATGGATCCTTAAAAAGCAATTGAATATAATTCCTATCATAATCTGTTTCAAAAGATACTTCAAGCAATTTGAGACGATATTAATTTTATGTTCTAATATAAAGTGAATATCTGTCTTTATGGTTAGCAGATTTCGGTTTAATGATAAAGTGCTTCATTCTATGAATAATCTAATCTTATGATTTGTCGACCTTTTTTTTTCCTAATTTTTAAATTGGTTGAAACAGAATTGAAAAAATAGTTCTGCTTGAAGATAATTTAAAATGTCGCTAAATTAATACAGTTTTGAAATAAATTTCATCCTAAAGTTAATTTTATTACTGTTTTATCTTGTAAGAAATAAAATTATATAGTCTTTATATTTAGAAATAACGTAAATACGATAAAAAATAAAGCAATAGCGTTGTCTTTTGTCATCATCGTTATATATTTCTAAAAATTGTTTTTGGGTTTTGGTTGCCGTTCAAAAGTAGACTACTGTTTTTTGACGATAACAGAGAAATCCACTGTTTATACAATGAAAGAAAAAGAACTTTGTCGATAGTAAGGAACAATTAAATGAATATACAATAAACTTACGAAAATCATTCCTGTAAAATATAAGCCTTACATTAAGTTTTTTTTTTACTATAAAACCATTCATTATTAATCTTAATTTTCTTAATTCTTGCTAAAAAATAAATACATCTTACCCTTTTTTTTAAAGCGAAACAGAACATGTCATCAAGATGAAATAATCAATAAAGTTTCCAATTATAATACTTTAAGAGCCCACATCACAAAAATTTAGGGTATCGAATTTTATGGAAGAGTAATAATACAGGAATCTAACGATCCATGTCTGCCGGAAGTGAAATTGTGCATAAGTTGAAAATTAATATCTCTAGTGGTTTACTCGCAGATTTAACATTGTGTTTTCCGTACTATCAAAGGTATGAAATGATTGTACAGAAAACACATTGATAAACTTGCTAATAAACCACTAATGGCATTAATTATTCGCTATTATTTTCCGCGCGTGGGAGAATGTGAGTTCGACTCTCCTGGCTGCATTGCACACTCTCTTTATGTGGAGCTCCCGGCTGTATTTATTTCGTAATGTAAAATTTTCTTGTGCTGTCACGCCCGTGTATATGGATGATGACTTATAAGCAGGCTTTCATATCAAGCACACAAATCGGATGTATGTGTTCAGTAAAATAAATTTAAAAGTCTTTTAGCAGAAAATAATGCAGAAAAAATAACTGATATTTAAATGTATTTTTGTATCTGCTATATTTTACATGATTTTTTATAGCACAAAAATAATTGAACACTTTATTAATGATTGCAATTAATCATGTCTTTTTTCGATATATTTTCAGCCGGATAACGACGAGTTGGCGGACGCCACGGGATGGGAATTTGACTACGGACCTGAGTTTGATCAAGTCGAGCAAGATGTCAACTACATTCCAGAGGTAAAATAATGTCTAACAAGTGATCTATTTTAATAAAAGAATGTTTTTATCGGTGTGTCTATCTCTTTAAATATTTATTTATTTGCAAAGACTAGGGAAATTATCTCAAATAGAGTTTTGGAATTTGTATTTGGTTACTGATAGATGAAGACCCAACAGAATGCGCTTGAGCCGTTGATGTTAGAATTTTTTTTTTTTTTTTTTTTTTTTTGACGTGACAACGTCTTGTAAATTGGTTTGCCGGGAGACACTTCAAGAAACTGCGTTACGTTACGTTACGCTCCGCTCACGATACGCGCTCACTTTTCTCTTAACTTTTTCCGGTCACTTGTGGGACCATTTTCTGAACGTGAATGTGAATTCGCTGCAAGGAAGGGGCGGTGCTTAATAGGAATTTTAGATAGTATCAAACTAAGACGAAATACGTTATGTATTAGTTATTAGTATAAAGTACAAAGAAAATAAGTGTAGTTTATTTCGTAATTCGGTGGTATATTATGGAAAACTAATGATATGTGATTAGTGAAAGCCATTTTACTTTAGTTATATTCTGCTCATTGAAAAATTCTTTAATATGCTGTTTACAAAATTCAACATTTGACATCAATAAACATGAAGTAAAATGTGTTTAACAAACACAGTGTATTGCAAGTTATTGTATGTATATTTGTATATAAATACGTATGTATGTGTAAAGGTAAAAATAAAATTTTGTTAATATCACCGCCCCTTCCTTGCAGCGAATTCACATTCATTCACATTAAAATTATTTTACAACTCAAAGTCGTTGTCACGCAAAACTTTCGCCCGTATACCGACTTTACAGGCAACCAATTTTTTTTTTTTTTTTTTTTTTTTTTTTTTTTTTTTTGTTTAACGGATTGATTCTCGGATTTTCCGGATTTTTCAAGTGTGCTGATGATTTTGACCCAATCCAAAAACCAAATCAACTTCGATATTTTTATCCATATAGTAAATTTTGACTACCATTCAATAAAATTTATACGGAATTCGTACTGTAATTTTTTTTTATTTTTTCGAAATAAAAATTTGCCGAAAGTATTAAGTTTGTTTTTTATCAACCAATTTGTGTTCGATATTTTATCCTATCCAATGATGTTCCATATGTATGGGCAGACTTTCGGAAATCAATTAAAAAAATTAAAATGTGGAATAGGCTTATTTTTTTTTTTTTTTAATTTGTTATTAAAGAATGTAAAGGCGCATATTTTTCCCTCTGAAACATGAAGAAGAAATCGGGAGGAAAATTTGTTAAGTGTTTTCTTAAATCAAAAAGGGCAAAATTTTCTGGAATTTACGGAAGATTTTTCTTTAAGAAACAGTAAATTATACTGGCGTCGCAATTGGTAATACAAAATCTTTTTTTTTTTTTTTTTTTTTTTTCGATTTGTTTTTGTGTAAGTATTTTAAAATATTTTAATCTTTAGAGAATTAAAAATCATTTCGCCAATTTTCTTTACAGGGTAGAATAATAAGACGAGGATGCTATCGTTGGTATGGAGTAAAAAGAAACGATTCTGATTGTGATATAAAAGTTGAAGAAGAGCGAGAAAATGTAAGTATGATTTACGATACGTTTTTACCATACGCTGTAAAAAAAGCCCTTAAAAAGTCTAATTCCTTGGTTTTCATTAGGTTTATGAAACTACGAATGACTTTAATGAATATTCAAACTTTTCAAGGCTATTAAAATAAAACGAAAATAAAAGTACAACAGTTAATAGGGAATACCTCGTGACAGAAACACGGCGACACTGTCGCAGAAACAGGACGGCACTTTGCTGAAAATTTCAGCCTCGAACCACTGAACGTAACTAATAAAAATGCTAATTTTTTGAATTTTTGTTTATTTATTTTTAATAAAATGGGTTAACTTTATTGTCTAATGTCACTTACCATATAATATTAGAAACTTCATGTCTTACACGAATTTTTTTCGAGTAACACCACTTGTTTTTTATAAAGTATTTCAATTAAAATTAGACATGCAAAAACTATATATTATAAAATTTATTCTCAGAATATAGCGGTGAGAATACACAAAAACCATATTAATAAAAAAAATATTGAAAAGGTACATTGTCCCTTATCGTGGCCTTGATTATTACCCGTATTTAATTCAGGCACATTATCTTATAAGATAAGCATAAATACGATATTAATGCCCAAAAGAATCTTTAAAAATATATATATAACAGATACATAGAGACAATATCCTTCAATTATGCATGCATTAACGTCCTCTGTCTGCCTTGAATTAATTGCTTCTTCATCATCTTAAAACTTTTGATGGGCTTTTATTTTCCCACTGCATTTAATTAAATTATTACTCATGAGGGTGACGAACGACGGTATTGAAGGAAGTCATTATTTTTTCTTTCGGGATGGATGATTCTTCGTCGGTTAAACTGTTCCGATTTGAGGAAAGTTTAGTTAACTTCCCTGTGAATAAAAATTTTTTAAAACACGAAGAATTTAGCATGAATGTCACAGTCCATTTGAAATGTATTATCATGTTACTTTGGTGTGGGAAATTCTTCTTTTTTTGCCTGAAATCTTTGTAATGATCAATAATTTTTAATGACGTCACTTTTGCGTTTTTCTCACCGTTTTCATCCTTTCTTCAAAAGAAATGGTATCACTAATGGACGAAAGAGAACCGTAATTATTTTTTTTGTTTGTTTTTATTACAACATTGTAAGGAAAAAAAAACACTGAAAAAAAATATCAAGATTATCATTGCAGATAATTCAAATAATGCGCTTGTTATTTTAGAAAAAAAAAAAATTAATGTGCAAATTTCACTGCTAGGGAGTGCTTAAAATTTTTTAATTCACTTTATATATAATAAATAACATTTTAAAAAGTGTAACTGGTCAATAAAAATTCAAAATCCACCGTAAGATTTTCAGTACTATGGAATACGGCATATCCAGTAACTGGGAAACAACTGGCGCTCGCACACAACCATGCGGAGACTAAGAAATAAGTTGCCCACTTCAGAGGGCTGTAAAACGCGTTCTTTTGGTCTGAATGATATCAAATTTGAACAGCAAATAATTCAAATTATGCGATTGATTTTTACCTCCTCCCCCCCCCCTAAAAAAATATAATACAGAAATTATGATTACAATATTTCGCCGTTAGTGTTTATATATGTTTAAATGTATCACAACTTCCCTAGCAACGAAATTTTTAATTTTTGTAATTTTTAAAACGTGGCTCTGCTATGCGCATAACTCATGATTAGCTCAATAGCTCTATCTCAAGAACTAATGAACGAATTTTCGTTAAACTTCAGATTCATATAGTCCGTAATGTAAATCTGTGTTATTTAGTTTTTGGTGTAAATTGCCCAACAGGTGGTACTTCTAGGCTGCATTTATCGCAATTTCCATAGTAACTGCATCTCAAGAATTAATGTACGAATTTTCATTAAACTTCAGATTCAGTTACTCTCTCATATAAATTTATTTTGGCGAGTTTTTGCAGTAAATAATCCAGCAGGTTGTGTTATTATGCTGAAGTTTTTAATATCTCCGCAATAGATCTATCTCAAAAGCTGAAGTATGGATTTTCATTAACCTTCTTTTTAAGTTAGTTCTTAAGTTGTAAATCACCTAATAGTATATGTTTCATTTTTTAGAACATGTATGAAATAGAAGAAAGTTTTGAGATTGCAACACCCTACTAGTTTTAAACTTCAATTTAAACGAATAAATCCATGACAAAACATTACAAAAATGCTTCACCATACAAAATACTTCACTACATAGGAATGAAAAAAATAGAAATGTTTTAAAAATTAAGAAATATCAAATGTTAAGATAATAAAAGCTCCAAGCACTGCGAATATCAAGCACTTGGAGCACTTGACACAAGTCTTTTTCCAAAAAGGCTTGTGTCAAGCTTGGCTTTGAAAAGGCTTGCGTCAAGCCAAAAGCATTCGGAGCTTTTTTATTTTAAACTCTAATGTTTTTAAAATTTTTAAAACATTTGTATTTTATTATACCTACATAGTAGAATATTTTGTATGCTGAAGCATTTTTGCAGTGATTTGTCATGTACTATTTACATTGAAAATAAAGTGAATCTAATGCTGCAAATATAGACTGTTCGTAAAGCCAATTTATTAAACGAATAATTTATTTCAGACATAGAATAAAGTGGGCATTTCATGCCCACTTGTTAATTTAATGGAAAAAAAAGCAAGTGGGATGTGGCAATCTCAAAACTTTCTTCTATCTCATACACGTAAATACTTCCAGAAAAATTAAGCATAGCAGCGTAACCGATTTGTTGATTTACACCGAAATCTAATCTGCAACAACTTATTTCAAGTTCTAACTGTATCTAAAGTTTGATGAAAATCCATATAATAATAATTGCAATAGAATCATCGAAAAAAATCATAAAAAACTGGATAGAAGCGCCACCTGTAGCGAGATTCTCTTAAAACTAAAAAACATTAATTTATATGAGGGACTCACTGAATCTGAAGTTTGATGAAAATTCTTACTGCATGCATTAGTTCCTGAGATAGAGCTATTATGATAATCGTGAATAATGCCGTATAGCAGCACCACCTGTTGAGCAATTTACACCAAAAAAGAAGAATACTGAGTTATATCAGGGACTAACTGAATCTTAAGTTTGATGAAAGTTCGTGCGTTAGTTTCTGAGATAGAGCTATTGCTGTAATCATGAATAATGCCGCGTATCGCGCCATTTGTTGGGCAATTTACATCAGAACATTATTAAAAATCATATTACATCAAGGACTAAAGGAATCTAAAGTTTTATGAAAATCGGTCCTTTAGTTTTTGAAATACAGCTATTGTGAAAATTATGAAAAGAGCAGCATAGAAGTGCCATCTGTTGGGTGATATACACCAAAAACTAACCAGATCCAGTTTATATGAAAGTCTAATTGAATCTAAAGTTTTGTGAAATTCCGTATATTTGTTCTTGAGACAGAATGCCCACAAAATTTATATGACGTACAGACAGACCTACTGACAGACTCACAGACAGACATTTTGTAAAAACATGTTTTTTCGGATATTTGGCCCCTAAAACTGTAAATCTGTTGAAAATTATAGTTCGAAAATTTTGACGAATTCAATATTTTTTTCTTGTAAAAATAGAAGAAAATAAAAATCTTCAATTTAAACTTTAAACAAATAATTCGTTTTAGACGCACATTTTTAAACGTTCTTATTTAACTTGTCTTGTCACTATCAAATGTTACTATAATTCATGATAAGTATTTAAGGAAAATTTAAACTATTTAACTAAATGTATATTTTATTCTAAGAAAATTTTGATCTATTTAACCAAATGTACATTTTATTCTCTTTTTTGCACAGATTCTAAATGAAGAGCTTGAAAAGGAACTGAAGTATGGTCAAGAATTTCTTCAATCAGACATTCCATACCTGGAAGAGGTAAGAAAATATTGATTTATTAATGTACATTCGTGAAGGAAAAGAAAAAAAAACTCCTACTAACTCTGCAAATAGAAGAAATTAACTAGTACTAAATGGTTGGAAATAATGTCTACTGTTAAACAATGTTTGCATATTTAATAATGAAAGCCGTATACAAATCAAAACCGGACTAAGCTTTATTTTCTTCAATTGCAATACCCAATTTCGACAATATATTTTAAATGTTTGCTTCAAACTGTGCCTAAAAACAAAATTTCAAGACACGAAATTGGATTGAAATTTTGTATCTAGAAAAAATTCTATTTCAACGGATTTCTCTTGTTTTAACGACAAAATTTTTGTATGTATAACATAATTTAACCCTCTATATTTCGGGCGTACTTTTAATTAATAATTACTGAAAAATAATATTTATTTTTTTTATTTTGTTTTTAAGCAATGGCAACAGAAGGATTTATAGTTATTTTACTTCATGTAACATGCACGTGGCGACTAAATTTTTTGACTTGGTGCCTGAGTTTCTGCGTCTCAGACGCAATCCTTTGTCGAATTTTGCCTTTTTTTCTTCCAATCATTTAACGAAAATCGCGTTTTTTCTTCCAATCACTTGACAAAATTTGTATTTTTTTGCAATCTTATGACGATAATCGACCGTTTTCTTGCAATCCTCTAACCAAAATCACATTTTTCAACGATTCTTTGAGTAAAACCGCGTTTTTAGCGATTCTTTGACGAAAGACGTGTTTTTTTTCGATTTTTTGACAAAAAACGCAGTTTTATTTATTTTTATTTATTTATTTATTTATTTATTTATTTATTTTTTATTTTATTTATGTATTTATTTTTATTTATTTTTTTTTGCGATCCATTGATAAAATTAGCTTTTCTTCTATGATCTTTAGATAAAAATTTCCGTTGTTTCACCGTTGTTTCATGTTGTTTTTGTAATTTTTGTAAAACAATAAGCTCTAGTGGTGACTGTAATATTTCGTTTTAGGAACCACAGGCTCCTTAAAAATTTTTATTATCTGCACCTTTATTCTTCGGAAGTGTTTGATAGCATTAAAGTAAATTTAATGTAAACTTTATTTAATTCGTCTATTAATAAAAACAGATTTTATTTTTCATACAAAATACTTTTTGTCCGATCACATTTGTAAAGCATAGCAAAACAATCGAAGCTAAATATTTTTCAAAGCTGTTATTTTCTAAAACAATCATATAGCTCGCTACATGTTTTCTAATATTAAAAATGTTATATGAAAAATTTGCAATTACAAAAATCCTTTCCATTTACAGATAGGATCATGATTAAAATTGCGAGGGCCAGTATCTCAAAAAGCAGAACAGGAAGACAAAATAATGTGAGACATCGGCTTCTAAATTGGGACATAAAAATACAGTAAATCATAACCCTGTAAAAACTGAACTTATATCTAACGGAATCGTGTCTTTTTAACTGTCCATATACGATAGATTATCATAGAATGGTATGAAAGGTAATAAATACAATGGTAATTATGATAATAAATACAATAATACAATTCAGCAATTACTGTCCCGAGTATATATAAAATATTTGTACTGCAATCGTTGTTGTGGGATATCGAATATGTCTTAGATGCCTATATGCTCAATTTCAGATCCGTAGCTGCTATATTAACATATTTGTGAAGTGAGGATTGAAAGATGGAGGTAAGGGTAAAAGATAGTTTGGAGCTTATGAGGCTAGATTTGTCACAGTGGAGGAGACGTGGTAAACTCGCTATGATCCCGAGTCCAAACGACACAGTATCCACGGCTCATCCATCGACACAAATCTAGCCCATAAACTCCAAACCAGCCTTTCCCCCTCAGCCCCCTCCCCTTGCACTCCTCTCTCCACAAATACATTAACATAGCAGCTATAGTTCGAAATGGAGCATATAGGCATCTAAGACAATAGGCTTCGAGATTCTACGTCAATCGTCGCAGGACAAATATTTTATACACACTAGAGACAATAATTATAGAACTATCCTCGTGTTATGAAGTAAAACCTGTGAAAGAACTAGTTGGATGTGCCAATCCCAAAACTTTCTTCTATCTCATACGTACATTTTAATATTTTAAAAAATAGTTACTCATTTTAATGTTTTAATAATTTTAATTCAATACTATACGAACTTTGGTTTTCATCTTAAATTTCTGCTTCAGCCAATTAATCGGAGTAAAAACGAATTTCCGTCTCTGCACAAGACGATGAACAATAAAATGATCGGCAGATTTTTTTTTTTTTTTTTTTTTTTTTTCAAATTCAGGGAGGACCTACTTGCCTTACCAAAAAATAATCATATACAAAAAAATTAGTTCAGTTCTAGAACTAACTTCATACACTTTTATGAGGCGCAATATTGAAAATGGCATAAAATTCGCTATTGCAGCGTCCCCTTCCGGGGGATTTTTTTTCAAATTCAGGGAGATCCAACTAGCCATAGCCACACACTTACACAAAAAATTTCGTTCAATTCGATGCATAACTTCATGTACCTTTGGTCGGTACAGTATTGAAAATGGTACAAAAATCGCGATTGTAGCGCCCCCTTCCGACGGATTTTTTTCAAATTCAGGGAGGACAAACTAGCCTTATTCACACACATACACAAAAAATTTGGTTCAATTCGATGCATAACTACTTATACTTTTGGTCGGTACAATATTGAAAATGGCACAAAAAATCGCGATTGCAGCGCCCCTTTCCGGCGGAATGTTTCAAAACTGAAGGAGGACATGCTTGCCACAGCCAAAAACATTCACAAAAAATTTGGTTCAATTCTATGCATAACTTCATACACTTTTTAATGGTAGAATGGCGACATACACACAGACAGACACGCGGACAGACAGACATTTTGTAAAAACGTGTTTTTTGGAATCTCTGACCCCTAAAACGTGTAAATCCATTGAAAACTGGAAGTCGAAAAAAAATTCGATTACAATACTTTTTTCTATTGAAGATAGAAGAAAGTAAAAAATTGGTAAGGATGGAAATTTCAGCTGAGTAGGTGCAAAGTTTATCGTATTCTTACACTGTAAAAAATATCTGTAACCCTACAGATGTAATTACAAAAATCTGTATGCTTGCTAAACTTTTATCTGTATATCTATCTTCTTCTATAATATTAAAGAGAGAAGGATGTTTGTCTGTCAGCGCTGTTCTGAAGAGACTGCTGCACGTAGAGTTACAAAATTTGGAGGGGAGGTACATTTTTACATGTAGTTTTGCACCTCGAAGCCCGATTTTCGATTTTTTGTTTAGATTTTTTTAAATAATTTTTTTAGGCGATTCTTAGCTTTATTTTTGCGGTTTTATCCCATTAGTGAAAGGAATACGGTTTCATTCTTTTAACCCAAAATAGCAATTTTTTTTTCTCTTTTCAACAAAGTTTATTCGGAATTTGTACAGCGATTTTTGAATTTTTAACGAATTTTTAATGCGATTTTTAGTGTTTTTTCTCATTTTGCGGCTATTTTTTGAGATTGATAAAAAGAAAATCGTTTTAAACTTTTAGCCTAATGCCCTAAATTTTGCGTTTGTTACGATTTTTAGATTTTAACGAGTTTTAATGCGATTTTCAATGCGATTTTTAACGTTTTTTAAAGATTTTTGCGTTTAGCATCTATTTTTTTTTTCATAGTTGTTTTATCAAAAACTTGAGCTTTTGAGAATGCAATAAGTAGTATTTTTTTGTGAAATCTACCTAAAATGTTAAAAATTTAGGTACCACTATTTTCGAATAGTAATTTCATAAACTATCTTAAATTCTTGCTTAAGACCTCTTACCCCCTCGAGTTATATATCACCTGATAGGTTATTTAACAGAGTATGGTTTTGATAAAGTTTTTGAAGAATAGAGTGCTCTACCTGGTGGTGGAAAATGGAATTAATAGAAAGCTATTTTTTTAAATCTATAATAATAAAGAGACAAATTTGTGTGTGTGTCAGCACTGTTCTGAATAGTCTGCTGTACGTAGAGTTACAAAATGTGAAGGGAAGGTACTTTTATACATGTAGTTTTGCACCTTGAAGCACGATTTTCAATTTTTTGATTAGATTTTTTTTTGATAATTTTTAGGCGATTTTTAGCGTTTTTTTGTAGTTTTTCCCATTAGTGAAAGGAATACGGTTTCATTCTTTTAACCCAATATAGCAATTTTTTTTCTCTTTTCAGCAAAGTTTATTCGGAATTTGTACAGCGATTTTTGATTTTTAACGAATTTTTAATGAGATTTTTAGTGTTTTTTCTCATTTTGCGTTTTTTTTTTTTTTTTTGAGATTGATAAAAAGAAAACCGTTTCAAACTTAACTTTTAGCCCTAAATTTTGTGTTTGTTACGAATTTTAGATTTTAACGATTTTTAATGCGATTTTCAATGTGATTTTTAACGCTTTTTCAAGATTTTTTGCGTTTAGCATCTATTTTTTTCATAGTTGTTCTATCAAAATCTTGAGCTTTTGAGAATGCAATAAGTAGTATTTTTTGCGAAATTTACCTAAAATGTCAAAAATTTAGTTACCACTATTTTCGAATAGCAATTTCATAAAATATCTTAAATTCTTGCTTGAGACCGCTACCCCCTCGAGTAATATATCACCTGATAGGTTGTTTAACAGAGTATCGTTTTGATAAAGTTTTTAAAGAATAGAGTGCGGTAGCTGGTGGTGAAAAATGGAACTAACAGAACGCGATTTTGTTAAAATTAGAAATATAACAATGTGATTTATTTTAAATTTTAAAATGGTTTATAATACATGATAAAAAATGTAAACAAAGAATGGTGTGACACATTTCAGGGTGCGTGAAAGGAGGGGCGCGAACAAAATTAGGAAATGTAATAAGGAGATCTGTTTTACACTTTAAGGTAGTGTAAAACATGTTAACGCATGTTAAAATTTTTAAAGTACTGGCGATGCTCTGGAGAGACCGCTGCATGAAGTTATGCATGAAATTTTACACCTTGAAGGCCGATTTTCAGTTTTTTAAATTTAATCCATATGCGAATTTTAGTGGGTTTCGAGGCGATTTTTCCACATTAGCGAAAAGGAAAGTGGTTTCATTCTTTCGACCTAAATTAGTGAATTTTGTTCTCTTTTCAATATAATTTCTTTGGATTTCGTGAAACGATGTTTGGATTTTTAGTGAATTATTTAATGTAAATTTTGCCGCTATTATTCGACATTAGTAAAAGGAATTTTTCTTAAAACTTTCAATTGTTGTTGACAGTTGTTGACATCGGTAAAAGAATTTCGGTTTCTAACTTTTAGCAAAAATAGTACAATTTGCTTTCCACGCTTTTATGAATTTTGCCAATTTCTAATGCGATATTCAATGTATTTTTTAGTTAGTTTGGGGGATTTTAGGTGTTTCGTATTGACTTTTCCTTATTCATGAACGATTTCCGATTACAATATTTTTGACTGAATATTAAATTTTTACAGCCATGACTTTTAAATATTCCGCGATTTTTAATATAATTTTCGATACGATTTTTAGCCATTTTTTTTAAGTTCCTTGGCGATTTTCTGCCATTTTGTTTAATGTAGTTATGTTTCGAATGCAAAGTTTTATCTTTTAATATGATTTTGGCGTTGCATGCCTACATTTTATAATTTATGAATGATTTCGATCATAACCCCCCCCCCCCCCACACCGCTCTGCCTTAATATTAATTTTTTAAGCATTGACTTCCAAATATTTAGATATTTTAATGCAATTTTCAATGTAATTTTTAGCCATTCTTCAAGATCCGTGGCGATTTTTTACATCCGGAAATCGATTTCGATTAAAAACTTTCTGGTTAATACGGTTGATTTCAATATGGTTAATATGGTTGATTTCAATTTTGGTTGATCACAATATTTTATATTATAACAGTGAATTTTTACCCTAGGAATTTTTTAATGCTTTACGACTATCATTACAATTTTCAGTGCAATTTTTGGGCTTTCTAAGTCTTTTTTTCATTTTAATATTTTTCAAAGGAATTCTATTTTAAATTTCTAGACTAATAAGAGTTTGGTTTCAAACTTTTATCCTTTACGGTAATCGTTTTGCTCACTTATTTTGATCTACAGCAATTTTTAATGCAGTATGCTTTTTGAGTTCACGGCGATTTTTTTCAGATACGGAAAAGGAATTTGGTTTTTAATTTCTTCTCTAATATGATATATTTTCTCCTGTGCGATTAAAGATTTTTATTGCGATTTTTTAGCAGTTTTTTCGTATTTCAATGCTTTTTATATTATCAAATTAATTAGATTTAAAACATTTATCCAAATAGAGTAAATTTTGAGTTCCGTGATTTTTGAAAAATTTGCCATTTTTAAAACGATGTTTACGTTTCTTCGCGACCCGCTTCGACTTTTTAGACGTTCAATTTTTGGCCGAATTTATTAAATTCTGATCTCTTTTCTTCAAAGTTTATTCGAATTTTGAAACACAATTTTTGAGCTTTGTTTTATATTTTTATGAGATTTTTAATGTTTTTTGCGATTTGTAAGATTTTTCCACATTAGTAAAAATAATGCAACTTCAATTTTCTAGCCCATCTCTTTCCAACGAAGTTTAGACGAAATTCGAGCAGCATTTAAAAAAAATTTTGAGGTTTTTATTATGACTTTTAAAGTTTTTTCGCAATTCTTGCTATTTTTTGATGAACCCGGGCAATGCCGGGCAGAACAGCTAGTTGTACAATAAATAAATAAAATAAGATAAAATAAATAAATTTAAATACCCTATAAACCTACAAAACTAAAACTTTCTACAAATCTAACAAATTATTTTTAGTTTTTGTAGTTAGAAAAATCTGTAGCTTTTACAAAAGATCTGCTAAAACTAGTAAATCTGCAGATCAGGAGCCTCAACGTCAGCTTTAAACATACATATATATATATATATTTAAATACACTTTGGGTAATATTCAACTTCTTGGAAACTATAATTTAAAATTTTCATAGTACTTAATTATTTATAAGAATAAAATAGGAATTAGAAGTTTTCAGCCTTCAAAAGCGGTAAATTAAAAATTTAGTTATGTTAGGATATTCTGAAATTTTCATGATCTATTATTTTTGTTTTTTTATTATAACATAGTAGATTTCTTCAGGGGGGTTCCCCCCCTGAACCCCCCCCCCCCCGTAGCCTCACTTAATTTAAATTTGCCATTTTCTAATAATTGTGCTAATGGTTATTGTATATCTTGCACTTCCTTATACATTTTGATTTATAAGGATAAGTAACAGTTTGGATAAATATTTTTCATTATCCTCATACTTCTACATACCTTCCAACCACAAACACCTAAATCTGATGTATCAGGAACTTTTGTAAGTGTAAACTCACAAGGAAGGTCTCTATACTTGGCATACTCAGAATTTTTTGTAAAAAATACTAATTAAACTACTCATGTAGATAATGAAGGATCAATAAAATTTAGCGGCGGAATTACAATAGAAATATGTAAAAAAATAAAATACTTTCGAATATTTGGCGTGAAAAGACCAGGTGGCGCGCGATTTGGCGAACAGCACTTTTCCCCACTAGAAGCAAACGATTTCAATGTAACTGAAAATTGTTTCTTAATAGATTTTTAAATGCATTTAAATTGTATTTAATGAATTTAACCATAAACAATGAGAGAATTTAATATTTTCTATACATATATACATATATGTTGTATTCCATATGTATATTGTTTATTGTTGTAGTTATTTAATTTACCTCTGGAAAAAATTATTCTCATAAATGAAAAATTCATATTGAGGAACAATAATTTCATAGATTCAAGCGTATTCAAAAATAAAAGTCAGCTGTTTCCATGGAAACAAAATCGAGTCGACAGTGTTCAATTGGACTTTGAGCTTGAAACAATTTTAGTTAATTGAAATTATGAATTTCGTTTTAAATCGCAAATATTGATGATTAAATTTGAATATAAATACATATAAATATCGATATAACAAATTTATACTTAAATCAAACTAAAACTGTCAAAACTAAAATTATATAAATTAAATTTATTTAAACAAGTTCAGCATGACACTTTTTTCCCTTTAAATGTGTTTGATGTGAAAAAGTATTTTTTGAAATTGCATTCTGTCGCCAACCGAGGATAAATCGCCAAAAAACGAAATTTTCATTAATTTTTTACGGACATTGCTATGAGGTTCCGCCGAAAATTTTTTTATAAACATATATAGCCTCATGAGAAGAACATTCTGTATTCTTTTCAGATTTTTCGGAGTATGCCCGTATGGAGACCTTCCTTGTCAGTAATCTAGAGTTTTACAATTTTGTTTCCGAAAAAAAATGTTTTGATTGCATTTTGTAGCAATTATAGCGGGACAGACAAACATACAGAAGAATAGACTAACAGATGAAAAACAATAAATTCGTGTCTTCAAAGTAAGCCTTCACTGAAGTTTCGGCAATGACGTTATTTTTCATGAGTTATTGATATCCATGTTTCTTGCATTTTTAACGACAACTATAAAATACCTGTTTTTGTTCAATTATGACATCAAATTTTACCAATTGAAATATTTGTTAAAAATATAATTATTTTTTATTTCTTTTACTTCTAATTATGCCCCCATTTTTGTCAGAAAAATTCTTACTAACGAAACAAATTTCCGTGTTTAATATTTAACAAAGTACTATTTTTATTTTTATTTTAATTCTGACGTCATATATATTTTTTCTTAGTTTAATTTTTCGAATGGAAATTGCTCAATTGAAACTTATTGCCGTTGAAAAATTATTTCATATTTTTTTTTTTTTTTGGCAACGATAAAGGAAATTGGTTAAATTTTATCTAAAAAATCGCTCTTGATTCTGTATGAAAAATAAGTAAATTTTGAATTATTAAGGAAAATATTTGAATAAAATTAATAAAACATAGCCTATATTCTTTTCTGGGCTATGTTATGTTTATCCGCAAAGATAAAAAAAACATTAATTAATTCATACGTTTTGACGTTGACTTTATTTAAATTTTCGTACACGCTTTCAAATTTATAGCATTAAAATATAATAAGGATTAGGATGAATGGTTGCTTAGCAACCATTCAGAGAAAATAAAGAAAATGAAATAAATACATTTTAAATAAGTAAATTTCTAAACCAAATTGGTTTATATTATTGGAACACATTTATAAAAAAATCTCCAAAATGTACACTAATAACTTTAAAAATCTAACAAATGCATAGCAAAATTTCAAAACAATACGAATAATTTAACTGGTAAATTTCAGTATCCATTTATCATTTAATTCCCGTAATGAAATGTATCATTTTTTCTCAAGGGGAAAAAAAATGAAAATCATTGGATTTGCCATAGAAAGGCATTATTGCGCAAAATAAAATATTCTATATTTTCCGAACGAATGAATCAAATCTAACAAAAAACTATACAGCTTAATCCCAGTACCTTATTAACATACCCACTTAATTTCAAGCCAATCGGATGTTTTTTTGGGTTAGTTATCGCGGAACAGACAGACTGACTGACTGACAGAAACCAAAAAATTTCGTGTCTCCAAAGTAAGCCTTCACTGACGTTTCGGCAATTATAACAATCTTGCTAAAATATTATGTGTAAACTGGATTGCAATTATATAAAAAAAATCTAGGCAACCCGGTTAGATTAATAATAAAAAAAATTAGTATTATTTTTCTACATTTATTTGATTTTCAGTTCAAGCGTCTTTTTTTTTTTTTTTTTTTTTTTTTTTTTTTTTTTTTTACATGCATTCTTGTTGTTGCTGTTACATAAAAAAATTCTAAGTATTCCATTTTCCCAGAAAAACTTAAGTAACTTTCCAATTTTTTTTTTTTTTTTTTTTTTTTTTTTTTTAATAGGGCTGGTAAAAATTTTACTTTTAAAACAGAATTCCGTTGTTAACAGGTGTTTTATTTACAGAGTATTTGTTGATAAAAATACTGTAAAACTTCTAAAAACAGAATCGCTATGCAAAAAAATTCTGTGTTAGACAGGTTTCCATATAAATAGGTAGATTTTAATGTATGAAGGGACTTCAAGAATTTTCTTACAGACATGTTCAGTCAACTGTTTTTATTAGATAGAAGGTTATCAAAGCCTGAGAACTAATGTACCTGCAGATTTTGTACATACTGATTTTGTAAGTAATGGGATAACTCTTGATAAAAATATCCGATTTGCTTCAATTTTTTTCTGGTTTCATTCTGATAAGCTGCGTTCTAGATTAATTTTAGGTATTCATTGATTAAGTATAAAAGGGCTAAAAGGGAGCCTAATTCTCTCTTAATCCAAATAAATGGATTTTTCAAGCAGAATTATCCTATTTGCTTCAATTTTGTATATCAGTTTATTCTGATTTAGCGCTTTCCCAAATAGATTTGAAAGTTCACTGGTTAAATATAAAGGGGGGAGAGACGGGGGATAATCATCCCTCAATTTTGATAAATGGGCTTTTCAAACAAAATTATACAATTTTTGATCTAATCTGATATAACAATTTATTCTGATAAGGCGCTTCTCTGATTAGACTTAGCTATTCGTTGATTAAATATAAAGGGGAAAACGGACGGCAGTAATCCCCCTTTAATTTATTTTTCGATAAGTATCTTTTTTTTTTTCGTTTTTTTTTTTTTTTTAATTAAAAGTATTACAGACAATTTGTATGAAATACTTGTGAATTCAATGCCGTCAATTTAATGGGGATTATTATTTTTTTATTACACTAAGTTTCACTCGTCGTAGATTAAGTAATAATACTAAAAAAAATCATAGAGCCTGTGCATTATGCAAAATTGGGGCTTTTGATGCTCCGCCCTTTGTGGTTAAATGGGGCAAGTCTTGAAGATCCTAAAAACGGGACATCTAACAATACTAATCACACCGAATTGATTTACAATGTTTGAGTAAGAACTGCTAGATTTTCACAACAGTATTTTTTGTTACTTAATCTATCTCCATTTGTAAATATTTTTCAGAGCTACAACTACCGTTTTATTAAATCAGTTACACGAAAAAAAAAATTATTTAAGTTTCATTATATAGTTATATATAAAGTTCATCATATTATTACTGTTGCATTTTTAAAAAAATATATATCCCCAGATATTAAGGAAGATAATTATTGAAGTGGATCAATTTTTAAGGCATAATTTGGCATTTAAAGTGTTAGAATAGATTATTAAATACAAATAATGTTTTGAATTTTTTAAAACTTTACTTTAGTAAGTGTATATTATTTTGTGTATTACAAAACAAATAACATTTATCAGGTTTACAAGCAACATGAAAAAATATTACTTACACATTTTTAAGGGACTTATCTGGAGGGAAAAAAACAAAGAGGAATCCCATGTTATCCTGTGGCAAAATTACATATTCTTCTTGTTCATTCAAATTTGAAAATTTCAAAAATATTTTTTTCTAGCACATAGACAGGAAATTTCTTTATCCCTATTTAAGCTCCAAATTCCTATATCTTTTTCCAGTTATAAGTTACAAACTATTTCAGAATACTTTTTTTTTTTTTTTTTTTTTTTTTTTTTTTTTTATTTTTCAAACGTTTTGAAATTTTAGTACAAATTTTAAAATACTCACGATTATTTTTAAAGTATTTTAAGCTTACAGTTCAATAAAGAACCTTACTATTTAGTTGTTGAAAAAAGAATTGTAAAAATTTTCAAATTTGAATGAACAAGAAGCATAAATATTTTAACCATAAGGATAACATAAGATTCCTCTTTGTTGCTTCTCTATAAAATAAGTTTGATAATTTAATTTGTGCATCGAGTTTTGTTTAATGCTTCTGTCCTTGCTATCGAAGACATTCGCGAGCTAATGCTATTTTCTAGTAACTGGTTTTCGATTCGATTTTTTTTTTCCATATATATATAGCTGAGGTCCCTCTCCACATCTTTTTTACTCTTTCGATTTTGGTTGCAGAAATTTTTTATGAAGTTAGTTTCACTTTCAAAACCGGTTTCGAAAATGAAAGTGTCTTTTAAAAAATATCTAAAACCAAAATCGAAAAAGTAAAAAAGGAGCGATGTGAAAGGGGATCTCAACTATCGAATGCAAAACTAATTATTTAAAACTGTAAAAATTCCAACGAATTATTAAAAAATAACCTCTTCATAGGAATAGCATTAATTTGCGGGTGTCTTCGCTGGCAGAGACAGGAGCCTTAAGCGTGTGTATTAATCTTAACAATTATGCTAAATAATTATTAAATATATTTGTGTTCAAATAATTATACTTAACATAATAGGATATTTTAAAAACACATTCTCTTTCCTTCATTTAATATTTTTCTTTCTTTTGTTTTCATGCAGGAAAGGAATAAGCGATATACCAGAGGTGGTTACCGATTTTATGAAGTGCCGAGGAATATCCACGATTTCAAACCTGAAGAATTGGCTGAAATACCGCGCGTAAGTTCCCCCTTTCTTTTTCTCGTAATCACAGTGACATTGTTAATTTTCTTAATGTACCGAAGAAACTGGCTACACTGTAAAAAATGTCAGATGTTTTTGAATGTATAAAAATGTACTGTAATCAAAAACGAAAATATGCTGTGACCTCCTCTAACTCACCTAAGGTTTCGAAAACCGTTCCTTTACCTTTAAAAATTTCAGAAAACTATTTGCTTTCGAAATTCAAAGAAGAATTTATAAAAATTTATTTTTATTAACTGCCCGTCTTTTTCGGAAACGTTTCTAAGCAGCTTTTACGGTACAATAATCCACTTTTCTCAAATCAAAATATCACTTTTTTGGATATTACCAATTCTCAAGTAAACATTTTCAGCTGCATAACTGATTTTGTGCATGCAATTTTAGCAAAATAATGTTAATTTTCATATTAATTATGTTAATACTGTTAATATTGTATGTTTGTCTATTAAACATGCTCTCTGAATATCAAAATATTTTCGTATGAATTGGTAATATCCGAAAAAGTGATATTTTGATTTGAGAAAAGTGATTATTGTACTGTAATAACTACTTAGAAACGTTTCCGAAAAGGACGGGCAGCTAATAAAAATTAATTTTTATAAATTCTTCTTTAAATTTCGAAAACAAATAGTTTTTTGAAATTTTTAAAGGTAAAGGAACGTTTTTCGAAACCTTAGGTGAGTTAGAAGAGGTCACAGCATATTTTCGTTTTTGATTACAGTACATTTTTAAACATTCAGAAACATCTGACTTACAGTGTATCGCACATAGAAAAGTTAAACATCAGAAATGTGCGACGAACTCTCTTTTGTGCAGACTGATGAAATGCAGGGAATGACAATGAAGAAACTTCACAGCTAAAAGAACAGTGTAAAACAAATTAATGATTTTATTTTTATTATTTCATTTAAAAGTTTTTTTTTAATTAAATAGAACAAAAGTCAATTTGTCATTTATAGTAAAGTATACTAATTTCACGTTTAACCTGTCACGCTCTGTGACGTACGCGGCGCACGTCATACGATTTTTGTTGCAGGCTGTTTTTAAAGGGGATATTTTTACCTTTGAGATCAGTACGGAAGTAAAAATATCCGTACATAAAAAAAAATTCGATACCAACAATATTCGCATACACGGCAGATTTTTAATGTTTTTCAGCCTGGCGAAGAGAAGGTCGATAACTAATGAAAATAATTAGAAAAATATATAAGAAAATTTCTCCAAGAATGAAATCTGTAGACAAAATAGATTTCTATTTTTTTTTTTTCTAGCTCCTATGCAGGGAATTTTCAGTTATGTTATTTATGTTACTTATGTTATTTATTTTGTTTATGTCACTTTACACTCTTAAAACGAAAGAGCTAATTTGGCTTCTCATGAAAGAGCTGTAATTTTTTCGATCATAAAAGCGTAGTTTTTCAAACGATTGAATCTTCTTGATTTCAATTGATTATTTAAATAGCCCAATTTCATTTAAATTGGTTAAAAACAGCTCGTAAACTCGAGTTATTTCAACTCTTTTCGAGAAGCTGCCTTTCAAAACGAGAGGTGAGTGGATTTCAGCTCAACTTGAGTAATTTATTGGCTGACTTTTTAAGAGAGTATGTTATTTATTGTGATAGAGCATCGTCCTGAGTATAGCCTTTTTCCTTCAGATTACATGCTGAAAGCATGAAATTTAGTAAAATATTACCTTGAAAATACATCTTTAAAGAATATATGATAGTTTATTATCGTCAATCTTTTGGCGAAATTTGCATCAATTTGAATTCAAGCTCCTTTATGGGCAACGATCCATGGCCATATAATGTGCGCAAAAATTTAAATATACAATAACAGTAATTTGCTATAAAGATAAGATAGCTGAAAGATTTGAAAGCTGTAAAATAATAATATATCGAATTCCTGTCTTAACTTAATACTTGAAAGCTTCGATGCTACTCAACTTTTTTTTACATGATCTGAAAATATTTCAGATTAAATTTGGAAGTCTTATTCAGCAACAACTATATTACGTTAGCAACAATTATGCTACGAAAAATGCAAAAGAAACGAAAAGCTTGATTAGTAATTGTTTATCAACTAAATAGAACTATAGTCCTTGTAATAAATTATAGTTAAAACTTCAATTATCCGAAACTATTTTTTTCTTTGGATTCTCGAAATATTCGTACTGATGAAAGGTGCATAAAAATTTTTAAACTTTTTTAGTTTTAGGAGCAAATACAAAAGACATTTAAAAAAATAAATTTTGCATAAAAAAGGAAGTTGATCGGATAATTAGTTACTGTGATTTTTGTAATCCTATTTTCAACACCCTTCGATTTTTCATGACCCTGTATTTCATTCAAATTTCAATTCAAAGATATATTTTAATTGGAAATGAACGTTTAATCTGACTCAGTAAATTATTACTTAATATGATAATCATTTTTGGAGTTATAACGATGTTTCTTTTACGCAATTCTGTAATACTTTATTCTCCTGTCAACCTATAAACTATCGCCAAACTATAAGATTCAATGACAATAATGGCTTATCCTAAATGTCACATTCACTTGATATTAAACAAGTTACGTGTGTGTGTTACGTCATCGGGTGATTTTTAATTCAATGTTTTATTTGTAATCTATATTATAAAGGCCAAACGTATCTGTGCGTAACGCATATGTCATTTTGTGAATGGCAATACTTTCGCATGCAATTCGGTTTCGCAATTTTAAGTACTACAAATTTTATACTTCTAAATATCGCAAGTTTTCAATTTTTACACCATCGTATTGAGAAAAAAATGTACTTTCAAATGCAATTTGTTTGAAAGCTGTATCTCAATTTATTTATGAGTTATTAATTTTTTTATAGTTTTTAATACGAATTTTATAATTGTGGCATCAGAAATACGCCATTTTCTCTTAAAATTGATAAAAACTGAAATAAAAATATCATGTCAAAAGAAATCGTCTGATATAAAATCCGATGAATTTTGGTTTTATTGCGTTTATATTCACCAATTAAATGTTTTTTTAGTTTATTGCAAACTTAATTTACAAAGGATACAACACTTTCCCTTTACAAAAATGTATTTTAAATAATATTCGAGTGACTTAACCGCATTTACTCAGTTCGTATCAGAAAGCTGAACGAGTGTATGTAATAATATTTTCCAAATTAAAAAAAAAAAATTACAAATGAATGATTTCTGATAAAACATGGAGCTATTATAAATAAAGAAGTGAAGATTTGTGAATCATCTGATTTCCAATTTGTTTCGCAGAGTGTCTTGAATATTGTTTTTGCTACGTTTGTGTTACATTCCGTTCTAATGACGTCATATGCATATTTTTTTTTTATAGATGTTTAAGACTGGATCCGTAAAAATGGAATGTTTTTAGCGGATGCAAATAACGTCTTTGTATATATATAAAAAAAGGAAGTGATTTTAAAATTATCAAATTAAAATACTATGGGAAGTGCGTTTGCAAATTTTGAGACGATGAAAATTATGACGGTTTTAGATTTCACCTGGGAATTCTATGATCATGTCAATTTGGAATTATTTTTTTCATTCGCTTTATACCAAACTTAAGAGCCTCAATTGATAATTTTATCATAATAGCTGATCTTTGATATACTTTACTTATTACATATGCGATTAATGTTTAATTTTAATAATTTGGACACCTGAGTTTTACAAAAATAGTTTTTTTTTTTTTTTTTTTTTTTTTTTTTTTTTTGCTTAAAATAATATTTGTTTGAAAAGTTAGACTGACCAATCTAAGATGTATTTTTTAATGTAGCTAATTTTGTGGGTTTATTATAAATCAATGAAACAGTTCTTTCCTAAACATTTTCTTTCGTCGAAATTCGACGGGTTCCACCTCGTTTTATTAATTAACAAATTTAGTTATTTATTTCTCGTTATTCAAAATAAAAATTATGCCAATTCTATAATTTACAAGTAATTTGGCGATGCATTTTATAAATAGTTTGTACATATTTTATTTTCATATTTTATAATATGCATATCTATTATGATTAAGCATTACAATGGCCCCCAAAGCAAGTTTTCCATTATGCGCTAGTGTTTCTTCTTCTTTATTTAGAAGCTTTCCTAATTATATAAATACATGGTACCTGTAGTCGCCATCTGGTCCGTTCGTCTGTCTGTCTAATCATCTGCCCTCCGCATATAGCAGTGTAAAAACTACTCAACCGAATGGTTTGAAATCCAGCTCTATATAATATATTTAACCGTTTCAGAATTTTACCGAGTCATATCAAGTGTTATGAAAATCGAATCAAAGCTTAAAAAGATATTAATAAAAGTTTTCTTCATTTTATTAAATCCGATAACCCGTAAATGGTTTGCTGATATCCCATGACAGATTATTCTAGTTTTTCATTGTGATTACCTCTATTGAGATATAAAAATGGTGATCTATTTCCCTCTTACTAATTAAATAAGGTACCCTGGGGTAATAACGCCACGTTAAGGTTCTGCCAATTTTCACGGCTCAGTTTTAGATTGTATTTTTCAAACAAATATATGATTTGATACAGCAACTCATTGACTATCTATATAAAAAAAAATAATTTAACAGATATGTATTCATAAAATGTAATGGCGTGATTTCTTCACCAATGCTATTTGGCGTTATTACCCACCTATATGGGTAATAACGTCATGCAAACAAAACTATGAAATAAGATGGAATAATTGCATGTAGATTGCCCAATTCTAAGAATACAAACTCTAAAAACTTAGAAATTGACAAATTGCATTCTAAGCTATTGAAAATATTCAATTTTTTGTGAAAGTGTAAGAAAAATAAATGTGTGTGTGTGTTGGGGGGGGGGGGAGGATGAGGCAAAAGAATATCAGCCCGTGAGCTTCTTTTTGCTTAAAAAGGACCGCTTAAATAGAATTATTAGAAAAATTGCACAGTTTTAACTATGTTTATTTGAATCAGTATATTTAGGATGTAGCTCGGCCACTGTAGGGAATCAACCGGGGTATTAATGCCAAGGATTGGCGTTATTACCCCGTTATAGTTATTGCGCTGTACATTTTAAATTACAAATTATCTCCAGAAAATATAAAAATCTTCAACAACATTTTGAAAGTCCATGAAATGTACTACAAATTTATGAAAATTAACAAAGTATTTCCGGAAAAAAATATATATATAGTCTTCACATCACAAAACCTATCTCGCAAATTTTAGATCAAGCGTTAATTTTAGTTGCTTGTAAAAACAATAAGACCTAAAAATGAAGCAAATTAACTTGAAGCTGTTTTTTGCGATATATATGACTCAAAACCCTTCTGCGCAGAGCACATAGGTGTCATTTACCGGATTATTTCATAATTATGCATAATATTAGCACTTGGCGTTATTACCCCGCATGGCGTTATTACACCAGACCACCTTATATTTCGTTAATAGACCAGGAAGTGGTAGTGACAGCACAGACATTCACCTCACAAAGTTCACGGATGAAAATCTAGCATTACTTAAATCTCGATTCACATATTAAAACTCAACTGGTCTGCGAAGTCATATCTTGGTGAAAAACACCTAAAAAGTTGACTTATAGGTTTACCATTGTACTTTCCTGTTTCCAATCTTCCATGTTTTCATATTTTCGGGCGCAGGAAAGCACAATAGTAAACCTATGAGTTTTTAGGTATTTTCCACCAAGGTATGACTTTGCAGACCAATTGCGTTATAATATCCGAATTGAGATTTAACTAATTCTAGATTATTATCCGTGAACTTGATGAGGTGATTATCTGTGCTGACGCCTCCCGGTCTATAATTAATAAATTTTGTGTGTCATGCATTTTTGCATAAGCGGGCAACCGCTATCTCTCCAAGATCTGAGTATTTATGTAGCTTGTTATAATACGAACGCACCTCATTTACTACGTATAACATTTAATTTCCGGTTTGTTTTTGGTCGACAGCGTTTTCTTTTATTTGTAAATTTTACTTGATTTAGAACTATTTCGTTTTTCTGAATTTCGTTCTTCTGAAAGGGGGTAAGGGACACATTTTAAAACAATTTTTATTTGTTGCGGTATAATTTTGAAATGTTTTGTAAGGGTTAACCAAATTACTTAAAAAAAAAAAAAAATCACATGATAAAATTTCTCATAATTTTACTAAAATTTTTTAATTTAAAATTATTAAAAAAGTGGGGTAATTTAACACGTTGGTTGCCGCTTACGTGAAGATGTGATGATAGTTAATGCCGCACTGTAGAAGTGGGGTTTTCCCAGAAGCCGATTTATTTTTTATGGCAAAGAATCAGTGAAAGATTTTTCTGCGCCAGCGCGTGACTCGCTGTTGAGACATCACCCAACATCACGCGCTGGAGCGTGAGTGGTCCCTTAACGTTGGCGCCATATCACTCGCTGGCACGTGATCGGCAGCGAATGTGTTAAAATCGTTATAACTGTGAATATTATTTGTAGAATTTATTTTTTTTTCAATTAAATAAACAGAAATATATTAGCTTTAATTTTGTTTCAGCAGTTTAAAAAATATTAATTTAAATAAAATTAAAAAATATTTAAAGTAATTTTTTTTAAAGTAATTTTTTTTTAAAGTAATTTTTTTTTAAATCATATTTACAAAAGTAAATAATTTTTTCAAAATTGCTGGATAAAAATTAAAATAAAAAAATTGAAAAAAGAAATGTTACAAGTTTGACTGTTTATCTTTAATGATTATAACAATAATTTATACCAATTTAAATAAGAGAAATGGCGACAAAATCCACCAAGAAGAAAAACACATTTTCACTTTATGAAAACAAACGAAAACTAAACATTTAATAATTCCTGTTCCAATCAAGATATAAACAGAATTTAAACTCCATTTTAAGCGGAAAAAAATGAAAGAAAATTTTAATGCAGTAAAATATTTTTTAATCATATTTTCAAAAGTTTTTTTTCTAATTTTCTGAATCAAAATTAAAATAAAAAAAATTGAAAAAGACATATTCCAGGTTTGAAATATTTATCTTTAACGGTTCTTAATTTATAACAATTTAAATTGGAAAAAATGGTTTAAAAAACCTATCATGAAAATAATAATAATAATAATTGTACATTTTCGCAGGAAGTCGTTTCCATAATAACCATTACTTAGAAGCTAGATTTCGAAAAAAAAAAAAAAAAAAAAAAAAAAAAAGAAAAAAAGAAAGAAAAGAAAAAAAAAAGAAAAGAAAAACTAAAACTAAAAATTTAATATTTTCTTTTCCAATTAAGATAGAAACATATAGTCTAAGAGCTAGCAACGTTTTCGTCACCTGATTTTATCAAGGCTCATTTTTTAATATGTTTTTATATTTTATCATAGAATACGTTTGCTACCGGTCTGGCAGTCGGGTGACGTTGCGTTTACCTGTGGCAGAGGAGGTTGTGCAGGTCAAAAAGCTTCAAAATCACGTCATTTTATCAAGGCCTATTTTTAATATGTTTTTCCCTTTTATGGTAGAATACATTTGCAAGCGGTCTGGTAGTCGGGTGACGTTGCGTTTACCTGTGGCAGAAGGGGTTATGCAGGTCAAAAAACTTCAAAAATCCGCCCTTTTATAAAGGCTCATTTTCTTATATGTTTTTATCAAGCTTAAAAATTAAAAGATATTACTCTTTGGACAGCAGACAACCTATAATTAATTTTCCAGACACCAATTCGGTTGCAAAGTTAATGCCAGACGGATTTAAATATGGCAACAAAAGTGCCTGTTCCTGGAGTAGTTTATAATCTAAAAATTTTAAGACCTCTTTCCGTCATTTTATCAAGCTTAAAAATTACAAGATATTACTCTTTGGATAGCAGACAACCTATAATTAATTTGCCAGACACAAATTCGGTTGCAAAGTTAATGCCAGATGGCTATAATATGGCAACGAAAGTGCCTGTTCCTGGAGTGGTTTATAATCTAAAAATTATAAGACCTCTTTACGTCATTTTATCAAGCTTAAAAATTACAAGATATTACTCTTTGGATAACAGACAACCTACAATTAACTTGCCAGACACAAATTCTGTTGCAAATTTAATGCCAGATGGCTTTAAATATGGCAACGAAAGTGCCTGTTCCAAGAGTGGTTTATAATTTAAAAATTATAAGACCTCTTTACGTCATTTTATCAAGCTTAAAAATTACAAGATATTACTCTTTGGATAGCAGACAACCTATAATTAATTTGCCAGACACAAATTAGGTTGCAAAGTTCATGCCAGATGGCTTTAAATATGGCAACGAAAGTGTCTGTTCCAAGAGTGGTTTATAATTTAAATTTTATAAGACCTCTTTACGTCATTTTATCAAGCTTAAAAATTTAAAGATATTACTCTTTGGATAGAAGACAACCTATAATTAATTTGCCAACACAAATTCGGTTGAAAAATAAATGCCAGGCGGCTTTAAATATGGCAACGAAAGTGCCTGTTCCAAGAGTTGTTTATAATTTAAAAATTATAAGACCTCTTTACGTCATTTTATCAAGCTTAAAAATTACAAGATATTACTCTATGGATAGCAGACAACCTATAATCAATTTGCCAGACACAAATTCGGTTGCATTCGGCAAATTCGGCAAATTTTTTTCAATATAAAGTTTACTTGTAAAAAGCTCTTGTTTATCAAAGTATAAGTTTCTTTTATTAAATATTAGGGTGGATGCCCCAGTTTTGGCCACACTGGAATTTATCATTGTGCGCGCGGCAGCGCGCAACAATAATATGATTGAGCGGTAATGCTTAAGCATAGGAAAGCGCAAAAACACGGATTTTTCAATTTTTCTTTTTGCAATAACTAACTAAATACTTATCCAATTTTGATGATTTTTTTTTTTAAATGTTCGTCTGACCAAGAAGCACAACATAGCACAAAAATTATTTTCTTTTTCTTATGGAATACTGTAGGTGTACTGTAGAGTATTCTGAAAATCGGACAAAAATTTTGTGTCACAGCACTTTTCTCGAAAACTACTAAAGATAAAAACTTAATTTTTTTTTTAAACAAAAGACAAATTTTTTATCCCGGGGTAGTCATCGAGAAAACGTTATTTCGCTGGGCGGTTTTTCTGAAATTGCGTATTTTCCAAACTTGGTATAAATGGGTATATCTAACGTTCTATTGCAGATAAAATGTTGCGGTAAAGTTTATTTTAAAGATTTTGCGATGCTAATTAATCCTGCAAAAATTCATAGCTTTACGTTAAACAGTTTTTTTACAAGATGAAATAAAAGAATGGCAGTCATCAATCTAAGGTACTTGTGATCATCGGAGAGAAAAACCAGTTACACCATTCGATTAAGCATAAAAAAATACAGAATGCTTTTTTTTCTCTTATTTTTAACTTAATTTTTTAACGAATTATGAATTTTTTTGAAATTTTGACATGCTGATTTTTGTTATTTTTTAACACTAGAACGCCCGGATGGAGTCGATTCGACTCCAATCGTGTAACTAAATTTCAATTCGAACCAGAAAAATTTTCTTGAAATAATTTAAATCTTATCCACGCAAATTTACGTTAAATAAATCAATTAAATAATTTTGAATAAAAATTCTGGTGAGAAATATTATTTTCAAACTTGAGTAGAATTTCTGGGCGTTCTAATGTTAATGAATCATTTACTGAATAATTATGCACGGTGTCTAGCCCTGGTGGCTGTTAAATTGGATTTTTAATTTTAAATTAGGCAATTTTTTGCACCATACCAAATTTATATTTTATCCATTTTTTTCATTTATTTATATTTTGTTTTTAGCACAATGGCATCAATGGCAAAAATGCCTGGCATACCTGTCAAATATTGGGGCCCTGTACTTTAACAAAGTGTATTTACTATAAGTATATACCGTATTTATTCTAATAGAATGCGCCCTCTAATAGAGCGCATCTTCTAATAAAGTGCGCACCTTGGTGCTGATTGAAAAAATAAATATACGGAAACGATATAGTAGGTAAGTAGAAAACGATTACTTAAATGCATTATCGAGGATTCTCATCGATCAAAATAGAGATATTCTATCAAAGCGATGGAGTGGCGATGCAGCAAAAGTTTCAAATTTTGAACAATGTACCACTCCTGTAAACTATAGCGCCAAGGATATGCACACTGTTAAAAATCTGCTGCATTTTGCTGCAACGCACTCCCCTGCTTGTATAGAAAACGGTTACTTGGCCGTGAAATGGCGCTTTCTCATTGGTTGGAATCATTGTAAACGCGGCAGCGCGCAACAATAATATGATTGAGCGATAATGCTTAAGCATAGGAAACCGCAAAAACACGGATTTTTCAATTTTTCTTTTTGCAATAACTAACTAAATACTTATCCAATTTTGATGATTTTTTTTAAATGTTCGTCTGACCAAGAAGCACAACATAGCACAAAAATTATTATTATTATTTTTTTTTTATGGCATACTGTAGATGTACTGTAGAGTATTCTGAAAATCGGACAAAAATTTTGTGTCACAGCACTTTTCTCGAAAACTACTAAAGATAAAAACTTAATTTTTCTTTTAAACAAAAGACAAATTTTTTATCCCGGGAACATTTTTTATTTCTATATATAAAATACAAAACAAGTTGTGCAGTATCCCAGTGGAATATGGAAAAATAGAAGGACTAGTGAAAAATGCTCCAAGGAGCAGTGCAAAAGCAGAATATGATTTTAATTGAGCATTAAAAAGTAATGGACAAGAACTTCTGTTAATTACTGAGCATGAGGAAGGATAAGGGATCCCTTCTTGGCTACAACTCACTTCAATGCCAACTTTGAAAAAATCATATTTGCGCTTTTTCCGTGAAAAAAAATCAGTCGCAGTTACTATAAAAATGTATAGTGTAAAGACGTAACCATTAAAGATGCAGCTTAATTAGACATAAATGTAAAGGAAGGCGACATAATGCCAGATACCTAGTTCCTGCAGGTATCACATTCATGCACTGCCACCAAGCATACCCTAAGTGTATAATTGCACAGAAAATTGATTTGTAGTATAGTGCAGAGTGAACAGTGCAGTTAACATCAGAGATGTAGTACAGGCTATACGCCGTACACCTTGTGGACTTTTTAATAGAACACCATATACCCTCTGTTTTTCAAGAAAGCTTATAGTATACACATTCTAGAATATCCCTCTGCTTAGAGCATATATCTTATGTTATTTTTATGACTACACCCCTGGTTAACATCTAAAGCACGGTGGAAAATTCTACTAAAGAACCGCAAATTTCTTTTGTATGGAAAAAGCGCAACTATGATTTTTTCAAAGTTGGCATTGAAGTGAGTTGTAGCCAAGAAGGGATCCCTTATCCTTCCTCATGCTCAGTAATTAACAGAAGCACTTGTCCATTACTTTTTAATGCTCAATTAAAATCATATTCTGCTTTTGCACTGCTCCTTGGAGCATTTTTTACTAGTTTGTTTAATATTCAAGCTGTAAGTTGATGTTGATAAATTATATGAATTCTTACACTTTAACCTTTCTCCGGGTGCACAAATTTTCATCACATGCAAAGGCTTCTCGGTAAGACTTTTAAAAAATGCAACTTTCGTCAATCAAGCACAAAGTATCACAAATTTACTCAATCAGGCTCTGAAAAAGTGTCTTGCAAAAAATCAGGTGCAGAAAAATAGTGAATCTAATCAATAAGACTCGGAAAAATCCAGGGTTGCAAATTCGGTACAATGACTTTTAAAGAGGTCTTATAATTTGTTGAATTATAAACCGCTCTTGCAACAGGCACTTTCGTTGCCATATTTAAAGCAGTTTAGCATTAACTTTGCAACCGAGTTTGTGTCTGGCAAGTTAATTGTAGGTTGTCCTCTATCCAAAGAGTAATATCTTGTAATTTTTAAGCTTGATAAAATGACGTAAAGAGGTCTTATAAAATTTAAATTATAAACCACTCGTGGAACAGGCACTTTTGTTGCCATATTTAAAGCCGTCTGAGATTAACTTTGCAACCGAATTTGTGTCTGGAAAATTAATTATAGGTTGTCTGCTATCCAAAGAGCAATAGCTTGCAATTTTTAAGCTTGATAAAATGACGTAAAGAGGTCTTATAATTTTTTGAAATATGAACAACTCTTGGAACAGGCACTTTCGTTGAAATATTTAAGGCCCCTGTCCTCGGTCGAGGAAACGCTCGCGAGCTAATGCTATTCCTATGGGGAAGCATTTTTCTAATAACTCTTTCGCATTTTGACATTTTTGAATAATTTTTTTTGCATTGGATAGATGAGGTGCATGCCGAATGCGCACCTTTTTTACTTTTTCGATTTTGGTTGCAGATATTTTTTACAAAGTTAGTTTCACTTTCAAAACCGGTTTCAAAACTGAAAGTGCTTTTTAAAAATATATCTGCAACCAAAATCGGAAAAGTAAAAAAGGTGCGCATTCGGCATGCACCTCAGCTATCCAATGCAAAAAAAATTATTCAAAAATGTCAAAATGCGAAAGAGTTATTAGAAAAATGCTTCCCCATAGGAATAGCATTAGCTCGCGAGCGTTTCCTTGACCGAGGACAGGGAGCCGTCTGGCATTAACTTTGCAACCAAATTTGTGTCTGGCAAATTAATTATAGGTTGTCTGCTATCCAATGTGTAATATTTTGCAATTTTTAAGCTTGATAAAATGACGTAAAGAGGTTTTATAATTTTTTGAAATATAAACAACTCTTTGAACAGGCACTTTCGTTGCCATATTTAAAGCCGCCTGGCATTAACTTTGCAACCGAATTTGTGTCTGGCAAATTAATTATAGGTGGTTTGCTATCCAAAGAATAATATCTTTAAATTTTTAAGCTTGAAAAAATGACGTAAAGATTTCTTATAAAATTTAAATTATAAATCACCCTTGGAACAGACATTTTCGTTGCCATATTTAAAGCCGTCTGGCATTAACTTTGCAACCGAATTTGTGTCTGGCAAATTGATTATAGGTTGTCTGCTATCCAAAGAATAATATCTTGTAATTTTTAAGCTTTATAAAATGATGTAAAGAGGTCTTATAATTTTTAAATTATAAACCGCCCTTGGAACAGGCACTTTCGTTGTCATATTTAAAGCCATCTGGCGTTAACTTTGCAACCGAATTTGTGTCTGGCAAATTGATTATAGGTTGTCTGCTATCCAAAGTGCAATATCTTGTAATTTTTAAGCTTGATAAAAGGATGTAAAGAGGTCTTATAATTTTTAAATTATAAACCGCCCTTGGAACAGGCACTTTCGTTGTCATATTTAAAGCCGTCTGGCAATAACTTTGCAACCGAATTTGTGTCTGGCAAATTAATTATAGGTTGCCTGCTAACCAAAGAGTAATATCTTGTAATTTTTAAGCTTGATAAAATGACGTAAAGAGGTCTTATAAAATTTAAATTATAAACCACTCTTTGAACAGGCATTTTCGTTGCCATATTTAAAGCCGTCTGGCATTAACTTTGCAACCGAATTTGGTCTGGAAAATTAATTATAGGTTGTCTGCTGTCCAAAGGATAATATCTTTTAATTTTTAAGCTTGATAAAAACATATAAGAAAATGAGCCTTTATAAAATGGCAGATTTTTGAAGTTTTTTGACCTGCATAACCCCTTCTGCCACAGGTAAACGCAACGTCTGCCGACCGCCAGACCGCTTGCAAACGTATTCTATCATAAAAGGGAAAAACATATTAAAAATGGGCCTTGATAAAATGACGTGATTTTGAAGCTTTTTGACCTGCACAACCCCTTCTGCCACATGTAAACGCAACGTCTCCTGACTGCCAGACTGCTTGCAAACGTATTCTACCATAAAAGGGAAAAACATATTAAAAAATGAGCCTTGATAAAATGACGTGATTTTTGACGTTACTAGCTCTTAGACTAATAATTTAAATATCATTTTAAGCATAAAAAAACAAAGAAAAGCTTAAGGCCCCTGTCCTCGCTCGAGGAAACGCTCGCAAGCCAATGCTATTCCTATGGGGAAGCATTTTTCTAATAACTCTTTCGCATTTTGACATTTTTGAATATTTTTTTTTTTTTTTTTTTTTTTTTTTTTTTTTTTTTTGCATTGGATAGTTGAAATTCATGCCGACAGCGCACCTTTTTCACTTTTTCGATTTTGGTTGCAGATATTTTTTACAAAATTAGTTTCACTGTTAAAACCGGTTTCGAAACTGAAAGTGCTTTTTAAAAAATACGTTTGCAACCAAAATCGAAAAAGTAAAAAAGGTGCGCAATCGGCATGCATTTCAGCTATCCAAATGCAAAAAAAAAAAATGATTCAGAAATGTCAAAATGCGAAAGTTTTATTAGAAAAATGCTTCCCCATAGGAATAGCATTAGCTCGCGAGCGTTTTCTCGAGCGAAGACAGGGGCCTTAATGCAATAAAATATTTTTAGAAAATTTGAGAATTTTTGTGTCCCAAACCTCCTTAAATATACGAAGATTATGATTAAAATTTCTCTTTTTATTTCAGGACCCTGAATGGAAACGCAAATATCATTGCAACGGTGTCCGATATCTGGATCTTGAAATGGACCAAAGGGATGCAGACGATACATCGGAGTATCGGCAACAAACCAAAAAGGTCAGAACAAATATTAGTTTCTTATCACTATATAAATTAAGTTGAAACCATATTGAAAATTTAAGTAAAATTTTGTTGAAAAATGAATTGCGAAATTCCATCAAGACACATGAATCAATTGAAGTTTAGTAAAAAAAGTATAAAAAGTTACATTAGAAAAAGACATAAGGGGCTGTCCATAAATGTTGTCACACTTTTTGTCAATATTTTGATCCCCCCACCTCTCCCCTTTGTCACAAAATGTCACACTTCACTATCCCCCTGTTGCGCCCTCCCTTGTCACATGTCACGTTATATTACGCATACGTATACTTGAGTTCAGAAACAAAGCACTACTTTATAGGTCATGTCAAATTTTATTTTTTAAATGTGATATTGTCTATGTGCTTTAATGACATTTGTGAACATAACAATAAAAATGATTACCAGTATAGTATACTTATTTTGTACGAAATCACTTTAAGATTTATAACAGAAAACATAATTAATATACGATCGTAATAAAATATTAATATGAAAAAACAGCTGAAAACAGTAGAATTTTTTTTAATTTGAAATGGAATTTAATTTGTTTGGCTTTAAATTTTATATTTATTTTATGAGCATAAAATAATTTAATTTCGAAATAATTTCAAAATTTAATCTCGTGATTTTTAATGCTATATTATTTTAATCAAAATGTGTAATGTCACATTTGTTCTTACTCCCTCCCATCCTCTTGTCACAAACTGTAACGATTTCACGAGCCCCCTCTCCCCCCTCCGATCGTGACGTCATTTGTGGGTAGCCCCTAAAAGAACTCCATAAACCTGGAAGGATAAAAACTGTCTATTTTGACAGTAGTAAAATTGCGTATTTAAAAAAAGAAGAATCTATTTTTTAACAAACAATTATATATATATATATATATATATACAGAGTGTTTCGCTACCAGACCGACAAACTTTGAGGGATGATAGTAGACACGAAGACAAACATTATTAAATAGGAAACCATGGGGCGCAAACGTCTTCTGTAGGAGTTAGGGGCCATTAAAAATTAAGGTCCGAAATTTCAAACGATGATAAAAAACGGAAAAAAGGATCGATTCGTTTGAGGTTTTTACTAAAATCATTCTTTATAACACGATTTTTTTTTTTTTTTATTTAAAGGTTACGTTCCAAAATTGTCAATAGAGGGCGCTTTAGACTTTAGAATAACGAACAGCTACTTTTTACCGTTATTTTGTGCATGGGGTTGAAATTATTCTAAAGTTTAGACTTTAACATAAATTTTAAGCTCAAAATCGGAAACATTGGGATTGTGTAACTAGCGAAAATTAAACTGTGAACAGAGGGGGTAATTTTAAACACTCATAAATATTGGACAAGCAAATCGATTTTGTTGCAGTTTGCGTGTAAGTCATTAATTTGGTAATTATTTTATTCAAAATGACGTACAGCTTTGGTGCCCTCATTTTTTGATTGAGGGTGCTTCCGACACATCTCTGACATATTTTTTTTATTCTTTATTTTGGTGGTTTTTATTACTTGCCCCATATTTTCACATCTTGAAGATCTTATGGTATAATTTTGGTCAATGTGGAAAACTTCTGAGTGACGTTGCATTCGAAAAACCCTCTCGTCCTTAATTTTTGCACACCAGTGTACTTCTTATTCAATATCAAGCATTCTTTGGTAACCCTAAATAAGCCTTATCAATTGCATGGAAATCCGAATATATTTAAGGGAGTTAAAGCGTGGACAGACAAATCGAATGCATAAGCACTTTTCAACTTTGTTAGAAGGTGCTGAAAAGATAAAAATGAAAAGTAATGAATAAAAATGCGAAATAATTTATGCACGAGAGGATTAAATACTCAGTAATGAGTAATCACGTATGTAAATTTTTCCAAAAATTAACTTGGGATTTTGCGATCGGGGAGTTTCTACGAAATGGCTCCGAATACTCTCAACGTTTGAATATAAACAGTTACGCAACTTTGTACCTCAATAACAGAGGGAAAACTTTAGGGCATTTTTTTCTTATTCATCCATCTGTTAATGTTCTGATATGCAACACAATACTTCGCTAAAGAGGCAAATGCCGAAAACCTTCTCCGACCATAGCATGCTTTTTCTATCTTTTATAAAATCCCTCTTAACTTCTTAATCCACTAATTGCGCGGTGGCATACGCGGAGAAAACCGAAAGAAACATAATACAACGATCCTGACTCATACTCTGTGTCAGTCGAGGTTAATGGTGTAGACCCAGAGACCTTAAAAAAATATCGTGTTTCATTTTTTTTTCTTTCTTCGCTGTTTTATTATTTCATTTCTTTTTCTTTTCTTGACGAATTTCCCGTCGTTTTTCTTCTCTTCCGAGACGGCATCTGGTGATTCTCGCCTTATCATTCCAGAAAGAAACGCGAGGAGAGTTGAATTGTAAACGGGGTGCTCGTGTAACCGGGGTAATTACTCGCCACTTTCGTTCAGTGCCAAACTAATTGTTGATTTAACCGTGGAAAAGCTCAGCAAGGTCAACCCGGAGTACCCTTTGCGGGCTTCATGCAAATTCCTTGATTATTTTTCTGTTTGGGAAGGAAATTCAATTTGTGGTGTAGGTGTACGTCAATGTTGTCAGTTCGGCATATTTTTTATTTTTTATTTAAAACAAATCATATGTAATAATCCCAAAACTTTCTTCTGTACCATACATGTTAATACGTGGAATAAAACGGAGTCGAAATCAAATATTACACCTAGATTAGACACTGGTGTGACACAGGGCCGTAGCTAGAAGTGAACAATAGGGGGGGCTCAAGAGAATTTAGGGGAGGCTCATACTTTTTTCTCTGTCTCTCTGCGACAAAAAGATAAATCAGTGCATATTCACATTGTAGGTACTCTGTTTCTTATTAAACTGTTGTAATAACTTCAAGAAAATATATGATGATGAAATTTTTGAGTGTATAACTGGTCTAAAATTAAACATCATGTTAGCTTCATTTGTTCAAATAAGATGAGGGAGTGTTGAAACACTTATTTTAGATACAATTTAGTAATTCTGGAAAACTGTGAAAGGATCTCAATACTAAATTAGATTTTTGAAGAGCATTTCATTTGAATTTTTGGAACTGAAATTCCTTTAGTGACCTTGGAATATTTTCCAGGGGGGGGGGGGCTCAAAATATTTTAGGGGGGGCTGAGCCGCCCATAGCGCCCCCTTAGCTACGGCCCTGGTGTGACATAGAATGATTTTTTAGAATTTCGTTCAGCTGACGAAACCTAATTCGTCTCTTCCTCTGTCTGTTTGCCCGTTATAGAGTCCGTACGCAAAAATTGTATAAGTCAGAGACACTTCAAATTTTGTGTATGTACAACTGAATACCTCGTATCACACGACAATTAATAAAACCTTGAAAAAGTCTATTGTTTTAATTAAGTTAATTTTGTCAATGTCATCCGTTGACTTTTGCGATTTACATTTTAAAAAAGAGCCTTAACTTCAAAGATTTTGTGTAGACATTATAGCTTGGAGGTAAAGCATCACGGTAGTAAACAGAAGGTTTTTATTCGTATCTTGGTTTTGGAACTTGATCTTTTCATATTTCAAAGGATTTAATTAAAAGGAATCTATTATTTAAATAATAAAAGAATAATAAAAGAAATAAATTATTTTTTTCCAATTTAAGGATTTATATATATATATTTATCGCTGACATTCATAATACTTTTTGGAATTCAGTTTTCTTTCTATTTTAAAAGCGATTTCGATTGATTAATGATTTAGCATTTTAAATTTCATTTAAACAATTTGATTAAATAAATGTCTTTATTTTATAATTATTTAAAAATTAAATTTATTGGTAATACCGTCGATGTAAGAATTTAATAATTATAAACTAAGAATTTTGTCTATTTATTTATTATTAACTAAAATTTGACAATAAATAATAAGTAATAAATAAATTTAATAAATTTACTAATAAATTTAATAATACATAAGTTAATTTGATTTATTAATTAAAGGGTAAGTTGTTTTGAAAGAAATATTAAATGAAATCCTCTATGCGATCTGCGATCACAATTGCTCACTTATTTCCCCATCTTCTCTGGTTAGTCGAATCTTTTATCATATTCTCATGCATTCATGGTTACCAGGTATTCCGCTACCGCAGGACTCTCTATTTTCTGAGTGATATAGAACAGTTTGGTCTATCGCTATCCCGCCCAGAAAATCACACAAAATTTTTTATTATAGATCTTAACTATCATCGCCTATCAATTGCTATCATATTTCCCCTCCCAACAATCTTCAACTAAGACCTGGCATCTATATTAAAATATAGATATATATTAAATTTGGTTCAATTTTATGCATAGAGATTTAAAAAAAAAAAAAAAAAAAAAAAAACGAAATAACACAAAAATTATATTGATTCACATGTAGAAATCCCGAAATGAAGTTAAAATACGTTTAACATCAAGAATAATAGTGCTACAGGGTTAAATTTCAACAAACAATCTTCCAAAACTTTTTTTTTTTTTTTTAATGTCAATTAGAATCAGAGATTCGACATTTTTAAAAAGCAGTGTCAGTTACATTTTTAAAGTAACTCTATACTTCGAAGACATTTTACTCATTTTTTGCTAAGAAATCGGCATCATTATCGTGATATCTATACCAATACTAAAGACAACGTAATGAAACTTTTAGAGGATATTTCAAATGCTATTGTTAAAGTAAATGAATTGAAATGTTTGATGTTTTTCAATCGAAAAAAGTAAAAAACAAGTTGAATATAGATACTGCCATTGCAAAATTCAGTTTCGCTTCCGATTAGCAAAAAAAAAAAAAAAAAAAAAAAAAATCGGTAGAGGTTTTTTAGAAGGGCGACTCCGTTTAGAATGCAATGAACTAATTTCATTTTTCTTGTGTTTATCAATATAATAGCAAACGGAACGGCGTGAAATACCCAGTTGATTAGCAATTTCTCTCTGAGACTTTGGAATTGCGGAATAATAAAGAGATACAATTTGACGTGCTTCTTCTTCATTGACTAGATTCATCAAAAAAGGATTTTTTCTTTAGTTTAAACGCTTTTTTCATAGACTCCGGGAGAAAGGAAATGCATTTTAACAATAAAACGAGTGGAATCCCGTCGAATTCGACGAATGAAATGTTTAAAAGACCCGATCGATTTGGCTTTAAAAAAAGCAAAAGTAATTACATTATTGAATCAATATATGATAAATATATTTCCAAAGTTAATGTCAAGTTTTCCAGTTACAATTTTGCATGCAAATATTTGCACATCTTCAGTTAAAATTGTAATCTGAGTGCCGGCGAAATCCAGAAATTTTATTTTATATGCACTACAGAAAAATAGATTTATTAAAAAAAAAAAAAAAAAAAAAAAAAAAAAAAAAAAAAAACTAATTTCATTTTTATTATGACATTATTTTCACTAACTGAAGTCATCTGAAAGTAAAATCTCAATCTCAGTGTCCATAATGAAAAGAAATATTGAAATGTAATATCGTTAGGAGTAAAAATGCGATGTTTTAAATAGTGACGTCATTTTCTCTTCAAATGTTTTTTTTTAAGTTACTGTTATTAGTAATATGAAAAAGGCGTCCGTAATAATATTGTAAATCCATTTTATCTGGTTGCTGAATGCCATCAGTTTCCGTATTTGAAATATTTCTTACTTTGCTTTAGACATTAATTTTTATCATAAATTATTTTCTGTTATTTTATTTACATTATTAATATTATTTCTCAGTAAATATATTTTTTTACCTCAATTAGTGCATAATTATATGCAATCATTTTATTGTGGTTAAATTTTACGAAAACAAATAACTTTTTTCTTTTAAATGCGAGGACATGTTCACTGATGAAATAAATTTTCTGACTTGTGGAAAGTAATAATGGAAAATAAATTTTTATTATCGAGAAAAAAGCTAAACTAAGTTGCCACCATTTTGAAGAAATATCGTAAAAAAGCATTAAAATTAAAAATAAAATATAAAAATGGAAATAAATTAAAAAATAGCTAAAATGGGCACAACTACAAATAAATAGCTTTCATTTAAAAAATAATTATCAAAATCGGTTCAGTAGAAAATTCAGGGCTGATGGCACGACATTTTTAGATTTGTCTGAAAAAAATAGCATCGGAGGCAAAAAAAAAAAAAAAAAAAAAAAAAAAAAAAATGAAAACCAAGATTAGAATGCACAACTTTTTTTTCCCCTTCATTTGTTTTAAACCCTTTAGGTCCGATTTTTAGGTGCGTTCGTAATTATGTAAATACGTAGCACCTATTGTTGTCGCTCAGTCTGTCCGTCTGTCTGTCCATCCGCATAACAACGCAGAAACTACCCAACCGAATCGTTTGAAATTTAAAATACATAATTATAACATAATTTTGTCGAGTCATTTCAAATTTTATGAAAATCGGATGGATAGATCAATTACAGGGACAATCAAAAGGATTCTGTTACATTACGGTCAATGGAGGAAAAGTTCCAAATGCATTTTAATGCTGTTACACTCATTCGAACATAATAGAATTGGCATGAATCTATGAAATATATACTAAAATATGCACTCTGTACAATCTGTGATGGAAAGAATTTTTGTTATTAAATTACAGGGCCACACAAAAGTATTCCACTACATAATGCTATACGGGGAAACATGGTTTGGTACGTGTTTTAATTATATTCAACTACTTTACATTTTATGAATAAGATATACGTTGCTGAGGTGTAATAAAAATTACTTCCTGTATATTTACAGAAACGTTAAGATTTCGACTACTGTACTGTATCCGGAGTACGCTCTACTATATCAGCAAGATCTGAATATTTTTAAAACTTCGTTATCGTACGAACGCACCTCATTTGCTACGTTCACGTGCAATTTCCAACTTGTTTTAACCTGAAAGGATTAACATTTTCCTTAGATTTTAGCTCATTTTTAAAGAATTGTATAATTTCGCTCAACCGCATAGAAAAGTCACACATCATCATTTTGCGTTTTATTCCACTAATAGGTCTGTAATGAGTGCGTCTTGTTACATAAAAAGTATCATAAGTACAATTTTACGAAAAGCACTTTATTATACTATAAGTCCATTTGTGAGTGAAAGGTAAATTGTGTGAGGAGGTAAAATTACCCTAATCCTCCAAACTTCGATTTACGTCTTCCTTCTTGAGTGTTTTACTCGTTTATGCATGTTTTTATTCCTGCTTGCAGAGCTAAGCAGTGCTATAATTTCATGTTACAGTAAAAGCATGCAAAATTTTCCTTACATAAAATTGCCTTTGCCGAGATGTGTCGCTTTTCTTGCGAGTGATACGTACTCTCTGTATAAAAGAAATAAACAAATTTGAATTTTTTGTTGAATTACTAGCTGATGTGCCTGCAATTGCCCGGGTCCATGATAAAGTTCTTAAATGAGCCTTAAATTTGTGTGATTTTCATAGACAAAAAATTTTTTTAACGTTACTCCTAAAATGTCAGTAACGTCGCAAACAAAAACATACATATTAAATTTGGTTCGAATCTACGCCTAACTTCGTACATTTTCCGATAATACAACTATCACGATGTCACGTAAGCTTAAAACCAGAAGTCTAGATAGTAAAAATAATCAGCTAAAGTTTCTCAATTATTAAACGGTTGAAACATCTGTTAATCAAAGTTTGAATTCAGATATAAAGTGCAAAGAATAAACGAGTTTACCACTTTCTCAGTTGATATTCCCAGCAAAAGTAGGAGATCGTTAAAATATAACCCTTTTTAGGTGCGTTCGTAACTATGCAAATACGTAGCACCTATTGTTGTCCGTCCGTCTGTCTGTCTGTCCGCATATAACAACGCAAAAACTACCCAACCTAATCGTTTGAAATTTAAAATACATAATTATTACATAATTTTGTCGAGTCATTTCAAGTTTTATGAAAATCGGATGCATAGATCAATTACAGGGGCAGTCAAAAGTATTTCGTTACATTACGGTCAATAGGGGAAAAAGTTTCAAATGCATTTTAATGGTGTTACACTCATTCGAACATAAAAAAATTGATATGCATCGATAAAATATATATATTAATATGCATTTTGTATAATCTGTGGTGCAAAGAACATTATTGATTTACAAGGCCATACAAAAGTATTCCATTGCATAATGGTATAGGGAGAACATTGTTTGGTGCACATTTTAATTGTAATTAACTACTTACAATTTTATGAGATGGATATATAAGAGTGATATTTTTAAAACTTCGTTGTCTTACGAACGCACCTCATTTGCTACATTTCACGTGAAATTTCCAACTTGTTTAGATAAGAAATTATATATATGTATTAGACCGGGCATCGAACACTCATAATAGATACACAGTGAATTAGAGGTCTGCACGGGCCGGGCCGCGGCCCGAAGCCCGAGTCCGGCCCGGCCCGCGGGCCGTGTTCGGGCCGATTTCCAATAATGGCATTCGGGCCGGGCCAGGCTCGGGCCTTACTTCTGAAGACTCGGGCCGGGCCGGGCCGGGCCTAGTCACTAATCTTTCGGGCCGGGCCGGGCTCGGGCCTTAATTTTTTTGCTGGACGGGCCGGGCCTAACTTTTTTTTTCGGTACGAAGCCGAGACTGATTCCATTCTTCCTAGTTTTCATGGACCAAAATAATCAGTTCCTATTGAATCTTCCTATATGAAAATCCTTTTCTCGACTTTTTATAAATCAGTAATATTTGGCTTTGTCCAAAAATGTTTGCAAAAATGGCATATTCTTTTAAGCCGTCATTATTCTACAATTAAACATTAGAATTTATTCCCTTTAAAGAATCGTAGATTACTGGGCGTTTTAAAATAGAATTAAACACACACACACACATAATATATATATATATATATATGTATGACGGAATTTTCTTTTAAACTGAAAACTGAAAGTTTCTTTTAAAATGTTCATCCTTGCAAAATGAATACAACAATGCGGGAGAAAAAAATATATTAAACATTTACATCTGTTAAGAAGGGAATGTATTTTTTTTTTTTTTTTTTTTTTTTTTTTTCGTTCCAAAGCGATTTTGTCTTTGGAAATTTTACCATATACCGCTTTTTCGACTTTTTGTCTCCATTACAGGGAATATGGATTAATAATACTAGTGATAACTGAAACATTTACATACAACAAACAAAGATTCATTTAAAAACGTAAATATCGCGGCCTACGGCACTTCTGCATAAATGGAGATAATAACATGAAAAAAAAAAATAATAATATAGTTTTTTTTTTGGTCAGAACTCATCCATAAGATTAAAGATCAATGTTATGTAGAAATTCACTTGAGCCGGGCCGGATTCGGGCCGAATTTTAAACTTTTTTCCGGACCGGGCCGAGCTCGGGCCGAAATTTTAACTTTCGGGCCGGGCCGGGTCGGGCCAATATTTTTTTCGTTCGGGCCGGGCCGGGCTCGGGCCGAAATTTTAACTTTCGGGCCGGGCCGGGTCGGGCCAATATTTCTTTCGTTCGGGCCGGGCCCGGGCCGAATTTTTAACTTTCGGGCCGGGCTCGGGCCTGGAAATTTCGGCCCGTGCAGACCTCTACAGTGAATAACCAATAGCAGCGTTCGTCTCCTGATAAGTTAAATTATGAAGTCTCGTATTCTCTCTCTCCCTAAAGTCTTAATTAGAATATTTAATTTAAGGGTAATAAATTAATAATGTAAAAGATTACGGCCTTATTATTATCATGTTTATACCACTACCACACACAGCAAGCAACCTTATACAATAATAAAATAGTACATAAATAGCTATTGCAGAGTCCCCTTCCGGCTGAATATCCTCAAATCAAACTGGGACTTGCTAGCCATCCCAAAAAACAGATACAGTAGAATTTCGTTACAACGAATGTCACTTTAGTGAATTTTTCATTTTAAAGAATATTATTTGGCTGGCTAAAAAAAATCATAATATCGTATTTCATTATAAAAATACTAACCTTTTTTTTTTTTTTTTTTAGTATAGCGAATTTAATCAGTGCACCCTAAAAGTTCGTTGTAGTTGTAATAAGGTTTTAATGTATATGAAATTTTGTTCAGTTTTATGCATAATTTTAGACACTTTTAGATGATACAAAAAAAAAAAAAAAAAAAAAAAAAAAAACGCTCACACACATACGATCATACAGGCACTTTGTAAAAGCATGTTTTTCGAAATCTCTGACTCCCTAAAATGAGTTACAATTTTTAAGCTATTGCATAGCTTTTATCACGGGCTTTGAGCGCGGCGACCGAATCCAAAAATTCCGTAACGCGAAAAATCATAACACATCGGTAACGAAAAAACCTAACACTCGGGTAACGTCGTTTCAGCTCGGCAGACTTCGGCATGGTATCGTTCGGTAGACTTCGGTAGACATTGACGCGGTATTTTTCAGATATTTAGAGAATATCAAATCTCAAACTTATGTTTCTTATTTCAGTTACCATAAATCTATAGTTTCAATGATGAAAATTCCTGATAGAATGTGTATAGAAAAAAATCGTCTTAAGATAAAATAAGGTAGGATAATGTAGCTTTTGGTGATTGGAGACCTGCCAACGGTGAGGATCGAAAAATTTCAAATGCTTATAACTCGCGATCTAAATTTCGTAGCGCGGCCAAATTTTGTTTGGTAATTTATTATAAGAGAGTGTTAATTTTTGGTGACAAGAGACCCCCCACGGTGAGGGTCGAAAAATTTAAAATGCTTAAAACTCGCGATCTAATTTTCGTAGCGCGGCCATATTTTGTTTGGTAATTTATTATGAGACAGTTTTAATTTTTGGTGACAGCAGACCCCCCCCCCCCCCGGTGAGGGTCGAAAAATTTAAAATGCTTATAATTCGAAATCTAATTTTCGTATCGCGGCCAAATTTTGTTTGGTAATTTATTATATGGGAGTGTTAATTTTTGGTGATAGGAGGCCTCCCACGGTGAGGGCCGAAAAATTTAAAATGCTTATAACTCGAGATCAAAGCGCGGCCAAATTTTGTTTGGTAATTTATTAAGAGACACTGGTACTTTTGGTGACAGGTGACCTCCCACCTAGGGGATCGAAAAATTTAAAATGCTTATAACTCGCGATCTAATTTTCGTAGCGCGGCCATATTTTGTTTGGTAATTTACTATGAGACAGTTTTAATTTTTGGTGACAGGAACCCCCCCCCCCCACGGTGAGGGTCGAAATATTTAAAATGCTCGCAATCTAATTTTCGTATCGCGGCCAAATTTTGTTCGGTAATTTATTATGAGAGATTGTTAATTTTTGGTGACAGGAGACCCCCTACGGTGAGGGTCGAAAAATTTAAAATGCTTATAACTCGCGATCAATTTTCGTAGCGTGGCAAAATTTTGTTTGGTAATTTGTTATGAGACAGTGTTACTGTCGGTGACAGGACATTCCCCTTGGTGAGGGTCGAAAAATTTAAAATGCTTATAACTCGCGATCTAATTTTCGTATCGCGGCCAATTTTTTTTGGTAATTTATTATGAGAGAGTGTTAATTTTTCGTGACAGGAGACCCCCCACGGTGAGGGTCGAAAAATTTACAATTCTTATAACTCGCGATCAATTTTCGTAGCTCGGCCAAATTTTGTTTAATGATTTTTTTATGAAACAGTGTTAAATTTTGGCGACAGGAGACCTCCCACGGTGAGGGTCGAAAAAGTTAAAATGCTTATGACTCGCGATCAATTTTCGTAGCGCGGCCAAATTTTGTTTAATGATTTTTTATGAAACAGTGGTTAATTTTGGTGACAGGAGACCCCCCCCCCCATGGTGAGGGTCGAAAAAGTTAAAATGCTTATAACTCGTGATCTAATTTTCGTAGCGCGGCCAAATTTTGCTTGGCAATTTATTATGAGACAGTGTTACTTTTGGTGACAGGAGACCCCCCCCCCCCCCGGGTGAGGGTCGAAAAATTTAAAATGCTTATAACTCGCAATCTAATTTTCGTATCGCGGCCAAATTTTGTTTGGTAATTTATTATATGAGAGTGTTAATTTTTGGTGACAGCAGACCTCCCACGGTGAGGGCCGAAAAATTTAAAATGCTTATAACTCGAGATCAAAGCGCGGCCAAATTTTGTTTGGTAATTTATTAAGAGACACTGGTACTTTTGGTGACAGGTGACCTCCCACCTAGGGGATCGAAAAATTTAAAATGCTTATAACTCGCGATCTAATTTTCGTAGCGCGGCCATATTTTGTTTGGTAATTTACTATGAGACAGTTTTAATTTTTGGTGACAGGAACCCCCCCCCCCCCCCCCCACGGTGAGGGTCGAAATATTTAAAATGCTCGCAATCTAATTTTCGTATCGCGGCCAAATTTTGTTCGGTAATTTATTATGAGAGATTGTTAATTTTTGGTGACAGGAGACCCCCTACGGTGAGGGTCGAAAAATTTAAAATGCTTATAACTCGCGATCAATTTTCGTAGCGTGGCAAAATTTTGTTTGGTAATTTGTTATGAGACAGTGTTACTGTCGGTGACAGGACATTCCCCTTGGTGAGGGTCGAAAAATTTAAAATGCTTATAACTCGCGATCTAATTTTCGTATCGCGGCCAATTTTTTTTGGTAATTTATTATGAGAGAGTGTTAATTTTTCGTGACAGGAGACCCCCCACGGTGAGGGTCGAAAAAGTTAAAATGCTTATGACTCGCGATCAATTTTCGTAGCGCGGCCAAATTTTGTTTAATGATTTTTTATGAAACAGTGGTTAATTTTGGCGACAGGAGACCCCCCCCCCCACGGTGAGGGTCGAAAAAGTTAAAATGCTTATAACTCGTGATCTAATTTTCGTAGCGCGGCCAAATTTTGCTTGGCAATTTATTATGAGACAGTGTTACTTTTGGTGACAGGAGACCCCCCCCCCCCGGGTGAGGGTCGAAAAATTTAAAATGCTTATAACTCGCAATCTAATTTTCGTATCGCGGCCAAATTTTGTTTGGTAATTTATTATATGAGAGTGTTAATTTTTGGTGACAGGAGACCTCCCACGGTGAGGGTCGAAAAAATTAAATGCTTATAACTCGAGATCAAAGCGCGGCCAAATTTTGTTTGGTAATTTATTAAGAGACACTGTTACTTTTGGTGACAGGTGACCTTCCACCTTGGGGATCGAAAAATTTAAAATGCTTATAACTCGCGATCTAATTTTCGTAGCGCGGCCATATTTTGTTTGGTAATTTATTATGAGACAGTTTTAATTTTTGGTGACAGGAACCCCCACACGGTGAGGGTCGAAATATTTAAAATGCTCGCAATCTAATTTTCGTATCGCGGCCAAATTTTGTTCGGTAATTTATTATGAGAGATTGTTAATTTTTGGTGACAGGAGACCCCCCCCACGGTGAGGGTCGAAAAATTTAAAATGCTTATAACTCGCGAACAATTTTCGTAGCGTGGCCAAATTTTGTTTGGTAATTTATTATGAGACAGTGTTACTGTCGGTGACAGGACACTCCCCTCGGTGAGGGTCGAAAAATTTAAAATGCTTATAACTCGCGATCTAATTTTCGTATCGCGGCCAAATTTTGTTTGGTAATTTATTATGAGAGAGTGTTAATTTTTCGTGACAGGAGACCCCCCCACGGTGAGGGTCGAAAAATTTAAAATGCTTATAACTCGCGATCAATTTTCGTAGCGCAGCCAAATTTTGTTTAATGATTTTTTTATGAAACAGTGTTAAATTTTGGCGACAGGAGACCTCCCACTGTGAGGGTCGAAAAAGTTAAAATGCTTATGACTCATGATCTAATTTTCGTAGCGTGGTTAAATTTTGTTTGGCAATTTATTATGAGATAGTGTTACTTTTGGTGACAAGAGACCCCCACGCTGAGGGTCGAAAAATTTCAAATGCTTATAACTCGCGATCTAAATTTCGTAGCGCGGCCAAATTTTGTTTGGTAATTTATTATAAGAGAGTGTTAATTTTTGGTGACAAGAGACCCCCCACGGTGAGGGTCGAAAAATTTAAAATGCTTATAAGTCGCGATCTAATTTTCGTATCGCGGCCAAATTTTGTTTGGTAATTTATTATGAGACAGTGTTACTTTTGGTTACAGGAGACTCCCAACGGTGAGGATCGAAAAATTTAAAATGCTTATAACTCGTGATCTAACTTTCGTAGCACTGCCAAATTTTCTTTCGTAATTTATTATGAGACAGTGTTAATTTATGGTGACAGTAGATCCCCCATGGTGAGGGTTGAAAATTTTAAAATGCTTATAACTCGTGATCTAATTTTCGTAGCGCGGCCAAATTTTGCTTGGCAATTTATTATGAGACAGTGTTACTTTTGGTGACAGGAGACCCCCCCGGGTGAGGGTCGAAAAATTTAAAATGCTTATAACTCGCAATCTAATTTTTGTATCGCGGCCAAATTTTGTTTGGTTATTTATTATATGAGAGTGTTAATTTTTGGTGACAGGAGACCTCCCACGGTGAGGGTCGAAAAATTTTAAATGCTTATAACTCGAGATCAAAGCGCGGCCAAATTTTGTTTGGTAATTTATTAAGAGACACTGTTACTTTTGGTGACAGGTGACCTCCAACCTTGGGGATCGAAAATTTTAAAATGCTTATAACTCGCGATCTAATTTTCGTAGCGCGGCCACATTTTGTTTGGTAATTTATTATGAGACAGTTTTAATTTTTGGTGACAGGATCCCCCATACGGTGAGGGTCGAAATATTTAAAATGCTCGCAATCTGATTTTCGTATCGCGGCCAAATTTTGTTCGGTAATTTATTATGAGAGATTGTTAATTTTTGGTGACAGGAGACCCCCCACGGTGAGGGTCGAAAAATTTAAAATGTTTATAACTCGCGATCAATTTTCGTAGCGCGGCCAAATTTTGTTTAATTATTTTTTTATGAAACAGTGTTAAATTTTGGCTACAGGAGACCTCCCAAGGTGAGGGTCGAAAAAGTTAAATTGCTTATGACTCATGATCTAATTTTCGTAGCGCGGCTAAATTTTGTTTGGCAATTTATTATGAGACAGTGTTACTTTTGGTGACAGGAGACCCTCCACGGTGAGGGTCGAAAAATTTAAAATGCTATAACTCGCGATCAATTTTCGTAGTGCGGCCAAATTTTGTTTAATGATTTTTTATGAAACAGTGTTAAATTTTGGTGACAGGAGACCCCCCCCCCCACGGTGAGGGTCGAAAAAGTTAAAATGCTTATAACTCGTGATCTAATTTTCGTAGCCCGGCCAAATTTTGCTTGGCAATTTATTATGAGACAGTGTTACTTTTGGTGACAGGAGACCCCCCACCGTGAGGGTCGAAAAATTTAAAATGCTTATAACTCGCGATCTAATTTTCGTATCGCGGCCAAATTTTGTTTGGTAATTTATAATGAGACAATGTTAATTTTAGTGACAGGAGATCTCCCATGGTGAGGGTTGAAAAATTTAAAACGCTTATAACTCGCGATCTAATTTTCGTAGCGCGGCCAAATTTTGTTTGATAATTTATTAGGAGACAGTGTTACTTTTGGTGACAGGAGACCCCCCCTCCCCACGGTGAAGGTCGCAAAATTTAAAATGCTTATAATTCGCGATCTAATTTTCGAAGCGCGGCCAAATTTCGTTTGGTAATTTTAATAAGACAATGTTAATTTTTGGTGACAGGAGACCCCCACGGTAAGGATCGGAAAATTTATAATGCTTGTAACTCGCGATCTAATTTTCGTAGCGCGGCCAAATTTTGTTTGGTAAATTTTGTTTGGCATATCTTTTATCGCGGGTTTTGAGCGCGGCGAAAGAATCTAGAAATTCCGTAACGAGAAAAACCTAACACTCCGGCTAACGTCGCTTGAGTTTGACAGACTTCGGCAGACATTAAAGCGGTATTTTTCAGATATCTTGAGAATATCAAGACTCAAACTTATGTTTTTTATTTCAGCTACCATAAACGTATATTTTCAATTATAAAAATTCCTGATTAACCTACATGTGTTTTAAGATAATAAAAATATTTTAAACGATATTAATTTCTCATTTATTCAATAAAAGAGAAAAAAAATGTTTTGTTATCGGTGATCACGCTCAAAAAGTATAACTTGAATTAATATCAAAGACAAAAAAACTGCATAAATAAAAAGTAAATAAATAATTATGATGGCATAAGTTGATAAAAAATGCTATGCAATAGCTTTACCGCGGCAGTCCCCGAGTGCCACACGTCTTTTTTTTTTATTACGATAAATACGGCGATTATTGCTATTTGAAATAGTGGTAAGTTTCCAGAAAAAAATTGCTAAATTGCTGAAATGAGCATAATTTTAAGAATGAGGGCTGATACTTACAAAGATGTACACTGTAAAACATTTTTTACACACGTTATTCCATAAAATTGATGACAGCCCTGCTGCCTCCAATTTTATGGAGTGCTTTAAAAGATATAACCGGTGTAACATTGCAATATGTAAATATTACACCAGTAAAATATGTTTAAATTACACCATCATTCATAACATGAAAAAAATTACTCCATAAAATTGAAGGCAGCAGCTGTCACCAATTTTATGGAGTAACGTTACATAATTTTTTTTACAGTGTAAGGCAGGACATTGTCCCCCCCCCCCCCCCCCACCTTGACTTTCTAATTTAATTAGTAAAATTTTCATCGAGGAATTTAAAAAAAGTAGTAAAATAACATTCTCGATGAACTTAAAATAACTTTTTGTTAGAATGATCGATTCTATATATCCTTATAAAAGAAAAAAAAATGAGCTCTGCTTTTTATTAACACTTTCCAACAAAGTTGAAAAGTGTTTATGCATTCGGTTTGTCTGGCCGTCTGGCCGTCTGTTCGCTCTCTAACTCCCGTAAATATACTTGGATTGCTCTGAAATTTTTATATGTTATTGATGTTTACCCTAGCACGAACCCTATTGAAAATGAAGATTCTACTATGATTAGTTTATTTACAGGGATAGTCAAAAGTTTTCCGATACATTACGACCAATGGGAAAAAATCGTTTGAAATGAATTTTAAAAGTGTTACACCATTTTAAACTTATTCAAATTTAGATGGATTCGAAAAATTCACTAAAATACGCATTCTGTAAAATATGCTGTCAAAATAATAGATATTATTCATTTACAGGGCCACTCAAAAGAATTCCATTACACAATAGTAAAGGAGGGAATTGTTTGCGACATATTTTAATAATGTTAAACGGTTTCAAGTATCATAAAATTGATATTACGCTGCTGAGACTCAATATTTAACGCATAATATGAAGTGCATAGCTTTTACACAGGGACACACAAAATATTTCAAACCTTATATTTTTATCCGAAATACTGTGTATTATCGATGATAGCTGATGGATGGTTGAAATGCATTTTTAATTATGATATGCGCTTTTAAGTTTTACAAAATGTCTGCAAATTACATGGTGTATATAAATATTATAGATGATATACAGGGTTACACAAAAGAGCTCATAAAGGTTACTGAATATGAGAGTAATTAACTTAAAGGTAGTAGTTATGCATTTTTACGTTGAACTGCTTTCAGTTTACTAAGAAATATTTGTAGAATATAGATAAAATGATATACAGGGTCACGCAAAGAATTAGCTACATGGTCACTCGTATGTGATAATTTCTGGAAATGTGATTTAAGTAGCTTAAAGAATGTGTTTGTTTTAACTAAATTTTAATAAAATACTGGCGCATAGTAAAGATACTGGATAAATTACAGGTCTGAACAAAAGTATTGAAATACTTTCCATCAATTAGAATAAAGTGCTGCAAGAGAAATTTCAGCCAGTTAGGCATTTTCTTGCTAAACTAAATTTTCCCATTATATTGTATATATACAAGGTCCGGCTATTAATTTCCAGGACTGACATAACTGTACTAGAATGAAAAGCCAGAAGAGGGCGCTAATGATTGCATATTGAAGACCGTTTTCTTGCGCATGTGCAGTGCAGTTGGCGCCATTCTGAAGTAAGTTATTCTCGTGGAAAGACGCATTAAAACGTACCTCTTAAATTCCTGTTGTCGAAATTCATTAATGTCTTAACTTCTATTGCGTTGCCTGTGAAGTGATACTTAGTCCAGCATAGTGTCGTCGAGATTCAGCATCCACCATACTCTCCATACCTAGCACACGCAGATTTTTTCCTGTTTCCTTAGCTGAAAAATTCGCTGAAGGGAACAAGGTTTCAGGATGTCAAAGCCATCAAGAAAAATGTAACGTCACTATTAAAGAGTATTCCAAAAGAGGACTTTAAAACTTCTTTCCGAAATTGGTACAGCCGAGCACAGACGTGCATTACGTCTGATGGCGATTACTTCGAATCATATTAAATGGCTATGTGTTTAAACTTTTTTTCTTCTGAGTTATTCCATAAGTCCTGGAAATTAATAGCCAATAGCCGGACCTTGTATATCAACCGACGGATTAAATACAGGACTGTTCAAAAGTATTTCAATACATATTTGGCTATGGACAGTAGCATCTTATTTCCCTAAATAACAAAGTTTTGTTAAAGATTTCAGGAAGCGTTGGAAATCGTTTCATAATCTATGCTTAACGCATGATTTTTCTTACTTTTTTATTTTTTTTTACGTTTAGTTGTATTATTTTGTATGTGTACTTTTTTCTTGTACTGCGTATAAATTTAAAAGGCAACTCATTGAGATGTTTTACAAGTTAACTAAATTTACCTTCTTCTCCTAAAGCACTTATCCGATCACCACAAAATGTTTTGTTAACTTTATTGAATCTAATATATTTGTTAAATAAATGAAGGTTTCTTTTTCTTTTTCTTTAAGAATAAATAATTATATTTTTTGAGGTTTTGGAAAAAAAAAAAAAAAAAAAACATTTTTGCACTGTTTTTCAGAAAAAATATAAAAATAAAATAAGAATGAAAAAAAAATGTCTGATCTCTTCAGCCTCCTATGAAAATCCTTCGTAAAATTTTGATGTATTGTTGTTCTATTCCGCATGTTAGATTTTACAGCCTACCAAGGTCTTCCGATTTCATTGTTGAATCAAAAGTAATATATAAGATAATTTTTAATAATTTAATTTAATTTATTTATTTCGGAAATTCTACTTAATTAGCTGTCTTTTGCGAGGCACATTTAATTTAATTTTGGCTTAAAAATATGCTTGATCTCATCAGCTTCATTGCAACCGCGTTCTATTTCTCTGAAAATCCTTCGTAAAATTTTGATATATTGTTGTTTCCTCCCTCATGTTACATTTTACAGCATACCTAGGTCTGCCGATCTCATTGTTAAAGGAAGGAAAGAATTCCGGGGTGAAAGGCAGGCCCCGTTTCGGTTCTTGATCCGGTCAGCGTCTGGGAATTCTCTTACAAAACGATCTCTGAACAAGAAAAAAATTTACGACGCGATGGGAATGTTTTTGTGAATGGCTTCTTTCATTTTCCATGTTTTCCTCGATGTTTGGTCAGATGTGAAGAGGTTAGAGGAACGGAAGATGGAAATAAAATCTCTCAAAATCTCAATAAAAACATTGTTAGAGTGGATTTGAAGAGAAATCGGTCATCTTGAATTGGCATTGTTATACAATATCTGATAATGCTTTCAGAATTTAGATTTAAAAGCCAAATTTAATAAAAATAAAAAATTCGGAAAAATTAAAAAAAGGGCAAAACAAGCATGTTTTTAAAATGGCTATCTCTAGCATGAAATACGATAACACGAAAAAATTTAAGCTCCGAGTTTTATCAAAAAACTACAAACACAACTAATGTAATTGCTTCTTCTTGTAAAATAAGTTATTTGTTAAATAGGACCTTCAATCAAATTATGTTCAACATTTTTTTTTTACGTCATATAGATTTGATTTTATTAAACTTACGTAAAAAAAAAAAAAAAAAAAAAAAAAAAAAAAAAAAAAAAAACTAAAATTTTGTTTTGGTTATAATGGCATATTTTGAGTATAAATAAACTTTGTATTTTTAAAAGTTTGTCAAGATGGAGAAAAACAGTTTTACATGAAAATCAGGAACGTATATTTTATTTTATTTTTAGCTTCCGATGCTATTTCTTTCGGACAAGCTAAAAATGTCGTGTCATCAGCCCTGAATTTTCTACTGAACCGATTTTGATAATTATTTTTTTAGATGAAAGCTATTTATTTGTAGTTGTGCCCATTTTAGCTATTTTTTTTATTTATTTCCATTTTTATATTTTATTTTTAATTTTTAATTCTTCTTTACGATATTTCTTCAAAATGGTGGCAACTTAGTTTAGCTTTTCTCTCGATAATAAAAAATTATTTTCAATGTTACTTTCCACAAGTCAGAAACTTTATTTCATCAGTGAACATGTCCTCGCATTTAAAAGAAAAAAGTTGATTGTTTTCGTAAAATTTAACCACAATAAAATGATTGCATATAATTATGCACTAATTGAGGTAAAAAAATATATTTACTGAGAAATAATATTAATAATGTAAATAAAATAACAGAAAATAATTTATGATAAAAATTAATGTCTAAAGCAAAGTAAGAAATATTTCAAATGAAGAAAATGATGGCATTCAGCAACCAGATAAAATGAATTTACAATATTATTACGGACGCCTTTTTCATATTACTAATAACAGTAACTTTTAAAAAACATTTAAAGAGAAAATGACGTCACTATTTAAAACATCGCATTTTTACTCATAACGATATTACATTTCAATGTTTCTTTTCATCATGGACACTGAGATTGAGATTTTACTTTCAGATGACTTCAGTTAGTGAAAATAATGTCATAATAAAAATGTAATTATTTTTTTTTTTTTTCTGTAGTGCATATAAAATAAAATTTCTGGATTTCGCCGGCACTCAGATTACAATTTTATCTAAAGATGTGCAAATATTTGCATGCAAAATCGTAACTGGAAAACTTGACATTAATTTTGGAAATATATTTATTATATATTGATACAATAATGTAATTACTTTTGCTTTTTTTTAAAACAAAATCGATCGGGTCTTTTAAACATTTCATTCGTCGAATTCGACGGGATTCCACTCGTTTTATTGTTGAAATGCATTTCCTTTTTCCCAGAGTCTATAAAAAAGCGTTTATACTAAAGAAAAAATCCGTTTATGATGAATCTAATCAATGAAGAAGTAGCACGTCAAATTGTATCTCTTTATTATTCCGCAATTCCAAAGTCTCAGAGAGAAATTGCTAATCAACTGGGTATTTCACGCCTTTCTGTTTGCTATTATATTGATAAACACAAGAAAAATGAAGTTAGTTCATTGTATTCTAAGCGGGGTCGCCCTTCTAAAAAACCTCTATCGATTTTTTCTTTTCTTTTTTTTTTTTTTTTTTTTTTTTTTTCTAATCGGAGGCGAAACTGAATTCTGCAATGGCAGTATCTACATTCAACTTGTATATATATTATGTTTTGCAGTGTTGAATTCAGACACTTTTCTCCGAGGGGGGTTTCTGTGGCTCCGGCGGGGAGGTATTGTAAATTTCCGGGAAAGGGGATTGCACTGTGTTATCATTAAAAAACTAAAATCTCAAATCTTCCGGGGGATATGTCATTTTTTTCTGAGGGGGGGGGGGTGCCTTACTCCGGGCCATTCCCCGAATTTAACACTAATGTTTAGCCTCCGAATCCTTCAAATATTAAACAGAAACATCAAAAAGTTTGCTCATTTTATGAGAATTTTAACTATGTAATCTCTATATTCTAAAAAAAAAAAAAAAAAAGTAACTAAAGCTGTCACATGATAATGTTAAGCCTATGGAGGCGTTACTTTCAAATATATTGCTAAAATTTTAATATTTGTAAACGATTTTTTTTTTCCTTTTGATAGTTGAGGACGGCTAGTTTTTACTTTTTCGATTTTGGTTTCAAAATTCTTTTCAAAAATAACTTTAACTTTCGGTACCGGTTTGAATAGCTTCTGAAATTAAAACTATTCTAATATAAAGCAAATATAGCCCAAATCGAAAAATTAAAAGCTAGCCTTAAAACTAGCTGTCCTGAACCAACCTATGCAACGGAAAAAAAAAAGTCCAAAAAAATTAAATTTTGAAGGAGATATTTGAAAATAGCGTCTCCATACACTTAACATTATCATCCGGGTCTTTTTTCAGTGAGGCTCTTAATATTAAGAGAGCTGTTATACACAAAAATATGAAAATTTGTGGTATTATTGAGAAATGTTTGATGAACACTCTGGTTCAGATAGTTTTTAAATCTAATAATCATTTAAAAAGATATTTAATGTTAAATTTGGTCAAAATCGTTCCATTAAAAAAATTTTATAGGAGTAAAAATTATACATTGGGATTTCACTACATTAAGACTATTTAAAAAAAAAAAAAAAAACATTAGATGTGCCTGACTGAATTTATTTTTTTAATTTGACTCATTTTATGTCGATTTATTTCCATTTTAAATTCAAATTTGCAGAATTTCCAGAGATATTTTTTGTATATTTTAGAAAAGAGAGTTGGTGCCAATTATTAAAACAGTGCAAAGAATGAAAGGTCCTTCAATGATACGTGACTATTATGAATAGAAAAAACTTTTAAATTAAAATTAAATGAATATTACGTATTAAAAGAAGGAAAATATTGAAAATTACAGCATACAAATTATATTTACACGTGAATTTTAAAAGAGATTGAAAATTGCAAAATAATAAATTCATTAATAGGCATTAAAAGTCGTAAATTGAAATGATTCAATAAAATTCTGCAACGATATGTTATTATTTGAAACCAGTTGGGTAGTTTTTGTGCTATTATATGCGGACAGACGGACAGCCAGCCAGTCAATGGACCAAACGACGACTACAGGAGCTACGTATTTATATAATTACGAAGGTCCTGGAAAATCCAGAATTTCGATTTTCGACTGCGTTCAGAAACACAGAGAATCTGCTACCGGGCATATTTAACACGGGTAGTTCCAATTGGATTGGTTAATATAACGCATATTTGACAGCAAGTCAAGATCATGAATATCGATTATATGTATCTGTGTCCGTGACTAAATGATATCTGAGGTTTTCCCCTTAAATACCCAGCTGTTAGTTTCGGCTAGACATCGGTATATCGATCGATAAAAGTGCGCACCACGGCGTGTTGCTTCTCCGCTAGGCCATGACTAATTCTCCCCAAGAATTGCCTCAATTAAATGCACCCTTAATTGCCGTTTTGTAATAGACACTCTCTTCATGATCTCTCCGTTTCCTTTTTATTAACAAATGTTTTTTGTTCGATTTCATGGGAAACGTTAAGAATTAGCAAAACCCGTGCCTTTGCACGCGCAGTTGTTGAAAGATGCTGAGTGGTATTTGTGCCTTTGGAAGGCACGTGGAGCTCTTTAATTAACAAAATTTTATGTAAAATTCCATAGAAATCGTAATTTAGAACTTTTCTGCTCATTTTATCATTTTAAATTTCAATTTTTTTAGAAACTATTCTTTGGGAGCTTTTGTATCTTAAAAGTAACTTCCATGCTAAACTTCTAGTCTTTTCAATAGCACAAACGTTGTAATTTAGAATATTTTATTAGGTTATACTTTCATAATTGTGCCTTTGAAAGCAAATGGTGTTATTTAATTAACAAAATTTCAAGTAAAAGTCCATAGAAATCGTTATTTAGAACTTTTCTGCTGATTTTATCATTTTAAATTTCAAAATTTTTTTAGAAACTGTTCTTTGCGAGCAGTTGTATCTTAAAAGTAACTGCCATACTAAACTTCTAATCTTTTCAATATCACAAAAATTTCAAGAAGCACCAGCATAAAATATAGTCTATGTTGAAGCAGAAATTCTTCTCAGAATTTGCCGACATTACTTTTCAAATCGGTTCAATAGTACCAGAGATTATCCTTTCAAACAAATGTCATTTTTTTTAAAAATAACTATAGATAAATGAATATATATTTATGCAAGTATAAAAATCAACAAGTGGAATATGTTGGTTAAAAAGTTAAATTTTCGAATGCAGGAAATAGGTTATAATTGACAAATTAGTTTGTTTTAATGCGCGATTTAAAATTTGTTTATGGACTTACACATACAGGGAATCATTAATGAATGATCAAAAATAATTTTAGAATTTAAATTCAATTAATATTAAAAAATAATTTTTATTGAAAAATGTATCGCATGCATATTTAAAATTTGTTTATGGACTTGCACATACAGGGAAAAATTAATGAATGATGAAAAATAATTTTAGAATTTAAATTCAATTAATACTAAAAGATAATTTTTATTGAAAAATATATCGAAAAATATAAATTTTAATGCATTTATAATGCATTATTTAAAATTTTAATTATTTACTTTTTTTTATTGAGTATATTTTAGGTTTATAATCCATATTAAAGGCGGGCAGGAGAACGGGTCAAGGCTATGGACCACAGTCATAATCCACTCCAAAATCTTGTCCTTCCCTGAGTTTGATATTGCTGACTCCTTTGCTAGTCACGTATATAGGAAATATTTAAAAAAAAATGAATAATTATGCTAATTATAGCACATGCGTTTTAACAGAACTATGGGACTAAATTCATAATTTGGAACAAATAAAGAAAAAATATGGATTTTTTTAATAATTAATTTTTATTGATTTTTTTTAAAACTGAATATATTGCCATTACTGAAAAAAAGAAAGAAAGAAAATTAGAAAAAATAGTTTATGTTTAGAAAAATAATAATATGGTACAGATGATGTTTAATCGCAATTTCGCAATGTTTTTTTTTTTCTTTTATAAAATATTTTGCTGAAGATTAGTATAAAAGGTCAAAATTTCTTGGAGAACGACGTCTGCTAACTAACATAAATATTAAATAGCTTGCATTCGTGATAGATTGTAAATAACAAATTATTTTTAATGTTTCAAAATAATAAATAAATAAATCTATACTATTAACCGCAGTAAACGTCTGTCTGTCTGTACCGCTAAAAACTTTTCTCAACGGCCGAGTGGAGTGGCGCTCTGGGTGTCTATCGACTCGGGACGATTCGGCCTTTTGTGATAAAGAATTTCGAGAAAATCGCCCGGTAATTACCCGAGATATTAATTAAAAACTACCCGGGAAACGTGACAAAAAATCTAAGTTCCGAGACGGTTCTCTGACGGAGCTCTCCGGTCGAAACTAGCTTTCCGCGGATGAAGAACCACGAAGGTGTCGAAAATACGAAAATTAAGGAGTTTTATATAACGTAGAATCCGCGCTGCAGATTCACGGATTTTAAAACAAATTACATATTCTTGAAGGAAATTTAAAGACCTTTCTGACGGTCTATTCGGTTTCAAGAAATACGAACATTAACCTTTTGAAAAAAACGTTTTTCCGAAAGCTTTCATTTTCCATTTTTCTCCGCAGAATTTTCGACCGAAAACTATCGAATTTTAAAACGATTCCATCCTTTTTAATTTTGGAGGCACGACAAAGAAAAAAAATACCCCTTCAAAGAGGCTTCTGTCTAATTTCCAACGGCATGTTTATTTTTGAAATATTCTAATATTAAACCTTTGAAAAAAAATCGAGAAAAAGAGTCTCCGATCGTACAATTTTGTTTGCTTTTTCGACACTTTTTCCACTCATATTTATATGAATAAAATCCCTAATTTTTAATATTTCTTTTCCATCTTTATACACCTCTTAATGAATACATCGTTTTGAGTTGTGTCAAAATTTCAAAAAGATACAACGGTTAGAAGTATTTTTAAATCTGTAAAAACCGCGAAATTATGGCGTAAAACGGGCGATTTTTTTTTCTGCCATATTTTTAGGTAAAAGTAGCCCTTAAATCCTGTATTCTTCAATGATCTTTATAAGTGTGTTTGGGGTACTGGTTTTACACCTTGCATTAAATTTTTCAAAAATTCGGGAGGCCGTAACTGTATTTTAAATAATATAATAGGCGAATTTTTTAATTTAAATTATTAAATGTGAAAAAGGAAAAAACTAAAAATTAAATTTTTTTTACAAAATATGCATATTTTTACACGTAAATTATACTCGAGGTTTTTTTCAAAGTGTGTAATAGTAATACATTGCGACCTCACTAATCCGACACTCGGTAATCCGTATATTTTTAAAATACCGTTAGAGAACATTATTGCAAATAAATACATTTTAAAGTTTGACATTTCTTTAAAATCTTCATAAAAGCAGTTAGAGAATACCGTGGTACAAGTTGCATCACTATTTTGAAACGATACAACAGTTAGAAGTATTTTTAAATAAATAAAAACCGCGAAATTAGAAAGAACGCGAAAGAACGAACTTCTTTTTTTTTTTTTTTTTGCTTCATATTTTTAGGAACAACTTTTACTTAATTTCAATATTTCCTTAAAATCGGCTAATACCATTCTTGGTAATCCAATTTTAATGAGGTATGAAATTTTTGGAAAAATATGGCTATCAGAACTATCTTTTAAATAAAATAATAGGTGTAACCATTTGCAGAACAACAAACATATTTTTATAAATATTAAATCTTCATCTTATGTATAAACAGAAACAATGTTTTTCGCATTGCGCATGCGTGCATTTAGCCAAGCTACGCCGATATGAAAAAATCAATGGGTTTTTATATCCACATAAAAGAACAATTTTAAGTAATGAAAAAACAATTATGAAAATTAATAAGAAAGTATTTTTCTTAATGCATTTTGACGTACGGGAGGAATATTTACGAGCACAAACAAAACTAAGATTTGTATTCGACATTTTCCCGCACGAAATTGATTATCTTGTAGGGAGCATCGAAACAACTCAACTCTTTCCAGTGTTTCAACTCGAAACTTTATACGAAGCGCCTGCTTTAAAAATTGTTCCTGTTGAAATATCATAGAAAACTTAATTAAATTTCTACTAATTATATTGTGAATATTTTTTAACATTCAGGCATATTAGTGAAGTATATGGACTAAAACGGATTAATAATACAGGTTGTGTAAGTAGATTTATTTGCATTTAGTGTTTCTACCATTTGTTCTATATGCATTGATTTTTATGACCAATATTATCTAACAAATTTCTTCTTAATGCATTCAAGTTTTTCTTCTTTTTTATGACTGATTTAATTAAACAAACCTTTTACAGTGCGGTTTTTTATTTGATTATTTTGTTTTGTAAAAGCAGCTGTAAAACTGAATATTTTGTAACATTATATTATAGAAAGATAGCTATATTCAGAAAAAAAGTTATTCGAGGAAAAGTCTTAAATGCTTTTCTAAATAAAATAATTTGAAAGATATAGATACAAAATATTACACATAAAATGTTTAATTATTTAAATGAACCTGTTTTTTTTTTTTTTTTTTTTTTTTTTTGTGGTCAGCGGTAACGATCGCCTGATGTGCACTGAATCAAGACAGCCACAGGATGATTGATGGTTTGTGGTCAGCGGTTAGAAAACGCAAGTGTGCACCGGGCCTTAGACAGAGAGATTTTTTATTTTCAGAAATTGGCCGCTAGCGGGCGAAGCTCGCTAGTACAATAATAAAAAAATGTAATTTAACAAATAACAACGACTATTTGGAAAATTATAGTTAGACTAAAATTTTAAAGTCTTATATATAAATGCTATATTTAAATTAATAATAATAATAACAATAATTTATATGCTAGTCATAACGAGTCATATATTATTAAACAAAAACATAATTTGCAGAACAAATTAAAAAAACAAAATGGAAATAAATAAAGCATAGCACTGCCGTGCTATGCTTTAATACGTTCGCCATGCATTAAACATTAATATTCCGAGACCAATGATAAAAAAAACAGTAGTTAATAGATATACATCTTTAACTGTTTAAAATGTGGATTTTTATTTGATGGATTTAATCAGACTGACTTCTGAACGCCTCATATTACGCACGACTTGGATTAAACATTAATATTCCTGGACCCATCATAAACAAATTTTAAATGAAATTTCAGTTTTACAATTTTCGGAACTGCAAATTTTTAAACCTTTAATTATCGCACATTTTAAATTTTTACACCGTTGCGTAGAGCAAAAAATGCACTTTTAAATGAAATTTGTTTGAAATATTTATCACTGTTTGTTTTCAAATTATTATTATTTTTAAGTTTTTATTACTTTTTGTCATTGTGGCAACAATCAGAGAACGAAAAATAAGTTGCGGAATTCAACCTATAAAAAAATTCAGATATACTTCAGACTTCCCAATTATCTGCCAAGGACAACAACTATTTTCCAAATAGTTAAAAAAAATTCCTTGGAATATGACTTTTTCAAGCGAAATCGTAAAATAATTTTACGTCGCTAAAATAAATGCTATTTCGGCTGATGTGACAAGTAAATAAATGAATGCGTGTTTATGCAAATATGGATGTTAATGAGGGAAATATAACTGAAGGTTAAAACTTTTAATTTTCGTATATTTAGTAGAAGGTAGACAAATTAATTTATTTTGTTTATAGATTTATACAGACGTTAATACATGTTCAAGAATAGTTTTATAATTTAAACTGAATAAATATTGAAAGTTATTTTCTGTATAAATTTTAATAAACCTGAAAAAAAAAAAAAAAAAAATAGAATCTGAAAAATCTTGAGATTTTATGGCTTTGAAACTGGGAGAACTGGTGTCTTTTTAGGGTTTCCTTCATCTGACGAAACTCTATTTTATCTCTGCCCTTATCTCTCCCTCACAGAGTCCGTACACAAAAATTGCATATGTCAGAAACTTCAAATTTTGTTTACTTACATCTGTTACTTCGTATCACATGATAAATCATAAAATTTTGAAAAAGATAATTAAAAAGTAATTAAAAAATCAAAATAATAATTAAATTATTTTTTAATGGCATTAACCCATTTTTGCGATTTAAGTTTTAAAACGGAACCTTTATTTGAAAGTATTTCGAGTAGATATCATAGCTTGGAGGTAAAGTATCTCGCTAGTAAACAGAAAGTTCCTAGCTCGATCCCCGGTGCTGGAAGTAGACATTTTCATATTACAATAGATTTATTTTTTAAAAAATATCCTTTTTTGCCCATGTATAGATTTATTATGCTGTGATAAATAATCACTAACATTCATTATATTTTTTGTAATACAATTTTCTTTTTATTTTAAAAATTATTACAATTGCTGATATCGCATCTTAAATTTCGTTTAAGCATTTTTTCCCCTCGTTTTTAGAAATTCAAAATTTTATTTATATCTTTCGCTAGTTTTTCTTTCTTTCTTTTTTTCTTTTTTTCGGGATATTCCAAAAAACATTGGAATTTTGGACTCTATTTAAATAGTTTGACTTGAACATTTTTAATTTGATTAAAATAAATAACTTCCTTCTATAATTATTTTTAAATTAAATTTATTGGTGCTATCATCTACTTAAGAATTTAATAATTATAAATAAACAATTTGGATTTATAAATTAAAGGATCAATTTTTTGGGAAGAAATATTAAACTAATCCCTGTGTGCGATCTGTGATCACACTTAAATACGTGTTCCTAATTTTACATCCACTTATAACATACCACTAAAATCATTGGGGAATTTCCCCTGAAAAAAATTGCTCAGTGTTATTAGGGTCTTATCTAATCCCATCTTTATTTCATATTTTACTTTTATTTTTTTCGTTTTCGTCAGCTATTCATTTTTACTTACCCATCATACGTAGTATAGGGTAAGTCTTGCAATCGTTTTGAAAATCGAAAAAAATTTTTTGACGGATTTACACGTTTTAGACAGTGGAGATTCCGAAAAACATATTTTTAGAAAAAAAAAATTGCCGTCCGTCTGTCTGTAAACGCTCTATCTCCCGAACGAATTGAGATAGGGACTTGAAATTTTGTATGTACTTAGTATGTAAGAATAGGACGAAGCCTATTTAATATCAGTAACCTCGATTATCCGGAACTATTTTTTTTTTATTATTATTCTCGAAATTTCGTTCTGATGAAAGGTATATAAAAATTTTCGAATTTTTTTATTTTAAGGAGTGATCGTAAAAGGCAATAAAATAACACAAAATTTGCATAAAGAAGTTGATCGAATTATTAGTTGCCGAGATATCTGTAATCCTGTTTTCCACATTCTTCAATTTTTCATGACCCTGTATTTCATTTAAATTTCAATTCAAACATATATTTTAATTGTAAATGAGACGCTTAATCCGACTCAATAAACTGTTAATTAATAAGATTTTTTTTTTTTTTTTTTTTTTTTTGAGTTATAAGGATGGTTTTTTTTTCGCAATTCAGCACTACTCGAGTAGTTAGGCGTGTTGTATAATTTATCGAAAGAGATTCATCAGCAACTCATTAATACAGCATTACTATGCACAGTAAAAATATAAATACACGTTTAAATTTTGTTTTGGAATTGCAATCCATTTTATAAATAGTTTTCAGATGTATTATTTTCATATATTATATATGCATATAGTATATGATGGGTAAATATTACAGTGACCCCCCAACGACTAGTTTTACAATGGAATTATTTTATGATAAATCGTTTGTTGTTGTTTAATTCAGCTTTTGAACATCTTTTTACTTTCTTCTACCTTCAATAGAAGAAAGTATTGTAATCGAATTTCTTTTAACTTTCGAATTTCGAAAAATTTAGATGTTTTAGGAATCAGAGATCCTGAAAAACATATTTATACAAAATGTCTACCTCTCCGTATATTGTCATTTAACATCGAAAAGTGTTATGCATTATGAACTTATGCATAGAATTAAATCAAATACTTTTCTGTTTTCTGTATCTTTTTGACCAGCAGGTCCTCCTTGAATTTGTAAATATTTGGCGGGAATGGATTGCTGTGATAGCAATTTTTGTATAATTTTCTCGAATTTTCGTAGTTTTATATCAATAAAGTTTTAATTTCATTAAATGAAATATTAGCCTAAAACAAATGTCGCACTCTTTATATTTTTTAAAGTGCAAACAAGCTGATCTTCGATAAATCTGCCAGCATCCGATAGAAAAATATGTTTTTTTAAAGCGTGCTTGAAATTTATTTGAACAACTACAGAAACCCACAAAATTGAAATACAGCTTCCAAACAAATTGCATTTGAAAATCTTATATATTTCTTTCTATTCAACTATGTAAAAATTGAAATTGTTTGGCAGCACATATAATCAGCTCATCGAATTCACGGCTCAAATCTCACAATTAATTAAAACTCGGTTCACACATATTAAAACGCAATCGGTCTGCCAAGTCCTAAATTGGTGGAAAATACATGAAAACTCGATTTTTGCAGCTGACTCGTAAGCTTACCATTGTGTTTTTCTGTTCCCAGTCCTCCATGATTTCATATCTTTGGGTGCCGGTAAACACAGTGGCAACCCTTACGAGTCAACCGCTAAAATTGGGTTTTTCGGTGTTTTCCACCAAAATATGACTTTTGCAGACCGATTGCATTTTAATATGTGTAAACCGAGTTTTAATTAATTCTAAATTTTCAGCCGTGAACTCGATGAGGTGATTGTCTGAGCTGCCACCTCCCGGTCTTTTGATGCCTAAAAGTTAAAAAAAAAAAAAAAAAAAAAAAAAAAAAAAAAAAATTGTATTGTTCAAGTTATAACCACCGTTCATTTTGAATTTTAATGTTACTCATTGACATGATTTGCTTTATAATATAGATAGGTTACTAAGCATTTTCATTCTGTATTTTATTGAAAAAGTATTTTTTTGAAAAATTACATCTTTTTTTGAGTGAATAAATTTTTGTAACGATTTCTTTAAAGGTCAAGCCTTTCCGCCGCACCATTCTGAACAAGATTTACGAACTTAAGAAAGAAGATAGCTCGAAAGATGTGAAAAGACACGGCACAAGGCTTTCGCTTATCGTAAGTACAGGTTTTATTTCAAGAGTCCATATGATAAAGTTGGTAAAAGACATCATCATTTTTTGAGAAAATGAGCTTTTTAAAGTTCAGAATCTTTATTTGTGTTTATTGACAAATGGCCTTGTCATGTTCTGAGAAAACATCTGCTATTAGAACTGGAATTTATGTTATTCTTGTCTTAATATATTATGTATTGTTGGGCTGTGTACTGAAGTTTCAAAGTGACATTCTTTCTTTGTCTAAAGCCGGAGTGAACAGGTGAACATGTATAGGTGTACTGAGGGGAAAAAGAAGATTGCAGAGGGATGTGTTCGACCATCAGAGATGTCTGTGGAAGATGAGTAAATAAAGGACATTCCACGAATCAAGGAAACAACGTGGAATGCTTAGGAACTCTGGAGGGGGGGTTTACATAGGGGAAAAGCAGGAATTGAGAAAGGGCAATGTTTTGCTGAAAAACAGTTGGTTGGGACCGAGAGAGCAGAGTGGACGGATGTCCCTATGTGTAGAGCTCTGGTCGGACAACGTAGGCTTAGAACCCATGTGTTGGGAGATTCGAAATCGATCTCCGGTAAAGTTAATTTAACGTGTATAGAGTGAGAGGGATAATATGTAATCTGAACAGTACACAGCCAGCATTTATTGTATTAGTTTAATGTTGAACCGGATCACCTACATCCGAGTTATAAGTGTAAATAGTGCTTTATATCGTGTACATTGAGTGTAAATAAACTGTTAATTTAGTTAATTGAAAGCGTTGGTTTTCATTTACACAATCCTCTCAGTGCGCAACCGATATCACCTAATAATATCGGTGGTGGCAGCAATAAATAATACGGACTTTCTTCAAAGTTGTGCGGGCTAAGAGGAAATTCCGACAGGCCTTTTTACCAATTAAAATATCTGTGAGTACTACATTTTTCAAATAGTAATTTAACAAGTGGTACAGGACCACTGATTATCGTCAATCATGTGATTAACTCATTTTTTAAACTTTTGTCACATACAATAATATTATTGAACAATATATTTTTTAGAGTACTTATACGATGTTTATACGAAATACTGGTTTTAAAATCAGTTGTTTTCATGCATTAATAATTATTAATTTTAAAATACTAAGAATCAAAATGTGACTTCTTTACATATGGAATAATTTATTAAATAAATGATTATTTAATTCGTAAATAGGATTCATTTATGCGGTACGTACTGCAATAAAGAACAAATTGCGAGTTTTTATTTTATTAATTTTTAATTCATTATTAACGCAACACCACGGTTATATAACCATTGTAGTTGTTGCAACAATGACCCCACAAACACAAACACTAATTAACATTAGTGAAGAAACTGAGCTATGAACTTGATGTGTGTCGTGTGACGAAAGATACTGACATTGAACACTTCTAAGCTTGTGGGTAAAACTGTTTGAGTTGCTCTTTCATTTTATGTATTAATTATAAGTTTTAGGTAATAGATACTACCAAGCGTTAAAACCCCGATATTCATTTAGAAACATCTCGCATATTCAATAATATTGAAATAATATGACTCTATTTTAAATACGATGTCAAAACCATAGCACCTATAGAATCATTATCTGTTATGGGATATTATCGAACAAATTAAGGATTTAAAATAATGAAGAAAATTTTTATTAATCTCTTTTTTTAACTTTGATTTGATTTTTATAACATTTGAAATTACTTAACAAAATTCTGCAACAGTTATATAGAATAAACTTCAAACAATTCTGTTGAGTAGGTTTTGCGCGGATAAACAGATGGATGGACTATGCGACCACTGTAGGTGCTTACGTATTTTATAGATAATTGCGAACGCACCTAAAAATGAATTTTATATGCATAATGATTACCAAATTTCAATTTTTCGCATAACAGAGAAATAGACATACGTGTTAATTCTGGCATGCCTGTCACACTGTTAAAAATTCCTGTAAAAACACAGATAAAAAAAAGGCGAAATTCTCCGTAAATTTACACTAAATCTCGATCCTGTAGAGATTTCCATGTTATTATTTAAAGGTATTTTTTATCTTTGTTAAATTTTCGAATTCATTAGACATACTTTTAAAATTGTTTTGTAATTTTATTAGAATTATTAAAAAAGGAAATTTATTTATTTATTTTTTTTTTTTAATTTAGAATAATTTAGAAAGGGAAAAATAATCTCATCAGATTAAGCGGGTATTTTCCCCTGCTAAATCTTAAAAGACTTACTTTGTATTCAATAGCAATAAAGCTCAATCAATAAGCGTTCTTCAGTTGTACAGAGGGCTCTGGTTTAAAGCCCAGGACGGCTAGAAACAGCAGTTCAAATCTACTCAGAAAATTCAAATTCTTTGTAGCTCACTAAAGATTCAACGATTCACTAATTCTAAAAACCAAATTAAATTATTATCATTAAAAATTAATTTACAGAATCTTGTGTATTTTTAATGAAGTTAATTTGCAGAGACTATTCTAAATTTACCGAATAACTTCTCTGTTATTTGACAGAATCTCGGGTTTTGTAATCACTGTAATTTTACATAAGATGATGTAGGATAATGAATTACTCGTGAATTCTGTGGAATTTCACAGAATTTTTTTTAAACAGTACATAGGTTCGCCAAAACGGCCTATAGCATATACCCGCTGGTTTATTTACGACTGCAACATTGCTTAAATTTAATATGCCTTCCTGTAAAAATTTGTCATAAAAATCAATACCAAATCCCCATAATAAACAAACATTAAAGAAAATATTTTCTTTACTCCATACCGAAATAAGCCATCGTAAAAAAAAAAAAGCGGCCAAACATCAATTGCAAAGGTATGCCGCACAAACTTTCCCTCTCGTATCATTAAGTAAATATATACATTCCAGATGAGGCTGCTAACGAAATCGTCTTTTACAGAAAGCACAGAACCGAAACGAAAGTCGTATTTTCTTTTTATGCTTTTACATTTTCTTAATCACCGTATCTTGTTTATTTATTTTAAAACCTTCTCTCTGTGCCAATGCAGCGTGAAATTGGGAGTGCAGGGTTATCTCATCAGTGGCGTTGCAAATCAAATATTAGATGCGTGGTTCAAGTAATCATTTTCTAATTGGTTCGACAATTGAAGTGATTAAATATTAATTAAAAAACAGAATAAGTAATCGTTCTCACTAATTAGCAATTATAGTGTAAGATAAACAATATTTTAATGATTAAATTTTATTGTTCAATTCAACTTGATCTGCGTATGTAAAGATGAAATTTTGCAATAATTTTTTCAGGGGGCAGCAGCTGGAAAATGGCAATAATTTGACCATTACTAAAACCTCTGTAGTTGCAAAACCAATTCAGAGAATGCAAAAATTTTGTTTTCCTATACTTTCATCAAATATTATGGTTTAAAAAGACATTATATATTCAGAAATATTAATTAGTTAAATTTTAATGATAAGATTGATATTTTAAAGATATGAATTTTCAAATATGCATTTTGTGCGCAGGGTTTTAAAAATTCTACTGCATATATATATTTAATTATTCCATTTACCAATGTTGCATAAAGTTGCATTTATATTTACTTATAGTACTATATTTTACACTGAACCTAAGTTTAAATGTATGTTCAAATCCATTTGCATAATTAATGACTTTAAAAACCATATTTATTAAATTTAGTAAAAAAAAATGCAATTATTCAGTTAAATTTTTCTGTGACAAAACTCAGGCAAAAATTGAGATTCAGTGTAAAATATCGTAGTATAAGTAAATATAAAGAGTAAAAGTAAAGAGTAAAGGATATATACATACATACATATACATACATACATATATATATACATACATATCTGCAGTAGAATTTTAAAAATCTTGAGCAAAAAATGCACATTTGAAAATTCATATTTTTAAAACGCCAATTTTCTGATTAAAATTTAACTACTTAATATTGCTAAATATACACAGTTAAATGTTTTTTTTTTTCTTTTTTAAGATTAGTATTTTATGAAAGTATAGAAAAATGTTTTTATATTCCATTAATTGGTTTTGAAACTACAGAACTTTTAATAATGGTCAAATTATTGTCATTTCCCAGCTGCTCAATCTGATCTTTAGATCAGATTGAGGGAAAGTGGATTAAGTCCCTTAATTTACTCTCTTATAGAATAGAATTACAAAAAAAAAAAAAAAAAAAAAAAAAAAAAAAGAAAAAAGAAAAAAAAGAAAAAGAAGAAGAAGAAGAAGGAAAAAGAAAGAAAATGTACAAAGATGTTTATTTTCCGATGTGAATCTTATACTATAATGCGAGCAAAAATTGTGTGTGTGTGTGTGTGTGTGTGTGGGTAAATTTTATCTCAAAAACGGCTCTAACGATTTTCGCAAAAATTTGGATTTTAACATTTTCGGGCACGAGAAGACCATTGGGCTAGGTCCCATGTTCGGGAAAATTCGATTACTGGGTCATTTTGGGTCCTAATGGGTCAGGATAAAGCTATTTATATCTATAGAACGGCTGGATCGATTTTAAGGAAATTTTGTACCCAATCGTTTTTTGGCACGAGAAAACTATTGGGCTGGGTCACATGTTCGAAAAATTTCCATTAGTGGGTCATTTTTGGGTCATTATGGGTCAAGCCATTTTTATCTAAAAAACGGCTCTAATGATTTTGACCAAATTATATATTTTATCGTTTTGGATTACAAGAAGACCATTGGGTTAGGTAACATGTTCGAGAAAATTCGGTAAGTGGGTCATTTTTGGGGTCATTGTGGGTCATACTATTTTTATCTAGCGATTTTCTCACGCAATTTTGACTAAAAATTGCATTCTATGGTTTTCGGGCACGAGAAAAAAATTGGGCTAGGTTACATGTTCGAGAAAAAATTTCACTTGGTCATATTGGGTCATTAAGAGTCTGGGTCAAGCTATTTATATTTAAAGAACGGCGTGATGGATTATAACGAAATTTTGTATGTAACAGTTTTTTGACATGAGAAAACTAATGGGCTAAATCACATGTTTGAGAGATTTCGACTATGAGGGTCATTTGTGGGTCATGATGGGTCATAATGGGTCATGGTCAACCTATATCTAAAGAACAGGTGGATCGATTTTAACGAAATTTTGTATGCAACATTTTTTTGGCACGATAAAATCATTGGACTAGGTTACATGTTCGAAAAATTTCGATTCATGGGTCATTTTGGGTCATTAAGAGTCTGGGTCAAGCTATTTATATTTAAAGAACGGCGTGATGGATTATAACGAAATTTTGTATGTGACAGTTTTTCGACATGAGAAAACTAATGGGCTAAATCACATGTTTGAGAGATTTCGATTATGAGGGTCATTTGTGGATCATGATGGGTCATAATGGGTCATGGCCAAACTATATCTAAAGAACAGGTGGATCGATTTTAATGAAATTTTGTATGCAACATTTTTTTGGCACGATAAAATCATTGGACTAGGTTACATGTTCGAAAAATTTCGATTAATGGGTCATTTTGGATCATAAAGGGTTTGGGTCAAGCTATGTATACTTAAAGAACGGCCGGATCAATTTTAACGAAATTCTGTATGTAACAATTTTTAGAAACGAGAAAACTAATGGACTAAGTCACATATTCGAGAGCTTTCGATTATAAGGGTCATTTGTGGGTCTTAATGGGTCAAGGTCAAGCTATATCTAAAGAATGGGTGGGTCGATTTTAACGAAATTTTATATACAACATATTTTTGGCATGAGAAAATCATTGGAGTAGGTCACATGTTCGAGAAATTTCAATTAGTGGGCCACTTTTGGGTCATTCTAATTTTATCTAGACAACGTGTCGCGCAATTTTGACTAAATTTTGCATTTTCTCGTTTTTGGGCGCAAGAAAATCATTGGGTTATGGCAGTATTTTGAGAAAATTCGATCAATGGGTCATTTTGGATTATTAGGGGTCAGGGTCAAACTAACTATATCTAAAAAACGGCTCAATCGATTTTATCTAAATTTTGTATCTAATGTTTTTCGGCATGCTAAAACTAAAGAGCTAGGCCACACGTTCGAGAGATTTCGATTATAAGAATCATTTGTTGGTCATAATGGGTCATGCTAATTTTATATAGAAAATGGTACTCACCATTTTGACTATGCTTTGTATTATATCGTTTTTGAGCAAGCGAAAACCATTTGGCTTGGACACATGCTCGCGAAAATTCTATTAGTTTGTCATTTTGGGTCTTAATGAGTTAGGGTCATTCTAATTATATATAACAACGACTCAATCAATTTTACCCTAAATTTTTAAACAAAACGTTTTTTGTCACGAGAAGACTATTGGGCTGAGTCGCATGTTAAACAAATTTATATTAGTGGGTCATTTCGCTTCATTGCTGAATGCTGCCAAGCTAATTTTACCTAAAAAATGGCTTAAACGATTTTGATTCAATTTTATATTCTACTGTTTTTGATTACCTGAAGACGATTGAGCTATGTCACATGCTTGATCAAATTTGATTAGTGGCTCATTTTGGGTAATACGGGTCAGGGTCACGAGAATATGGCAAAAGCCAATAACTTGGTGATATTTGACAAAATATTGGCGACATATGGCCAAAAAATCGACTATAAAAATTACGAAAACCAAAACACGTATTTGGAGCCAAATGAAAAGAATGCCTCCAAATTTGGCTATATCTAGCAAAAAATATTGTCTTTCAGAATGTAAAGAATTTTTTTATACATTCTTAAGAGGATTCGAGATCCATGGTTAAACCAATCAGAGTCGAGCTAAAAAAGTGATTTAGATCGATGTCCTTTCGTTGTAAAATTTAAAATAAAATAAAATTTATAAATATGCGCATAAAAACATAGTTTTCTTATTGTTTGTTTTTTTAAATAATACTATTATAAACATGTTTTACAGTAATAATACAGAGTTAATGATACAGTGAAAATACTATATCGAGTTGAACACAAAGTTAATTTTGACCGAGCTAAGCTCGGTCTCCCCTGCTAGTACAATTTTAATGAATTAACTACAATGGAACTTCCATTTGATGAAATTTCATCGTAACACTTAAACTCTCCGTTATAAAGAAAAATTTTTAAGAATAAATTAACTTAAATTCGTGAAATTCGTTTAATAAAACACACATTCATAAATGAAAAACAGACATAAATAGAAATATTGGAAAAATGTATTTTAATTCCTACAGAAACATTTTTTATGGAATGAAGACATCATAATATTTACATTTTTACTTGTACATATCAGAAAATTTTAACTAAAATCTCTCCATTAATAAAGGAAAAAAAAGTGACTAATGCTGTCACCGCCGAACAGCGTAAAATTTTGCGAATCTAGCGGGTCAAAATTCAATTTATGAAAATTACCAATATTAAAGTTATAAAGTTGATTTCACTAGAGATAAAATAGTTATGTATTATGAAAAAATATATCTTTACATATTTTATTGTAAAATTTACGTCATTGTCATTTCATCATCATAATCATTATAAAAAGTTTTCTTGTCATTTTCATGCATTGACATTTGTCTAGTTTTATTGTATTCAGTGTTAAAAAAAAAAAACTCTCAAATTAGAATTAAATGATTACGTATAAGATAATTACGCAAGAAGATAATGAAAATTGCGTTATTAAAAATATATTTACACGTAAATTTTAAAAAGAAAAAAATTAAATAACAAATTTATTATTATGCATTAAAAATCGTAAATGGATAAAACTACGTCACATTTAAAATGACCAAATAATCAGGGCTCGTACAGTTCTACCACTAAATTTTATTAATATTTTCGAAGTGTTTCACTGCAGAAAAATATCGTTAAAACTGTGAATGAGGGTGGGGATTGCGAATGTTGTGGTTTAAAAATTAAATGTAAATTTTCTTATTTTTAATAGTGGTGCCAAACTCCTTGGAAATTCCAAGGAGTGTGCGAATCTTGATAATTAAAAATTGGCAAAACAGTTTATATTTAAAAATATATTTGCACGAGACATTTGTTTCATATTTTGAGATAATCGTTTATCGTTTCAACTATTATCGTGAATTCTAAGATAACGCAAATAACATTTTCTGTATAACAACAAAATTATTTTCACGTAAATATTAAAAAGAGAATGAAATCTTTGGTGAAAATTACGTCAGGTTTAAAACGACACAACAGTTTAAAAATATATTTATGTGGCACATTTCACATTTCTTCAACGAATAATTTAAAGCATTATAAAGTAGAAGTGTAAATTAAAAAGTTAAATAGTGTAATATAAGGTCATTAAATGGTAATTTACGTACATTTAGAACAATTTGCTGTAGTAATTTTAGTAATATAACACTAAAAAGTATTAAAATGTAAAATTAATATCATTAGTCAATGAAACTTATCTAAGGATCAATTTGCATAAAAATTATCTAAAAAATGATAATGAAAATTACACTTTATATGATAACTTACCCGTAAAGCATGGTGACGTCACTGCGACGTCGTTGTGAAGTCACATTGTGACTTTGTGACCATCGATTGTCGATGTGACGTCACGTGACGGCGATGTGAAGTCACAGTGACTAAAATGCGAAGTCGTTATGGCCGTTTTAGAGCTTGTTTGTGACGTTTCACAAAGTGGTCACTATGTGACAAATTTGTGAAAAATGTGTCGTTTGTGATAAGTTTGACATTAACATTGTGACGAAACTGTGACAAAAGCAACGATATTTAAATTGCCAGAAACATGTTTTTTTAAAATAAATAACATGCTTTGAAGAATATTTAGAATTTTCTAAAATTTTTTAATAAAGTCACATTTTAGTCACAATGTGACGTCACTGAGTGGTGGCATTTTGGTCACAGATGTTATGTGACCAAAGGGACTCACAGTGGCGTCATTGTGACGTCACTGTGACCTTGCATGCTATGAGGGTACATTCCTTTTTCAGTAATGGCAGTTACCATAGTAAATAAAACTACCAAAATTTAAGAAATAACATTAAGATGAGGTAATTATCATCTAAATTGGGCTTTCAATAAATTTAATTAGCAAACCATGTCAAATTTACATTTTGAATAATTTTTTTGTGTGTGTGTGCTACAATACTAAAATTAGTTCAAAATGTAAGGTAAGTTACCATGGAATGATCCTATATATTTTTAAAAATATGTTTTAACCCATTAAAGGTGTATTCGAAAAAACGCTTTTCCACCTTCAACAGCTCGAAATTTTCCGATACAATTTCAGACACATTTTTAAAAGTAGAAACATGAAACTTGCTGAGGGGATTTTTGAAGAGACCTATAAGGGGCCGTGTGATATCATTTTGCGCTCCATTCATTAGAATTTGAATTATGAACAATTATCTTCTCAGTATGACACTTTTTTTCGTTCCCAAATCTCCCGCTTCGGAAAAATCTGTTCAAAATGCCGTTTTTGATTGTTTTTTTTTTTTTTTTTTTTTTTTTTTTTCAATATTTTCTGCATTTATCAAAGAATCGTCATTCACAGCACTTTGTGTATTTTCTAAATAAGACAATTTGCCAGTTTGATGCATATGAGAGCAAAAATGAATTTAAAAATAAATCGGAAAATAGGCAGTTTGAATCAAAATACACCCTTAATAATTTCGTATTAATAAACGAGCTTCCTTCTCCACATTTCCAGACCGCTCTATCCCAGTTGTTTTAAGACGTAATTCTCTGAAAATGCTATGCAGGTAAAATGCATATGATGTATAATTATTCAACATCAAAAAAATTTTTCATCTTAAAAAGGAGCATTTATAAATTAATAAATAAAACATAAAATAAGCGTCTGGAGGCATGCACCTGTTCATGTTATGCGTATTTCTGTTTGCGTTTCAAAAATAATGAACGTATTCCGAGTTTTAATGGATTCTCAAGGAATGTATAATTTCTTAGAAGTGCGTTTTAAACCAACCTCTGAGATAAAGTTGAAGGTTGTGATTGTTCCTGAAAATTCAAACGCGAGAATCAGACCCTTTGCGATCGAAATTTGAGGTACTACCAAATTTATATCTAAAACCGTCCAACCACCCTTTTTTTTTTCATTTTGTAAGAAAAACAAACAAGTTTTAAATTACATGTCAAGCGTGGTAAATCGAATGCGTTTCATATAGTATAATTAGTTTTATAAATATTCAGATCTTGGTGCAATACCTCGATGCAATGTTGCATTCTTATGCAAAAATGCATGAATACAAAATTTATTACGATTTTATATACTAAATTCAGCATTAAAGAAATGATAGGACTCCATTTTAAAAATAGTTTCAATTGCATTTTACTGGTGTTACACTCGTTTGAACATAATAAAATTGATATGCATCTATGAAGTATGTACTGTAATATACATTCTGTACAATCTGCGGTGCAAAGAACATTTGTTATTAAATTGCAGAACCACACAAAAGTATTCCATTACATAATGGTATAGGCAGAACATTGTTTTGTGCTATTTTAATTGTATTAAACTATTCAACATTTTATGAAATTGATATACGTTGCTATAAGTTACTTCCTGTATAATAGAAATCAGATAGTATTTACAGAGACACACATAATATTTCGGTTGTTATACTGTATACTATTATACAGCACGATCTGAATATTTTTAAAACTTCGTTATAGTAAGAACGCACTTCATTTGATACGATTGACGTGCAATTTCCAACTTGTTTTCAGTTGTCAAAATATTTTTAAATTTATGCGCAATATAATATTTTATGTTTAAATTAACGAACTGGAAATAAAAGTTTTTCACTTCATATAAAATTATGCATCGATTTTATAAAGATTTTGAGAACTAAGAAAAAAAGAGACAATTTTTAAAAAGAGTGTATAGAAGTTAAAAATATAAATTTTCTGAGAATATATTTTAAATATAAGAATGTATCAAATGCACAGTTTTCCGCACAGTATACATGATTTTCATTAAGATGTGCCAAATTATTAAAATTAGTCAAAAGTAACTAAATTCATATATTATCAAACACTTAGGAAGAAGTGCAGTGTTGCTTCTACTCTCTACTTTCAGTATCCCCCCCCCCCCACACACACACACACCCACACAAAAAACAAACTACATCATTAGAAAACTAATGGCTAAAATGCTATTATGTGAACTTAGTATTCTATTGTTTTCAAAAGAAATTATTAACATTTTCATCGGAGCATGGCAAGTTAAAACCCTTAATTAAACCAATCTGGGCAATTTTCTTTTAGACATATTATAACGTACATAGATAAGCAAAGTAAAAGTTTGCAAAAAAAAGACCATAATTTTGTAATACCCTGTATACAGATCTGAGCAGTACCGGATAAAAAAAATTATGCATGCATACAATACGGATGAAATTTAGTATCTAACACTTACACATTGTATTCGCAAAAAAATCTATAAATGAATAGACGGGGAACCCCATAACCTCGATTTCTGCGTATAAATTCCACATATCGCATACAAGGACAGGGCAGTGGCACAGCCAAGGGGGTGGTTTTGGGTTTAAAACCCCTCCCACAGCTAAGAAAGATTGCTAATATTGCCGCTTATATGAAAAAACCAAACTTAATATTTAAATGTTTTGGCGCATTTTGGAATCCGCCGTTTTATTGAATCAAATTTTATTTAATAAATTAATTCAATTACGTGGCGAAAATTCCACTTAAAATTGTGAAAGTGCATTTTACATGGATTAGTTAAGCAAAATTTGGTTATTTGAACTAAATAACTTTTCTGAGACGCATTATGCAAAAAATGATGATTTCATGTCACACAGATGCTCTTTGAGTTTAAGTATCACGCAGTGAATATTCTTATTAGTACTGATTCTATTAACCGGCGATTCAAATAACCGGCAATCACCTTTATCAGACACTCAATCCCCCCCCCCTTCCCTAGAACGGAATTCTGGCTGCGCCACTGGGACAGGGATGTAGAGGAAGGTATACGGGAGTATACGTCGTATGCCATCTGAATTTTTTAAAGGAACACCGTATACCCTCTGTTTCACAAGAAAGCTATAGTATACGCACTCTAGAGTATACCCTCTACCTTGAGCGTATACCTTCTGCATTGAGCATATATCCTTTGCTATTTTTAAGACTACAGCCCTTGTACAAGGACACAGTATATAGACACATTATTTGGATATGAAAAGAAATTGCTAAAAACTGTTTTTTAGTGTGTTATATATATATATATATATATATATATATATATATATATATATATATATATATATATATATATAGCTTATTTAATTCTAGGAGAAAACGTAATTTCTTAATAATATGCAGCGTTGGAGGGTGTTTCAAAATTAATGCTTGAAGCATGATTTTTCGTTATTGATTCTTTTGAAGTTTGTTAGTATTTTTGTTAAGCTGCTTATAGATTTATTTTTTGTTTTATGAAAAAAAAAAAAAAAAAGTTTAAAAATATTGTCTGAGGAAATATTATGATCAAATGCAGCACAATCCGATTTAAAAACCGTTTATAATATAAAACATTTTCTCATGATTGCTTATTGCTTTGTTTTTGATAATTCTTGTTTTTAAAATTCTAGTTTATAATAGCACAGTTTGTAAGTAGGACAAACTGGTCTTTTAAAACACTATTCGTGCTCTTTCTAAAGTTTTTGTTTTTTTCTTCTTTTCATTTCTCCACCTTTATTATGTCGTTTTATCAGTAATGGCATGTAAACATCTGTTTGATATGCCTAACCGAGTTATCTAATTTTCAGAGCGAATAAAGAAAACAATTCAAAGATTCCACACAAAAGTGTTTTTGGTTTTCAATTGAGATAAATCATCGTTAGCTTTAACTTCTCTCCTTCTCTGGTTAGTCTCAAGCTAAACGCTCTGATAGATGCCATGTCAAGCAGAAAACTTTTATTATTCATTCCTGAGTTTTATTTCATTGTAGTCATAGTGCTGCCATCTGTTAGCAAACTAATGAACAATATTCAAAAATAAAAATATTGCATTCGAAAAATTATTTTTTTCCAAAATGATTTTTGAAGAGATGTATAAAATGCCGTGTGATTTTATTTTTCGCTCAATTCATTCGAATTTTCCCCCATTTATAAACAATTACTTCCTCAGTATGACCATTTTTTTTTCGTTCCCAGATATCCCGCTATTGGAAATTTCAGTCCAAAACGCCAACTTTGACAGCATTTTTTGCAATATTTTCTGCATTTATCAAAAAATCGAGAAACATGGCACATTGTGTACTTTCTAAAGAAGAGAATATGTCAGTTTGACGTGTTTAAGAGCAAAAGTGAATTCAAGAATAAATCAGAAAATAAGCAATTTGGATTGGAATGCACCTTTAATCCTCTAATTTAGCACTTCTGAACCCTTTTATCTTCCAAATACCTCTTTCTTAGTTAGTTTATTTCGAAATACCCTCATTTGTCTTAAAACATACTCGTCTCTTCTCAATTAGCTAACGCAAACATTTTTTTTCTCTTTTTAATCGTTTTATCATTACTAAATGATAAATCGATACAAATTATAATGTAATTTCTAACTTTTTATGATTTTACTAACCATTTTTATGATTTCGGCCATTACCAATATGATTTTCACGTACTCCCAGTACCCACAGGTGCACGCGTACCTCAGGTTGCGAACCCCTAATTATGATGCATTAAATAATGGTTTTCCTAAAGAAATCACATATTCTTTAATATACAGTTAATAGTTACATGATCTTAAAAATAGTTAAAATATTACGTAAAAATGTATACTATTTTTTTAAAACATAAAAAAAATAATAATAAATTGAACATGTAAAATATATATACTATATATATGTATATATATATAATAGACTGGCTGGGTGGGTAGATGTTAGAGTACGGAGGAGGGTGGCGTTTTCTGGATAATACGCGATGGTTAATTTTTAAAAAACGGGGGGGGGGGGAGAGATGCATTTGCTAAATTGCAATACATTTTATACTGGATGTTCAATTAACACATATGTATGGATAATTGTATAGTTATATCAATTACATCTATTAATATAATTTAATTAATTTAAATGATTAACTTGCACCTAATTTTTAACAATTAGAGTAATATCTAAAATACTATTTCCAAGTGCATAAAATGCATATATTAATTATCTATTTTATTCCTTATTTCATCTTATATTAAGATATTAAGTTTAGGTTAGTATTGTCAAATTAAATGATTTTGTGCTACATTTTTTTAGTGTAAGCTATAGTGTATGGTATGTTTTTTCTGGTCTTTTTTCTTTATTTTTCTATCTAATTTAATTGTGTTATTATGATTTATTTTTAAAGTTTTTTCTTCATTTAATTTCGGTTTTATGTGTGTTGGTGAGCCCCAAATTCGTATTATTTTGCTTTCTCATGGCTAATGTGAAGATGAAATCTCACACATGAAATCACAGTATTTGTGTACCTGATGATCCTGCTTTAGCTCTGCAAATTTCATTTGTATTTATTTTACCTTCCGCCGCCTCCCCCCCCCCATATTTCAATGTTGTAATTTTGTATTAAATTCAATAGTTCATACCGTATTTACTCGTGTATAAGGCGCACTTTTTTCCCAAAAAATTAAGGCAAAACTCCTAGGTGCGTCTTATACACGGAATAATTTTTTACTGTTGGATGCAGTCGAACGATATACATATGAAGCAATAACTTATTCAAAGCTATTAAAACTCGGAAAATTTTACTTAACTGAAGTATTACTACATATTTATTTCATTTCTTGCAGTTTTTTATACAACAGAGCTAGTGACATTATCTAAACGCTAATTAGCAATTCTATTTACCCTCACTCATTCCTATTTCCCGTCATTCTCTTACAACCCGAAGTCTAAAAATGCATTTTCGTCTTGTTTTCTGGTCTGGTGTAATACTTGTTTCGACTTTTTTTTACTGAAATTCATTCGGTCATTCGTCATTAGCGTATCAAATTTATGGTGTGCCTTATATATGAGATTTTAAGAAATCGCCATTTTTACTTGTAAATTAGGGGTGCGCCTTATACACGCGTGCGCCCTATACATGAGTAAATACGGTATATTGCTTTACAATTAAAGGTATTATACATTACTTTTCAGCCTGGAGAAGGTAGGCAATCTCTTTACGAAGGCATTCCCGACCGACAACGGTATAAGACGGAGAAGACTAACATTGCTCGAAGCACCTACAAAAAGGTAATTTCTGTACTTTTACGTTTGATTTTTGACATCTGAAAATCTGTTTATAAATTTCCGTTCACTGTTGAAGTTAGTCTTTATAATCTTGCATTAAAAAAATTAAAAAGGCTGATGTAACACTATAATTAAGAATGTAAAACATGAAACTTCATAAAGACTAAATCTGTGTGCAACTAGTTCCAAGACTAGTTCTACATACTGATTTTATCACCTGAAACATACGCACAATTGCAACAGAGGTGTAAAAATATATGCAGCCTTAAAAACATCACATATAATTCTATAGACATGCAAACTTAAAAGGATAATAGCATAAAGCAGATGTGTAGATCTGTAATCGTTTTAAAGAAGACAGGCAGATCTGTGGCTAATCAGCTCATAAAAGAGAAAGCTCTGAAAGTCTTAGATCTGCTGATATGTGCCTCTTAAACCCAAATCGAAAGCTGTTCTAAGGAGACTGTGACAACTCCGACTGCCTAAATTAGATAATCACAGCCAGAGCTGTCTCAAAAGAATTATCAACGTTACACGTTGATTCTAAGAAAAATCATATCATGAAAATTAGGTAAGACATAAAAATTCTTACCTCCAAAATTCCAATTCTTCGAGAAAGTCGGGGTATCGGGTGTCCAAATGCGCTAGGCCTTCTTCTGCAGCATAAGTATTAAAGACTATTTTCACTCAAAAAACACTAGTCTATCTTCATTTGCATATTTTAATAAGGACGAACACGATTCACAAAAAAAGGCACACACAACATTAATATTTACAAATGGCCGTGACAATTTCAATATTACATCTTGGTTCTACAACTTCTACCTTCTAACTGAACAACAAAACAAAACAACAAAAAAAAAGAATTAAAGTTAATAAACAAAAAATGTTCTTAGTCTAATAAAAAAGTTCGACGCATGCGCCGCACCTTTACGTAAGAGAGTAAAAAAACTGAGTTTCTTGTTTCACATTGCGCAATAGTTTTTTCCCTGACAGGTGGTGGATGAAAGGAATATGAAATAAGTTCCAAATCCCGACATCCTCCCACCTTTGAGTTTCAGGGATTCAGCTGGAACTCAAATTTTCCAATCAATTATCGGTTTGATAATGCGTCCATATCTTGAACGATGAACTAAAGAGTCGGAATCTCGGTTCATGACCGAACCACTGGAAGGATCATTTGATTGTTCATCCGAAGAACGTGAATTTTTCATGTCGTTGAAATGACTTCTCATGATATCATCATTTTGTGATACCTCTAAAGATATTAGTCTACTTGTCGTTCTGATGAATTCACCACTTTTCATCTTTACCTTGACAAGTCGTACTTGTCCATCCTTAGATGGGAAAATTTCAGTTATTTTGGCCAGAGGCCAATCGATTCTTTTGTTATTGTCACTAGTCACAATCACGACGTCGCCTATTGCAAAAGGTTTCTCTTTTTTGTTATTATTATTTGGTTGACGCAATTGACCTAAATATTCAGATCGAAATCTTTTACGAAGGTCTTCTCTTAGTTTTTGTTGGTAGGCATGCCTTTTATTCAACGATTCAGCCTCCAAAATATCCATATCAGGTGTTCCACTATCTTTTACTTCTTGCAGAAACATGGATGGAGTGAGGGGTACAAGATCGTTGTTGATCGTTGTTGTCTTCGGAAATATATGTAAGGGGGCGGCTGTTGATTATACTTTCGATATCACACATCACGGTTAGCATCTCTTCATAATTTAGCGAACTTTTTCCTAAAACTTTTCTTAGTATTCTTTTTGTCATTCCTATTAGTCGCTCCCACCACCCTCCCCACCATGGAGCTGAAGGTGGAATAAATTTCCAAGTAATTTTTCTGGATATACTATGATTTTGTACTGAATTCCAATCTATTTCTTTCAATAAATTTTCGGCCCCTACGAAATTCGACCCATTGTCAGTGTAGATAATAGAAGGTCTACCTCTACGGGCAATAAATCTTCTCTAAGTTAATAGAAAGTTTTCGGTTGATAAAGGGGTGGCTAACTCAAAATGAACTGCTCTGAAAATTGCACACGTGTAAATTACTAGCCATATTTTCTTATTTTCTTTAAGAATAAGCGGGCCGGCATAATCCAGACCAACGATTTCAAAAATGGCAGCTTCTCGAACTCTATCTACAGGTAAGGGAGGAGTGGATATTTCTTGTGGCTTAAAATCGTATCTTCTGCATATTACACAGTTTCTAATAATTTTTCTTACAGTTTTTCGAAATTTTAATATCCAATAATCTTCCCTCAAATTAGACATCAAAGTTTGTACCCCGGCATGTTCTAGTTTTAGGTGTCTAGATCTAATTATTTTTTCAACTACGGGATGGTCATGGGGAAGTATGACAGGGTATCGAAAATTCATCGTATCTTCTCTCAAAAGTATACGCGATTTCAGCCTTAGAACTCCAGCGGAATCCGTGATAATCTGGAACGATTTTAATCGATTATCTAGGGGGCCACTAAACGATTGTTCTTGAACTAATTTCAATAATTTATTTTCAGCTTCATTCTTCTCTTTTACAGTTAAAATACTATATTCTCTATCTTCTTTAGCTTTCTTGCAGTTTTGGTAAAATCTATACATCCATCCAATTACGTTAACTAATTTTTCATACGATGAAAATTTTGTAAAAATTTGTTCATTGGGAATATCTATATTGTTAGCACTAATTATTGTTTTTCTTCTTTCGGCATCTATAATTTCAAAATCTGGAAATATTTCTGATTTTGGCCACTCGTTAATTGGTTTCTTTAGTCACTGTGGTCCCTCCCACCATTTGTCTCGGGCTAAAACCTCAGCAGTACAACCCCTTGAAGGCAGGTCCGCAGGATTTAAATGGCCGGGAATAAAATGCCATTTTGAAGAATCACTTAAAGACCGGATTTCTGATACACGGTTATAAACAAAAGGCGCCCAATTTTCATTTTTTTTTTATCCAATAAAGTGCATTGGCCGAATCAGTCCAATAAAAAATGTCAATATCATCTAATTTTAAATCAGTTTTGACACTATTTGCTAATCTAGCCCCAATATTGCAAACCAACAATTCCAACCTTGGAATGGAAATTGTTTTCATAGGAGCAACTCGGCTTCTTGCTTGAACCAATTGACAGAAATTGTCATTCTCACCTTCAAACCGTATAAATACACGTAGCATACGCTATTTTGCTAGCGTCACAAAAAACGTGTAAAGAATGCAGTTTATCTGCATCCCGAGAAAAACACCTAGGTATTTCAATAGTCCCTAATTTTCCTAATTGTTTTTTCCATTTTTCAAATTTTCTCTTGATAGAAATAGGTAATTCCGTATCCCATGTCACCTTTCCTAATTGTTTTTTCCATTTTTCAAATTTTCTCATGATAGAAATAGGTAATTCCGTATCCCATGTCACCTTAGCTTTCCAACACTCTTGTAATAATATTTTAGGTTCTAATGTTACAGGACACGTGTGTCCAATAGGGTCAAATATTTTGTGTACAGCCGATAAAATGTTTCTTTTGGTTACTTTGCGTTCGTCTTCGGAAATTTCCTTTAAATCAACTGCTAAGGTGTCCCTACTAAAATCCCACATTAGACCCAAGACAGGGACTTTTTCCCCTATCAAAACTTCCCGAAAACTATGCTCCCACCCGCGAAGCTCGAATTTTGCATCGCTAAGAAGGGTTTTTGACTCTTCGATAAATCTGTTCAGTTGTTCCTTACTATTAACACTCGTAACACAGTTGTCTACATAAAATTATTCTAACAATTTACGCGCAGTGTTTTTAAATTGCTCCGGTGCGTTTTTTAAATGATATTCTAACGTGGCACCTAAAAGATAGGGGCTACAAGAAATGCCAAATACTACTCTTCTATGTTGAAGCGTTATCATTTTTTGAGGGTCCCCTTCTTCATACCACAGGAATTTCAAGAATGAGCGATCTTTTTCTGTTATGCCAATTTGCAAAAAAGCCTTTTTTATGTCAGCAATTACCCCAATTTTTCCTAATCTAAATCTATTTAATATAGAAGGAATCAGTTCTACGAGATTAGGCCCCTTTTCAATACAGTCATTTATAGATGGCGAATCCTTTTCCCGAGCTGAACCATCGAAAACTGGCCGCACCTTTGTAGTGGAGTTTTCTTTAAACACCGCTCTATGAGGAAGGAAATGCTCACTACCTAATGTTTTTCTCTAATCAACTTTTTCTATTATTTTCTCATCCAACCAGTCATCGAATACTTGATTATAATCACTTAAATTTCCTACCCTTTTTAACGAATCGACGCATGTTTTTAATCTACGCCGAGCGATATTTTCGTAGCTGGGTAAACGAGGGTGGCCCTGTATCCATGGAAGACTAACCTCATACCTACCCTCGTCATCTACTCTAATGTTACTGAGAAAATGTTCTTTAGTGGCTAATTCTATTTCCTCTCTACTCTTTTTCTCCCCAGGATCGCGAATTCCTAAAGTGTCAAGTTGCCATAACTCGGTAATTTTTGCCTCTTTGACATGCAGCTAAAAAATTAAATTGTTCATATTCTTATTTTCATAACCTTCAGTTTTCCCAAGAATTGTCCAACCTAAACGAGTGTCTATGCAAGCCAATCCGCCCTGTAATTGTTTTAAATGTCCGGTAAATAATTTCCCAGCGACATCTGCACCAATTAATACATGTATCTCATCAGGAGAAAATTCATGTAATAAATCATTAACTTTAGTGACTCTATCAGTCAAAACTATTCCGTACCGCTTTATTTCCTTAATAAAGGGTCCTTTCGGTATAGGTGAAATTTCAGAGCAAATTTTTTGTTGGTCTAATACCTCAAATTTACATCGGAAACTATTATCCATATTTCCCAAATTAATCAAATATCTATCGTGTAGTTCTTCACATTGTCGCCCCCCAAATAAGCTATGCACTATTCTCTCTTTACTTATGCTACTATATCCTAACATTTTAGCAGCAAATTTCGATATGTACGATCGCTGCGAACCCGTATTATATAAAATTCTAACATTTCGTATGATATCCCCATTGCATATACGTACAACCAATGTTTGGAGCAAAACTCGTTTTCTAGAAGTTGTATTCGCAAGCATACAATCTTTATTAGCAGTTGAATCCTGTTTAGAATTTTCGTTTAAATTAATTTTACTCTTTTCTATGCACATGAACTGGAGGTGATTTTTCCCGCAATGAGAACAGTTAATTATAGTTTTACAAACTTTTACTAAGTGGTTGACATTGAAGCAACGAAAGCATGCTCCTTTTCTTAATAAAGCATCTTTTCTTTTCGCTAGTGTCATTTTCCATACCGCTCTACAATTTTGACTACGGTGTTTGTTTTCGCAAAAAACGCACTATTCTTCCGATTTTTTATCATCCGCGTTATACAGTTCGGCCGCCGTAGGAAGAGAAAAATGTTTATCTTTTCGATCGAATTTTGTTTCTTAGCTCTTAGCTCTTAGTTTCCACTCTTAGCTAATTTAACCTTTTGCTCCATCTCAACTTCAATCTGTAAAAATTGCATTAAAACATCTAATTTATTAATTCCCTGATTTTTATCTTTATCCTTAACAGTTAAAGTACCAAGATGTCTTTCCCATAATTTAAGAATATCTGAAGGCAATGCCGATTCGACCAGTGGATATAAAATCGACGAATAATTTTCGCTCGTTACTCCTAACATTTTCAATGACCGAAGATAAGTTTCAATTTTATCATATAATTTAACAAGCGACAGTTTTTGCCCTTGTCCCAAGGAATTATTAATAACTAATCCTAAGACTTCGCGTATATATACTTCAATTAAAACATCTGTCCTACCAAACCGTGCCTTCAACGATTGCACCGCTTCTGGATAGCTCTCGGCTGTGGGGGGAAAAGAATCCACTATTTCTCTGGCTCGCGATCCTTTCTGTGTAGCCATTATAAGATACTGAATCTTATCTTCATTTGCTATAGTATTATCTTCGTGAATTTTCTCAAATTGCCCCCATAAAGTTAACCAGTTTTTAATTTCACCGTTGAAAGGCTGGAGCTCTAATTTAGGTAACTTAAATTTTTTTCTTGTCGCCATGCCATCTAATATTACGGAACTATCTGGATTAAGACCTTTTTCTAATTTTTGTATATAACGCGATAATTTATTTTTTGTTTCGTAAAATATCGTATTATATTTATCGATAGAATCATATTCAGTATCAAAAGCATCTTGCTTACAGGTTTGGTCTTCAGACAAATTATCAAGAATTTGTTTATCTAAATTCACAAGTTCGTTTTGTTTTGCTTCTAATCTAATTAGAATTGAAGACAAGCTATCTAAATCATCACAATTAGCCTGTATAAGGTCTTCAATTTCTTTAGTTAATTTCGTGAAATTTGAACGCACTGGCGTTCTTAATTTTCGTAATTTTTCCATAATTCTAAATCAAAATTTTTTCTAATTTCTTATTCACTAAACTACGGAGCACCCGATCCCAGCAGGGGATGCCACTTTTATGTGACAACTCCGACTGCCTAAATTAGATAATCACAGCCAGAGCTGCCACAAAAAGAATTATCAACGTTACACGTTGATTCTAAGAAAAATCATATCATGAAAATTAGGTAAGACATAAAAATTCTTACCTCCAAAATTCCAATTCTTCGAGAAAGTCGGGGTATCGGGTGTCCAAATGCGCTAGGCCTTCTTCTGAAGCATAAGTATTAAAGACTATTTTCACTCAAAAAACACTAGTCTATCTTCATTTGCATATTTTAATAAGGACGAACACGATTCACAAAAAAAGGCACACACAACATTAATATTTACAAATGGCCGTGACAATTTCAATATTACATCTTGGTTCTACAACTTCTACCTTCTAACTAAACTACAAAAAAAAAAAAAAAAAAAAAAAAAAAAAAAGAATTAAAGTTAATAAACAAAAAATGTTCTTAGTCTAATAAAAAAGGTCGACGCATGCGCCGTACCTTTACGTAAGAGAGTAAAAAAACTGAGTTTCTTGTTCCACATTGCGCAATAGTTTTTTCCCTGACAGGTGGTGGATGAAAGGAATATGAAATAAGTTCCAAATCCCGACAGAGACGACCATTTCAAACTTGAAACTCTGTGACCCTCAGACCAGAAAAGAAAGTTGGTCAACACATCTGTGTCGCTAAAATCGCGCAAATTCTAAAAAATTACCTTTATCTTCAAAAGTTTTTAGAGTGAAGAAACTATAGATCTCCAGATCCTTGTCTCCTTATTGCAGATAAAAAACCCTCAGACCTGCTGATTTGTGCCTCAAAAGCCAAAAAAAAAAAAAAAAAAAAAAAGAAAGAAAGAAAGAAAGAATGAGATTACCATTAGAAGCAAATTGTGACCCTCATAAGAGAAAAGAAAATTGGTCTAAAGAAGATCTGTGTCCCAAAAATTGTGCAAGTTCTAAAAGTTTTTATTCATCTTCAAAAAGTTGGGGTGAAGAAAGAATCAAGAATCTGGGAAACAGCGATACTTTCACAAGTACTATTGCCCTATAGTACAAATTACAGTTCCGACCAGACAGTGGTGTAGTCGTAAAAAAAAAAAAAAAAAAAAAAAAAAAAAAAAAAAAACAGAGGGTACGCGCTTTAAGCAGAGGGTATACTCTCAAAACAGAGGGTATATCTTAAAGTGTACATACTGTAGCTTTCTTGAGAAACAGAAGGTATACGATGTTCCTTAAAAATATCAAGAGAGTATACGGCGTATACCCCCGTATACCCTCCACTACATCCCTGGGACCAGAGTTTAATGTATAACAAAAATATACCGGAGCTCTAATATTCTGTAACATTAAACCCGTAGCGTCCCCTCCCCCCTGCCATCCCTGCAATCCGCATATTTATCATACATTATTTACAAAATTTAAAGCTTTTTTTTTTTCTTTAACAAAATAAATAAATAAATAAATATATCTACTGCATAAACTAAACTGACAACCATTCCACTTTTTCATTTATCACCCCCAGCGAATAGAAATCTTTTTTTCATTTTAATGTTAATTAATCGCAGAATTCTGCAATTAAATAAGGTAAGCATTATGATTCGGAAATAGTGTTTAACAGAAAAGGAATTGTTCAGAGCTATGTATGTACATATAATGAATGAACGATTGGCAAAATCATTTATAAGAAATTTTTTTTAGAAAATCTTATGCGCCGTACCATTTTGTCTCCATCTCCTACGTGTGCGACAATCTACTTATATTATGTGTGTTTTGATTGGAAATAATGCAGAAACTTTGAGATTCGAGGGCAATTAATGGTTAATTTAGCTTAGATTTTTAGTAACTATACTGGGCTCCGAAGCCCTATTGAACTCCTTGAATTCTGACCAATATTTAAATATTTGCTATAAAACTGCGAAGTACCGGAGCTCTCCGGTGCAAATTAAGCCTTTCTCCGGACGCGACTATTTGTTAATTTTGTATGAATTCTTATAATGTGAATAGACTCATGGAAAATGGAACAATAATTCTGCATATTTCAAAAGGAAATCCTGAATATTTTTCGAATAAAAAAACTTCCATTCTATATTCCATAACGAAATTAAAACATTCATCAATCAATAAATAAAATAATTAAATGTAAATAAAACACAAATTTAAGACAAGTAATCGCATTTCGTTTCACGTTCAAATAAAATAAACAGAATCAAATTGATAAATACCGATTTTTGCAAATTCGTACGGTTCTTAAAACTACATGAAAGGGCAATATGAAAATACTACTTTTAATATCATTCATAACTTTATTTGAATGCAATAGTACTTTTATAAGTAGTGTGATATAAATGAAAACCTAAAAGAAATTTCAATATATGATTGCTTTTTAGTACATATAGACAGGACTCTCGCTGCCTCTCGCCATTGTGCCAAATCTCGAAAAAAGCTTCATTTGCCGAGTAAACGAACAGTCAGACTCGCCAGATAGAGATTCTCAATTTCTGCTCTTTTTATGAGTGTGCGACAGTAGAATCCAGATTTTTATCCTCGTTACTGAGTAATTGATGTCTCTTTTCATGCTCAATTGTACCACACTATTTATATTAATAACTCTATTTATAGAGAAACTGAGTCAACATCAATCCGGTTTAGAAGCAGACAAACACAGAGAAAAGATAGATATTTCTCTATTTCCGTTGATCACAACGTATGTGCTGGCATTGGGCTGGAGAAAACTCACTCTTATCAAGCGCTAAATAATAGTCCAAGAGCCGACCAAACCCTATGACAGTGAGCACAAGAAAAAATCCTTTATTGCCGAAACGTCAGTGAAGGCTTACTTTGGAGACACGAATTTTTTTTGTATCTGTCTGTCAGTCAGTCTCTGAGTCAGTCTGTCAGTCTGTCTGTTCCGCGATAACTTCCGTAAAAAGCATCCGATTGGCTTGAAATTAAGTGGGTATGTTAGTGAGGTACTGGGATTAAGCTGTATAGTTTTTTGTAAGATTTGGTTCATTCGTTCGAAAAATATAGAATATTTTATTTTGCGCAATAATGCTTTTCTATGGCAAATCCAATGATTTCCATTTTTAGGTGCGTTCGTAATTATGTAGATACGTAGCACCTATTGTTGTCGCTCAGTCCGTCCGTCTGTCCGTCTGTCTGTCCGTCTGTCTGTCCGTCTGTCTGTCCGTCTGTCCGTCTGTCTGTCCGCATATAACAACGCAAAAACTACCCAAACGAATAGTTTGAAATTTAAAATACATAATTATTACATAAATTTGTCGAGTCATTTCAAATTTTATGAAAATTGGATGCATAGATCAATTACAGGGACAATCAAAAGTATTCCGTTACATTACGGTCAATGGGGAAAAAAGTTTCAAATGCATTTTAATCATTTGAAATTTAAAATACATAGTTATTACATAATTTTGTCGAGTTATTTCAAATTTTTTGATAATCGGGTGCATAGATCAATTACAGAGACAATCAAAAGTATTCAATTACATTATAGTCAATGGGGAAAAAGTTTCAAATGTATTTTATACGTTTGAAATTTAAAATACATAGTTATTACATAATTTTGTCGAGTTATTTCAAATTTTATGAAAGTCGGATGCATAGATCAATTACAGGGGCAATCAAAAGTATTCCGTTACATTACGGTCAATGGGGAAAAAAGTTTCAAATTCATTTTAATCGTTTGAAATTTAAAATACATAGTTATTACATAATTTTGTCGAGTTATTTCAAATTTTATGAAAATCGTATGCATAGATCACTTACAGGGACAATCAAAAGTTTCCGTTACATTACGGTCAATGGGGAAAATGTTTCAAATGCATTTTAATGGTGTTGCACTCATTCGAACTTAATAAAATTTATATACAATATAAAGTACATATTATAATATGCATCTTACATAATTTGTGATGCAAAGAACATTTGTTATTGATTTACAAGGCCACACAAAAGTATTCCATTACATAATGGTATAGGGAGAACATTGTTTGATGAACGTTTTAATTGCAATTCACTATTTGCAATTTTATGAGATTGATATATGAGAGTAATATTTTTAAAACTTCATTATCGTACGAACGCACCTCGTTTGCTACGCTTCACGTGCAATTTCCAACTTGTTTTTCTTGAGAGAAAATGTCACATTATGATAAATGGATGCTGAAATTTACCGGTTAAATTATTCGTATTGTTTTGAAATTTTGTCTATTCATTTGTCAGATTTTAAAAATTATTACCGTAAATTTTGGAGATTTTCTATAAATGTATTCCAATAATATAAACTAATTTGTTTTAGAGACTTACTTATTTCAAATGTATATATTTCATTTTCTTTATTTTCTCTTAATGGTTGCTAAGCAACCATTCATCCTAATCCTTATTTTTATAATGTTATAAATTTGAATGCGTGTAATTATTGAACGCGAAAATTTAAATGAAGTCAAAGTCAAAACTGATGAATTAATGTGTATCTTTGTGTATAACTATAACATAGCCCAGAAAAGAACATAGACTATGTTTTATTGATTTTATTCACATATTTTCCTTAATAATTCAAAATTTCCTTCTTTTTCATGCAGAATCAATAGCGATCTTTTAGATAAAATTTAACCAATTTCCTGTATCGTTGCCAAAAAAGAAAAAAATAATAATAATAAAAATCTGGAATAATTTGTCAACGGCAATAAGTTTCAATTGAGCAAGTTCCATTCGAAAAATTAAACTAAGAAAAAATAAATATGACGTCAGAATTAAAATTAAAGTAAATATAGTACTTTGTTAAATATTAAACACGGAAATTTGTTTCGTTAATAAGAATTTTTCTGACAAAAATGGGGGCATAATTAGAAGTAAAAGAAATAAAAAATAATTATATTTTTAACAAATATTTCACCTGATAAAATTTGACGTCATAATTGAAATAAAACAGGTATTTTATAGTAGTCGTTAAAAATATAAGAACTCATGAATAATGACGTCATTGCTGAAACTTCAGTGAAGGCTTATTTTGGCGACACAAAATTTATTGTTTTACCCCTGTCAGTCTGTTCTGTCTGTCTGTATGGCTGCGATATCTGCCACAAAATGCAATCAAAACTTCTTTTTTTCGGAAACAAAATTGTAAAACCCTAGATTACTGAGTTTACACTTTCAAAAGTTCATGATACATCAGATTTAGGTGTGGACAGGTATATAGACGTATGAGGATAATGAAAAATGCTTATTAAAACTGTTACTTATCCTTATAAATCAAAATGTATAAAGAAATACAAGATATACGATAACCATTAACAAATTGATAGAAAGTTACAAATTTATGTTTAATGAGACTACGGGGGTTCAGGGGGGCGGAGTCCCCTTGAAGAAATCTACTATGTTATAATAAAAAACAAAAATAGTAGATCATGAAAAATTCAGAATATCCTAACATAACTAAATATTTAATTTAAAGCTTTTGTTGGCTGAAAACTTCTTATTCTTATTTTATTCTTATAAATAATTACGTAATTTGAAAATTTTAAATTACAGTTTCCAGGAAGTTGAATATTACCCAAAGTGTGTTTTAAAAAAGAAATGTTGTGCAAAGCTGACGTTGAGGCTCTTGATCTGCAGATTTACTAGTTTTATGGAAGAGTTGTAATAGGGTAATCTAATGATCATGTCTGCCGGAAGCGAAGTGGTGCATAAGCCAAAAATGAATACCACTAGTGGTTGACTCGTAGGCTTAGCATTGTGTTTTCCTGCACCTAGTTTTCCAGATTTTAATACTTTTGATTGTACGACAAACACAATGCTAAACTTACGAGTCAATCACTAGTGGTATCAATTTTTGGCTTATGCACCACTTCACTTCCGGAAGATATGGATTATTAGATTCCTCTATTACTATTCTTCCATAAAATAAAGGTTTTTTCTTGTGCTCGATCACACAGGGTTTTGTGCGGTCGGTTCTTGGACTAAAAGATATGTGTTGCTGGAACGCGAAGTTGAAATTAACCATATTGTTTGTTTATTAGTCGTATGCAAAATATCACTGACTGGTCAATCTTTTCTATATGTTAAAGTTGAAATCTCGTGACAATTTTTAGTGTATATTTCCACGCGTTAAACCAAAGATCGCTGTTTTGAATTTTTATTTAGACTGCTAAAAGAATAGCTGAAACATTTATATACCCAGAATGTATTTACTTCTAATAGTTTCTGTAGTGGATAGTCAAATGTCTATTTATAAAAAAAATAAAAAAAAAAAGGTTAATTTAGAGCAGACTGAAAAAAAAAAAAAAAAAAAAAAAAAAAAAAAAAAAAAATCCCAGCCGGCTCGGCTTATAGGCGAAGGTAGATTTCGAGTTCGTTACTAATTTTACCAAAAACAACTAAAACGAGATTAGAGATAAACCCAGTTTTCATCACTAAGAATGGGCTCTTGGAACCTAAACCTTTTCTGAAAATTCTAATACACACACGCATAAATATAGAATAGATTTTAAAATGGCGGAAACAAAATAATAGAATCTCAAAATGTTAAAATATGCCAATATTTCCCTAATCTGTTTTTCTTTATTGTGTTTTAATATGTTTTTACAAACTCATATGACGTTACAAATTCCCTTTCTTTACGTCCATTATATTTCTAGTATGACATAATATTTGTTTTTTTATAAAAATCCGTCAAGCTATTTATTTAATTTTCCGTTTTCATGTGGAAATCTTGCTATAGAAAAGCTATAACATAATATTCAATTTTGTTAAATTCTTCAAACTATTTTATTTTCATTTTTCGCATGGAAATGTTGTAACTGTAAAATAATTATTTTGATAAAAATTTTTAGCATCCGATGCTATTTCTTTCAGACAAGCTAAAAATGTCGTGTCATCAGCCCTGGATTTTCTAGTCAACCGATTTTGATAGTTATTTTTTTAAATGAAAGCTATTTATTTGTAGTTGTGCCCATTTTAATTATTTTTTAATTTATTTCCATTTTTATATTTTATTTTTAATTTTAAAAGCTTTTTCATGACATTTCTTCAGAATGGTGGCAACACAGTTTAGCTTTTCTCTCGATAATAAAAATTTATTTTCTAAAATGATTGCGTAATAAAGATCATGTTAGTATAAATGGCGCTCCGCGCCATATACACTACAAATCGATCTCACAGAGGATGAGATAGAGAGAGAGAGAGAGATTGCGTATAATTATGCACTAATTGAGTTAAAAATATATATATTTACTGAGAAATAATATTAATAATGTAAATAAAATGACAGAAAATAATTTATGATAAAAATTAATGTCTAAATCAAAATAAGAGAAATTTCAAATGAGGAAAATTATGTCATTCAGCAACCAGATAAAAGGGAATTACAATATTATTATGAAGGCCTTTTTCATAAACAGTAACTTTTAAAGAACATTTGAAGAGAAAATGACGTCACTATTTAAAACATTGTATTTTTACTCATAACGATATTAGGTACTACTCTGTTATCCCGTCGACCAATTTCGCCAAATTATACAAATCGCCACATTAATAGCCAAACTATACATATTGACATAATTTTTATTTTAAATAACGAAAAAATAAATAATTAGTAGAATATTAATAAAAATATTAATAAAAATCACTTAATGACATTTTAAATACATGAATCGTATTTAATGTCATTGAATGTGACATTCACGATCATCCATTATTGGCATTTAATCTTATAGTTTGGAGATAATTTTTTGGTCGATTGGATAACCTAGTAGTACCCGATATTATTTTTTTTTCTTTTCTTTAAAATAAAGTTACTTTTCTGTGAGTGCATATAAAATAAAATTCCTGGATTTCGCCGGCACTCATATTACAATTTTAACTGTAGATGTGCGAAAATATGAATGCAAAATTGTAACTGGCAAATTTGACATTTACTTTGTAAATATATTTATTATATATTGATTCAATAATGTAATTACTTTTGCTTTTTTAAAATCAAATCGATCGGGTCTTTTAAACATTTCATTCGTCGAATTCGACGGGATTCCATTCGTTTTATTGTTAAATTGCATTTCATTTTACTCAGAGTCTATAAAAAAGCGTTTAAACTAAAGAAAAAATCCGTTTTTGATGAATCTAGTCAATGAAGAAGTAGCACGTCAAATTGTACATCTTTATTATTCCGCAATTCCAATGTCTCAGAGAGAAATTGCTATTCAATTGGGTATTTCACGCCGTTCTGTTTGCTATTATATTGATAAACACAAGAAAAATTAAATTAGTTCATTGCAGTCTAAACAGGGTCGCCCTTCTAAAAAACCTCTATCGATTTTTTTTTTCTAATCGGAGGCGAAACTTAATTCTGCAATGGCAGAATCTACATTCAACTTGTATTGTGTTTTTTTTTAATTGTTGGCAACTGGTATAACGATAGATGTTTGATGAGATGTTTGTTTTTCCCTGTCATCGTTGTGTAAGAGATGGTTTTATCAGACTCATATTAAGGCAGTATTCAAAATTTTAAACCCTCCCTATCTTCATCCCGTGGGGCCGATTTTCCCCATTCGCAATCATCGCCAAGATTTTAGCCATCTGAATGCAGGGTTCGTACAGACTCCTTAGACTTCTTAGAAACTACTTAAAAATGAAAATGTTCCCAAGTAGTACTTAGAACTACTTAGATAAACAAAATACTCCTTAGAAACTCCTTAAATTGTATTGCGGTTTTGCACGCGAGCGATATTGCTCTCGGAAAAATCTTTTATCCCGTATTATTGTAAATCGTTTGATCTATATTTTATTTATGTATGTGTACATAATTGAATAAAAGTATTCAAGGGTTGATAATGGAGAATGGTATCTTACAGAGATATTAATAATGGTACTTTTTTTTCACTTTTCTATGAATGTCAAGGACAACATTCACCTTTTAAAGAAAGTGATTAAGATAAAGTGCTCTAAAGCTGACACCCAAAATACAGTTCTTAAAGCTGACATCTTTAAGTAAAACAAATATTTAAAGCATTATCAATTTTCCAAATCCAAGATATCTTCGATTTAAGAAGAAAGAAAAACTCATTATGAATTATTTTAGAAAATTGGTAATGCTTTAAATATTTGTTAGATGTCGGCTTTAGGACATTTTACCTTATCGCTGCTCTAAAAGAATTTCATGTATGTTGCATTAGCATTTTTTTTTTTTTTTTGAAATTTTTCTTAAAGATGTATGCGATTATAATAAGTGTTTTGAATTTAACTGATCTCTGTGTATATGACCATTGGTCACTGCTTAGGAAAGTTGATTGTGTATTTTTTTATTTAAACTTACAAAATCACCAAGGTTGTGAATTCTGTGCAATATCAGCACCAATATGTAGATTCTAATAGAGAAAAATTTGTTTGAAATGATCTTCCCTCTCTTCTCTCCAAATGGGGCATTAAAAATTGGGGTGTGCAAGTGCATGCCATATAAATAACAACAAAAGTGGCAAGTCCTTAATTTTTTGGACTCCTTGGATTTTTTTTTCCCAACTCTGTATGAACCCTTGAATGTTTTTAGCAAGTTTGAAGACGATCCGTGCATGATTCCGACTTTTATCGTGCAGACAAAATTTAGTACATACATACATACACATACATATAATACATATATATCATTCTTTTAAATGGGGTGTTTTTGGGTTTTTGGGGTCATATAATGAAAAGTTATGAAGAAATTTTTCAAAAGTCATACCATGGTAATGGCTGCAATAGGTAGTATTTCTTACGAAATCTACCTAAAAGGGAAAAATATGCGATTAAAAAAAGATTTTCCAGTGTTTCACACCGAGTCTATTTTGCTAGTTTGTTTTCCATTACATATTCGCCAAATTGGATACTACTTCGTTATCCCATCGACCAATTTCGCCAAATAATAAAATCGCCAAACTAATAGCCAAATTATACATATTGACATAAATTTTATTTTAAATAACTAAAGAACAAAAAAAATTGTAGAATTTTAATAAAAATACAAATATATAGTCAAAATAAAAATCACTTAATGAAGTTTTATGTATCGTATTTAAAATCATTGAATGTGAAATTCACAATCATCGAATATTGTCATTTAATCTTATAATTTGGCGATAGTTTTTTTAGGCGATAGATTTGGTTGACGGGTTAACCAAATAGTACCCCAAATTGCTAATGTTGGTTAAAAGTTATCAAGAACCTGTACATATATTACATTTCAGCCGGGAGAAGATAGACGATCTCTTTACGAAGACACTCCTGACAGACAGAGGTATGGGACGGAGAAGACTAGCAGCGTTCGAAGCGTGTACAAAAAAGTAAGTTGTGCGCTTTTCCGTTTACATTATGGCATCTAAAACCTTATTTATGATTCCTGTGCACTAGTCAAATGAGTCTTTATCCATTACTAGCCGCCTATGGCGACCAGATTGGTCTCCATTAAAAGTATTCTACGCATTCCATCATGTTATTTTTGACGTGACAACGTCTTGTAAATTGGTTTGCCGGGAGACACTTCAAGAAACTGCGTTACGTTACGTTACGCTCCGCTCACGATACGCGCTCACTTTTCTCTTAACTTTTTCCAGTCACTTGTGGGACCATTTTCTGAACGTGAATGTGAATTCGCTGCAAGGAAGGGGCGGTGCTTAATAGGAATTTTAGATAGTATCAAACTAAGACGAAATACGTTATGTATTAGTTATTAGTATAAAGTACAAAGAAAATAAGTGTAGTTTATTTCGTAATTCGGTGGTATATTATGGAAAACTAATGATATGTGATTAGTGAAAGCCATTTTACTTTAGTTATATTCTGCTCATTGAAAAATTCTTTAATATGCTGTTTACAAAATTCAACATTTGACATCAATAAACATGAAGTAAAATGTGTTTAACAAACACAGTGTATTGCAAGTTATTGTATGTATATTTGTATATAAATACGTATGTATGTGTAAAGGTAAAAATAAAATTTTGTTAATATGAAATTCAGTGCGAGATTCTTTGTATAAATTAATGTTTTAAATATAATTCTTTGTATAAATAAATGTTTTAAATTGTTACTATTATTTCATCCTTCTTCCTACTATACGAATGAATATTCACATTAAAATTATTTTACAACTCAAAGTCGTTGTCACGTAAAACTTTCGCCCGTATACCGACTTTACAGGCAACCAATTTTTACTCTTAATTTAATTTACTTCTTCAATCATTATCCAAATCGGAAGATTCCGACCAGAGAAATTAAGAACTGTTTGCAATCATGGTAGCATTTCATAATTCATTATTTCACAATTTAATAATGAAAAAGCATGCTTTTTTTTTCATTAATTTCGTTTCTGAGTTCATAAATATGACAATAAAGAAACGTGAATTCAAACTGTAAACAACGCCGCATTTTTACCTAGTATGATGCCTTAAGACATAACAAAACTATCACGTCATTATCTACAATGATGTCATAAGAATATTGTCCATTTATTGTTGAAAAACTTGCTTTACGAACCTCCATGATTATTTTTTTCCCCGTGCGTGATTGAATGAATCTTTTACGGCTTATTTATTTTTTAGGAATGCGATATTAAACTATGAATGTCGATTTAAATTCAGTGGGTGTTATCTCAAAATATACATACTTTTTTAAAAGTGTAAATTAGAAACAATGCTTCTATGTTACAATAAATTATTTTGGTTTAGGTTATTATTAATACTATTAATTATTTATGTATGTGTTTGTGCATATGAAAAAATAAAAAAGTTGCGAGAAAAGATTTTGTCAAATTTCTTTTCTCGCCAAGCACTCACTTTCTTTTGCCAATTACCTATGCTGGAAAAATACATTTAGTATAGTATTTTAAATGAGATGAATGAATTTGATATACATATTTTTTAATCTATGTTATAAATAAAAATTATGTATTTTAATAACAATTTTAATTTTTCTTAAGAAAGGTGTTATAGTAAAAATAAAATACATTGACATGTTTCGGAACCGTCAAATAAGTTCCATAGTCATAATAAAAATAAAACAAAATTTCAAAATATTTCTCGGACAAATACAAATGACACGCGACAATGAGATATAAATAACAAAAAACACGCGCTCTATCGCAAAAAATTAAATTAAAATATAGACCATGATCTAAAACTTAACTAAAAATAAAAATTTTCAAACTATTTCACGGTCAATACAAAGAACACGCGACAAAGAGATATCAAAAAACACCAAAAAACACGCGCACTATTGTAAAAAATTAAATTAAAATAAAAATAGACCATAAAAAGTTATGTATTTTAAATGAAAAAAGTTATAGTTTTATGTTTCAAATTAAACTGGCATATGGCATAAAATTTGGCAAACCTGAACTCGGCTAGCATAAAAGCACCAAAATGGCAATCATGCATATAAAAATGTGAAGTGGGGAGACCTGGGATAATATAGATTGGAGACTTATCACTTGCGCTGGCTGACATGAAATTGGCTGCTTAGCATATAAAGAGTGAAGTGGGTAAGCCCGGAAGTGTTGACAGTCACATGACTTAGGCTTTTATTTTATAGAGGATGATTAAAAATACTGATGCAACATTAGAATTAAGAATGTAACAAGCGAAATTTCAAAGAGACTAAATATGCTTCATTAGTTCCAAGAGCAAGGGGCTGTCCAAATATAAAGTTATCATTTTTTTTCATTCTCCCCCCTCCTTTCGATATCATACATTATCATCCCTCGAATTTTTCTTCCCTCTCCGGTAATAATATCGTTATTAAAGTGTATTTTATTTATTTATTTATTTTAGAATTTATTTCTATTGTTTAAAGTGACATACAAAACTGGTTACATTTAATTTTCGCATACTTTATTGATTCAAATGAAGAGAAGTCTATAAAATATCCCTTTGTATTAATTAACACCTAAAAGAAATAGTTATTATTTAAAGGTATTTTATTGTAATTTTTTTGTTACATAATGAATTGAACAATAATAAAAATCGTGTTGCACTTGCACTAATTGAAAGTGTGATGGGGAGTAGATAGAAATTCTTATTAACAAAACAAGTGGACAACATTCTTTCTCTTTCTCTTTTATTTATTAGTAAATACAAGCTTAATTTCAAATATGCTTCATCTATGATTTCTCAAACCGTGATTATGTATGTAAACGCATATGAAGATAAATAAGAATGTTAAATGTTGGATATTCCAAATTTTATAATTAAATAATTTTATAATAATTTTGTGATGTTGTATTCTCATAAAAACAGGTACCATATTAGAAACAACATAACATACTATTATTTTAAACGAAAGACCGTGTTACAAATAAAAAGAGAAATTTTTGAATGGACCAAAAATGATATCGATATCAAAGGACAACTCCCCTCCCCCCAGAGATGTATTACGATATCATGTGTCAGATCTTTTCTCCCCACTAAAATGATATCGTTATATTTGCACCGCTCCTAATAACTCAATTGTTCACGTGAAGCATACGCACGATCGCAAGAAAGATGTAAAACAATCTACAGCCTTAAAAACTCACAGGCAATTCTATAGACATTTAAACTTAAAATATTACCGTTACAGCAGAAAGCAGATGTATAGATATGGGATCGTTTTAACCCTTTCAAGGTCGTCGTTTGCAGTCTGCAAATGGTTAATTTTAATGCCGAATTGCCAAATGGTACCAGCTTTTTTTCAGTACAATTTCGATTTCATGAGCTGCCTTTTGATTATTTTAAAATAAATTTGTTCGCAAATTACGGTATGAATTTATTAATAGGACATTTTTGGAGCAGAAATACATTGCCCTTGAAAGGACTAAAGCAGATCGGCTAATCTGTGATTATCAGTACAAAAGAGAAAGCTGGTTAAAAAAATTTCCGATCTGCTGGTTTGTGCATCTTAAATAAAAATAAGAGCTGTTTTAATGAAATGACCTTTCTAAGAAAATTCGAAATCTTCACACCACAAAAAAAGATCTGTGTCCCAAAAATCGTGCAAATTCTAAAAATTTTCCTTTATCTTCAAAAATTTTTAGCTGGAGAAAGTAAATCTGCAAATACGTAGTTCTCAGTGCCTAATTTACAGAAGGGCATTCGGGCCACCAGTAGTGCCGTATCTAGAAGTGATCAATAGGGGGCTGGGGGGGGGGGGCTCAAGAGAATGTAGGGGAATTTTTTTTTCTCTCTCTCTGATGCAGAAAGATAAATTAGTGCATATTCACACTGTAAGCACAACGCTTATTATTAAACTGTTGTAATAACATCATTTTAGGCTAAGAAAAGTATATGATGTTGAAAAATTGGCGTTTAACTACTGCAAATTTAAACATCATGTTAGCTTCCTACATGCAAATAGGATAAGCGAATGTTGAAACTCTTAAGCTACAATTTAGTATTTCTGTAAAACTGTTAAAGGGTCTCAAAACTAAATTAGATTTTTGAACATGATTTGTTTAAATTTTCAGAACACAAATTCAATAAGGGGGCTCAGGGCTTGAAAAATTTTCAAAAAATCGATCTTTTTATGATCCATTTTGATTATGCAATTAATTCTGAACTCAGTGCAAAAATCTGCATAAAAATATTTGCATTTTTAACGGAGTTATGAGCATTTATGTATCAACACTTTCAAAGCCGCACACACACAATTTCAACTTTAAGTCGCGTTTTCTGAAAACTTGATTTTTGACGACTATCCGTAAGATTTTAAAAAAACAACTATTTGATAAAATCGCTTGATTTTTTTTTTTTTTTTTTTTAACCATTTGAAAAATGGTTGTTGTTTTCGGGAGAATGGACCCGATGATGTTACCACTTTTGAATGATGTTACCACTTTTGAATGATGTTACCACTTTTGAATTTAAATTAAATTCTTTACTTTTAGAAGAATTTTTATTTGAATTTAAATTAAATTCTTTACTTTTAGAAGAATTTTTATTTGAATAGTAAATTAAAATGGTTAAAATCATTGTAATAAAGGAGAAAACTAACAAATTTAAAAATGGGTAGACGGAAATTAACAGATACGGAAAAAGCCGAAGCCAAAGAAATGAATGAACGTGAATATCGCATTCAATGATATTAAACACAATACGCGTACTTAAACAATCATAAAGTGATTTTTATTTCTTCTTTTGCTATTTAAAATAAAAATTTAGTCAACATGTATAAGTTGCTTATTAGTTTGGCGATTCGTATCATTTGGCGAAATTGGTCGACGGGATAACTGAGTAATACTGTATTTGGTTTGAATGATATTAAACATTCAATGATATTAAACACAATACGCGTACTTAAACAATCATAAGTGATTTTTATTTCTTCTTTTGCTATTTAAAATAAAAATTTAGTCAACATGTATAAGTTGCTTATTAGTTTGGCGATTCGTATCATTTGGCGAAATTGGTCGACGGGATAACTGAGTAATACTGTATTTGGTTTGGCGCAAAAACGTCTTTCAATGCAGAAAATGATAAAATCAAAAGATTATTGAGCCGCTGAAAACCAATTACGTGTTGAAAGGCGATCACGAAAAAGGAAGCAATTTAATGCCGAACCGATTAATTGTAAAACATCATGTCGCCAGGGCGACCAATCCACTAGCCATGGCGTTTTACTATCGGTCGGTTCTAACCAGGAAAATTTGAGTGCCAATAGTGATTCTAACAAGCCGGAAAATGTTATAGCTATTACTCTTGATTTTCCACCACCTAAAAAGAAAACTAAAAAGCAATCGGCTTGGGAAAAACTGGGAAAAAACTTTTTTGATTCGATGTCTGATGGACCCATTCACAGATGCATGTGCTGCGATCGATTTTGGTTTAAAACCTCCATCACCAAAATTCTGCTCTGTAAAATCAAACAATATATGCCAAAGTCTTACAAGTATAACAGTATATGCCAAAGCTGTATTTTAATAATGATTACTTTTGCACCAACAATGTTAAATAGTTTGAAATGTTTCTTTCGTCGCCAACTTTTATGCTTGGCGACAATAGAGTGATATAACTTAAACGAACCGTACCTTCAAATTGCAGCATGTATAAAGTCATTTATAGCAGTGGCACGGATAATACACAATAAAACAACTGGTATTTAGCTTAAAATGATAGATGAATGTATCGAGTGAAACATTTTTCAAATGGTTGGGGTAATTTCTTAAATTACAATTTTTTTTTAATTTTTTTTTTTTTTTTTTTTTGCATGCATATAACATTATTATCTATAGAATGAATTAATATGTTTTAGATAGTTTAATATTTTGAGTATTTTTAATGAAAAAAAGTTGTATTTTTAGGAGTTTTTAAAATTTCCAAATTTGAGTTTTTAAATATTTTTTTTAATGATAGTTATATTCTTAATTCATACGACAGAGTAAAGTTTCCTGATCATTTTAAAGCAAAAATTAGGTTTTTGTGTCAATTCAACGTTAAGATATCTTACGGATGCTGATATAACATGTTTTTTTTTTTTTTCGAAAATTGTGTTACATAAATTTTGCTATATTTCTAATTATATTACATTGAAGTACTTCATTTTATAATTTTATAAGACTACAAACATACCTTTAAAATATCAGAACGTTTAAGTTAATTACATTGAATACGTCTGTTTTTATATGGACTCGAAGCGAGAGCTCTGTTTACATGTTTTTCCGCATCGATCAAGCCCTGGGCCCCTTTAAGTGACCTTGGAATCTTTTCCAAAGGAGGATCAAAATATTTTAGAGGGGAGGGCTGAGCCGCCCCAAGCACCCCCTTAGCTACGGCCCTGGCCACCAGTTCAGAGCCTCCCCAAATGCTGCTGAAGGGTTTCCAATTGTTGTCCAACATCAGATATATTTTTAACATCAATTGGAATTTTTACATTTTATTCTATATTTAATTGTGTTTGTATTGTATTTTTTTGTACATATTTTTTTCTGAAATCTTTATCACTTAAAAAATATATTGTATTTTTAATCCTATTTCTGTTGTCGCAAATTATTTGGGGGTTAGTGAGCGTAAGCGGTAGAGCTCTTAATATTTTAAATAATTGTAGGCTTGCTATTGCGGGAATTTTTTTATTAACCATTTGAAAAATGGTTGTTGTTTTCGGGAGAATGGACCCGATGATGTTACCACTTTTGAATGATGTTACCACTTTTGAATGATGTTACCACTTTTGAATTTAAATTAAATTCTTTATTTTTAGAAGAATTTTTATTTGAATTTAAATTAAATTCTTTACTTTTAGAAGAATTTTTATTTGAATAGTAAATTAAAATGGTTAAAATCATTGTAATAAAGGAGAAAACTAACAAATTTAAAAATGGGTAGACGGAAATTAACAGATACGGAAAAAGCCGAAGCCAAAGAAATGAATGAACGTGAATATCGCATTCAATGATATTAAACACAGTCAACATGTATAAGTTGCTTATTAGTTTGGCGATTCGTATCATTTGGCGAAATTGGTCGACGGGATAACTGAGTAATACTGTATTTGGTTTGGCGCAAAAACGTCTTTCAATGCAGAAAATGATAAAATCAAAAGATTATTGAGCCGCTGAAAACCAATTACGTGTTGAAAGGCGATCACGAAAAAGGAAGCAATTTAATGCCGAACCGATTAATTGTAAAACATCATGTCGCCAGGGCGACCAATCCACTAGCCATGGCGTTTTACTATCGGTCGGTTCTAACCAGGAAAATTTGAGTGCCAATAGTGATTCTAACAAGCCGGAAAATGTTATAGCTATTACTCTTGATTTTCCACCACTTAAAAAGAAAACTAAAAAGCAATCGGCTTGGGAAAAACTGGGAAAAAACTTTTTTGATTCGATGTCTGATGGACCCATTCACAGATGCATGTGTTGCGATCGATTTTGGTTTAAAACCTCCATCACCAAAATTCTGCTCTGTAAAATCAAACAGTATATGCCAAAGTCTTACAAGTATAACAGTATATGCCAAAGCTGTATTTTAATAATGATTACTTTTGCACCAACAATGTTAAATAGTTTGAAATGTTTCTTTCGTCGCCAACTTTTATGCTTGGCGACAATAGAGTGATATAACTTAAACGAACCGTACCTTCAAATTGCAGCATGTATAAAGTCATTTATAGCAGTGGCACGGATAATACACAATAAAACAACTGGTATTTAGCTTAAAATGATAGATGAATGTATCAAGTGAAACATTTTTCAAATGGTTGGGGTAATTTCTTAAATTACAATTATTAGATGTTGATATATAAACCTGACGATGTTGATAAATATATAAAGATTCCAAATATATAAATTTGCATAAAAATAATAATTGCCACACAATTTTTTATAAAACGTTTACTCATTTAAATTTCCTAATTGTATAATATTTTTTAAAAGTTTAGTCAAATTTAATTTCTTTAATGGATATTTTAAAGTAAATATATTAAAGTCAATTTTAAAGTCGTTATCTTAATAAGTGCCTTCTCAGTGAGTTTTTTAAATTTTACCCAATCCCCATCGGCTGTAGATCCCCCCCCCACACACACACACACACACCTCTTCCAAATTTTTAAATCTGTCCTTGTTGTCTCCCAGTACAAAAAAAAAAAAAAAAAAAAAAAAAAAAATGTTTTAAATCTACAATTTGTGCCTCAAAGAAAAAAAAAAGTTTTTTGAATGAAAACATTGTTAGAAGCAAACTTCAAAATCTGTGATCTTTCTAACTTTGCTATCAAGTCCACTTTTTCTGAGACAAACATATTTAAATGCTTTATGTTAAGATCAGCTTATCCTGATTTTTGAAAAAAAAAATATGCTCTAATAAATTACTAGCTCGCTAAATGAATAAATTTGAAGAAAAATTCCAAAATTTCAGAGAAAAAAATATGCGTCTTGCTAACTCTCGTTCTCTTGTAAGTTAAAAATTTAAAAAAAAAGAAAAAAAAAGAAAAGAAAAGAAAAGAAAAATGGACTTTGATACCGGAAAAAAATGACTTTGATACCGGAAAAAATGACTTTGATACCGGATTTTTGAATGCCAAATTTTTGAATTCACACTCTTATTTCAGAAAACTGAGAAATTCAGAAGCGGTAGAGAAGGTGGAGAATATGAAGAGTATCAGACAGAAGATACGGAAAAAAGCTACACGGAAGTGAGACCGGAGTACGAAGAGAGACAGCATAGAAAGGTAACAATATAACGGTGTTATTTTTGAAAGTAGCAAAATAACTATGCATAATTAACCCGTATATCGAATAAACATACTAGCAATTTACAATAAAATGAATCCACAGTACATGTATATTATATTATTAACTTTTCTTTAGAGATATTTCCTTTGTATCCTGCCAAATTATCGGCATATTCATTAATTTAATGTTCTTTAACCTCCTCAGTCAGGAGGCAAATAATGCAAAGAACAACTAAAACCAGTTTAGAATTACTATAAAACACTTTAAAAGAGATATTAGTCAGTGGCGTAGCCACCTACTGTCATGTTTTTTGGCGCCCGGGGCCAGCAAGAAATTTTGCGCCCCCACCCCAATATAGATATATAACAATTTCTCTCAATTTGGCGCCCCTAGGCCTCGGCGCCCGGGGCGGACGCCCCCCTTGCCCCCCCTTAGCTACGCCACTGATATTAGTACATATATTAATGCTTATGATATGCACGCTTTTATTAAAAAGGTTTAGAAGCAATTTTGACAGTTCTAGAAGCATTTAAATTAATTTAAAGGCTGTTATTTAGTGTCTCCTTCAGGCAACATCAGGACAGAGGAGGCTAATAATATATATCCTTAATCCTATTAAATTCCCCTTAAATTAATTATTATCTTACTCAATTTACTTAAATATAAAACTTTTAGTTTATTCCTAAATTGTATCATCATTTTTGGCCATTTTTATTATTTAGTGTTAATTCAAATGTTTTTAAAAAAGCCATTTATTTTACTGTAGTATTGTAGCAAATCTGGCGTTTAATCATTTAATCGAATGCATTGTAACTCTCCTCATCAGTCGTGCGTGAATTTATATTAAATCGATGAAGAGCCGACACCTTGTTGACGTTTGGCACAGTCGTGAAGTGAACTCACACAGGCTGTGGAATGAATAAATAAGGTATTTTTCCATGACGAAATAATACGACATCTTATATCTTCATAATTTTATTAACAGAATCTAAAATAGTTCCCACCATTCATTTACAAAGCTCAGGTCTTACGATGTTATGAATCATCGTTGGTACCGAAAGAAATTATAATAGAAAAATTATGATTATCAGCAAACTACCAGTCTGCGGAGATGTTAGTAAACGGGAAAATCAAATAAATCTGGCTCTTCACCCATTGCATCTGTTTTTGGGGACAGCCTCGTATTAACACAAATTATGAAGTCGCGCACGTTTTGCTCTGGCCGATGAGGAATAATAACGGCAAGCGTGAAGATCCAATGAAAGTAAGTCTTTAAAGATTTTTGTCAATGAAAACGTAATAATAATAGGAGTAAAAAAATATCCCAACGCGCGAAGGATCTCGGAATAAAACAAGTAAGAAAAAAAGGCTTTTTTAAAAACATTCAAATTCACACTAAATAATAGAAATGTTCAAAATGATTATACAATTTAGTAATTAGCTAAAAGCTTCCTATTTAAGTAAATTGGGTAAGATAAATATTTAATTTAAGAAGAATTTAATAGGACAATGATAGATATTATTAAAGAATAGGAAAATAATGAATATGCCAGGTATTCAGCACAATGAAAGGAAATATCGCGAAGAAAAAGTTAGAAATATATATTTACCTACTTTTACCATGTGTTTCAGGCTGAAGTCAGAAGTGGTAGAAGACTTCCTGATGAAGACTTCACCAGAAAAGAAAAGGGAGGTAGAAGATTCGATGACTACACACACAAAGAAAAGCCAGATGTGAGTTTGCATGTTTATTTCTACTGAAAATAGAAATGTGAAGTTATGCTTGAACCTCAATTTTTAGTTTGGAATGAGGTAGAATTGAATGTGTTTTCAAACACAGGATTTTTAGTAACTTAATTCGGAATATGCTTATATTTATATCATTCGTCTGCACCTTCCGAAATAAATTGTTTTACATTTTGCAATTCCCCAGCAAAACAATATATTTATTTCATTTTTTATTCACTGTAAAAAATGTCACATGCTTCTGAATATATAAAAATGTATTGTAATCCAAAGCGAAAATATACAGTGACCTCTTTTAACTCACCTAAGATTTCGAAAACTGTTCCTTTACCTTTAAAAATCCCAGAAGACTATTTGCTTTCGAAATTTAAAGAAGAATCTATAAAAAATAATTTTTATTAGCTGCCCGTCCTTTTCGGAAACGTTTCTAAGTAGCTTTTACAGTACAATAATCACTTTTCTCAAATGAAAATATCATTTTTTCGGATGCTTCCAGTTCATACGAAAATATTTTGATATTCAGAGAACATGTTTAATAGACAAACATACAATATTAACAGTACTAACATTAATATGAAAATTAAATTATTTTGCTACAATTGCATGCACAAAATCAGTTATGCAGCCAAAAATGTTTCCTTGAGAATTCATAGAATCCGAAAAAGTGATATTTTGATTTGAGAAAAGCGATTATTGTACTGTAAAAGCTACTTAGAAACGTTTCCGAAAAGGACGGGCAGCTAATATTTATTAATTTTTATAAATTCTTCTTTAAATTTTGAAAACAAATAGTCTTCTGGGATTTTTAAAGATAAAGGAACGGTTTTCGAAACCTTAAGGTGAGTTAGAAGAGGTCACTGTATATTTTCGTTTTTGATTACAATACCTTTTTTATATATTCAGAAACATCTGACATTTTTTACAGTGTTGTTATAGTCATGGACTATGTAGGTAAAGGAATACCGTATTTACTCGTGTATAAGGCGCACCCCTACTTTACAAGTAAAAATGGCGATTTCTTAAAATCTCGTGTATAACGCGCACCATAAATTTGATACGCTGATGAAGAATGACCAAATGAATTTCAGTAAAAAAAAAGTCGAAACAAACATTGCACCAGACCAGAAAACAAGACGAAAATGCATTTTTAGACTTCGGGTTGTAAGAGAAGGATGGGAAATAGGAATGAGTGGCGGTAAAGAGGATTGCTAATTAGCGTTTAGATAATCTCACTAGCTCTGTTGTATAAAAAACTGCAAGGAGTGAAATAAATATGCAGTAATACTTCAATTAAGTAACATTTTAAGAGTTTTAATATCTTCTTTGAATAATTTCTTGTTTCATATGTATATAGTTCGACTGCATCGAACAGTAAAAAAATATTCCGTGTATAAGGCGCACCTAGGAGTTTTGCCCTAATTTTTTTTTAAAAAAGTCCGCCTTATACACGAGTAAATACGGTATATAAACTTCGTAAACGTATAAATATCGCAGAAATATAAGTATGAAAGGAATGTTACACGATAAAACTCAAAATGCATTATAACCCATTTAAAATAATTTTCGATTTCCCTGTTCAATAAACGCGAAACTTTCTGACACATTTTTAGGTAGATTTCATATGAAATACTACTTATTGCGATCGCTCCCATGTTGAAATTTCTGAAATTTTTTTGTAAATCTACACCGATCATGACCCCCAGACCCCTAAACTACCATTAGTAAAAAAGTTTCTCTCACTCACTCTCTCTCTCTCTTTCTATATATATATATATATATATATATATATATATATATATATATATATATATATATATATATATATATATATATATATATATATATATATATATATATATATATAAATACTTTTATAAATACATCCAAAGTTATTCAGACAATACCAATAAAACAACCAATGAAACCAGTATTTTTACAATCATATTATTAAAAACAGTTGAAGTGTGAAGAGAAATAGAAGGCAGATTACCAAATTACTAAGAAATATATGGATAAATGGACATTATATAACCAGAGTGATTCATATATTACCATACAATAAACCAATGAAACCAGTATTTTTACAATCATCTTATTGAAAACAGTTGAAGTTTGAAGTGAAATAGAAGGCAGATTACCAAAATAATGAAAGATAAATGGATAAAAAGGCAGTAGAAGGCTTTTCTATTAAACTACTTCTTCGGGGGTGTATAGTTTAACAAAAAAGCAAAAACATCCAACCAGTTTCTGTTATGAGTCGTGCTGAAAACTAAGAATTCGACTCACAATACACCCGACTGGCTGGAAGCTATTCAGATGACAAATTAGTAGAAAGATACACATAGAAGAAAATAAAATCAATATGACAAAATAACAATAATACAATATTCCATTAAAAAAAAGGATATATATACTAAAATATTTACCATTACCCATATCCTAGCAAGATTTGTAGTGCAATCAGATACAAACTACATGTGACTTACTAACAGTCAAGGTTATGGTCATAGTATAAATCACATAGATAATAGAATAAAGTTGTAACAGTAATTATAAAAATTAGTAAAACATATATTATACTATATAATTCATAATATATTTAGAAAAAAATAGATGCTACTATTAGAAATATTATATTTTTATTTTTAATCAATTATTAATATTACTATATTAATTAATTAACTAAAATATATTACTACAACTTCTAGCAGAAAATTATTTTAGTGCTGCCGTCTAAAGGATTAATATATTAATTAAATTATATGCTTATGGTGCTGCCCTCTGTTATAGGAAAAAAATAAATTATTTATTAGCTAAGAATTTCCAAGAATAATTTCTATTCTAATATTTTACAAATAATTTCTGTAAGACAAATACAATATACAACCATATCTTATCTCAATAACTTGATCATTTTTAAGTTATGCATATTAGTTTTTAGGTAAACATAAACTTTAATACTATGTGTAAAGTTTTTTTTTTTAAATTATTAAATATATAATAATTAACCATTGCGTATTATCCAGACAACACCGCCCTCCTCCGTAATCTAACATCTAACCCACCCAACCATCCTATTATTCATATTTTTTATTTTTTTGTATTTTTTATTTTTATTTTTATTTTTTGTATTATTTTTATTTGTAACATTTTTATTGTAACATTTCTTTACGCAATGTGTTAATTATTTTTAAGATCATGTAATAACCTATTATATATTAAAGACTATAGGAGTTCTTATCAATACATCATATGGTGCTGCATAAATTAGCTTGTTAATTTTTGCAATATTGGTTGAAGAGAAAATAGACAGTTAATACTAAATAAATGTTTATATAGATAATATTTTTTTTTAACCAAATGTAAAGTATATATATATATATATATAATATATATATATGTGTGTGTGTGTTTCACTTTTTTATGGACACGATAACTTCTTTAATTCTGCTTAGATCTCTTCCAAACTGATACATAAAATCAAGGGGCATAAAATCTCGGTCGAGTTCGTTAATGGGCAAAATCAGACCAAGGGGGTAGAAATAGGGAGGGGTTTCGTAAAAACAGAAAAAACCCCATAACTTCTTTATTAAAATAGATATCGAATCAGATTAAAGTTAATATTACTTCGGGAGTTAAAAATTCATAACTTTGTCAATTCTCAAGATATCAAATTCAACTAAATTTTTTATAAATGATCTTAATATTATCTAAAACTTTTGTACTGACAAGTTTTTGATAGGAACATCTCTTATTGCAGAACGAAATTAAAAACAAAAACAAAAGAGAGGGTGGAAGAAGAAAAAAATCCGAAACTTCGTCAATTCTTAAAAGATATCAAATCCGATTAAATTTATCATACATCTTATCAATAATATCTACAACTTTTATACTGACAAGTTTTTCATAGGACCAGTTCTTATATCAAAAATAAATTAAACAATAATAGGAGTTGTAGAAAAAAATCTCAATTCAAAACTGCTTATTTTGCTCTCAAATTCATCCAATTGGCAAGTTCTCTTATTTAGGAACTATATAATTTATTGTATTGGTAAGTTTTGTGATAAAGATAGAATATATTTCAAAAAATGCCGTCAAAATGGCATTGTGAACAGCGTTTCTTGAAGCGATCGTGATTGAAAATTGAAGAAGTATTCAAATAACAAATTGCTTACTTTCCGAGTCATCTTTAAATCCAATTTTGCTTTCAAACGCTTTCAATTCACAGGTTCTCTTATTTAGGAACTGTATAGTGTGCCTTATTGTCCAGGTTTTTGATAAATGCAGAATATATTTTTTAAAAAGCTGTGAAAGTGGGCAATTCGGACAAAATTTACCGATTCGATCGAGATTGAAGAATTGAGGATGTATTGAAAGAAAAAATTGCTTTTTTTATGATTTATTTATAAATTCAATTTTACTCTCAAATGCATTCAACTGTCAGTTTCTCTTATTTAAAAACTATATAATGTGCCTTATTGGTCAATTTTTCTATAAAGTCAGAATATATTTCAAAAAATGCTGTCAAAGGGGGCATTTGTGCCGAAGATCACTTAATATGATTCTGATAAAAACAGCTCTCACAGAAAAATGAAATTAAAAGTTCTTCAAAAGCGGCCAACTAAAGTTGTTAAATAGGTTTTATCTCTAATCATATTTTATTTTTTGTTGTAGAAATGAGCACGTATATCTTCGAAATCTACCTCCGCCTATAGGCCAAGCCGACGGGGATTTTTTAACATGAAGACAGAAACTTAGCAGAAGCGATTTCAAATCAATGTTGTTTTCCGTTTTTAGGGTTCCATGTGAAAACGGAACCTTTACAAAATCACTCCTTCCTGTATCTGTTCGTCTGTCTGTCTTTCACAACAATTTTACTAATTAACTAATAGATCATGGAAAGTTCAAATTGGAGAAAGTGATAAATACTTTTGACCCACATATTTATAGATTATTAAGTATTCACAAATATATTTAGAAAAAATGTACGGGTGCAAATTACGTTGTTTGAAAAAAAAATATTTTCTTTGTACCTCGTGTAGGATATCATGCAAAAGCTGTCGTAACACTGGACTCAAAAATGCATTTATTTTAATTTAAGGTATTATATTTTCAGCGATATAATCGAAAATGTTGTGCAAAAATATATTCACCCCCATCTATGTCCAAATCAACGGAAACTAAAATTATGAAAAAATTAGAGATAGTAGACATTAATTTAAAACTTGTTGGAAAACTATAGCGATTACCCTGATTCACATGGTTTTTGACAAAAGCGCATTTTTTAGTTGGACACAAATTTCGATTTGCGGCATTCAACAAAATTCTTGAGGAGCGCTAGAGATACCTATTGTAACAGAAAGATAAAAGCAATATTGATAATGATTTTCGAAAAAAAAACTCATTGGTGATTAGCTGAGTTATAAATCCTTAAGGCATGGACTGTTTGGAAATAAATAATGATAAGAGCGACGTGTTTTGTGTATCATAATCTTTTAAAGCCTAGATAACGATTTTTACTTATATACTTGTACAACACAATTGCCAGTAGCAGTATAAAAAATATAAAAATTTGTGACGGCTCGGCTCACAGACTGAGGTAGATTTCTAAATTAAGTTCTCTATACCCCGATCCCCCCCCCCCCCTCCCAAAAAAAAGACTGAAAAAGCTTATTTTGACAGCATTTTTTAAAAATATATTCTGCCTTAATCAAAAAATCGACTTATACGATGCAGTACATAGATTCTGAATAAGAGAACCTGTCAATTAAGACACGTTTGAGATAAAAAAGAAATCGGAAAATAAGGAGTTTCAAACAATTATTTTCTCAGTATGATCATATTTTTCGTTTCTAGAACTATTACTTCGGAAAATTCGACTGAAAATGCCCACTTTGATAGCATTTTTAAAAATATATTCAGTATTTAACAAAAATCGACCGATACGGCACATTATATGGTATCTGAATTTGAGAACCTGCCAACTGAATGCGTTTGAAATCGAAATTGAATTTAAAAATGAACCGGGAAATAAGCAGCTTTGAACAATTATTTTCTCAGTACGACTATATTTTTTCTTTCCAGCATTGTCACAGATATTCGGTTCAAAATGCCCACTTTGACATCATTTTAAAAATATATTCTGTCTTTATTGAAAATCCGATCTATATGGTACATTATATAGTTTTTAAATTAGAGAACCTGTCAATTGGATGCGTTTGAGATCAAAAATGAATTTAAAAATGAGTCGGAAAATAGACAATTTGGTTTTTTGAGAAAAACCTTAATACGATAATTTTTTCTTCATCCATGTATTTTTTTAGGCATTCCAACATAGGGAAGAATATAATAAGTAAAGTTTCTTGCAAAATCTATCTAATAAACATCAAATTGTTAGTAAAAGACTAATTTAATTAGATTTATTCATATATATATTATGGGACTCACGAATGGCTTGCATTGAGAGATTTTCTCAATATGCCTTCAAATTAAAAACCTACATGTAAAAGCTTGGCACGGACCAACGCGATGTTACAACTTTGCGACCTCCTTTCGAAGCTCGCTTAGCATGATGATATGCTTAAACTTTGAACGAGGAGCTTGTTTTAGCTATTCTGTAAAAAGAGAAGATTATTACTACGCTGAATGTAGTTTAATGAAATTCCAAATGAAGTTTAAATATGCACTACTTTTATTATCAGCACCGAATTAAGTTCATCTTAAACAAATTAGGATAAGATTTAAAAAAAAGTTATATAGACTAGCAATATTTGTTAGTTTGATATTGTAAATTTAAAAAACAATTTGCATATATTGGATACTTTGAAAAAGTCCTTATTTTAATTTCTAAATAAACTAGAAACGTGACAATTTTACATCGCACAATAGAAGAGAATGGCACAGAATGTGAAAAATGCAATTTTTCATATTTAATGGTTTGACTTGGTACCGACGATATTTCAAAAAGGAAATTTCTAATTTCTAATTTTTCAAAATTGAATAAATTCATTAAAAAAAATTTCTTCCCCAAATTTCCGGGTTTTTTTCCCAATCATTTTCATCTCTAATCGAAATACTTACACCGCAAATGACACAATAACTTTTCGATGTTTAATATCAATATTTTATTAATTATGTCTGCCATTTAATTATAATAAAGATAATAATAAACATTTCCCATTTTATCAAGTTGTCAGATTTCCACGTATTTAATTTCGAAACAAATTCATCCACAACAATTATTTTCTGATATGATATATATAACATAAATGAGAGTTGATTTACATAATTGTATCTTTAATTTAAGAGTGTCGATAGAAGAAGAGATAAAGAGAAATACTATGATCGTCAAGAGCTTCCTTCAGAAAAGGGAATGAGCCGTTCACAAGATCGTCGCCATGGTAACGAGATCCATTACAAGCAGAAAGAGGTGGGTACGATTTTCAATCAAGTAGTTCTCATCTATTCATAATATTCACATAATAATAGTAGAAACTAAAAATGTAATAAAAGCTACAGTTATTTAAAGCCAACAGACAGAAAAATGGCTAAACATCATCCTTTCATACACTTTAAAAAAAACTGTAAATTTACTGCAATTTCAGCGTCAGAAAAACTGTAATCTGAGTGTTCGCCTTCAATTTTCATGGGCAACAGACTTATTTGATGAAAAACGGTCTGATCTTCATAATGAGCTGTCTTATTCCTTAGATGCTTAGAAAATTAAGGGCAATCCACATATTCTTAAATTTCTTGTCCATCTTTTAGCAGAATTAAGGTACGACTCCATACTGTCCATACATTTTCCTCAGCGATTCTGTGATGATTATCTAACATCTGCATGCTACGGAACAGTAAGTAAAGTGTTATTGTATTTTAAAATCCATTACATTCTATTTTACGGGCTGCTCAAACTGATGGGCATGGATTTTTTTTTTTTTTACAGAGCCGACCTCTACTCGTAATTTTACAGGAATATGTTTAACAGTGTACCATTTTCTTCCCTTTGTAATGTCTAGACGACATGATTTGATTTGATCTTTTTAACAATATTTAGTAGTATATTGCTTGACAATGGATAGTATTCCTGAGACGTAACATAATAGACCGGGAGACGGCAGCACAAACAGTTACCTCATCGCGTTCACGGATAAAATTTTAGAATTAGTTAAATCTCGATACACATGTTATAACACAATCGGTCTGCCAAGTCATATCTTGGTGGGAAACACCTGTAAGCCCGATTTCACCTGTTGATTCGTAGGTTTAACATTGTGATTTCATGCACCCTAACGTATGAAAGAATGAAGGACTGGAAGCAGGAAAAAATAAGGATAAACCTACGAGTCAACAGCTAAAATCGGGTTTACTGGTGTTTTCCACCAAGATATGACTTAGCAGACCAATTGCGTTCTAATATACGAATCGAGATTTAACTAATCCTGGAATCCAGTCCGTGAACTTGGTGTGGTGATTTTCTATGCTATACCTACCTGTCTAAAAAGTAAAAGGGTGATTCTTATAGCTACGAGCCCAAAGGAAGAATAGGATTGATTTCTTTATAGATTATTCGCTCATTAGCTGGTAACAAATGCTAATGATTTAATAATTATATCTTTTAAGTCCGCTTATATCTTTTTAAGTATAAGTGGAATTTTCTGTAATTACCTACATGTAATAAGTTCTATAAATAATAATCCTGTGACATCACATAAGATAAAATGACGAGTTTTAGAGTTTCGTTCTCCGGACGAAACCGTATTCGTCTCTGTCCTCTATCCACCATACACAAAAACTGTTTAAATCAGACACTTCAAATTCTGTATATTTACAACTGAATAACTCATGTCGCATGACAAATGATAAAATTTTGAAAAAAGTTTATTATTTTATTTAAATTAATTTCTTCAATATCATCCGTTTATTTTTACCACGCTTTTATTAACTTCACCTGTATGTTTGTGAGTTTGTAACTCTTCTTATTTTATGTATGTTCACCGATTACTCCGAAACCATGCACCCGATTAACTTGGTTTTGGTGTTAAATGAAAGACGATGCTCTCGAATTGGTACCACTTCAGTTTCATCGAAATTGGTTCAGTACTTTTTTAGTAATTAGGCAAAAACTAATAAAATTAGTGATTTTTCGCTAATTAAAAGTGTTTAATACGTTCACTGAATGGGGTGTGGTGGTGTGGACAGCATGGCCGAGCGGTCTAAGGCGCCGGATTGAAGCTCTGTTTTTCGAAAGAGATTGTAGGTTCGAACCCCACTCCTGACGTTATTTACATCTATGTAAAATTTTAGAAAAAAATTTCCGTATTACAATTTTTATTTTTAACTGGCTTCGGAAAAGGAAGAGGAAGTTATCAATTCGACGCGTATGTATTTTTTTTTTCTATGTATGTTCACCAATTACTCTGAAACTATCCAACCGATTAATTTGGTTTTTGTATTAAATATAAATATAGTTTAAAAAAAACTAAAAGCCACGCTTTTAAAGTAATCAAACTAAAAAGTGAAAAATAAATATAGTTTAAAAAAACTAAAAAACACGCTTTTTAAGTATATCAAACTAAAAAGTGAAAAATAATTCGTACTATAAGCTGAAAACGAAAGTAGATGAAAAATACTATATTACTATAAAATCATTGTTATTATAGAAATCAATTAATAAGCAATAAATAAAATTATCGTGGAAAAAAAGCGCGGGGTGCTTCTTAAGAACGGATAGATGGAGCATGGTAGATGGAGCACCCCACGCTTTTTACTTTCTTCTATCTTTACAAGAAGAAAGTATTGGATTCATAAAAATTTTCGACTTCCGGTTTTCGACGGATTTATACGTTTTAGAAGGTCCTGAACACGTTTTGACTATTTTTAGAAAATGTCTGTCTGTGAGTCTGTCCGTCTGTCTGTGAGTCTGTGTGTCTGTCTGTGAGTCTGTCTGTCTGTATGTGACAAAAAATTTGTGGGCGCTCTATCTCAAGAACTAATGCTCGAAATTTAATAAAATTTTATATTCAGTTAGACCTTGATATGAATTAGTGCCTATTGGTTTTTGGTGAAAATTGGCCTGCAGGTGGCGCTGCTATACTACGTTTTTCATGATTTTCAAGATTGCTATATCTCAAGAACTAATGAACAGAATTACACCAAACTTCAGATTCTGTTACCCCTTGATATACATAGACGCTGATTAAGTTTTGGTGTAAATTGGCCAGCAGGTGGCGCTGCTATGCCACGTTTTTCATGATTTTTATGACAGCTATATCTCAAGAACTAATGCACAGAATTTCACCAAACTTCAGATTCCGCGATACCTTGAGATACATAGTTGCTGATAAGGTTTTGGTGTGAACTTCCCTATAGGTGGCGCTGCTATGCTTCATTTTGCACGATTTTTGCGATAGCTATATCTCAAGAACTAATGCAGAGAACTTCATCAAATTTTAGTTTCTTTTACACTAGAATATATAACATAATTAGACGCTGATTACATTTTGGTATTAACCTTACAACAGGTGGTACAGCTATGTTGCATTTTGCACGATTTTTCCGATAGCTATATCTTAACAACCAACGCACAGAATTTCATCAAACTTCAGATTTTGTTACAAAATGACATATAACATAATTACACGATGATTACGTTTTGTTATAAATCCTTCAACTGATGGTGCTGCTGTGCTATATTTTACACGTTTTTTTAAAACTAGATATATCTCAAGAACTAATGCACAGAATTTCATCAAACTTCAGATTCTTTTACACCATAACATAATTAGACGCTTTTTTACATTTTGGCATAAATTGTCCAAAATATGGTGTTGCTGTGCTACGTTTTGCAATTTTTTTGTTATAATTATATCTCAAGAACTAATGGACGAAATTCCATCAAATTTCAGATTCTGTTAGGTCTTGACATCAATAGATGCTTATTAGGTTTTAGTATAAATTACCCACCAAGAGGCACTACTAAGCTCATTTTCTCAGAATATTAATTACATTTTGCGTTTTAGGCTTTTCGGATACCAGAATCTCATTAGGCTAGCTCAAATGTTCGAGGAAATTCGATAATAAGTAACTTTAAAGTCACCACGTTTTTTTTTTTTATTTATATATATATATATATATATATCATGTATTTATGAGATAGAAGAAAATTTCGGGATTGACACATCCAACTAGTTTACTTTCTTCTATCTTTACAAGAAGAAAGTATTGGATTCATGAAAATTTTCGACTTCCGGTTTTCGACGGATTTATACGTTTTAGAAGGTCCTGAACACGTTTTGACTATTTTTAGAAAATGTCTGTCTGTGAGTCTGTCCGTCTGTCTGTGAGTCTGTGTGTCTGTCTGTGAGTCTGTCTGTCTGTATGTGACAAAAAATTTGTGGGCGCTCTATCTCAAGAACTAATGCTCGAAATTTAATAAAATTTTTTATTCAGTTAGACCTTGATATGAATTAGTGCCTATTGGTTTTTGGTGAAAATTGGCCTGCAGGTGGCGCTGCTATACTACGTTTTTCATGATTTTCAAGATTGCTATATCTCAAGAACTAATGCACAGAATTTCACCAAACTTCAGATTCTATGACCCCTTGATATACATAGACGCCGATTAAGTTTTGGTGTAAATTGGCCAGCAGGTGGCGCTGCTATGCCACGTTTTTCATGATTTTCATGATAGCTATATCTCAAGAACTAATGCACAGAATTTCACCAAACTTCAGATTCCGCGATACCTTGAGATACATAGCCACGGATAAGGTTTTGGTGTGAACTGCTTTATAGGTGGCGCTGCTATGCTACATTTTGCACGATTTTTGCGATAGCTATATCTCAAGAACTAATGCAGAAAACTTCATCAAATTTTAGATTCTGTTACACTAGAATGTATAATATAATTAGACGCTGATTACATTTTGGTATTAACCTTGCAACAGGTAGTGCAGCTATGCTGCATTTTGCACGATTTTTCCGATAGCTATATCTCAACAACAAACGCGCAGAATTTCATCAAACTTCAGATTTTGTTACAAAATGACATATAACATAATTACACGATGATTACGTTTTGTTATAAATCCTTCAACTGATGGTGCTGCTGTGCTATATTTTACACGGTTTTTTTTTTAACTAGCCATATCTCAAGAACTAATGCACAGAACTTCATCAAACTTCATATTCTTTTACACCATAACATAATTAGACGCTTTTTTACGTTTTGGCATAAATTGTCCACGATATGGTGTTGCTGTGCTACGTTTTGCAAATCTTTTGTTATAACTATATCTCAAGAACTAATGGACGAAATTCCATCAAATTTCAGATTCTGTTAGGTCTTGACATAAATAGATGCTTTTTAGGTTTTAGTATAAATTACCCAACATGAGGCATTACTAAGCTCATTTTCTCAGAATATTAATTAAATTTTGCGTTTTAGGCATTTCGGATACCAGAATCTCATTAGGCTAGGTCAAATGTTCGAGGAAATTCGATAATGAGTAACTCTGGGGTCACCACTTTTTTTTTTTTTTTTTAATATTAAAATGTACTTATGAGATAGAAGAAAGTTTCGGGATTGACACATCCAACTAGTTTCCACGATAATTTTATTTATTGCTTATTAATTGATTTCTATAATAACAATGATTTTATAGCAATATAGTATTTTTCATCTATTTTCGTTTTCAGCTTATAGTACGAATTATTTTTCACTTTTTTGTTTGATATACTTAAAAAGCGTGTTTTTTAGTTTTTTTTAAAACTATACTTATTTTTTATGATTTAAATTTCAAAGGAGGATCTTAATTTGAACGCTTTGCGTGTAGGCATCGTAGCTTGAACTGAAATCATTACGCCAAACAGATGATTCTTAGGTACTAGAGTACCTCAGTGCTAGAGCTTGAAATTTTCATATTGAGACGCATTTAATTAAAAGAAATTTCGTAGTTTTTGTCAACTTAAGGGTTTATGTTTACTAGAGTTTCGCTCATCTGATATTCATATTTTTTGAAATTCATATATCTTTGTATTTTAAAAAATATTGTGATTTATTAATGATTCAGTATTTTAAATTTCGTTTAAAGAATTTTTTCGTTTTTGGAAATTTAAAATTTTATTTATTTATTTATTTTTAATTTCGGATTTAAAAAAAAATTGGAATTTTAGATTTTATCGAAACAAGGTGGAACCCGTCGAATTTCGACGAAAGTAAATGTTTAAGAAGGAGCTCTTTCATTGATTTATAATAAACCTACAAAATTAGCTACAGTAAAAAATGTATCTTACAATGGTCATTTTAACTCTCAAACAAATATTATTTAAAGCTAAAATTAAGAAAAAAACTAGTCGTTGGGGGGGCCACCGTAATACTTACCCATCATGAAAATAAAACGGATGTAAACTATTTATAAAATGCATCGCAATTCAAAAATAAAATTTAAACGCATATTTAAATACTTTTAATATACATAGTAATGCTTTATTAATGAATTGCTGATGAGTCAATTTCGACAAATTATGTAAAACGCCAAAATACTCAAGTAGTACCGGATTGCGTAAAAGAAAATCCTTATAGCTCCGAAAATAATAATCATATTAACTAATAATTTACTGCATCGGATTAAGCGTCTCATTTACAACTAAAATATATCTTTGAATTGAAATTTGGATGAAATACAGGGTCACGAAAAATCGAAGAATGTGGAAAACAGGATTACACATATCTCGGCAACTAATAATCCGAACGACTTCATTTTATATGCAAAATGTGTGTTATTTTATTGCTTTTTACATCCACTCCTTAAAATAAAACATTTCGAACCTTTCATCAGAACGAATTTTTCGAGACACTGAAAAAAATAGTTCCGGATAATCGAGGTTATTGATATGAAATAGGCTTCGTCCCATTCTAACATACTAAATACATACAAAGTTTCAAGCCTCTATCTCAATTTGGTCGGGAGATAGAGCGGTTACAGACAGACACACAGACGGACGGACGGCAATTTTTTTTTTCTTCTAAAAATATGTTTTTCGGAATCTCCAGTATCTGAAACGTGTAGATCCGTCATAAAAATAAAAAAAAAAATTCGATTTTCAAAACGATTGCAATACTTATCCTATAGTACGTATGATGGGTAAGTAATAAATACTATTTCTATAAAACTCAGTTGTCCAAATTAATAAAACTAAACTTTAATCGCATATGTAAACTAGTCGTTGGAGGCCACCGTAATACTTACCCATCATAGATATGTATACATAATATATGAAAACATAACATATGTAAACAATTTATAAAATTCATTACAATTCCAAAACAAAATATAAACGTATATTTAAGTATTTTTAACACATCATCATGCTCTATTAATGAATTTCTGATGAACCAATTTCGATTGTATGAAACGCCAAACTATTCAAGTAGAACTGAATTGTATAAAAGAAACATCCTTATAACTCTAAAAATAATTATCATATTCACTAACGGTTTCTTGCATCGAATTAAGTGTCTCATTTGCAATTAAAAGATATCTTTGAATTGCAATATGAATGAAATACAGGGTCATGAAAAATCAAAGAATGTGAAAAACATGATTAGAAATATCTCGACAACTAATAACCCGATCAACTTCGTTTTTATACAAAATTTGTGTTAATTTATTACCTTTTACGTCCACTCCTTAAAATAAAAAAATTCGAAAAATTTTATATACCTTTCATCAGAACGAATTTTTCGAGAGTCCGAAAAAAATAGTTCCGGATAATCGATGTTACTGATATTAAATAGGCTTCGTCCCATTCTTTACATACTAAGCACATACAAAATTTCAAGTCTCTATCTCAATTTGTTCGAGAGATAGAGCTGTTACAGACAGACAGACAGACAGACAGACAGACACACAGACGGACGGAATTTTTTTTTCTAAAAACATGTTTTTCGGAATCTCTAGTGTCCGAAACGTGTAAATCCGTCAAAAAATTTTTTTTATCGATTTTTAAAGCGATTTACGTATGATAGGTAAGTAAAATATAATAATAAAGCAAAATATAATAAATATAATTATTAAGATTATATTATGAATTGGGGCTTTTATGTTTGGTATATATATATATATATATACATATATATATACAGATTGGTCATAAAAAAAACTTTGCCGATATACGGAGCTCTAGTGGCCAGTCCGCTCAACCGATCGAAATAAAATTTCAGGTATAGCTATTCAGAGGTATGAGCTCGAGATTCTGTGAACGACAACAAAATGGCGCTCACGGTTACGGTTATAGTTACAGAAACTCGAAAATTTCCAATGGCAACACCCATTTTTTTTTCATCGCAAAATGCTCAGCGCATGCAAAAACCCTCAAGAGCGTTGGAACCGTACGTGTATCGCAAGAAACGGACATGTTATGCAGCACAAAAAACCGTTCTGGGAATCCTCCCCCCCCCCCCCATAGAAAAAACTCGATTGGGGCGCAAGGAGGAAATTTGCATATGACACAGAGTCAGTACACTAATCTCTGATTACAATACAGATCGGAGAAACTAAAACTTTTATTTTGATTACACATTTTTCACATGGGTGTCATCATAGGCAATTGCATGGTGACTACTTCTGCTTCCACGCCACTGCTTCTACACGATGCAACTCTATATAATAGAGTAGAGAAATTACAAAATAACAGAGCCCAGAGATCTTCACTGTTCGATTACGTTGATCTTCATAATTAAGTTTAAAGAAGCTTTAACACTAGAATGACGGTAAGGGGCCATTTTGGCCCCGACCAGATAGCTATGTCTTGGTTCGTACCAGAAAATTTCTTTAAAAATTAAATTTAAAACATACAAAGGAAAACAGAGTTAATTAAAAATTAGAATCAATTAAAAATTAGCCTATGTTCACCGGAAATAGTATAGCTTTTCAACGGTGAAAGAATTTTCAAATCCATCAAGTAGTTTCGGAGCCTATTCAATTCAAACAAACAAACAAATCTTTCCTCTTTATAATATTAGTATAGATAAATAACAATAGCTGGGTTACCATGTGAGGCATATAAAATTGCCATTTTGTTTCAATCGCGCCAATGCGGGGCGCATATGACATCTGTGTCTATTTCTCTAGCAGAATCTTCCAATTATGTAAAAAAATAAGCAATTAAAATAAATTATGAATAAAAGCAATATGATTTAGTGTACTTTCAAGGGAGATCAAACTGGTCGCCAAGGGCGGCTAGTATCTTTGAATTGAAATTTTAATGAAATACATGGTCATGAAAAATCGAAGAGTGTGCAAAAATAAGATAACAAATGTATCGACAACAAATTATTCGATCGATTTTGTTCTTTATGCATTTTTTTCTGTCTTTTACATTTACTTCTCAAAAAAAAAAAAAAAAAAAAAAAAAAAAAAATTGCACATTTTTATTTTTTTTATTTCATATTTTTTATTACCAGAATGAATATTTCGAGAGTCCTAAAAAATAGCTCCGGATAATTGAGGTCACTGATATTAAATAAGCTTCTTCTGATTATTAAATACTATAAATATACACGAAATTTCAAATCTCTATCTTAATTTGTTCGGGAGATAGAGCGTTTACAGACACACAGACATATGGTCGGAATTTCTATTTTCTAAAAATATGTGTTTCGGTATCTCCAGTGTTTAAAACGCGTACATCCGTTTAAAAAAAAACTTCTTTTTTTAAAAACAATTGCAAGACTTACCCTAATACTACAAATGATGGGTAAGTAAAAAGCCCAAAGTACTGGAAAAATAATACTATGCTTTCAGAAAATTGCAGAGCGCAATTGCTAAATATGTTACAAATAATATTAATACTGAATTGACTAGAGTAATGAGCAATAACATTTTATTGTTCAGAACATTTTATGTCTAAAAACGTGTGTACTTTGCTTAAATACAGATACTTAATAATGTGCATATTCTTATGCAGGGGACTAAAATCAAGGGCAAAACGAAGGATCGTAATAACATAAATATTCATTTGCAACATATCAGAGACAGAGGCAAAACCCCTAAAGATACAAATAACTTTCAAGCAAAATCAACTCTGGTAATAAGTCATAAAATGTTTGAATCTAATGTTATATGGATAAAGTACAAATAATAAAATAACTAAAAACGTATTTTTTTTTCCCATCAGGGTACAGAGAAAGTTTCAAAGAACATGCCCCCACATGTTGATAAAGGAGTTAAAAACGTCCTGGGAAGAATGGAAAGGAAAATAGAACGGGAAGATCGGAAGGTAAGTTTGCAAATACAAAACGTTATTTTGGATATATGGATTTACGATTGTGCTTTCCTGCACCTAAAAATATGAAAACATTGGGAGCAGAAAAATATAATAATAAACCCACGAGTCAACCGCTAAAATCGGGTTTTTAGATATTTACCACCAAGATATGACTTTGCAGACCGATTGCATTGTAATATGCGAACCGATTTAACTAATTCTAGATTTTCATCCGTGAACTCGATGAGGTGATTGCCTGTGCTTTCGTCTCCTGATTTAAAACAATATATAAATCTTTACTCTTGATTCAGTATTTAAAATCCTATTTTCTAAAAAGTGGGTCAATTCTTATTACTCTCTCAAAAATGAATATTTTCAGTTACTTAAAATAATTGCAAATCAATAATAATAAAAAAAAATATTCCACTCCTAAAATTTGGTATACATTTTTTTTTTAATTCTAAAGTTTGGAAAAAAACCGCTTCAAAAATACAATTTTTTTTAACACTTTTTGCCTTTTTTAAAACAGCAGCAGGTTGTCCCTGGCCGACATTCCAGACCAGGGAAATGTGCTATCTCATGCCGTATTTTAATAAACTGAAATTTTATATCCGAAGCTCCGATAATAAATTATAAGACAGAAGAATTTAACAATATATTGATAAAACGCAAAGCAATAAAAATACGTTTTTTAGCTCACTGTCATAGTCTGAGAGCTAATGTGACTGCGGGTTCTGTATGTATTCACATAACGCGACAGAAATATCCGATTTGCTACGAATTTTGGATATAGGTTCATTCTGATAAAGTGCTTCTGCGACTAGTTTTGTGGATTCATTGGTTAAATATAAAGGAGGAGATAGAAAGCTAACACCTATCACTTACTTTAGATAAATGATTTTTTCATGCAGAATTATCCAATCTGCTCTAAATTTAGTATATTGGTTTATTTCTATAAGGCATTTCCCTGACTCGATTTAGAAGTCCATTGGTTAAGTTTAAAGGGGAAATAATGGAGATAATCCCCCCCCCCTAGTTTAGTTTCTTTTTTGCCCATTTCTATATTTTTTAGGGGCAATTATTCTTTGAAATAAAAATATAATATACATTTAGTGTGATTAGCCTATGAGCTCAATGTCATCAGTTTAACTGGGCATCTTTTTTTTTTTTTTTTTTTTTTTATTATTAGGATAAAGGCGAGGTTTTAAAGAAAATGCCTCCGCATGTTGAAGAACGAATTAAAAATATTCGTGAAAAATTAGAAAGAAAACTGGAACCTGCAGATCGGAAGGTAAGTTTAGATTTAATTTATAAAATTCATTTAAGTCAAATTTAACTTATAAAATTTATCTTTAGATAAGTTTTATTGCTATTGAATATATGCATTTAATTATTTTACATGATAAAACTTTTACGTTTTATAAGAAATCAGTGTTGTCAGGTTGTCTTATTATAAAATATTTCCCAAGATTTGAAATTGAAACGCTCACCTCAGCGCAAGTAGATCATTTATAGATGAGTCATAATTTTAAATTCTACATAAACATTTTATCAAAATTAACGAAACTGTTTGGGGTTAGATATAATCGGGCTTCCCGGTGTACAGAATATAAGTTTAAGAGCCCACAGCACAAAAACCTAAGGTACTGAACACAAGAAAATGGGCTTTTATTTTACGGAAGAGTAGTGATAGGGGAATCTAATGATCCATGTCTGCCGGAAGTGAAGTGGTGCATAAGCCAAAAATTAATACCACTCAGTGCCTGATTTATGGCAGGGCATTCGGGGCACAGGCCCAGGGCCCCCCAAATGCTGTAGAAGTTTTTTAATTATTGTCTAAAATCAGATGAAGTTTTAACTATTGAAAAATATATATATATGTAGTTTTTTTTCCACCCTAGTGAATGTTTATATTTGAAAGAAAATATTGTTTGATAAATAGCTTAATATTTAAAATATTATAGTACTGTAGAAAATTTATCATTTGTTGCATGCTTTATCAATTTCAGATTACATAAAACAGAAATCTGAAACACAAAATTTATTAGAAAAAATCTATTCAATTAAATTTAATAATAACGAAATAATTATTAAAAAGCAAATGAATAATTATCAAATTTAATTTTTTAATGGTTATTTAAAAAAATGATAAAAGTCAATAATGAACATAAGTACAGCTTTCGACAACATACATATATGTATATATAGTCAATGTGCCTATAAACATGAGTGATAGGGGTCCCCAAAAGCATCTGTGCCCAGGGCCCCTAAGTTTGTAAGTCGGTCCCTGATGCCACTAGTGGTTGTCGTACAATCAAAGGTATGAAATGACTGTACGACAAACACAATGATAAACCTACAAATAAATCACTAGTAGTATTATTTTTTGGCTTATGCACCACTTCACTTCCGGCAGACATGGATCATTAGATTCCCCTATTATTATTCTTCAAAACAAACAAAAAAATTTTTTTTTCTTTTTCTTGTGCTCGATGCCTTAGGTTTTTGTGTTGTCAGTTTTTGGACTAATAGGTGAAAACCATTTTTAACTGAAAACTTTGGTGTTGTCTTACATTTAATATATATATTTTTTATTTCCCACTAACAACATCAAAAAGCATTTTTATAAGAAAAATATTAAATATTTAAATGAAGTTTTGAAATTTGTCAAAAATATTAATTTCGAATTAGTTTCATGCCAGCGATTAGTGACCAAAGAAAATTCACAGATTTTTCTATTTATAGCAATCTTTTCGATTCTGATTATTTCAGAAATTTGAACATACAGTTCGATTACCTATATGTTAAATTTACGTTTTACTTATATTATTGTATTTATTCTTTTACTTATAAATGAAAATTTAATTTTTTTTTTATGAATATTAAACAGAAGCAAAAAATAGAGACACATATTTCAGCAACAGTTCTGCAAGAATAAATGCGAATGGGAGAATTCATAGTTAACTTGATGTGTTTTATACAAATACAAATTTAATTTTGTTATGAATATTAAACAGAAACAAATGCTGAATTATTAAATGAAATGTTCTCAAATATTCAATGTGAGCTCCAACAGTCGGAGATATAATGAATGTTGCTTTGCATTTTCCTTTAGAAAGTACTATTTATTTTAAAGTCAATAAAGCACTTTAAAATCAGATAAAAACTATAGAGACAACCAGTGTAAGACTGATAGACCAGGAATTGACAGCGCAGATAATCACCTCATCGAGTTCATTCATGAAAATCTAGGATTAGCTAAATCTCGATTAACATATTACAACGCAATCGGTCTGCCAGGTTATTTTGGTGGAAAACATCTAAACACCCAATTTTAAAGGTTGATTCATTGGTTTACCATTATGTTTTCCTGCTCCCAAGCCTTAATGTTTTCATACACTGTAAAAAAACATGACTATTTTGCTGCCTCGTCACTCCCCTGCTTTTATAGACAGCGGGACAGACCGAGTGATATAGAATATCACTCTTTTGGCCAATGAGAATGCTCCATGATAGCCTCAATAGCCGTTTTCTATAAAAGCGGTGGAGTGACGATGCAGCAAAATAGTCATGTTTTTTACAGTGTACTTTTGGGTAGAGGAAAGCACAATACTCTTTCAGTCGTGACGTCAGTTATGACGTTTTGCTTGGATACTGACTCCAAACAAACGATTGCTATGCTGTATTTTCTATTTTATTTAGATATTACAGCAATATTTTTCAGCTATATATATCAGACACATGTTTAATGTTTTATGTGCAATGATACCGTTTTCTACGATTTATATTTAATAAAAAAAAAAAAAAAAATAAGCATAGCAACCGTTTGTTTGGAATCAGTATCCAAGGAAAATGTCATGACTGACGTCACACTGAAAGCGTCTATGGCAAATCGACGAGGCAACCGCTCAGGTTTTTAAGTGTTTTCCATTAAGATATGACTTGGCAGACCGATTGCATTTTAATATGTGAATCGAGATTTAATTAATCTTAAAATTTCATGCATGAACTCGATGATGTGATTGTCTGTGTTGCCGTTTCCCGGTCTATGAACTAAAATTTGACAATAAATTGAGATAAACAGTCTGTTGTCATTGAATAAGTACTAAAGCATTTTTTTTTCCTTTTCAGCACACAGGCCAACCTTTAAGGAATATCTATGATTTTAGTAGTAGTGATGAAGACATAGTAAGTAATCATCTGATAATAATATAATAATGTATTTCAAAGTATATTAAATTTGATCGGGTGAACTTACTCGAAGTATTACAAAAACATTTCAATGCAGAAAATATATTCTTATAATCTTAATTTCTTTTTAAAGTTTACTCTTATTTTTTTTTCTTTAATGAGAAATATTAAATACATACATTATTAAAAATATAAAATAATACAGAGATGAAATTGTTATATGTGGCTATATGCTTAAAGGGAATCTTCACTGACTTGAAAACACCCACTCCGTAATGTTAATTCAATGGGTAGGTTGTTTTCGAATTTCTAGTTAAATTTTCAACATTTTTAAGCGATATTTTTTTGCATAGCATAGCTGAGCTCGATCTCTAAACCGGTTTCAAAAATTAAAGTAAAAAAAAAAAATCTGCAACAGAAATCAAAAAATTATAATAGACAACATATTAGAGACCGAGCTCAGGTATACTATGCAATAAAGAAAATAATGTTAAAAAATATCTTATACTATAATGCGAGCAAAAATTGTGTGTGTGTGTGTGTAAATTTTATCTCAAAAACGGCTCTAACGATTTTCGCAAAAATTTGGATTTTACCATTTTCGGGCACGAGAAGACCATTGGGCTAGGTCACATGTACGAGAAAATTCGATTATTGGGTCATTTAGGGTCATAATGGGTCAGGATCAAGCTATTTATATCTAGAGAACGGCTGGATCGATATTAAGGAAACTTTGTATCCAATCGTTTTTTGGCACGGGAAAACTATTGGGCTGGGTCACATGTTCGAAAAAATTCGATTAGTGGGTCATTTTTGGGTCAAGCAATTTTTATCTAAAAAACGGCTCTAACGATTTTGATCAAATTTTATAATTTATCATTTTGGATTACAAGAAGACCATTGGGTTAGGTAACATGTTCGAGAAAATTCGGTTACTGGGTCACTTTTGGGGTCATGCTATTTTCATCTAGAGATTTTCTCTCGCAATTTTGACTAAAACTTACATTCTATGATTTTCGGGCACGAGAAAAACATTGGGCCAGGTTACATTTTCGAGAAAAAATTTTAATGGGTCATATTGGGTCATTAAGGACCTGGGTCAAGCTATTTATATTTAAAGAACGGCGTGATGGATTATAACGAAATTTTGTATGTAACAGTTTTTTGACATGAGAAAACTAATGGGCTAAATCACATGTTTGAGAGATTTCGACTATGAGAGTCATTTGTGTGTCATGATGGGTCATGGTCAAGCTATATCTAAAGAACAGGTGGATCGATTTTAACGAAATTTTGTATGCAAAATTTTTTTGGCACGATAAAATCATTTTACTAGGTTACATGTTCGAAAAATCTCGATTAATGGGTCATTTTGGGTCATTAAGAGTCTGGGTCAAGCTATTTATATTTAAAGAACGGCGTGATGGATTATACGAAATTTCGTATGTAACAGTTTTTTGACATGAGAAAACTAATGAGCTAAATCACATGTTTGAGAGATTTCGACTATGAGGGTCATTTGTGGGTCATGATGGGTCATGGTCAAGCTATATCTAAAGAACAGGTGGATCGATTTTAACGAAATTTTGTATACAACATTTTTTTGGCACGAAAAAACTATTGGGCTAGGTCTCATGTTCCAGAAATATCGATTAATGGGTCATTTAGGGTCATAAAAGCTCTGGGTCTAGCTATTTATATTTAAAGAACGGTTGGATCGATTTTAATGAAATTTTGAATGTAACAGTTTTTTGACACGAGAAAATTAATTGGCTATCTCACATGTTTGAGAGATTTCGATTATAAGAGTCATTTAATGGTCATGGTGGGTCATAATGGGTCATATCAAGCTCTATATAAAGAACATATGGATCAATTTTAACGAAATTTTGTACACAACATTTTTTTGGCACGAAAAAATCATTGGGCTAGGTCACATGTTCGAGAAATTTTGATTAATGGGTCATTTTGGGTCATAAGGGATCTGTGTCAAGCTATTTGTATTTAAAGAACGGCAGGATCGAGTTTAAATATTAACGAAATTTTGTGTGTAACAATATTTATATACGAGAAAACTAATGGGCTAAGTCACATGTTAGAGAGATTTCGATTATAAGGGTCATTTGTGGGTCATGATGGGTCATGGTCAAGCTACATCTAAAGAACGGGCGAATCGATTTCAACGAAATTTTGTATACAGCATATTTTTGGCACGAGAAAATCATTGGGCTAGGTCACATGTTCGAAAAATTTTGATCAGTGTGTCCCTTTTGGGTTATTCTAATTTTATCAAGACAATGTTTCGCGCAATTTTGACTAAATTTTATATTTTATCGTTTTCGGACACAAGAAAATCATTGGGTTAGGTCAGATGTTTGAGAAAATTCGATTAATGAGTCATTTTGGGTCATAATGGGTCAAGGTCAAACTATTTATACCTAAAAATTGGCTCAATCGATTTTATCTAAATTTTGTATCTAACGTTTTTCGGCACGAAAAAATTAATGAGCTAGGTCACATTTTCGAGAGATTTCGATATAATGGTCAATTGTGGGTCATGCTAATTTTATCTAGAAAATTGTTTTCGCCATTTTGAGTATACTTTCTATTATATCGTTTTTGGGCAAGAGAAAACCATTGAGCTAGGACACATGCTCGTAACAATTCAATTAGTGGGTCGTTTTAGGTCTTAATGGGTTCGGGTCATTATAATTATATATAACAACGAATCAATCAATTTTACCTAAATTTTGCAACAAAACGTCTTTTGTCACGAGAAAATTATTGGGCTGAGTTGCATATTAAACAAAATTACATTAGTGGGTCATATCGCTACATTGCTGAATGCTGTCAACCTAATTTTACTTAAGAAATGGCTTAAACGATTTTGATTCATTTTATACTCTACTGTTTTTGATTACCTGAAGACCATTGAGCTAAGTCATATGTTTGATCACATTTGATTAGTGGATCATTAGGTATTAAGGGTCAGTATCACGAGACTATGGCAAAATCCAATAAATTGACGATATTTGACAAAATATTGGCTAATTTTGGCCGAAAAATTCGCTATTAAGATTACGAAACCAAAACACGTATTTGGCACCAAATGAAAGAATGTGTCCAAATTTGGATATATCTGGCAAAAAATACAGTCTTTCAGAATATGAAGAAATTTCTTATACATTCTTAATAGTATTCGAGATGCATAGTTAAACTAATCAGAGTCGAGCTAAAAAAGTGATTTGGATATATGTCCTTTCGTTGTAAATTTTAAAATAAAGTAAAATTTATGAACATGTGCATACAAACATACTTTTCTTATTAATTGTTTTTGTAAATAATACTATTATTAATAACATGTTTTACAGTAATAATTCAGAGTGAATGATTCAGGGAAAATACTATATCGAGTTGAACACAAAGTTAATTTTGACCGAGTTGAGCTCGGTCACCCCTGCTAGTTTAAAATTAAACGAGAAATTCAAAAACAATCTGCTCATAGGGTTAACGTTACGGAACGGGTATTTTCAAGTGAGTGAAGAATCCCCTTAAAATATGCACCTACCCTCAAATTGCCATTTTTGGAAGAAAAAAAATCATTTTTCTTTTTATTATTTTAAAGTTAAAACATTTAGGATTCCAAAAATGTCTTGCATTTGGTTCATTGATAATTAGAAGCAAATTTATAGCCCAAAATATAAACCTTCATACGTAACTTTTTGTGCTGTATTAAAATCTTAATTTGTGCTTTCTAGAAAACAGCGTTTGACATTGTTTATGTTTACAAGAAACCACATTTCTTAAAAAAATTTTAAGATACTGAAATAAAATTTGGTCTAAAGGTTCTATTCATCTATTGGTATATGTTAAGAAGCAAAATACAGCTTTTAAGAATATATATATAAATTTAAGAGCAGTTTTTATAAAAAAAACAAATTTTTTTTAAAGAAAAATTCATGTTTCATTTACAAAATTTGGTCCACATATTAGTAAATTTAAGAGGTATCACAAATATTTTGCTTCACAACACAAGGTAAGCGATTTGCTAATATATTGTTGAAATAAAAGTAAAATATATCGAATAGATTTTTACAAAATGTTTGGCATAAACAAATTTTTTTGCTAAAATTTGATTGACAAAATGTTTGAAAAATTAATTGAAATTCTATTAAAAATTTATTTGAATTCATAGTTTTATTACCTGTTTTAATTAAAATCACATGCGTGTGAAAAGTTCATATAAAAAAAAAAAAAAAAAAAGTTTTCTGAAGGTAGGCACATTTTTTAAATGCAGATATTTTCAACTTTTACAAAAAATTGTTTAAATATAATCAAACAAATAAAAAGAGACCAGATGTTCAAAGACAAGAATTTCAGTTGATATTCAGTAAACTTTGCACAATCAAAAGCATCTGATCACTGACACTTAATTTTTGGATACCAGTATAAAATAAATGAATAAATTATGATAGTTCAGTAGAGTTTTTGGGAATTTATTTTGAAGCGTTAAGGAAACTTAGTACGGATAACTTTACATAGAATAATAAAAATGGCCTAAATTTGTGCCTATGAATAGGTAAAAAACAAAAAAATATTTGAGAGGTGATTTATAACACTCACCTGTAAACCTTTAGACCAAATTTATACCAGCTTTCTCTCTGGAAAACATATGGGAAAAGCAAAGAAATATAGCACTGAGTTAATGATAATATTTCATTCTAAAATTAGAAACATCTTTATTTTAATATCTGCCTGAGAGCTGGCATCCATTAAAATGGATGTTTTGCTTTCTCCTTGTGTTGCATTAAATTTCATTGTAGCAAGTTAAAAACAATTTGGCACTGTAATACAGGAATCAGAAGTCAACATACAGCTTTTGGATTTTGGCAACGGTAACTACTCTGTTTACAAAATGGCACATTGGACCACTCGCACTGGGTGGTGTTCGCAATGTTTCCCACAAGCATAGCAATATTTGATTGATTGGCTTTTAGTGAATGCTTGTGGGATAAATTGAGAAGCTGACTAGCTATAATCTATCGTGACATTCTTTGATGTCAGAAATGCTTGTAGCTCATTTGATGCTCTGCTGGTAAATTTAGTTTTTTCAAGAATTTTTATATTATTCAGGTTGGATAGTACTCAGGAAAAAACAACTAAGAAAGAGCTACATACCAGTATATTGTTAAAGAGAAATTCACCTTTGTTTAATCCCCTTTTATATTATTTGAATTATTTTTTATAACAAAATATTGGTAGTTTCTACCTTTTTTTTTGGGGGGGGGGGGGGTCTGTGTTTTTCCCTGAGCAACCCTGTTATTTTAATTTGTTTCAACTATTTTTTTGCAATTTTAATATTTGCTTTATGCTCTATATAACAAATTCTATTCTTTCCCATATTTTTAATAATTTTGTAATACTTCTAAATGACTATGACCTGAAAGGTGTAATAAAATAAAATTTATGAGGTGTAATAAAAAAAATAAAATAAAAATTTATTAATTTTTTTAAAAGCCTCATTTTTTATACCTTATTTATTCGAAAAAATTTAAGATATTTTATTTTGCTCAGATCTCAGGAGGATATATTTATTTAAAAAATTTCTCATGTTGAAGTAATCACAGACAACCACAGTATCAAGAGGCAGAAAACATGAAAAGTTACAAAATTCTGCAGAGTAGAACAATAAAAAATAAATGGGGAGTGAGGATTCATTAGTTTGGGCAAGAGAATAAAATGTTAATCCAAAATCTGAAAACAATCATATATTATATGCTGCCTAAAATGTTTCTTCCGAAGCCTGAAATTTATAATCCTGGTGTATAAAGCTTGGTTTTGCACGGATAATAATTATGAAAAATTCATTTATTATCTTACATACACTGGAACAATAAAATCTAGATTGGGTCAAGATTTTAGAAAGATGTGTTTGCAGTTTGTAGCCCAGGATTTGAAATGCTTTTAAAACTGAACTAAAATGCCATTTCTAATGTTTATTGCCAGGCTGGAGACTTGATTGTCAAAATAGTCTTCATTATAGAAGTTCTTTTTAAACTAATTTTTAAAATGGAGAAAATAAATAGATCAAAGTAAGAATATTTTAACGCAGTCCCATCGCAGAGCAAATTTTAGACATTTACATTAAAAAACATATATTTAACAGCTAAAATGTATTAAAGTTAATTCTTACTATACCTCTTTTTTTTTCCCCCCTTCTTCTTCTTATGGAATAGTACAGGTAGTAAATTAAATTTCAAAATCCAAAGAAAAGACAAATGCCTTTATTTGTCCATACCCCAGTACACTTGCTGACACACATATATTTTATATTTCATAATTTACACAAGCATAGGATTTATAAGAGAGACCTTTTATTATTATAAATATAATTAAATCTGAAGTTGCGTTTTCAGGATTTAATGAAACATAAAGACCATCCTAATGATAGAGGCGAAACACATGATTCTGGGTACGAAAAGGTAAATCTCTTTTAAGGTACATTATTAAATTTTCAAATACTATTAACATTTAATATAAATCTGAATTAATTATTTTATTTTTCAGTACATAACTGAAAATGGAAGCGAAATATGGGTGAAGAAAAAAGAAAAGTATGCAGAATTACATCACAAAAGTCACAGATGAAATGATTTGTTAATTAACTATAAAATAAAAGATTCTTAAAAATAAACATTTAAATTATTTATTAAAAAAATTGATTTGTGTTTTAATGAGACTAACTCAATGCAACATTACAATTGAAGAAAAAAAAAAAAAAAAAAAAAAAACCTGTTGGAACAACCTTACAAATTTCACCAACAAAAACTAAATCAAGATTAGAGATAAACCCAGTTTCATCACTAAGAATGAGCTCTAGGGACCTAATACTTTTGTGAAAATTCTAATATACCCACATACAAACACAAATATATATGTGGAATAGATTTAAAAGTTGGAAAACAAAATCAGAAAACTTAAAAATGTTAAAACATGCGAATATTTTCTTAGTCTGGTTTTTATCATGTTTCAATACATTTTAATGAACTTGCATGATGTTATATATTCACCTGCTTTTCATCCATTATATTTCCAAAATGATGTAAGATTTGCTTTTTTTTAAACCATCAAGCTATTTCTTTCTTTTCTTTTTTTTTTTTTTTTTATGTTGAAATCTTGCTATAGAAAAATTATGATGTTGTATTCAATTTTTCCTTTTTTTTTTTTTTTTTTTTTTTTTTTTTCATGTGCAAATTTTGTAATAATAAATAATTATTGTAGTAAGAATTTTATTGTGTTTTATTAAATTGTTGGAAACTGCTATAATGAAAAATGTTTATATTTTCCTATTATTGTTCTTCAAGAGCTGCTTTTGTGCAGAGTCATGTTAAGGCAATATTAAAATTTTTGAACCCTCCCCATTTTTAGCCTCCGATGCTATTTCTTTCAGACAAGCTAAAAATGTCGTGTCATCATCCCTGAATTTTCTACTCAACCGATTTTGATAATTATTTTTTTAAATGAAAGCTATTCATTTGTAGTTGTGCCCATTTTAGCTATTTTTTAATTTATTTCCATTTTTATATTTTATTTTTAATTTTAAATGCTTTTTTACGATATTTCTTCAAATTGTGGCAACTCAGTTTAGCTTTCCTCTCGATAATAAAAATTTATTTTCCATTATCAGAAGTTTGATTGCATCAGTGAACAAGCCCTCACATTCAAAAGAAAAAAGTTAACTGTTTTCGTAAAATTTAACCACAATAAAAGGATTGCATATAATTTTGCACTAATTAAGGTAAAAAATATATTTACTAAGAAATAATATTAATAATGTAAATAACAGAAAATAATTTATGATAAAAATTAATGTCTAAAGCAAAATAAGAAAACTTTCAAATGAGGAAAATGATGTCATTCAGCAACCAGATAAATGGGATTTACAATATTATTACGGATGCCTTTTTCATATTACTAATAATGGTAACTTTTAATAAACATTTGAAGAGAAAATAACGTTACTATATAAAACATCGCATTTTTACTCAGAACGATATTACATTTCAATATTTCTTTTCATTATGGACACTGAGATTGAGATTTTACTTTCGGATGACTTCAGTTAGTGAAAATAATGTCATCGTAAAAATTAAATTAGTTTTTTTTTTTTTTTTTTTTTTTTTTTTTTAATAGCTTTTGATGCTATTTCTTTCATACAAGCTAAAAATTATCGTGTCGAAAATTGTGGCCCACATTTACTTACCTATCATACGCAGTATAGGGTATGTCTTGCAACAGTTTTGAAAATTGAAAAAAAAATTGACGGATTTTCACATTTTTCATACTGGAAATTCCGAAAAACATATTTTTAGAAAAAAAATTCCGTCTGTCTATTGGTCTGTAAACGCTCTATCTCACGAATAAATGGAGATAGAGACTTAAAATTTTGTATGTACTTAGTAAGTAAGAATAGGACGAAGCCTATTTAATATCAGTAACCTCGATTATCCAGATCTTTTTCGGACTCTCGAAAAATTCATTCTGATGAAATGTATATAAAAAATTTCGATTTTTTTAAAAATTTTAACAAAAGGGCGTAAAAGGCAATAAAATAACACAAATTTTGCATCAAGAACGAAGTCGGTCGGATTAATAGTTGCCGAGATATTTGTAATCCTGTTTTCCACATTCTTCGATTTTTCATGACCCTGTATTTTCTTCAAATTTCAATTCAAAGATATGTTTTAACTGGAAATGAGATGCTTAATCTGACGCAGTAAACTGTTTGTTAATATGATTAATATTTTTGGTATTATAAGGATGTTTCTTTTACGCAATCCGGTACTACTTGTGTAGTTTGGTATTTTACATAATTTGTCGAAATGGGTTCATCAGCAATTCATTAATGGAGCATTACTATGTATATTAAGAATATTTAAATATACGTTTAAATTTTATGTTGGAATTGCAATGCATTTTATAAATAGTTTTCACATATTTTATTTTCACATATTATGCAATGCATATCCATGATGGGTAAGTATTACGGTGGCCCCCAACGACTAGTTTCGTAATCTGGCCATTAAAACGAGACATTCATACAATTTTATTGTTAAAATGCATTTCCTTTTTCTCAGAGTCTATAAAAAACGTTTAAACTAAAGAAAAAATTTGTTTTTGATGAATCTAGTTAATGAAGAAGTAGTACGTCAAATTGTATATCTTTGTTATTCCGCAATTCCAATGTCTCAGAGAGAAATTGCTAATCAATTGGGTATTTCACGTCATTCTGTTTGTTATTATATTGATAAACACAAGAAAAAGGAAGTTAGTTCATTGCATTCTAAACGAGGTCGCCCTTCTAAAAGACCTGAATCGATTTTTTTTCTTTTTTTTTTTCGGAGGCGAAACTGAATTCTGCACTGGCAGAATCTACATTCAACTTGTTATTCCCTTGGGCCACTTTTGCCCATTTACAATCCCCACTGAGACATTAACCATCTCAATGCATTTGGCAAGTTTGAAGGTAATTTGTGTGCAACCTTTATTATGCAGACAAAATTTAGTATATATATGTATATAAACTTTTTAGATGGAGGAGGTTTTGGGTTCCTGGAGTCATATAAAGAAAAGTTATGAAGAAATATTTCAAAAGTCATATCATGGTAATGACAGCAAAAAAAAGTATTTCTTATAAAATCAACCTAAAACCCACCTACTTCTCAAAATGAAGAATAAGATTTTAACATTTCAAAATTTAACATTCTTCCAGTAGCACATTGACACACTAACGCCTTTTCTCTTAACATTCACAAGGGTTAAGTTCACAAAAACTTTTGTGAATGTCAAAATCACAAATGTTAAGACCTGTGCATAAAAATTGGTTAGAATTTTAAGATTTTGTTTAATGAAAAAAAAAAGGAATTAAAACATAAAAATATATTTCTTAAGCATTAAAAAATACATGCTATAGATAAATGTAAATCATTATAAACATATTGTGCAAAGTTCAGTTGCTAGTTGACGGTTGAAAAATTTATTGATATACAATTGTTTGTAAGAATAGATCTTTTGTTTATAAATTTCCAAATAAGAAAAAGTTGTGGTCTTTTTATTTTTGAGATTCTTTACTAGTTTTACATTCTATTGATTGCTTTTTTAACAAGTTGTTATTGCAGTTTCATAATTTGCGATGCAATTTTAATAGAAAAATTTTCAGTTGGAATATAAATTTTAATTTTAGCATATTTTAATTTTTTTTTTTTTTTTTTTTTTTTAGCTTTTTTGTTTAGGATTTTTTGGAATTACTGACCTATCTTGCCTCAATATAAGGGTTCAAGTTCTTAGAACTTATGATTATACAGTATAAAAACAAATGTTCAGTATCAAGCATTTTATGAAATTGGCAAAACAAAGTGAGTTTACTACATAAAAAAATTTTTTATAAACAAAATTTCAAAGCAAATGTTGAAATGTTCTTTATTTTTTATTTCATGAATAATCAAAATTTGCAAATGTTAAGTTATTACTGTATAACAGATAAATTGTTTTATAAAGTAGCCTCTCGTTATATCACAATTCAGAAAACAACAACAACAAAAGAGATATAACTAAAGTGGAAGTCTGATAGATTTTTTGATGAGTGCATTGTGCTGTAGTTTCACAGTATGACTTCATACTTAGGCAAGGTTAACTCAACTTTTAATTCCTTATGGATAGACAAAATGAGTAATAAATACAGTATGGTAGTGATACTAAGGTTTCACAGGAACTAAACAGTAAACACTGAGAATCCTGCATTAGTTTGATTAGAACATAAAGCTATTTATTATACAAGGCTCAGTGGTAAAAAAAAACAGAATCGGAGCTGTAGATAGAAAATCTTAAAAGATTATAGTACTGCTGAGTTTTGTTTATAATCAAGTGGAATATAAAAAGTTATTATGATAGCCTACAACTAAATGTTCTGTTTTTGTATACAAAATATATTTTTTATATGAGGATGTGAGTTTTAAGACTAGCCTTATCCAAAACTTAAAAACATAACAATCTGCCCCCCCCCCCCAAAAAAAAAAAACTTTATTGTATGCTATAGGAGTTTTGAAACTCGCGTCTTCATATGCATATAATTTCTTAAGCTATTATCAAAAGAGATATCTTCTAAACTCATATGATTAAAATTACTAGAAAAGAGCATTAAAACAGAATTTATTCTGTTTTTTGGAAGATGCAAAAAAATAATCTATCTAAATAAAAGATACACCAAGATAATATATAAAGTGGGGTTACCATGTAAAATTTCAGATGAACTTTTGTAATATATGCATACAGCTTTATGCAATTCTTACTTTTATTTAGTCATATTTTAATACTTTACTCACTGATTTTTTTCTATTGTTATAATAAAACAATTCAGACTCAAAGAGTTGTTGAAAAAAGGTAATTTTAAAAATGCTATTTTAAAATTTGTTAATGAATTTTGAATAATAAAATTTTTATCAAAGGGTTTTAAAATGAAATCTGGCATTGCACTATCAGACAAAATTTTAGTTTAACCAATGTTTAGAACCAGACTTAGGCTACAGAGGGCCATGTGGAAAACATCATTCTGGGGAGGAGGGGGGGGGGGGGGGCTTCTTTCTTGTATGAAATTTTTTGTGAATAATATGGAAGTTGCTAGTACTAAACAAAATTGCATACATAAATTTTGTATCAGATACTATTTGCATCTGTATATAGGATATCACAAAAAGATGATCACAACTTTAAGGGGGAAAAATACTATGAGGATAATATATATAAAAAAATGATACATTGATTGATACAAGTATTTCTCTGCAAACTTTCACTAATCTGTGTATGCTATGCAATGTCTAAAACAGAATGATACAAATTAATTATAATTAATGGTTTTAACTTGTCATGCTACAAGCAATATACATATATTTAAACAATAGAATCTGGAGAGATTTTTGGAAGTGTAAGAAAAATCTCAGAGAATTATAACAAACTTTTGCCTGAAAAGGAAGAGCTGTGCAGAGAAAGTCATTTCTTTTCTCTCCCTCTCCTAATTCATTTATGTTACAATCACATACATAAATCTTATTATATGACAATAGTTACAATAATATTTATTTAATCATTAACATTTTAGATTTAATAGCAGATTTTTAAAAGGTGTATCTTTTGAACAGTAATTTTATTCTAGACCCATCCCTCTCCAATTATAAAACAATATAATTTCAGTATATTCCAATAAATGGCCAAGAACTTAATCTTCTGAGGGCTTTTTATCATTTTTAAAAAGGTTAATAAAACTCAGGTTAACTTAAAATTATATTCACAATTGGTGCTAAAATGCTTTTTACGTAAAACTTCCTTTAAGTCAATTTTTAAAACACAATGCTGTAGAAGTTTAAGTTAATTTTTAAAATATAAATTTGTTTAAAATATTTATTTTACAGCTAATAAAAGCTTTTCAAAAAACAGAATACTAGAACAGCACTACATTTCAGATGTGAACTTTTTAAGTTAGATAATGCACACTTTGACCATAATAAAAGTTGACTGCCCTGATGAATTTATTAAGGAATTTTAATATATTTCTGAATTCATCAGAAGCAAATGTTTTATGTATCCTTATACATTTGGAAAAAAAAAAAAAATTAATGATTTGGAAATGGACCAATGAAGATCTACATAGATAACTGATGAACAAATAATAATTTGCATTGATACCACACGGGGTGGAACTTGTTTCTGTTGCCAAATATCACCATGTTTGTCACCAATTTCCTGATATATCGTCAAATTTGGGAACCAAAATTAATAGCTTAAAGTGACGCCAACCAGGCAATATCTTTAATCAAAGTTCCCATAGACATCCAATGAAAATCAACAGGCTTCCTTGTTTGCAGAAAATAAAAAAATTGAGACATTTTAATGCAATAAAAACTAATATTAGTTTATGAATAGAGCTTAGTAGGATTATTTACAATATTTTTGAATACAAACTATTTTTAAAATCTGTAAAAATATATTTATGTGAATGTCTCAAATAAATCTATTTGTTAAAAATTATAGAATGTTGAATGAATTAACTAGAATTGAAGGACAAGAATATGTTTTAAATTTTATAAAATTTTTTACAAGATGCAGATCCCTTGACATTTGTAATTTTATTTCCTCATGGTGATGGACATACAGTATGTGGTTTTTTTTAAAAGTAAGATTACACTTTAAAAATACTTGTTTACAGAGATACAGTACAAGACATTGTTTAGTACTGCAAAAAAATTATTTTAATTCTTTACTTAATTCTGCTTATTATTTCATTTTACATTAGCTTATTTTAAAAATTTAAACTTTTTTTTCTTCTTTTTCTTAAATTAAGATCAAAAAGAGACACTGTATTGCTTAACAATGGCTGACTTGACCTTAAAAATTTCCAATCAAAGGAAAATGAATGGAAACCGGTATATTCTGTGAACACATTTGCTGGCTATATAAAAGATAAAATGTCTTTCAAAGAGGAATTAGCTCATGAGAATAAATATCTTAGCTTCTAAGAAAAAATTTTGTCACTGATCAAGTAATTTTGAATCATAAAAGGCTTCAAGATCAAACTGCATAACATAAAGGTATAAATTAACCCTCTCACTGACAAGCTCGTGTTAATACATCCACTAAGCTGCATGTTTCCCTGCAATATGAACCATATTTGAAGTAATATAAATCTAATGATTTGATCGATGTTTAATGCATTGAACAATGATTTATTATTCTTAAGACTCGCTTCATATTTGTAATCAACTATCTATATTATAAAGGCCAAACGTATCTGTGCGTAACGCATACGTCATTTTGGGAATGGCAACACTTTCAAATTTTAAACGAAATTTCAGTATTGCAACTTTTGCTACTACAAATTTTTAAACTTATAAGTATCACTAATTTTCAATTTTTACACCATCGTGTAGGGAAAAAAATGTACTTTTAAATGAAATTTGTTTGAAAACTGTATCTTAATTTGTTTTTGAAATATTAATTTTTTGTATAGTTTTTATACCGCTTTTTTAAATTGTGGCAACAGGAGTACTTAATTTCTATTAATAGCCAAAGGAAAAAATTTAAGAAATTTATTATGGTATCTTTATGTTGCCATTTTCTCATTATAAGGGAAAAAATTGAAAATTAAATATCTTCTGTTATAAAATCCAGCGAATTTTGATTTCATTTACAAAATTTGATTTACATGTAAAAGAATATCAACAGTTTACTATCTGTTTCAGCTGATAGCATTGAGACTTCAAGTTTTGAATCAAAATGATCAAATTAAAATGCCATTTTTTTTCTAAAAAGATGAATACAGATACGAAAAGTGAATTTGTAAATTTTGATAAGATGAAAATGATACCGGGTTTAGATTTCACGGGAAAAAAAATTCTATGACTGAGTCAAAGTTGAATAAATTTTGCTTTTTTTTTTAATACTAGCATATAATAAGAACCTAAGCTGATAACTTTACCATAATAACAGATCTTTATTATTTTTTACTGTTTGCATATACGAATAAAGTTTAATTTTAACAATTTCTACAACTGAGTTTTATAGAAATAGTATTTTGTTAATTTGACGTTAAATAGCGTTTGTTTAAAAGTTACACTAATCTATGTAAGTTGCATTTTTTACTATAACTAATTCTGTAGGTTTATTATAAATCAATTAAACAGTTCCTTTTAAACATTTTCTTTTGTTGAAATTCGACGGGTTCTACCTTGTTTATATAATGTTGAAAGAATCATGTCTTATTAGCTTTTAAAACAAAATGCAGAGAAAACAACATTACAAATTTGCCCTTTTGCAAGACTGTCAGTGGGTTAAACCACTATAACTGTGATTTTTGATAGATTTAAAAATAAATAGAAATGTTTTTGATTAACTTTGTATTATTATATTATTTAAATGTATCTCTAATATTAAATAAAGTTTTATGTATAGGTAAAAAATCCATTATCTTTAATTTCTGTGTTATTTATTCAATATGATTACTGCATTTGTTGATGAATTCCAAATATTAAAATGCAAACAAAGATATGATTTATAATCCACAAAACCTGTGATCCCAACATGTCCGGATTAGAGTAAGTCACTCAATATTATATTAATTCTTATGTCATTAAGGGAACATTTCAATCATGCAAAAATACCAGTTAATTAAGGCTAATCCTATGGAAGAAATTTATAAAGATATTTTGATTGCATTTTCATGCTTTTAAATGAATTTTTGCCTTGGATACCTGACATTGATCTAGGCTGTTTTTTATGTTTTAAATTTTTACTGCAAGTTTTTTTTTTTTTTTTTTTTTTTCATGAAGATGCTTTCACTTTTAAAACTGGTTCTGAAAATGAAAGAGTCTTCATTAAAAATATTCTCCAAACAAAATCGGAAAAGTAAAAAGCAGTCTTTGTACATATCAATCTTAGCTATCCAATGCAAAAAACATTTAAAAATATTGAAATGCTAGCAAGATATCTTTATAAATTTCTTCCATAAATTTCTTCTATTGGATTACTATAAGCGAGCGGTCTTTTTGCTTGACTGAAATAGCCTTTTAAGAACCTGCTCAACACATTTTCCCCTGACATTAGAATGCACTGTACACATTTGAATTTTCCATTCATTATTTTTAACATTATGAACATGTTTACCATATTCTAAAGTAATTGTTCTTTTCATCATTGATGCAAGCACTAAGTGACATTTAAATAAGATTTCTTCTGACAGCACGTAGATTTATAGGTAAATGTTTTCAAAATAAATAGGGCAAAATGGTGTTGATTTTGGATCTTTAAAAACTAAAGGCCATTCAAACTAATATTTCTGGTGATTCCAAAAATGATTACGCAGATTTATTTGATGACATAAGTCATGACAGTTTTAGTAATGCATCATTTTCTGTTCTAAATTTGTACAATACAAAAGATGGGCAAAATTGTCTTCAATTCTCATACATATTACAGTTTCTTTTCATAGGAACACTAGTCATTGCGCCAAACAGTCACTTAGCTATACTGAATTTATTTTTTCAAACGTTCCTACAAATTGTGCTTCTAAAAATTTTTAATGTTGGACAAGGAATTAAAACCAAAGGCGTAATTTAGAGTTAAAAAAAAAAAAAAAAAAAAAAAAAAAAAAAAAAAAAATTCACAATAAATTTTATTAAAGATTACAATAGAGGGGGAATATCCACTCCTGGCACTATGTGTTTCTTTTCGCAAACTTTTGATAAAATTTGCCATTTTTTTTTTCAATCTTTTGACAAAATTTACAGTTTTTTGACAATCTTTTGATGAAATTTGCTATTTTTTTCACAATTTTTTGACAGTTTTTTTCTCCTATTTATTCTTAGTATAAGAATATCAAGAAACTTTTTGAGACAATAAAATACAATTATGGAAAAAAAAAAAAATCTGTTGTTAAAATCTTGAGCATTATTAAATTTAATGAAAATTTTAAGAAATATCAGTTGAGAGCTGCAGAGAAAAACATTAAAAAAGCATTTAAAAAGAAAAAAGAAAACCTTTTACAATAAAAATAAAATTGATCTTAAACAACTTTTTTTTTCTATTTTGATTACAAAAATGTCTTTATTGTTAATATTTTGAAGAAAATTATAATATATTTTAATAAATTAATGTTTTGTTTACAATCATAACATTTTATTAAAATCTTCAATTTTTTTAATGGCTTCAATTACTTAGGACATTTGGCACTATCATGCATTTTTTGTGTGCAACAAAATATGCACAAAATAACAAGGGGCTAATGTACTACGCTTATTGATTGGATTAGAGCATCTTTTACACAGTGCTAAACAGACTGGGATTCCTATTTAAAATTCCACTACAAACATTTATCGCTGAAAATAAATTTGAATCTACTAACTCCTATATTCAGTTTGTAGCTATAAATAAATTCTGTAATAATCAGTACAAAAACATGAGATTGAATGTAATTACTAAAGTTATAATAATTAAAAGTAAAAAACACAATTGAGAAAATATTTAAATTGTAGATAATGTAAAGCCTCATTAAAAAACATTTTTATGTATATCAACTCAAAAATTAGAAGAAAAAAAATCCCATAGCATGTAAGATGACGACATAAAAATAAGTCTAATAAAGTTAAAAATAAATACTTTATTCAAATTAAAAAAGGGGGTAAACAACTTGAAACTTAAACATAATTATTATTGTGCCATTTACACATTAATAATTATAAGGGATTAGTTAATAAAAACTCTTCTACAACATAGATTAGCTGCTTTACTTACAATATCACACACAAGAGTTGAAACATATATTACAGCTACATATTATAAAAGAAATCTATATATTCAAATATATATATATGGCAGATTTCCTATACAATATTATGGATGGCATAATTAGTATATATACACACTTCTAAAAGGCTGGGATGGAATGTTTTGCCTCAGAGAATAAAAAACAGTAAGATTACTATAAACATTATTAACAACAACACTCCTATGGCAGTCCATTGTCTTTTATCTGTAAAACAAAAAGAACAAATGTTAGATTTTAAATTAATGTTATTTATACGTTTGTAAATAACAGAAATTCAGATAATTAACACATTAATTTTTCAAAAATATTAAAAAATTCACTTGGCAATTGATACAAGCAAAAATTGCATATGCTTTATGATTCTCTCACAAAATTCCTTTTTGTAAAAATTACCAAAATCTACAAAAATGACCAAAATCTATTGAAAATTTATTTCACAAGAATTGCACTTTTACAACACTTTTAATAGCATTACTTATTTAATAGTTGTTACAACACTTTTATATAATCTTGAGTTATGTCCATCTACATACAGATCAAGCTTACAAGGAAAGAAAATCCTAAGAAAACAATGTATTATAGAACACAGAGTCAGGCAAAAAATAAAGCCGTTCATTCTTGCTCATATGCACAAGAAAGATCTCCATGCTAATATGGAGACCTTTCAGAATCTTACAGGGGTTTAATTACAGAAAATACAATCTTATATTACAGAAAAAGTTGATTTACATTATTACACAGGTATGACTGAGAGAAAGCTAGGAATTAGCAGGAGTGCAGAATATGTCCGATCCGGCGATCTAGGATCAGGGGAAATTTTAATCATCTGGGGAAATTTTTCTGAAAATATGCAATTAATTTCGATTTTAACAATGAATTCCATAATTTTCTGAAATAGAAAAATTTCACTACAAATAAAAAGATTCGTATGGTGACAAAATCAATCTCAAAATAATATGTACTGTATATCATGCATGATTCTGTTCTGAATTTTCCGAAAATGTAAGGCAAGCAGTTCTGAAAATACAAAAAAATTATTTGGACACAAAAATGACATGAAATTTAACCAAGAATTACAGAAAAAATGCGAATTTCGTCACAAAAAGATCGTGACTGAACTGCAAATTTCGTCAAAAGATCTCGAAAGAATTGCAAATTTCACCAAATGATCGCGAAACAACTATAAATTTCATCTTAAGATCGCGTAACAACAGTGAATATTGTTAAAAAGGCCGAAATAGTTGTGAATGTCATTGAATTAACACAAAAAAAAAAATCCAAATTTGTTCAAAATATCACGAAACCACCACAAGTAAAACAACTTATTTTGTCAAAAAGGATGAAAAAACTAAAAATTTCATCAAAGAGCCACAAACTTCATTATGTGAGGGCAAAACGACTAATTTTGACAAAAAATCACAAATTTTGTCAAAAGAGGGCAAAACAATCGCGGAACACGACAAAAGATCGCGAAATAATCACTAATTTCATCAAAAAAAAAAAGCTAAAAAACATACATTTCAGATTTTTTTCATTCAGAATCAACCCTGCCATATATACTCACGTAAGTTGATACATATATGAAATATAAATTTTCTATACTTACGGTAATATAGCATTTACCTATAACGTACTATAGAATGTTGGGGAAATTTTCATGTGGAGTGGGAGAAATGTTGGGAGTAGAAACATTTTCTGCACCCAAGGGAATTAGAAAAGATGAACATGAATCAAATATTAAATTGGATCATACCAACACTGCTTTATCAAGATTATATTTAGATGGGGGGATAAAAATTCTGTTAAATGAAAGCAAATTATGTTTCAAATTAAATTTTTGCCTTAAGTCCAATGTAAGAGAGTCCATTGAAATTTATATGCATAAAAGTTTTGTTTGCAATAATACTGTTTCTTTTATTGTTCCTCAGTTATGGTTAGAGTTCATGAATAAATTCAGCATGAAAGCTTGAATTGGATGAACCAAGTTGGAAAATCATTTTAGATCATGGTCTATTTTTAAATGAATTTTTTTTATAATACAGCATGCAGTTTTTGTTTATAGCTAATTGTCGCATGTCATTTATATTGGCTGTGAGATAATTCATATTTTAATATTTATTATGATTATATTCTTATCAGATTGGAACTGAAATGTTATTGGTTTTTAATTTTTTAAAACATCTCTCACAAGAAGTATAAATTGTTTCTTAAAATTTTTATATAAAAAGTAAAATTCTTAAAATCTAGTGATTTAAAAATCTAATGGATTTTATAAACTGTTTATCATAATTAAAACACCATTTGCATATTCAAATATAATCGGTCTACCAAATCATATCTTGATGGAAAATACTTAAAAATCAGATTTTAGCAGTTTACTCATGGATTAACCATCGTGTTTTTCAGCTCTTAGTCCTTCATGTTTTTATTACTTTTGGGAGAAGGAAAACACAATAGTAAACCTATGAATCAACCACTAAAATATGGTTTTAACCTCTTCAGACCTCAGGGTTTATTAATGTACTTTTTTTACTTTCAGTTATGGATTTATATTAACAAACTGATAAATAAAAAAAGATTGAAAGCAAACAAAATTATTTTTTTGACAATTTCTTAGGGATTTTTTTATTTACTTTTTTGCATTGCAAAAACATTGAAAAACATCATATATTTAATAGTTTTTTATTACTAGTGGACTCTACAAATAGTATCTTAACACACAGTAAAATTATTTACATTTTCAGTTTTGTACATTTCACACATTTCTGCTGCAAGCCATTTTTATATCACACACTAGCTAAAAAAGCAAGATATAAAAAATTACTTTTTTGTTTAATTCTGCTATCTTTTAAGTCCCATTTGCACAAATTTCTCTTTTTTAACATTATTTATAAGCATGAAAATACATTGCAAAGTTATGTATCCTATATGATAATCAGGTCTGAAGAGGTTAAAATGTTTTTGCCAAGATAAGACTTGGCAGACCAATTGCATTTTAATCTATGCAAATTGAGTTTTAACCAATTCTGAAATTTCAGCTGTGAACTCAATGAAGTGATTCTCGGCACTGCTGTCTCCCAGTCTACAACTGAATACAGACATGGTACTAACTCAACAAAGAAAAAGTTTAATTTTTATGATGTAAATGGACTTCAGATGAGATTTGCATTTTCCCCACAGTGTTTTGATGAAATTTGGGATTTTCCATGATCCTGTGACAAAAATGTGTTTCTCTGTAATCCTTTTTCAAAATTTGTGGCTATTTTTCCAAGATTTTTCGACAAAATTAGGGATTTATCCCACAATATCTTGCTAAAACTTTGCTTAATTTCCACAATCTTTCACCAAAATTTGTGTATTTTCAATGAATATTTGGTGTAATTTCAGTAATTTTCGACGATCATTTGAAAAAAAAAAATAGCAATTCTTAGACAGTTTTTTTTCTTTTTGGCAATTCTTCACCAAAATTTGGTTATTTTCCATGATTTTTCACTAAAATTTGCATATTTTTCATGATCTTTGGATAAAATGTGTATTTTTCTATGATCATTTGACAAAATTCATGTTTTTTTCATGATCCTTCAATGAACTTTGCATATTTTTCACAATCGTTCACCAATATTCACGTATTTTCCAGGATTTTTCACAAAAATTTGCTAATTTTCCACAATCTTATGACAAAATTTGAGTAATTTTCCACGATCTTTTGACAAAAATTACATTTTTTTTGCAATTTTTTGACAAAATTCATGGGTTTTTTTGCGATTCTTTGAAGATAACCTTTCGACCATGGTCTTTGGCTAAAATTCACATATTTCCCATGATCTTTCTCCAAAATTTGCGTGTTTCACCTGATTTTTTTTTAAAAATAAAATTCCAGTATTTACCATGATCATTTGACAAAATGAGGTTTTTTCGCAACCTTTTGACAAAATTTGTGTATTTTCCATGATCTTTTGTTAAAATTTGCATAATTAAGACTATTTTTTTAACGAAATTCGAACAATTTTTAATGATTATTTGAAAATCTTATTTTTTGCAATTATTCAAAAGAAATTTGCATTTACCCCTCACGATTTTTGATAAAATTTGCCTATTATACACTATTCTTTGATGAAAATGACGTGTTTCCCTTAATCCTTTAACAAAAATAATGTCTTTCTTATGATCCTTCTTGAAAATTGCGTCTTTTCCCACAATCTTTTGATGGAAATCCCATTTCTTTCAACTGTGATCCTTTGACGAAAATCCCATTCATTTTCCATGATCCTTTGAATATTTTTTGTTTTTTCCTGTGATCCTTTATAGAAATTTGCTCAATTTTGCAAAGTTCTTGCATATTTCATTTCCTACTGCTACCAAACCTCCCCCCTCTTTAAAAATGTCATCAAATTTTAATGCATATTTGCATTGATCCCGGAAATGATAAAATTCAGTGATGAAAAAGCAGAATTCCATGTTTTCATGGAAAAGTATTATATTTGTAAATAAAACTTACTATAGGCTAGAAACTGATGATTTAAAAAGCAATCAACTGGCCAATGGCTACTTGACAAAATTTACACCTTTTTAGTTTTTATCAATCCTGTTAGAAAAATGTTGAAATAATGAAAAATTCAATCGCTATTGGACAGGTTAATAACTCATCTATTTAATACAAAAAATTGCAAATGAATTTGTTTTCCATGAAATAAAATAGGAAACTAGATTATATGAAACAAGGAGGGAATGAATTATCTAGATTCCTAGGTAAGTCTGGTAAAAAAATTCCCTGATTTTCCCAGCATTTTCTTAACTTTTTGACAAATTTTCCAGAGCTTTTCCAAATAAAAGTTTGTCTTATAATTGTTTAAAAGTCTTCCACAATGAACAACTTTAATTGAGATAAATATTATAAAAAATTTTGCACTGTATAAATTTAATATTTATAATTATTTTTTCATATTATGCTATTGTTATATATTTTGCAAAAATTGTATCTAAAAATTTTAGATTGGATGAATAATTAAGTTTTTTTTTTTTTTTTTTTTTTCATTTATGATAATTGAGATCTTTTAAGAAAGCAGTACATCAAAACTTCCTTCACTACTTCAAATATTTAAAAATTTGCCTAACTTTTTGCATACATTTTTTAATTCCCTGATTTCCATCTGTTTTCAAAGTTTTTCCCAACTCATAAGAACACTGAATGTTTGTAAGTCAGGGTATCACTGTTCTCATCCACAAATCGCATATGTTAGAAGAAAATTACCAAAATTAACTTCACAAGAAAAAATTTTTTGTAGATAGATGATGGTAACAAAATAAGATAAATTACAGAATAGGTACTTCAAAGAATCACGATCTGGATGCTCTAAAATAGTGTCCCCATTATACGTTTTTCGAAGGGCGCCGTGCCCTGCCCGCCCTTATTTAATTATTGATGCGCCCTGTTGCCCTTTTATATATAACACGTGCTCTGTCCCATTTTATAAGTGAAAAATGCACCCTGCCCATTTCTCAAAACATGTAATTTGCGCCCTGTAATTTCTTGAAAAAATGTCTTATTTTCCTTCCCTTTATGAAAAAAAAACATGTTCATGCTTGAGAAACAAGTCATTCAAATGTTGTAATTACTTGTTCACGACAGGTGACTATAATTAGGCAATCGGACCCTCCCCACTCTACGCATAGCTGAAACAGGTGCCCCAATTCATTGTTTATTCAAGATTCCACCATTCCCAATGCATTCTGTTCAATATTTCCAGATTCCAACACGCCATGAATACCTGTTCATGACAGGTGACGATAATCGGACAATCGGACCCTCCCTACATAAAGCTACAAAAGGTGCAGGAACTCCAGATGTTTGTGTATTCAAGATATCAATATTTCCCATAAGCGTAATTTGCATTTGCAGTTTTAAAATCCCCCCGTCATAGGCAGGTTCTTTTTTTCATGCATTTAACTCTATTATAATAAGCCTAGAAATCTATGATTCTTTAAAAAGAATAAATTTTAATGTTTAATTGTAGAACAATGGCACTTAAAAGCATGCTATGATTTTGCGAGAATTTTTGGACCAAGCAAAATTTTACAGATTTATAACAGACTTGCCACGTCGAAAAAATGATTTTCATACAGGATGATTCAAACAAAACTAAATATTTTGGTCCATGTGAAGACAAGGAAGAATGAAATCATTCCTGGCTTCGCGCAGAAAAAATAAGTTAGGCCGATTCTTCAGAAGTAAGTAAGGCCCGAACCCAGAGCGGCAAGATTAGTGATTAGGTCTGGCCCGAGTCTTCAGAAAAAATGAAATCCCAGGCCAGCCCCGAATGCCATCAATGAAAATCCACCCGAGTCTTCAGAAAAAAGTAAATCCTAGGCCCGGCCCGAAACCGTCAATGAAAATCGGGCCGGAGAAGGGTCAGGTTTCGGGCCAAGGCCTGGCACCTGTAGATCTCTAAAGTCTTGCAATAGTTTTGGAAGAAAAAAAAAAAAAAAAAAGATGAATTAACACGTTTTAAAAACATTGGAAATTTCTAAATAACCTTTATATTCCAGAATTATCTTTCAAAATTAATTTGCAAAAGAAAAAAAAAAAAAGCCTAGTTCAAATCATCCATTTGTAAGAAACCGCATGACCTATATTTTCTCTCCTCTCCTCTGCACTGTGCAGAGATAAACGCTATAAATACAAGAACTCAATCTAAACTAAACTAAAGGATTCATGTGCTGAATCATAGCTCACAGGCTGTCTTTATTTTATTTTTTTCTTTTATTGCTTTAGGTTGCTGCAATCTCAAATGAATGAAAAAAAAAAAAAAAAGAGAATAATAATTAAGAGTTAGAAAACTTTTTTAAAAATACCTCTGCAATGTGCAGATTGATTTAAAATGCGCCTAAAATGATTAATCGGTTGGAAATGATCGACTTTAAATGTAGAGAGGGGGGAGGGGACATGGATGAAATTACACTAAAGACTGACATAATAGATTGTTTTGCAGCAGCAAAAACAGGATTTGAGCAATAAATTCGGGGTTTTTTTTGTTTGTTTGGTTTATTTTATGTCGGCTAATTATCTACATGTGAGAAATAGGCCCTAAAGGGGTGAGATGCCCTCTGTGGGGGTCTTTCTAAGGGAACCTAACCCGTATTTATGCAAGAAAATCAAACGTTCGAAGAAAACCATGGAAAAAACCATGGCCGCGATGGGGTTCGAACCCAGCACCTGCCATCTACCACTTGAGAGGTCAGAACATCCCAGCCTCTGGTGTTTTAACAACGAAAATTTGATTTTAGAGAAGTAAAATCCAATTTTGTAGAAACAAAAATCACATTTTGGAGCAGCAAAAACCATTTTTGTTGCAACAAAAATCTGACTTTGTAGTAGTAAACATGAATTAGTAGCAAAATCAGATTTTTCACTATGTTCTCATGAAATTTGAGTCTTTTTGCAATCTTCAGACAAAATTAGTGCTTTTTGATGGCCTTTAAACGAAATTTACGGATTTATTTTTATTTTATTCATTTTTTTATTTTTTTAGATTTTTTGTTCATTTTTCACGAAACTAGCAATTTTTTGACAAAATTCATGTTTTTTTTCACCACTTTTCAATAATTTGCGTGCTTTTTGCGATCTTTTTGATGGAAACTTCTGCTTTTCACGTTTGACGAAATTTGCTGGGTTTTTTTTTCGTGATCTTTTGACAAAATTTGCGTCTTTGAGCGATCTTTTGACAAAATTCACGTCTTTTTCTCGATCTTTACCCAAACATGGCATGTTTTTGCGATTTTTTGACAAGATTCACGTTATTTGCTCAATCTTTCCCACACATGGCGTGTTTTTAACGATCTTTTCACAAAATTCGAATGTTTTTCAAGACTTTTGGATGTTTTTCGCATTTTTTTTTTGACAAAATCCATGTGTTTTTAGCTATCTTTTGACAAAAACTACGTGTTTTACGCGATCTTTTGACAAAAAAAGCTGCATGTTTTACGCAATGTTTTGACTGCCAAATTTTAATTTTTTTTGACAATTTAGAGACATTTGCGATCTGGAAAAAATTAAAGAAATTTTTCTTTGTTTCTTGGATCGACGAAATCCTACTAAATTTTTATTTTGGTACAAAGTACGTTTTGGTGCAATTTGGAGCAATGATTACAAGGATATAAAGTAAAATTAAAAGAATATAAAAGCCAAAAGTAGAGATAAAATCTAATTATAGCAAAAAAAAAAAAAAAAAAAAAAAAAAAAAAAAATTAAAACCAATTTTTTTATTTATTTTAGCAACCTTGGTTTGCCCTAGTAAAAAAAATATATTCACTTTTTAGAAACAAGCTAAGATTTTAAGTAGGATGTTGGGAAAGTGAAGTTATTTCATAAGAGACTTGCATAAATCAGGGTTTCCAGCAAAAAATATTTGACAATTGCCTTGACCAGATCTTTAAAAATTCCATGACAATTGGGCATTCAAAGAGATTTGCTGTTTATTTCTGCAATCCTTTGTCAATATTAGTGATTTATTATACTCACTCTTTAAATTTCTTTGATTTTTTTTTTTTTTTTTTTTTTTTTTTTTTTTTCCTCATTTGACAAATTTTGCGATTTTGATTGATTTTGTACCATTTTTCATTTTTTTACCCCAAACTTCCCCGTAACTTTTTTAGAAAAAAATTTTAATTTCTTAACTTTCCTTTCCCTATATATTTCTAAATTTTCCCGACTTTCCATGACAACTTTTAAGTTCCCTGACTGTTTAAATTTACCATGGTGCTAGAAATCTTGTAAATATAGCACAATTCCAGTTCACTTTGATACTGCACTGAAAATAATCCAGCTGAAGGCATAGAATGTGTTGATTTAAAAGTCTCCTTTCAAGTGTTAAATTCAGACACTATTCTCCGGGAGGGACTTTTGAGGCTTGGAGGGGGTAGGTGGATACAACAGAGTTCCGAGGGAGAAATTACATTTTTTACCATTGAAAACACAAAACCTCAAAATTTCCGGTGAGAGACATTTGATAGCTCCAAGGGTTATGTCCCTCCGGGCCACCCCCTGAATTCATCACTGCTCCTATCAAAAACTGTTTATAAAAAAAGTGCTTTGCTTGATAAAAAAGTACCTTTTTCTTGATAAAAAAGTGCCCTTTTCTGTAAATGCACCCTGCCCCTTTTCAAAAGAAATGTGAACACTACTCTAAAATAACAATTTTACAAAAATTACACACATAACACTACTAGATAACTGCATCAAAATCATTAAAATAATCAATTAAATTTATTTTTCAGCAAAAAAAGAAAAACTTACCACTAGTCATGTGTAAAGCTTTTGCTATTTTTGTTGTAGTTGCATCTAACTTTGATTCTGTTACTTCCATTTCATAGGCCAAGTCATCCAACATTCTAAAGTAAAAGAAACAAGTGGTGAAAAAAACATTGTATTTCTAAAATAATAAATTATTCAAAATATAGTCTAAGATTTTTATGCTAAAACAAATTTTTTATGCAAAGGATAAACAAATAATAAGTTTTGAATATTTAGAACATCTCAAATACATATCAAGTAATAAAGTTAAAATTAAGTAAGGAAAATTTAGACAGATAGCTCCTACAAAAGTTTTATAACTATTACTTTTTTCAACTATACAAAAAAAAAAAAAAAAAAAAAAAAAAATTCTCAATTTTTCCATGTAGCTTTTATGAAAAATATATGAATAAGATAACTTCCAGAAAATGAAACTGACCCATATGAAATATCACATTAACAATTTTTACAGTACAATAAAAATAATAGGTGGTCTCAAGAAATTTATAGTAATAATAATTTACAGTTAATTTTTACAGTTTTACAAAAACTTATATCTTGAATAAAAGTCATTTAATAGTAGAAAATTTAACAATTTATAAATAAAATCTAATGTATCATAATGCAGAAAAAAAATAATAATTTATCCTAAATTTTTGGATTTACTGATCTATATAATACTTCCTGATTAAAGTGATGTAATAAAAGCTTTATTATGCATACTTTTGAGACACTTCATTTAAAAAAAAAAAACATAATACTGTCAATAAACTATGTTACATTCAATGTTAAATTGTTGCTGAAAAAAAAGCATTTTTGTTCTTAACATACAAATTACAATGTCTGAAAATGTAATTACTTCTTATTTAATTCATCTATATTCATAATTAATTTCATTATAAAAATTATCTGTTGTATGTAATGATTTGGAGAAAGCACACAACTTTTTCTGATAGAAATATTTTGTGCCTATTGTCCTTTAGGCTTAATTTTTTTTTTTTTTTTTTTTTTTTTTTTTTTTTAATAAACTGAGTCTTATGTACGTATAAGTAAACGAGTAGCTCAAACTAATTACTTAAATTCTGAATTTTAAGTTTATTTTTTATTGAATGAATGTATAAAATATTGCATAAATATTTATTGCATAAAAACGAAATTATACCATTATTTCTTTTACCATTTAAAAAAGTAATTTACAACTTTTATAAATTGTGGGAAAAACTTTTGAAAAGTAAAGCAGAAACATAAAAATTGCATAAAGAGTACTACAACAGTTTTACTACAATTAATTTCAAATGGGAAAAAAGTGTTTTTCTTGTAAAAGCATTTAGTTACACAAAGAGTTTGTAAGTGATAAATAAAAATATAAAATTTATTGGAACTGCTTGAGCATGTAATAATCATAAATCATTGTGAAAAGGATTTTTTTTTTTTTTTAAGTAACTTTAAATTATTATATATACTCTGAAACAGGAATAAGATTAATATTTTACAACAAGTGTCATTAAAAATTAAAATTTAATGTATATTAAAAATTCAAAATGTTAAGCAATTTTTAAAAAAATATGTTTAAAATTTATTTTTTTATATTTACAGAAAAAGTCAGAAATTTCTTCTGAGATAAATCTAACACATAAATTTGTACTAGTGATTATTTTTGTTTATACAGTAAAAATGTTACAATTAATATGTATACAGACAAAATCTCTTACACATCAAACACACTTGCACAAACTGCAGTTAGGCTCTTGAAATAACACATTAAATCACAACTTACACAGACTGTTCATCTAATTCACTGCCTATCTGTTTACTCATAGATTTGAGGGTTCCTACTGTAGCTCCCACTCTTTCAATCTGTTCCTCTTGAGAATCAATAATTAGCTGCAATAGAAAAAAAAAAAATAATGATAGAATAAAACTATTATCAACTTTCTTTACATCTAAATAAAATTAATAAATAAATAAATTATAATTGAAACAAAAGAAACATTATTCAATGTGAAAACAAAAAAAGTCTTTCTGTCCTGTATCGAAAGGAAAAGATAACTTCCCTGTTCTTGTTTTAAGAATTCACCTCATTTTACTCAAACACACACAGCTAAAATGCATGGAATCCAATTATAGAAGATTCATTTCCAATTTCTGTCAACATTGCAGTTGAATGAGAATTTTGCTAAATTAGTTATAGCCAAGTTGGCTTCGTTTATGAAGATTTTGTTGAAATAAACTAATCACTATTTCAGCTGAATAAAATCAAGTTAGATCTATTTACAATAAAAAGATTTCATTTTCTGTCGTCATAAAAAAAAAGCAAAAGAAATTATTTTTTCCCTATTTCAAAACAATTCAACAACGAATAAACTGTTTCATTCAAGGACGCTTATTCCTTTTCTACTGCAGTGAAGTCACATGACAACGACCAAGAACAAAATAAATAAAAAAGAACATATCAAACTCCTTTTTTGACATTTTAATGTTTTTCAGTTTTTGTTTAGTTCTCTGTGGATGTAAGTCATGTAACAACGTCTATTTTTCGCTGCTAAAAGCAGCCATGTAATTTATGTGAATACAATATTATTATTCAATTCAAAATTTGCCTCGACCCCATTGTTCATTAAGAACACAAATTAATTAACTATTTATAATTTCAGCAACGGTTAAAGTAATTAATAAGTAATAAAAAGCTGACATTAAATCGAAGATTCCAAAAGAATGGAGGCCATGAAGAATGGAATATTTTGAAGAACCAGAAGAATGAAAGGTAAGATTATCTTGCCTTCTTATTATTATTGAAAGATATATAATATGATGAATTAAATTTGATAAAACGATATTAAACAAAAATCCTTATGTGGCGCAAAGCGCTATTAGGCACGTTTTTTAATATATTTCCAACAGATTTATTTTTGGTTAGCAAATTTGGAAATATTTTGCCAAGTGTCTCCAAACTTGGCCAGAATTTGTCACTGCAGATGTGAATATATAGTTTTAAGTACATAAAAGTTGGAGCAATAGTTATAATACTTCTTCCAATTTGAGCTTTCCACATTTCATAGTTTATGAATAAAATGGCTGTGACAAACGGACACAGACGTGATCTTATAATGGTTCCGTTTTAACTTAAGTAAAGAATCCCAAAAAAGAATTGGATCTAAAATAAATTAAGCTTAATTCAATATTAAAATGAATAAACAAAACAAGATAAATACACATGAGAAAATATTGCACAAATCAGCAGTAAAATAATAATTCTTACCTGTTGAGCTTGTTGGGTGTCTTCAATGAAATTACCTTGGGTAGGACTTTCAACTTCATTTTCTAATCTTGTATACTTTGCATAGCCAGTTCCAAGCAAACCCTACATTACAGAGTTTTAGAATAAGGATCTTAGGATTTTAAGATTTATAAAAATAGTAATGAACACAACATAAAATATCAGGGCTCATAAATATCATGATATTTTCGAAAATATCCAAGTTACTGTTGATAATAAATGTTAACAGATTTTGAATATTGGTATTTAACGTATAGTTAGAACATTCTGTATTGTTTACAAATTGGGAAAAAGGTTAGACAACAAAATTTCTGACAAAAACCTCTTCCTTGCCATTTTTTAAAATATCTTTTTCAACCAATTATATAAAACAGGACAAGAGTTTTCAATGATTTACATGTTAATAGGAAAGTAAATGCAAGAATAACAATGATAAATTCAGCAATAATGCTTTAATTTTTAACTCATTTTAAAAAAAATAAAAACATTTTTCAAGCAAACTTATGTGTAACATCACATTAGAAAGAAAAAATACCAGAGTGCTACTAACTAAAAAGCACACTACTTGGACACTACTGACCTTAAATCGATTTAAGGCTTACATCAGAATTATGATTTAACCACTGGTCTTAAATTGATTTAAGTTAACATTGGATATTGTGATCTAGCCAATGCCTTAAATTATGATTTAGCCAATTCTTTAAATCCCATTGTACAGGGTTCATACAGAGATGGCTAAATGAAAAATAAGGACTCTGTAAGGACTTTGTAAGGGCTTCGTTAAAAGAAAAATAAGAACTTTCTAAAGTTAAAGAAGAACAGTACATATAACAACTTACATTAAATTTTAAACGTAATAGATTGAAAATTTACATAAAACATAATTATGTAATTATATAACAAAATGTTTTTTAGCATCTATTTCTTTGGTCAAGAAGGAAATTTCTTCCTTTTTTCTTTTGCAGATTTTCTACAACTTTTCGATTTTATAAATAATTGAATATTTTTAGTTGATTCAGCTTTATCAGCTAATGAGGAATTTGCACACATCGGGAAATCAATCAGCTGCATGTTTTGCTGATAATTAAAGACTCGTAGATTCCAAAAATTTCATCAAAAATGTAAAAAAATGGGTCAATAGCTTTTAAATTAAGCTTAAAGTTGATAGAAAAGCGCGCGACTGGAAAATGCTGCGTGATTGGCTGTGACGTCATAGTTCATGATATCCCATTAGCAGACGAAACGGAGCAAGCAAGCAAGCGGATTTTTGTTTTTATAAGCCTGTATTTTTCAAGCATTTTAAATTTTTCTTACATCTAAATTTATTTATTCTTTCTTTTTTAATAGATTTCATCAATCTACCGTATTAATGGAAATAAAATGGAATTATTTCCGGCATTAAAGAAAGGTTTCGATTAAAAAAAAATCAGCTGCATTAGTCTGTTTCTTTTTAACAAGTTGAAAACAAATTCTCCTTGTAAAAAATTAGTTAAAGCTTTTTTTAATGTTACAGTTCGGAAAAATTTCACACACACATACATATATGTAACAAAAAAAGCAAAATAATTGTCTTAAATCTGCACCAACGCAATATGCATATTTGAGAAGTCCTGTCATATTTTTTTTATATAAAAGATACAGTAAAAGCTCCATAACGGACACCTCTATTATTTAACAGACTATTTACCGATCCCCACTTCCAAAATCTAAATTTTTATATGTTTAACCTCTGAATAACGGACATTCCGAATGGCGGACAATAATTTTTGCGATAAAGTATGAGAAATTGTTTTTTTAACGAAGAAAAAAAAGTAAAAAACCTCTAAATTTGTTGGGGCAATGTGTCGAAATTTTGTCATCGATAAATGTAGAGAGTGGGCCGGGTCCCACCCGGGCCTTCCCTCCTACCCCATTAACTTCAGGGGTTAGTCCGAGGAACATTACCTCCCTGCATCACAATGCCCCTCCCCCCTCGCTGGAAGATTTGAGATTTTATGCTTTTAAGAAGTGGTAAAATACAATCAGCAGTGACATTTTTTTTTAAAAGATGATTCAGGAAAATTAAAACTATTGACATGGTTAAAACTTCACATTGGAAAAAAAAAAAAAAAAGTAATCTTTAAATGCTAAAGGAAACTTTTTAAATATATTTTTTTTTTTTCATATTAATGTAATAAACATTGTATGGAGCAATGTATCATTTTATTTCAATTTTATTGCTTAAAAAATAATTTTAATTTCTGATTAATCATCTATTAGAATTTTAGGACATATAAAAGTCAATTAATGAAAGTTTAAGCATTTCTTAGCAATTTTTGAATCTCCGAGTTTTTCCCAATAGCGGACACCTCCGAAAAGCGGGCAGTCTCCATGCTCCCGAGGTGTCAAGAAATACAGTTTTATTATGCAAAATATATTTATCAACTTTGATTCCACATCCATTCCAAGTAACTTATTCCTTTTTTCCCACTAGATGCAAATTGATTTCAAAGAAACTTCAGACTCGTCAATATCTGACTTCTGCCACATTTTCAATTAGATTACTTTTCTTTAAGAGATACCAATCATGTGAAATATACTCATCAGCTCAGATTTCAACTGAATTATGTGCATAGTGTATTAATAACACATTTATTTCTTGATGAAATCCAAATAACATTTTGTGTTATTTATAATTGATTCACTATTTATGTCTGAAAATAAAAAGGTCAAGGTTAAAATCCAAATTCATACATTTTTACTTTATACTTTTATGCATTATAATGATGAAAAAAAGAAATTTTCATATGTAATGTTTCTGTAATATTAGAATATTTTAGTTTTAACTTATTATTATGTGATTAATACTTTAACAGAGTTTTGTGATGAGTCAAATAATATGATTTTTACAGCAGAATAAAGGGTAGTTCATTAGGTTTTTCCGCAGATCTGAGATTCTGTGCGTATCAATTTCTCGAAGCATCTCAATGCAGCTTTGAGAAAATGGCGTCTATTTTGCACACAAAAGTACAACTTGTTACTGTAATGGTACAGTTGCAGGAATATTTGAAAGATAAAAAAGCTTTAAAATTACTATTTCACATATTGCATCAAATATACAATCGATTTAAATAGAAAATATGAATATATATAAATATATGATTTTAACTATAATAGTTACCATGCCAAAAAATTAGAAATAAAAATATTTATTTTCACATTTCTAAGTATAAAAAGAAAATGGTATGTGATATGTTTGAAGAACATACAATTAGACAAATATCAAAAATTAAGTTGTAAAGATTGATTAATTTATCATCTATATTAGTAGAAAATATTAAATGAAAGAAAATAACTTAAGATATTGATTTATTTAACTAAAAAATGTATTTACTTTTAGAAAGATTGTATTTTGCAAGTATTTAATGCATTATAAAAGTTATTAATTTAATTATTTCGAAAAGTAATTATATTTTTGAATTATATATTGTTTTTAAAGGCTTAAAACTTGAAAAAAAAAAACTTTACTGGATTTCAAAAAGAAGTAAATAAACAAACTTAGAATTTTACAGTTTTTAAATTTTCAATGTTAGATATTTTTTTTTTTTTATGATCTAACACATAGGAAACTAGTAGAGTGCGTAATGGAAATTTTTTTACGTGAGCAATTGCAGTCAGAGGCAAACAATTAAGTAGAGGGAGCCACAGTACATTTAACATTAATTTGATAGTAGTTTCCTATGTCATCTTGTTTTCCCTCTTTTTAGCTGTCAAGTATTTTTTATTTATTTTTAATTTTTAATAATTTTTTTTAGTTTTAGTACCGTAAAATCCCATTAATCCACCCTTCCCGATCAAGCGTCTCCTCCCTACTTCATAAAAAATTTGAAATTTTCAAAAAATCCCGAGAAAGTGCCCTCCCCCTTTAAAAAAAATTGCTGAAAAAACGGAAATTTACTTAAAAAATTGCGAAAAAGAAAGGAAATTTTATCTAATGATTGCTGAAAAAACGTAATCTCGCCAAAGAATCAGAAAAAATAACCGGAAATTTCTTGAAAGGATCACGAAAAAAATCATGTTTTTGCCAAAGTATTGCCAAAAAAAACCACATTTTGACGAAAGATTGGAGTAAAAATGCGAATTATGTCAAAAAATCTCTTGGGGAAAAAAAAAAAAAAAAAAAACACAAATTATGTCAAAAGATTGCGGAAAAATCTTGAATTTCTCAAAGGATTGGCAAAAAGAATGCACATTTTGTCAAAAAATTTTTTCGAAAAAACGCAAACATGTCGTATCCACAAATAAACGGTTAAAAAAAATCACAGAAAAAACGTAAATTCTGTCAAAAAAACGCAGAAATTTGCAAAAAATAACGCCAAAAAAAGCACAAATTCTACTAAAAAATCTCGAAAAAAGGCACATTTCATCAAAGAAAGAAATGTTTATCCTCTTTTAAAAAAAAAATAAAATGCAAATTTTTTCAAGTTATTGCAAATTCGTCAAATATCGCAATAAAATCCTGCAAATCTCGTCAAATAACACGAAATAATCCTGCAGATATCTCGCAAAAAATGCAAATTTTGTGAAACGATCATGGAAAAATCCCGTTTAAGCACCCCCCTCTAATTATTTTACGATTTTTCGTCATGTTTGGGGGGGGGGGGGGCAGATTAATGATATTTTACAGTACTTAAAAAGTAAAAGTAAATTATCTAATTCTTATTAATTTTTTTTTTTTTTTTTTGTATGGATAAATGCAAAGAATAAGAGTGCAGAGAATATTTATTAAAACTATTAAAAAGTGTAGCTTGAAAAAAAATTGTGAACAAATATCTTAAATGCTAATATTTGACTTCTGATGGGTGTTCAGAACGCCTAAAATTTAACTAGTTTATACTTGACTTCCACTTATGCAATGATATCTCATCTTTTATTACGTACCCATCATACATTGTATTGGGTAAATCTCGTAATCATTAAAAAAAAAAGATGTATTTACATGTTTCAGATACTAGAGATTCTGAAAACATAAGGATAGAAAAAAAAAAAAAAATGCTGTGTAACACTCTATCGTCTGAACAAATTGAGATAGAGATTTGTAATTTAGTGCATACTCAGTATGTAATAATTAAAAGAAACTTTTTGAATATCAGTAACCTCAATTATCAGGAACTATTTTAATTCAGACTGTTGAAATATTCGTTCTGCCAAAAGGTATATAAAAATTTATGAAATTGTATATTTTAAGGAGTGATTATAAAAAACAATAAAAAAATAAATAAATTTTGCATAAAAATGAAGTTAATTGTATAATTATTTGCTGAGATATTTGTAAACATATTTTCCATACTCTTTAATTTTTCATGACCCTGTCAGGGCTTGAAATTCGATTTTTCCGAGGAGGGGAGTCTCCCTACCAACATTTATAAATGGAGGGGAGTTTAGCTGTTTGGGAGGGAGAAAAAATCTTTAAAACGCACTATTATTTTATGTGTCATTTAAAGAATTATAAGAATGCAGACATAACAAAATACTACTGAAACAATTTTTAACAACCGAGAATAATTATGTAAAATGTACTTTAAAAAAAAGAGGTCAACATTTTATACAGCCTATTCTATACAAGTTGGGGGGGGGGGGGGGGGGGGTATCTGTGATCTGCAGACGAAATCAGCGATTTTTCTGCGATATTTTAATAAAATCGGCAATTTATAGCGATATTTTGTTAAAATCGGCGGTTTTTCCACGATCTTTTAAAGAAATCGGAGTTTTTCAGTGCTTTTTTTCATGAAAACGGCATTTTTTGACGATTTTTAGTAGAGAATTTGTAGATCGGTCGCGGAAAAAATCGTGCATTTTAACGACCTTTCGCGGTAAAAAACTCGCCAAAATGTGTTAATTAGTCGCAAGAAAATATAATAAAATTCGCAAAACGGTCATGGGAGTTGATCGTAGTTTCAAAATGCAAAATTTTTTGGGCGGGAACCTCCCGCCCACTTTATTTTTTTGCGGGATTTCAAAATGTAGGGCGCGAATCCTGCCATCCCGCCCTGAAATTCAAGCCCTGCCCTGTATTTCTTTCAAATTTCAATTCAAATATATATTTCACCTTCATTTTCGACCTATTAAATGATATGCCACTCAACTTGGTGCATTTTTTCCTCCCCCATCTCTGCTGCCATTTTGTATTTTTGTAAACAATATCTGGCCTATAACCATCGGATAGTTAAGATGAACCTATATAGACTTCATTCATTAAAATACAAGAAACCATTGGGACGTTTTGAGGGTATAAAGAAATCCACATACATACACGCATATCCAGACACGCATGAAACATATAACTCTTTTTTTGCAGTCGGGTAAAAAAGCAAATAGTTCAGTAAAGAAAAGCATTATTGCACAAAGATATATATATATTATATTGTTTAGAAATTAAGAAAACAGGGTGGTAGTAGTACATTTAATTTTTAAGTGCTAGGGGTTCTTCTCCTACCACCTAGCTCGCCAACTCCCATTCACACTTTGTATCCAATAAAAACACACTAATTTACTGTGTTTTAAAAAGATTACAAAAGACAGTGAATTATAATTAACCAACTACCAACAACATTCCGTATTCTGATTGTGATTCATGTCCCTTTGACTGAGGAATTTTATGTTTGAATCAACTGCTATTGTGAAAGCTAACAGCTGGTTTCATGATTGGTTAAATAAAATCAAACACTTGAACATCAACTTGTACAAAAAAGTTAAGTAGACAATGTTGGGACCTTAGAATTGTATTCATCAATTGAGACCTTATAGAATTGAAAGATATGTATTCAGGTGTGTTTCTGATGACATTTTAATAGATCTCGAACTATAAAATAAATTTTAAAAAAATTTTCGATTTGCTTACACAGGCAACAAAAGAAATAATTTTCATGGTTACAAATGTATACAAACTGCAACAGAGTTAACTATGCACAAAACTACACTTGATAAAATAAATCAAATGGCTGTAAAACTGCAGCAAGAAAATATTTTAAATACTAAAAAGTAGAAAATAAATATAAAAATATGCTTTCATTTTTATAGTTATTTTTCAATGAGATTTCAAGACAAAAGGAAAAAAATGCCAATTTCAAGTTTTAAGTCAGCTGATGGTCAAGTTTTAAGTCAGCTGAACCCAGCTAATGAATAGGTCACAACATAACTGAAACAAATATACACATTTAAATAAAAATAAACAGAAAATATCATTTGTTCTTGCATAAAACAGAAACATATAAAAGATATTGAAGAAGAAACAATTCATGTTTCTTACATTCTTTGCACTGAAAACATAGCTTTTCCTCATACAAGATGAGTTAAAAGCTGACAAGTAACAAGGATATTTAATTAAAGAATAAAGTTAGCATTACATCAGAAATTATAGAAATAAATATATGAATACTTAGTGTATAAAAAAATCAGAACAATAAGGATTAAAATTAGAAAATTATGAAAAGTTTATCTACTTATCATAGAAATAAAAACAGTTGTATTAAAATAAAAAAGTAAATAAATAAAACTTACTTGTCTCATTTTCTTTTCTTTTGTTTCAAACATTTTTTCTCTCATCAACTGATGATGGAAAAGAAATATGATTAGCAAAATTTACTCATTGTAAACAAATGTCACACAAAATAAATATTTAACATTGCGACTTTTAGAATGAAGAAAAAAGTGCTTTTTGTGTGAGCAAGTTAATAAAATAGCTAAATATTCAATAATTATATTGAATGCTTTAGAAAATGAATGCCCTTATAAAAAAAAAAAAAAAAAAAAAAAAATAGCAAAAGAAGGAAAAAAATCAGCATTCAACAAAACTGTAAAATAACAATAAAATGCTTAAACATATCCATATCTGCATAAGGTGCATAGGGGTCATTCCATGCCAAATCAACTGAAAAAATTCAATATTCAATCTGACCATTTCAGATTTCAATGAAACTGCCAGGAATCATTCTCTATGATGATATGAATCAAAGCATATTTTTATTTTTTGTTTACGGCTTAAAATTTTCATACAATTAATTATTTAAATTGAAAAATCATCATTTTTTAACTTGCATAAATATTTTCAATTTTGAATTTCTCAAGTTCTATCAAACGGAGACAAACACTATGACCACTCATTTTAAAGAGGAGTTTGTAAGGTTTAATTTGATATGCAAGTTTACTATACATAGTTAAAATAAATAAAATTTTAATTTTTTTTTAATTTTGAAAATTTTTTAGATAGTCATTTTTAAAAATTTTGAAAAGATTGTATGTTTGTTGTAATATTATAAGCTTAAAATTCTGAAATTTTTAGAGTGGGATCTCAATGGGATCAGGAGTTATTAAATAAAAGCTGAAAATTACCATACAAATCATAAATAAATAACAAAATAGATAGAATTAAACTGCTATTTTAATGGTAATTTTTGCTTTTATTCTCTTGATCCCATTGAGATCCCACTCTAAAAATTTCAGAATTTTAAGCTTATAATATTATAATAAACAATTTTTTTTCAAAAATTTTAAAAATGACTACCTAAAAATTTTTTTAATTTAAAATTTTTTTAAATTTTATTTATTTTAACTATGCATAGTCAACTTGAATATTAAATGAAACTTTATAAACTTCTCTTTAGAGTGGTCATAATTTTTTTTATGTTTGATAGAACTTGAGAAATTCAAAATTAAAAACATGTAAACAAGCAAAAAAGTGATTATTTATCAAAATTTAAATCATTATCTATATAAAATTTTGATGTGAAAAAAAATTATGAACATATATTCTCATTTATATCATCAGGCAGAACGATTTCTGAAAGTTTCATCGAAATCTGAAAGGGTCAGGTTGAGTCACTGGTTGATTTGGTACGGAATTACTCATAGATGCGTCTGAAGATTATTTTCTCTGAAGTATTAATTTTGTTTATAATACTTAGACTGAAGCATCCTGAATTTTAGCAACACTATAAATTTTTTAACTATAATATTTATCAATAACAAACCACGACATTTTTTAGTTAAATATTAATATTTTGTGTTTGCTATGTATGATGACATAGCAATTCGTCCACAAATAGCAGCTAATAAAAATGCATACAATGCCTGTAGTTGCATACTTTTCTAAGAAGTTGGGCCTTACAGAAAACATTTTGCTTTTGATAAAAATAATAAAATTACTTTATATGTTTGTAAAATTGTTCTGTGCCATGTCATTAACAAGTAAATGCTTAAGACATAATATTGATTTTTATTAAAATGCTTTATAGCTTTGTCATAGCAATTATGCATTAATTTATTTCAGCCTACATTCACTGGGTACTTGTGTATTTCCTTGTTAATCATTTTTAACCCCTTAACTGTTTTGCCTGAACGTTGTTCGGGCAAGACGAATTTGCTTATTGCATTATTTAAAGCTTTTTGACATCACTATTATTTTTATGAATATTTTATTTAAGTAATAGTGGTGTGAATCCACTATTTTCAATTTATTGAACTGAAAAGAATTACACAGTTAAGGGGTTAATAAACATTCATGGTCTGTCAGTTAAATAATTAGAATAGGAACTGCACGGCACTCTGGTCACCAATACCGAACTATCTGGTGGCAGAATTTGTAGCGAGAGGTTTGAGCTAAGCAACACTTCGGCCAGGAGTCTACCCAAACTTTGACACAGTGAAGATCATGTGGAGAACAAAAAATCTGAGATTTCGTCATGGCAGGAAATGTCAAAAATGGAGCATTGACTCAAACAGCATTAAGTAATTATATTTTGCTTTTACTTGCATAAATTTGCTCCCTTGATGCTTGCCTTGATTAAGGAGGCTTATAGAGATGACCCCTGTTTTTCTGGTGGTATAGTCAGTGCAAGAACGGACGGGAGATTGCCACTTGGAATGATATGGATGCCCTCACTGCCTTTTTTTAACAAGCATGGGGTAAGCCAAACAGATTTTTTAAAATTAAATTTAACATAAATTTACAGCTCTGCTCTTAAATTTAACATAAATTTATAGTTTTTCCATTCAGGCAAAGTTCTTTAAACCGCACATATCAGGACCAAAGGTTGTGCAGATTATAGAGTAGTATTGTGTGGATTATGAGTCATTTTGTTTTTTCGGCAGAAAGTTTAAATACATTATTCAGTACAACATAAAATAAATATGCAATCTAATAATATTTTATGTTTTCTCATAAAATGCAATTTTTCAAGTTCCTTTATTAAAGAAATTATACAATTATATAATAACTATATATAATTAATTCTAAATTATATATAAAGTAATAAATATATTGAACAGTCAATATAGGAAATATATAAACTGATATATTATGAAAATTAAGCTTCTTTTTTCAGTCGATCAGTTGCCAAAATTGATATTTTTTTCCCGCCGATCATTTTACTTTTTTTTTTTTCGTGTTTTCAAATATTTGGTGAAATCATATTTTTTTCCCCATGAAACTGACAAAATTTATGTTTTTTTTTTCACGACCATTTGTCGAAGATTACAGAATTTACCTACAATGCAATTGCAAAATTTGGTATGATTCTGCAATCTTCTGACAAAATCCAATGTGTATTTTCTAAATCTTTCAATGGAATTTGCAATATTTTCCCTCAATTCTTTACCGAAATTTGCATTTATTTCCTCTATCATTTCACAAAATTCACTAGTTTTTTCTAAAACCATTTAATGATATTTGCTTTTTTTTTTCCCTTTCAAATTAATTGTCAAAATTATATATTTTTTTTCATCATTTTATGATTTTTTCAGCAATCTTTGGTGAAATTTGTGTTTTTTCTTGAAATTGATTGACGAAATTTGCAATTTTTCCCCTCCTATTTGTCAATGTTTGTGATATTTTTTAGCAACCAATTGGCAAGGTTTACTATGTTCTTTTGCAATCTTTTGACAAAATTTACCACGAATTTCCATGATCTTTCGACAAAATTTATATATATATATTTTTTCTTGCTTATTTATTTTTTTTAAAAAATCACTTTTTTTGGTCATTTATAACAGTTTGGGATATTTTAAAACAACAGATTGGAAAATTTCATATTTTTTCTGACAAAATTCATGATTTTTGGGCAACATTTGAGGTTTATTTCCATGATTGCTTCATGAAATTAACTGTATTTTTCTATGTATGTTTGCTGAAATTTATGGTTTTTTAGCATGACTATTTGTCAAAGTTTGCAATATTTTCCAACGACAGGTAGGCAAAATTTGCAATGCATACTTATTTTTCAGAGGTAATTTGAATTATAGAAAATTGCAGATAATAGGTGTGCGGAATATCGATCCTTGACTGTAATTTCAATAAGTACAAATAGTATTAAAGTAAAATATTTTCCATTCATATTTTTAAAATTATTTTATTTCACATTAATCATGGTCACCTCAAAGTTGAGAACATTTTAGACTAAACTATAGTGGAATAAAACATTTTAAATTATGAAAAAGCGAAGCATAAGGTAGGATGAAAAAAGCAGTACGCTTAAAATATAACTTATCAGTGTATGCCATGAGAACACCATGCTTTTTTTGTACCTCAAAAAGCAATACTTCTTAGTTGTGGTTAAATCCAAGTCAGGTGCTTCACAGTAAATTTACTATCAGCAAAAGATATTCTTGCAAAGAAAAAAAGGTGAAGAAAAAAATATGCTTAGCAAAAAACTACCCCTACAAAAAAGAAATAGAATATTAATAGAAATATCATGCACTTTGATAAAAATAAAGAATAAGAAAACCAACCACCAAAGCATAGCATAGAATTAGAAATAAAATAACTACACAGAGTATGTAAGTAAATTATATTTTAAAGATGGGAAAAACATATGATACTACTAAAAAAGAAACATATATGCAAGTAACTAATTTCTTAAAACAAGGGGGAAAGAAATCTAAATTAAACTTTTTTATATTAAAATAACACATGCAATCTATACTAATGAAAGAAAGTTTCACTCTGTGTATGTGTGTGTATCTGTCTGTGATGGCCAGCAAAATCTACCGCACATACAATGCTGAAAATTTTTGTGAGGGTACTCTAAAGCTTCTCCTGGAGTATTTGAAGCTCAGTATTTTAATATTTTGTTAATTAACTGAGATATTAATTAAAAACAATAATTAACTGTTTCATAGTGAGTTTGAAAAAATGTTAGTACATGTTCAGAAACCGTTTTATGCATCACAAAGCAAACAACCAACCATTCTTTATGTGTGTTTTTTATACAGGAATGCCACTCAGAAAATAACAAAAAAGAGGAAATTATGCATAAAGTGAAATTTACGACATTTTTCACAACATTTATGCGTCAATTTTTTAAACTATATTGTTTATAAAATAATAAACTAAATAAAGTATTAGTTTTTTTTTATTTTTAAATTTTTAATTTATAAGAGAAGATAAAAATGATTTTTTTTCTTTTTAGTTCACAGTATTTTACATCAATTAAGGTAACCCAGCAACAGGTTCAGTGACGAAATTTATGTATAACATCATTTTAAATCAATTTAAGTAACCCAGCAATAGATTCGATGATTATTCAACGAGTAAATTTTAAAAATTTAACGGTTGTTTTTCCTCCTATCCTTCTCAAAATTTTTTTTCATTTGACGAAAATAGCTGTTATATTTCATGATCGTTTGACGAGAATCGCAGTTTAATTTTGCAATCGTTTGATGAAAATCGCTGTTTTATTTTGCGATCGTTTGACGAAAATCGTCATTTTATTTTGCGATCGGTTGCCGAAAATTGCCATTTTATTTCGCGATAGTTTGACGAAAATTTTTGTTTTACAATGCGATTGTTAGACAAAATTTGTCGTTTTACAATGCGATCATTTGATGAAATTTGCCGTTTTACATCACGATCCTTTGACGGAAATCACTATTTTATTTCACGATAGTTTGACGAAAATCACCGTTTTATTTCGTGATTGTTTGACGAAAATCGTCATTTTCCATCGCGATTGTTTGAAGAAAATCGCTAAATTACATGGCGATCGTTTGACGAAAATTACCGTTTTACATTGCGATTGTTTCACGAAAATCAACGTTTTACATTGCGATTGTTTGACAGAAATCACCGTTTTACATTGCGATTGTTTGACGAAAATCACCATTTCATATGGCGATAGTTTGACGGAAATCGCAGTTTAAGCCATTAAATGACGAAAATCTCCGTTTCGTGATCGTTTGAAGAAAATTGCTGCTTTATATTGTGACTGTTTGATGAAAATAGCCATTTTATTTTGTGATCTTTTGACAAAAATAACAGTTATATTTCGCGATCTTTTAACAAAAGCCACAGTTATATTTTAACGAATATCACAGTTATATTTCATGATCGCTGTTGCATTTTGTAATCATTTGATGAAAATTGCTGTGTAATTTTGCAATTGTTTAACGAAAATTCCTGTTTTATTTCGTGATTGTTATTTTATTTCGTGATCACTTAATGAAAATCGTGAATACTTAAAAATTAAAAAAAGCAGAAATCCGCCATTTAGCGGAAAAGTGGCATCCCTATTTATAGTTCATTTAATAATCAATCAAATCACTCAGTACAGTTAAAATTCAAACCTAGATTTCAGAAGAATTCTGTCTCAAATGCCGCAATTACTTAAAAAGTATATAACAATAGTCATTTTGAAAAAAAAAAAAAAAAAAAAATCCAAAAATGATTTTTTTAAAATACATTTTTCTTTCTTATGACAAGGTCTCTACAGCATAATTTTATACTGCCAACAAACCAAAAATATGTCCTTAACCCTTTGCGGTGCAGGGCAAATTCATTGCTTAAGGGTTGAAATTAATGACTGACACCGGTATTTGAAAACAACTTTATTTATAAATAAGAAAACGATATATTCCACGCATTCAATAAATGGTAATTTTTTTAAACAAAATTCCAGCGCCAATGTGGCGTTTAGGAATTAAAACTAAGTGGTATATCTATGAAACCACTGCTCCACAAGGGGTTAAACCTTCCTCTAATCAATGATATAGTCTATTTTAAAAAACACAAATTTTGATCTTTTCAAATACATTAGCAAATACAGATTATTTTGCACTTCATTCATATTTTTTTCTACACCAAAAGTAAGTAAATGTCATATTTTAATTCAATCCAGAGTGTCTCATTACACCATATTTTCATCATCTGAAAAAAATTTCAAAACTTTCGGAGAGTAAAATTATTTTTTACAAAATAAAATATGTATCAATTTTGATCAAAAGAGTAAAAATCTATGCATTTTGTTGCAGTTTTGCTCGCTTTCAATAAAGGCAGAAGACACATATTTTATATAGCATTTCTAAATCTCTAAACATTTGGAAAATTATGGGCAGTGAGATTTACGATTATATATTTTTATGAAAAATAACATTTGGTATATAACATTTGAAAAGAAGAATCCTGTTATTAAAATGAAGAGATTTTCTTATGAGCATTTTAACTACTAAAAACTACTTTTTTTCATTTAAAAATATAAATTCAGACAAAATAGAAGAAAGTAATACAAATTTATAGTTCATTTATAAGTTTATTAGCATAGGCTCTGGCAATGCTGGCAAGTCAGCTTCTCTATTATAAATTCTTGCCCAAAACGCTCAAGTTTTTTTTTTTTTTTTTTTTTTTTTTTTTTTTTTTTTTTTTTTTTTTTACAGAGATTTTTGTAATTAAAAAATTTGTTAAACGTACATATAAAATGAAAAGTTACCTGAACTTCTTCTTTAGTTTTGTCAATAAAGGCTTTTCTTGTACTGATTTCAGCACAGTCAATTTTAAATTTTTTAGGATTTTTTTCAACAATACCTGTTAATTTTCATTAAGGAATAAAATTTTAACATACAAATGTTAAACAAGAAAAAATGAATTAAAATAAACAATGAACCCTTTACTTTAAATATTTTTAAATTATTGTTACCATAAACTATAATTTTATAATGCCAATAAGCTAATATTTAAAAAATAACAATAAGTAAATAAAGGATTTGTTTTATGAGAAAGATGGGAGAAGACTGTTCTACTTAAAGCTTCCTCATTAATAAAAAATAACATCTGAAATTCTTTAATTTTAACCTATGGTACATGCAGAATGTCTTCCGTACAGGATTGAATAAGGTTCTAAATCAAAATTGCACAAAATATATGAATTTAGACTAGCTGAGTTTGACTCAATTCAATTGCAATAAACTCTGCCTAAGATCACTGGAATCACTTAAGAAGATTTTTGTAAAGAACTATAATCATCCTTGATATTACTTTTTAGAAAAGCACAAATACTCATTTTTATTTAAAATTATAGAATTTAATCTCTAAGATTAAAATAATTGGCGTAAAGCTTTTTTAATTATTGTTATATTTAGAAATTAATAGAAAAATGCACTTAATCTATTAAAAAAAAATTAAAACTCTGCAATTTCTTAGCAACACTAAAACAAAATTTATTTCAGCATTGGTAATTACAGTTGAATTTAGTAAAAAAAAAAATAATAATAATAACAAAAACATAACCATCAACATTTGAATCAAGGGGCGATTCTGAATTAAAACAATTTCTGAAATTCATAGATCTTTTGAAAGGTTACAGAAGAGGGGCTGTAATACAAAGGCTGGGAATATTGCCTTGTTAATTATAGATTTTTTTCTGCAATCCTTTGTCAAAAATTGCATTTTTTTTTTTTTTTTTTTTTTTTTAAATCTTTGTAGGAATTTGCGTTTTCCCAAAAACCTTTGATGAAATGAACATTTGTTTTTGCGATCCTTTGTAGGAAATTACATTTTTTCGCAATACTATGAAGTTTGAAATTTGGAAAGTTGGAAGTTTGCATTTTTTCCAGGCTCTTTTGACGAAATTAACATTTTTTCTTTTTTGCGATTCTTTGTAGATATTTGCATTTTTCTGTGATTCTTTGACGGAGCTTTCATTTTCCCAGCGATTCTTTGACGAAATTAGCATTTCTGTTCACGATCCTTTGTAGAAATTTTTGGTTTTTCCTAGGGATGAGACGAATATTCGGCCCTTTAGCCGAATATTCGGTTGGCCGAATATTGAAGGCTTGTTGACCGAATACTTCGGCCGAATACCTGTAGCCGAATATTTAGAGATATCTGGCCGAATATTGCTAAAATCTTGCCGAATAGTGAAAGATATCTTGCCAAATAAGTTTAGGATTTAAAGAATTTCATTTCTTACAATTTTTTTTTTCTCTAATCCAAATTTGCTACTCCATTCATGAAGTCCGTCTCATTCTTTCTTACAAAATATGCAGTTATTCAGATACTAAAAAATATAGCACAGCCTTTCTGTATTTCCTACAAAAGTTAGTGATATTTTAGAAATTGCTTCCCAAGTTGAAGATTTAATTGTACGGGAAATGTCTTCAGTAGAGAATGATATATTACTAATTCAAAATATAAAAACATTTATTAAAAAAAAGGAAAGAAAAAGAAAAACACTGCCATATTGGAAAATATTCGAATATTTATTAATGTCTGCAAATTCCATGCACATATAAAAAAAGGCTCTTATGAAATTCATAACTTATTTTCTATAAAGTAAGAAATGAAAAAATTCATTCATTAGGTGTATTAACGAAGATTCATTTTCAAAATTAAATATCAAATATCACTAATCCAAATACAATGGTACATCTGAAAACTGAACTAATGTCAAACTAGATACGCATTAGATGACAGAACTTGCTTTAAGAAGATAGTTTTACAAATATTTGAACATAAATTCCTGAACAAAATATTTTTTTTTTATTCTATAGTTTTCACTTTTAAATAATTATTTGCCTAATTACTGACTTAAATATGTAACATTATTTATTATGTATATATTTTTAATTTACATCTTCCTTCATTCATGGTGTTATCAATTGCTATTTATCCTTTTAATGCTTGTTGAATAAGCAGAATATTAAAGTTGAATATTTTATATGCCAATTCAAATGTCAAAGATTTTGTTAACATATGCATTCTACTTTAAGCATAACCTTTTGCTTTAACATAATTTGTAATTTAAAGCTTGGCAACTGATTTCAGAACAGTCTCGTTCTTGCGAATTTGCTTATCATTAAGGACACAAACTCTAAATGATCAAATTTACTTTATTAAAGGTTATTTCAGAAAATATCTTCTCGTGAGTTCTGAAAGAGAGAGATTAAGAATATTATTGATTTCGGGTACAAGAAAGGGTAAAAGTATCATTTCATAGTAAAAGTGAAGTACATTCTTCATATTTTAATGGAAATATCTTCCCATCCTGACTTATTGAAAATCAATTTGACGTACATTAGGATAAAAGAATATAATGCAATTTCATATTTTTTTTTTTTTTTTGTGTGTGTTAAAATAAGTTTTTCAAATTTAAAAATACATTTAAAAGCACATTTAAGAGTAATAATTATTAATGAGCTCCTATTTTTTAAATTATGTATAATAAAAATTTATTTTCTTCATTGGAAAAAAAAGTTGGTATTCGGCCTAAAATTTGGCCGAATATTCGGTATTCGGGCAAATCACTATTCGTCCCATCCCTAGTTTTTCCCCACTATCCTATGAAAAAAATTTTGTTTGTCTGATATTCCATGACAAAATTCACGAAATCAACAATTTTTTATGAGAGCGATTGACAAAATTGATTTTTTCCCTTGACTATTTGTCAAAATTTACAATGTTTTTTAGGTTAAAATTTTTAGACTAGACTGCTTTTTTTTTTCTTTAAATTTTTGGAACCAAATGTCTAATAAATATATTTTTTAAAAGATACATGTCAAATTTGACGACTAAGAATAATTTTGTGATTATTAAATGAATTGCAATAATTGTTTTCATAATAATAAATAATTAAAATCAATATTAACTCTTTAAAATTATTAAGATCAATTTTCTTTACTTTAAAAAAAAATAAATGTGCAATATAGAAATCCAATTATAAAATAATGCTTACTTGAGTGTAAAGATAACAAGTATATCATTATTGTTCGCATTTCTTTTGAAAAAGGCAAGATTAATTTATTGAAAAAAAAAAAAACATTTTTGCTAAAGGGGTATTTTTTGTTTAATGAATGGATGCTTTCAGGAGTTGAAAATCACTCAGAAAGATTTGGAGCAGTCAAAAACAGACTGTGAAGCAGGAAAATTAGTCTTTGAAATAGAAAAATTCACTCCTGTCGTTAACTATTTTCCCCCTTGGCCCTTTGAGGAAATTTGTGTTTTTTCGTGATTATTTGACGAAATTTGTGTTTTTTCTTTTTCGAGATCTTTTGACGAAATATACAGATTTTTTGCCAAAATTTACCGTTTATTGTGAATTTTTTGATGAAATCTGCTATTTTTGCTGTTTTTTGGAATCTTTTTACAAAATTTGCCGTTTTTCACGAATCTCTTTACAAAATTTGCTATTTTATTGCAATTTTTGGACAAAATTTGTCGTTTTTTCAGGATCCTAAAAAGGAAATTTTTCCGTTTTTCCAGGATTTTGCGTCTTGTCATTGATTTTTTGTGTAATTCAACAATAAAAAATAATCAAACCAAAGAAGACTCTCACTTTCAACTAAAATTATATAATATATCTTATGACAAATAACTGAGCTTTACTAATTAAAATAAACAGCCAATTTACTTCAAATTAAATTTTTTCCTTTAATTTTCAAGCAAAAAGGATACAGACTGTTTCTTCAAGATCTTCTAAGTCCCATTCAATACTTCGAAAACTGTTTCTTAGTTCATTTGTAGTCCATTCTATTTCTTCTTTGCTGATGAGATTAAGATCTTTCAATTCACACCAACGTTGATACAGATCTTTAGTTTTATTTACAGCTTCCACTACCTCACTGCAAAATAAAAATAAATGTAAATGCACATACATATATAAAGCAAAGAGAACACTGATGTTCACATAACATTAAAAGTGTACCATAAAAACTTAAATGTAACAATTAACCTCTTGACCGCCAAGCAAAATTGTAATGTTCTCTCAGTAATTTATTTTAAATGTTTAAAAGAGAAGGTTTTTCTAACTTTGTATAATTTTTTTTTATTATATTATTTTTTTTATTAAGTTTATTTTTATTATTTTTTTTTTTATCTTATAAAAGCATTGAGGGTATTAATTATAACTTCATTTCCTAACACTAAATTATATTTGAAGAAATATATTAATTCAAATAATGCTTCAATTGCAGTGAAATCAGCAGCCTAGTGAATGGATATAGCAGTTTGTGGCGTTAGGAAGGCTAAATAAGATAATTTTTGATTAGTTGCAAGTTTTAATAAAGTCTACTTCATTAAACAATCCTCACTTTTTTTTTTCCTATGATAAAAGAACAATTACAATAGAATGTTACCGTAAACCCAATGTGACAAAGTCACTCTGAATACTAAATTCATAAACAATATTCATAATTTTCAAGAGTATTATTAATGTCTACCAGAGGTGCTGAAAATGTTTTCATTTTCAACAATTCCCCCAATTAATATGAAAATTTCCCCCAAATTTTACAATATGTTATAGATTTAGACAAATTCTGTATTATACTAAATATAGCAAATTGGTTTATTATTTAAAATACGGAAATTATTTCTAAGTCGGAAATATACCCTCCAGGGCTTGAATTTCAGGGCGGGATGGCGGGATTCGCGCCCAAAATTTTGAAATCCTGCCCAAAAGAATAACGTGGACGGGAGGCTCCCGCCGAAACAATTTTGCATTTTGAAACTATGATCAACTCCCACGACCGTTTTGTGAATTTTATGATATTTTCTTGCAAATAATCGACACATTTTGCGAGTTTTTTTACAGCGAAAAATCATTGAAAATCACGATTTTTTCCGCGACTGATTGACAAATTTCGCAATTTTTTCCTGCAATCGATTGACAAGTTTCGTTCTATTTTCCGCGGCGAAATTGGTGATTCTGTTCGGAATTTCCCCTCCCCACAAAAAAATAACTTATTCAATTCCAAAAATTATGAAACAGTGATGCCACGGACGCGCTATTGCGCGTAAATTACGCAAAAGATCGGAGATGGCGCACAAAAGAAACAGCTATTACACGTTCCACAAGACGCGTGATTTCGTAAAAATTTGCTAAAAAACGGCAAATATTGTTAAAAGATCGCAAAAAAGACAACTCATTTCCGGCAAATTTCGTCAAAAGATTCTCGAAAGAATGCCTAATTTCGTGACAGAATTCTGTAAACGGCAGTTTTCGTCAAAAAGTGCGCAAAAAAGTCAAATTTCGTCCAAAAATCGCGACAAACGGCAATTTTCGTAAAAAAAATCGTGAAAAAACATCAATTTCATCAAAAAATCGCGAAAAAACGGCAAATTTCCTCAGAAAATTCACGAAAAAAAAGTCAAATTTCGCCCAAAAATCGCAAAAAACGACAAATTTCGACAAAAGATTCACTATAAACAACAAATTTTCCAAAAATATCGCGAAAAACGGCAATTTTCGTAAAAAAATCGCGATAAAAATCAATTTCATCAAAAGATCGCGAAAAAACGGCAAATTTCCTCATAAAATACACAAAAACGGCAAATTTCCTTATAAAATTCCCGAAAAAACGGCAAATTTCCTTATAAAATTCCCGAAAAAACGCATATTTCCTCATAAAATTCCCGAAAAAACGGCAAATTTCCTCATAAAATTCACGAAAAAATGGCAAATTTCGTCAAAAAATCCCGAAAAAACGGCAGATTTCGTGAAAAGATTGTAAAAAACGACAGATTTCATCAAAAGATAGCGAAAAATGCAACTTTCGTCAAAGGGAATCCCTCTCTTCTCTTCCTCCCCCCCAAAATAATATTACGGGTAATTCATTTTTCTGTTCAACAAACTAATTTTCCTGCTTCAATATTTTATTTTTTATTTATTTAATTATTATTTTTTTTTTTTTTTTTTTTTTTGCTGCTCGAAAATCAGTTTCTGACAGCTCCAAATCTTTCTGAGTGAGTGCAATTCCTGAAAGCAGCCATTCATTAAACAAAAAGTATCCCTTTACTCAACAAAGTATTCATTTTTTAAGAAAGTCTCTTTCGATGAATTATTTGACTTGCCCCTTTTTTAAAGAAATGCAAACAATAATGATACTTCTTATTTTCTACACTCAAATAAGTATTATTTTATGATTAAATTTGTATCTTGCAGATTTAGTATACAGAAAAATAACATTGGTTATAACAATTAATTATAAATTATAATAAATTTAATTAATTAATTAGACGTTTTATTAATTATTATTAAAACAATAATTAGACCTGTGACAAAAATAATTAACACCGGGAGGGAATTTACCGCCAGTAAAAACTAGACAATATAAAAGTTTTTTTTACACATTTCGCATAATTATTCTGAATTGTTGATAAAAATTGCTTCAGTGATATTTTTTTTATGTCTGTATTCTGGTAATTCTTTAAATAGCACATAAAATAATGGCGGGTTTTAAACATTTTTTCTCCCTCTCAAACGACCCAACTCCCCTCCATTTATAAATGTTGGTAGGAAGACTCCCCTCCTTCGAAAAATTGAATTTCAAGCCCTGCCCTCCCTTCAACATTTCCTCCAATCCATAAGAAAATTTCCCACAAATTTCACAATATGTTATAGGCTTTATTATACCTACTAAATACAGAAAATTTCTTTATTATTTAAAATATGGAAATTATTTCTAAGTCGGAAATATACCCATACCTGGGTGTGACCCTATGCATTAAAAAAATGAGAATGTGCCAAATTTAGAATATGATTATTCAACAGGAGAAAAAAAAATTCTACAGAAAAAAATAAGTGCTCTGAACAATCGATTAATAAAATTTAGGCGCATTAATAACTAGAAACAGTCTGTTATTTGTCACAATATACTGTCAAATGAGAGTAAAAAACAGCAAAATTTTACAAGGCATTTACAAACTAAACACAGAGTATGCATATTAGGAAGACTTATTTTTAAAAAAAAATCAGAAATTAAGAAAAAACTGCAACTGATTCAGAACCACTGGTACAGCCAAGGGGGTGATTTTGGGGTTAAAACCCAGTTGGGGTTTTAACCCAGAGCTAAGAAAGATCGCTAAAATTGCCGCTTATATGAATCAAAACCAAACTTAATATTTAAACATTTTGGTGTACTTCGGATTCCGCCACTTTATTAAATCAGATTTCATTTAATAAAGGGATTCAATTAAATGAGAAAAATTCTACCTAAAACTGTGAAAGTGCATATTACATGCATTAGTTAAGTAAAAATTGGTTATTTAAACTAAACCACTTTTCTGAGACATATTATGCTGAAAGAACTACGATTTCCTGCTACACAGATGCTCTTTCAATTTGAGTATTATACAGTAAATATTCTAATTAGTACTGATTCTATTAACCGGCAAACACTTTTATCAGAAATTCAAAACCCCCCCTAAAACCGAATTCTGGCTGCGCCACTGTTCAGAACACAACTCTAAGAGCAAACTTTATTTGGTTAACCATCAATCTACCTGATAGTGACACCAAATATGACTTTCTTAGTAGTTATTCTAAAACAGAACATAAAGATGATGAATAACTGGCAACAGAGGTTAAGGTGGATGGGGAGAAAGAAAAGAAAAACACCCTCCTGAGAACAATACAAATCAATCCAGTGATCTGATAGTCATGACCAGGGGAGGGGAAATATGTCATTTTTCTTGCTAGTGGCAAGAGGATTTTCTAGCAAGGCAAGAGTATTTTTAGTTCTTGAAAAACTGTAGGCAATAGACATTATCAGACACTTTTTTAACTTTATAGTACTAAGTTCTATCTTATATTAAGCTTATCTCTGTTGTATGTATTTCTTAATTTATAGAAAAAGAGAATTACGAAAGTGCATTGTAGTAATCGTAATTTTGTTTGTAATAGCATGCGATTTTGTTAAAACTATTTTCAACTGTGTGTGTGTTGCATCTTGCTGGCTGGTGAAATAAATCCTTGGCTGGTAAGATTTTTGAAAAATTCCCCATCCCTGGTCATGACAAATATTCTAAAACAGTAAACAACTAATGCGACAGTCAATTTGCTCATTTATGAACTTCATCTTTGCCCTGTGACACTTTCTTTTGACAAAAATAAATTATATCTTGTAACAGAGGTTACAAAAAACTTGGGAGACCCAAATTTTAGTTATAAATATATATATATATATATATATAAAAGACAAAACTTTAAAAAGTCAATTTATATAGTACTTTCTTTGGTATAATAGTAGATACAGTACCTGATGTTATAATAAAATGCTTACACATGATAATGGCATAGTGTTAAATAAACAGTATATTTCAATAAAATTTCATCTTGAGACAATCAAAAACGCTCAAATATTCTTAATAATTGAGTTTGGAACAATCCAAAAACGCTTGAGATCAAGGAAGGGTGGGGTACACATATTGAATGAAAGTAACAGAAAACTATCACATATACAACTAAATCAGAATAAACAAGCATATTTTGATTACTTTTTTACAACGAAAAATGGATCTTCTACTGTCATAGCCCTTCTATTATGCCCATGCAATAACACAAAAAAAGTCCATTTAAAGACCGCTAAATATGTTAAGTGAAGATAGAATAAAAAATTGAATATAATTTAATATTAAATACATAAAAAAGTTTATAAATGGAAAAAGCAGTTACGAAATCTTATAGTTGAAAATTCATAAAATTTGTAAAACCGAGAATATCTTTTTAATTATTTACATTCCACTTGCTGCGTAACAGTTATTGCAGCCATTACAAAAATAAAAATACTAAAATAACTCTGTTACGGTTACAGATAAATGATGAAGAAAAAACATTTTCTGTAATGACGACAAATAACAGTTTATTAATTATTAAATTAAGAATTAAATAAACATTTAATAATAAATCGTATACGTTATTTCATTACATAATTTCATACATTACAATTATTTGATAAAATGTTAATTAGTTTTGTCATTAATTTAATAAATTTAAGATTACGTATACACTATTGAAGCTTTTTTTAAACATTCTATAAAGTATCTGCTATCAAAAGATTTTAAATTAAAATTTATGAGTGAATTATTTTTTTTATAACCGTGGTTAATCATTAACTGTTTGCATAGGGCGTTATTTGTTTACATTCGCATCCATTAAAACCAAAACACGTATTAACTTACCGGTAGTATATGTACACTAATAAATGTATAACACGCATTAGCTGATTAATAAAAATGGAAATTGGTTCTTCTTTATATTATTTTTGAAATATCTGCAGCTTGTTTATTAAAAGGAACGCATAACTCAGTCCTTATCGATACTACGCTATAACGTCATCATAATTTTATAAGATTATTACTATTTGTATTTTTTATGTTTCTTCTTTTTGTGTTATAAATTCGTATTCATTTTATCCAGTACCAGTTACAATTACCGGTATGTAACTTTTCATATTTATCATTTAAATTAAATGCGTATTCATATTTTAACTCCGTAAAAATTAGCAGATAAAAATAGATAGCAATGTTGTGTGTATACAATAAAACTACTTTAAAATTGAAAAATACTTCTATGTACCTTAGTAACATTTTGACCTCTTGTTATATAAATTAGAATCTAAATTTAAGCGGAAAAAAATGCTATTTTCAATCCTTAAATATTTACTGGGAGACTAATACAAAAATGTGTCTTCTTGAGTAAAAATTAAACTATCAAAATTAGAATACTAATTCAAAGTAATGTATAAATATGTACATTAGAAGATATATATCAGGCACACCGGGGAGGAATGGGATACATTTTACAAAAATAAGAAAATAAACTTTGTTTGACACAAAAACCGAAGATTTTAATTTATATAATACTAGATGAAGCCTATTTCTGCTCTGAGTTTTGCTTCAAACATTGTTATGTTGCAGTCGGGTCAAGTGTTTTTTAAAAATTAGTTGTAGTTTCTTGTTCAAAACTTGAAAACTTTTAAAATTTTAAGGTTCCCAGCCGGGAACCTACATGAAGGAGGGGGGTCACTGCCTGAAACCAGTATTTTAGTCCTGAATTGTGTTAAAAATTTCTGAGATAGTCTGGAATGAACTTTGAATAGTTTATTTATGGTATAGTTTTTCACAATGTTGATGTTTGCCTTCGTTAATGTATCAAAACATGTGTCGGTATATTTACGTATAAATAAAATTTCCTATAAAATTCCTATATTTCCTATAATATTTTTGAAGATAATCACTTCTAGGCCTGCTTTAAGATTTTCTGTAAATGTTTAATGTTTTAAAGTCATTTGAAAAATATTTTTATATCATAAAAGTTAGAAAATAGGAGAAGGAAACTTGGTACTACTACTCTTTTATCCCATCGACCAATTTCGCCAAATTATACAAATCACCAAACTAATAGCCAAACTTTATATGTTGACATAATTTTTATTTTAAATAATGAAAAAACAAATAATTAGTAGAATATTAATAAAAATACAAATAAAAAGTCGAAATAAAAATCACTTAATGACGTTTTAAACACCTGAATCATATTTAATGTTATTGAATGTGACATTCAAGATGATCCATTATTAGCATTTAATCTTATAGTTTGGCAATTTGGCAATTTTTTTGTCGACGGGATAACCTAGTAGTATCGGAAACTTTTATGTGCCCTATAACTCAGATTAAATAATATGCATAGGGGTGGGGAAATACATAATTTCGCTCGCCAGTGATGAGTGGATTTACTGACAAGGCGAGTACATTTTTAGTTTTTGAAAAAATGAAGGTGATAGAGACATTATCAGAGACACTTTTTTAATCTAGATATTTTAACTTTCCAAATTATTACAGTGTAAATTCGGTACTAAGTTCTACCTTATATTAAGCTTACCTCTGTTGTATATATTTCTTAATGTTACAGAAAAAAAGAATTACGAAAATGCATTGTAGTAAAAGTAATTTCATTTGTAATTGCATGTGATTTTGTCATAACTATTTTCAACTGCATGTGTGTTGCATATTCCAGGCTGGTGAAATAAATCCTTGGCTGGTAAGATTTTTGAAAAATTTCTCACCTTTGAATATGCAAAATGATGCCTTTCCCAAAGATAGAGGAAAAAACAAGAATTTCATCAAAGGATAGCTTAAAAAGGCAAATTTCATCAAAGGATAATGAAAAAATGCAAATTTTGTCAAAGGATAGTGGGAAAATGCCGATTTCATCAAAGGATTGCAAGAAAAATGTCATTTTTTTTCAAAAGATCGAGAAAAAAATTGCAAATTTCATCAGAAGTTTGCACGGAAAACAACCCATATTTTGCCAAAAAAAGGGCAGAAAAAGCATAAATTTCACCAAAAAATTACAAAATTTAACACACATTTTGTCAAAAGATAGCAGAAAAATGCAAATTTTTGTCAAAAGATAGCAGAAAAATGCAAATTTTTGGCAAAAGATTGCCAGAAAAATTCGTTTTTTTTTTTCCAAGAGATAGAGAAAAAAAAAAAATAAATAAAAAATAAATTTTGCCAAAAGTTTGTAGAAAAAAAAAACCCAAAAATTTCCAAAAAATTGTGGTAAAAAACATAACTTTTATCAAAAAATCACGAAAAAATACACAAATTTTATCGCAATTGCTTTAAAATGCCAATTTTGTAAAAGGATCATGAAAAAACAAAAACTTCATCAGAAAAATCATTTTTTTTTAAAACTCTAGAATTATCTTTGATAATTAAAAACAAATTTTATACCTTTAGATATTTAAGAATTAAAATATTAAGTGCACAATAAAAAAAGCATTATTGTAAAATACCGTTAATCTGCCCCCCCAAACGTGACGAAAAATCGTACATTAGTTAGAGGGGGGCGCTTACACGGGATTTTTCCGCGATCGTTCAACAAAATTTACAGGAATGAATCATGATGAAATGAATGAATCGTTGAAAGAATCATGAATTTTGCTACTTGAAAAATTTTGGATTTTTTAAAAGAAAACTTAAATTTTGTCGAAAAAAACGCAGAAAAAAAGGAGAAAATTTGTAAAAAAAAAAAAGCCAAAACAAGCATGAAATCAATTTAAAAAATCTAAAAAAAATGCACATTTCATCAAAGATTCATGATTCATTCATTTCATAATGATTCGTCCCATTCTTAATCACTTTTGAGAATGGGGAGGGGGATGCATTCTCGGGATTTTTTGAAAATTTCAAATTCTATATAAAGTGGGGAGGAGGTGTTTGATCGGGAAGGGCGGATTAATGGGAATTTATGGTAATTTAAAACAGAATTTCTCCCAGAGGGTTTCAGAAGGACGCTCCGCCCCTTCTGCTCTTCAGTTTAGAAAATTTACACCCCTCTTGCCCCTCACCCAAAAACTACCGTTTATATTGTCGGCCATTCAAAAAAGATAGCGCCCTTCTCCATCGTTTTGTTCTTTACTTTTACCAACAAATGTCCTTTTTTAATAACTTTGGTTAGTGAAAATTTTGTTCTTTAGCATTTTTGATAAAATGTATTTCTTTAAAAAGTGTGTTTTGAAAAACTACAATAGAAGATCTTTATAATGCAATTCTCTATATAACATAAATTATAAGAAAGAATAACATAAATGTAAAAGAAAATAGAGTTTAAAATATTTTTTTACTATGAGACAGATCTTCTCCCTGGTGAATAATTCTTGTTTATGTCTATGTATTTCTTTTTTACTGTTTAACTACTTTAAATCCTAGCATTTCTCTGTTTTCTTTTAAGGGTAAGAATGTTTTAAAAAATGGTGATAAGTTTTAGATTTAGGCAGATTTTTAAAGCATTGTTTTGGGGGAATAATTGATCATTAGTGTTAGACATTTATAATAAATTTAAAAATACTACTCAATTCTGAAGCACTTGAATATATTAATACCTTTAAATTTTCTGCACATATAAAAATGACTTTGTTACGTTCCATCAGGGCTCAAAAAATAGCATTCCCGGGATCCCGGGGAACCTAGAAATCATTTCTGGGAACGTATATTTTTTCACTCAGGTTCCTGGCCAGGAACCTAAGAAGTTGCCGTGGCTACCAGCGATGCCTCAGACCTCTTATAACGCGCAAATTACGCAAAAAAAAAAAACAGACATTGTGCACACACACAAAAAAAAATGCTTTTAGGTGGCCTGTGGGATGTGTAATTTCGTCAAAATATTACAAATAAAGCCCAGATTTCATCAAAAGATCGCAAAAAAATGGCAAATTTAACTGAAAAATCGCAAAAAATGGCAAATTTAATTGAAAAATCACGATAAAACGGCAAATTTTGTTAAATTGCGAAAATGCGAAGAGAATGCGTTAAAAAATTGCGAAGTGCATTTCGTCAAGAAATACGGAAAAACAACAACTTTCGTCAAAAAATCAGGGGAAGCAATGCAAATGTATTTAAAAAATCACGAAAAATCGGCAAATTTTATCAAATAATCGTGAACAAAAAGACAAATATTGTTTAAAAAAATATTTTAAAACGGCAGGTTTCATTAAAACAACATGATGAAACGGCAGATTTTATCAAATGATAAAGAAAAAATTGCAAAATTCTTTCAAAAGATCGCGAAAAAACGGCAGATTCCGTTAAAAGATCACGAAAAAACGGCAGACTTCGTCAAAAAATCGCGAAAAAAAGGCAAATTTCGTAAAAAAAAAATTCACATTAAATGGCAAATTTCATCAAAATACTAGCACATAATTTTTTCTGGGAGCCTACACTTTTCATCTGGGAACCTATACTTTTTATGAAGGTTCCCAGCTGAGAACCTTAAAATTTTTTTAATTTTCGAGCCCTGCGTTCCATGAAGATGCACACTGTTCAACAATGTTTTTATTTTTTAAGAACAGCCTTAAATATACATTAGATCTTTAAAATGCAAGACTAAAAACACAAGGTTGTGAATTATATAGATCACATTTCACACATCTTTTAACTTAAGTTGTAAACATAGCCAAATATGTCCTTCACTTCTTTTCTGCAAATTGCACTAAGTCACCTTCAGCAACATGATTTGGGCTTGATTAAGAATCTAATAATGCATCATAAAAAGCTGTTACTTCAACTCACTGTTTGAAGCATTGAAGATCTTAATCCCAAGAAAATAAATTAGTGTTCTTGATGTAATGTAGGGATGCACAACCTGTGGCCCGCGGGCCAAAAATGGCCCGCGATGGGTTAAAGTGTGGCCCGCGAGTTCTGTCAATTTACAACTGTAAAAAATTGTAATTTTTGTGCATATATGACAGAAAAAATTGTAAATTTCGTCAATTTTCTGCGGGAAAATTTAAATTTTCGCCACTTAAGAATCGCAAATTTCATTAATCGGCACCGAAAAATCGCGAATTTCATTGATTAAGTGCGGGAAAAAGCGAATTTTGTCGATGAGGCTTGCAAAAATCGCGAATTTTGTCCATGAAGTTAGGAAAAAAATAGCAAATTTCCCTGATCGGACACAGAAAAATCACGAGTTTATTCGATCAAACATAGAAAAATCGTGAATTTCATCAGTCTTACGCGAAAAATCGCACATTTCGTTGATCAGGCAAAAAAAACGTCAATTCTGTAGATGATGCTCGAAAAAATTGCAAATTAAATTCATTGGTTGAGAAAAAAGTTGCATGTTTTCTCGGTTCATCGAGAGAAAAAAACGCGAATATTTTTGATCGGGCACGGACGAAAAAATTGCAAATTTCGTTGATAAAGAGCGGAAAAATCGCGAATTTATCGATGATGCGAGGAAAAATGAAAATTTCGAAACAATCGTGAATTTCAGCAATTTATCCAGAGAAAGAAAATCGCGAGTTTCATCTTACCACGTAAAAAAAGGGAGATTTCATCAGTTAGGTACAAAAATCCCGAATTTCATTGATCTGGTGCGGAAAATGCTTATTTTGTGAATTAAGGGGGAAAAAGTGCACATTTCATCGATCGGGCACTAAAAAATCACGAGTGTTATAGATCGGATTCCAAAAAATTGCAAATTTCGTTGATAGGAGACGGGAATACTGCAAATTTTGTTGATCAGACGCTTAAAAATTGCTAACGTTGATTAGGTTCTAATAAAATCTCAAATTTCCTCGATCGGGAGAGGAAAAATCGCTAATTACTTCGATCAGGCAACTAATAAAATCGGGAATTTCCTGGATCGGTGTGGAAAATCGCGAAATTTGTCGATCAAGCGAGAAAAGTCGTCGAAAGGCTTTATAAAAATCATCAATTTCGTCATTCAGGTTCGGAAAAATCAGGAATTTCGCTGACCTGGAACGAAAAAATTGCGAATTTCGTCGATCGTTTGCGTAAAAATTGCGAATTGCGGTCAGGCGCAGGTCACGAATTTCATTGATTAGACACTGAAAAAGTGTGAATTTCATTGCTCATGCGAGAAAAAAATCGCGAATTTCGTCAATCAATTTAAAAAATCGCGAATATCGTTGATCAGCTCTGTAAAGAACGAATTTTGTTGATCAGGCGAGGAAAAATAGTAAATTTTCTCGATCAGCTTCGTAATATTTTCGAATTTTGTTGATCAGGAGTGGAAAGGTCCTGAATTTTTTCGATCGGGCTCAAAAATTGTGAATTTTGTCGATCAGACTCGGAAAAATTGCGAATTTTGCCGATCATGCGAAGAAAAGTCGTCTATTTCGTCGATTTGCCAAAGAAAATTGCGAATTTTGTCGATCATGCAAAGAAAAATGGTGAATTTCATCGATCGGTTTCGTAAAAATCGCGAGTTTTTTTGACCAGTTTCTGAAATATAGCTAATTTCGTCGATCGGCTTCAGAAACAGTGTGAATTTTGTCGACGAGGTTCGGAAAATCGCGAATTTCGTCGATCATGTGCGGAAAAATGGCGAATTTCGCCGATCAGGTTCGGAAAAATCGCGAAGTTCGCTGCTCATGAAGAAAAATCGAGAATTTCGTAGATTTGCTTAGTAATAATCGTGAAGTTTGTTGATCAAGCTCATAAAAATCGCGAAAATCGTTGTTCAGGTGCGGAAAAATCGCGAATCTTATCGATCATGTGGGGGGAAAGAATCGCGAATTTCATTGATCATGTATGGAAAAATCACTAATTTCGTCAATCAGCTTTGTAAAAATAGCGAATTTTGTTGATCAGGTGCAGAAAAATCCTGCATTTTCTCGATTAGCTTCATAGAAATTGCAAATTTTGTTTATTGGTTTTGTAAAATGTGCAAATTTAGTCAACCAGGCGTGGAAGAATTATAAATTTCATTGATCGGACACAAAAAATCGGGAATTTTGTTGATCAGGCACGAAAGCTCTTATTGATCAGCTCCTTCTCTCTCTTTAGTTCATAAAGTTGACATTTTTTTTTCAGTGCCAGCAATTTATGCTTTTTTAAAGCACTTTTAATAAAACAACTCTCCTGAAAAAAAGTCAAGGAATATTTTTATATCTTGAAAATAATCCTTGCTACATCTGTTATGTACAAACTAAAATCTGCTCACATATCCTTACCATGTGAATTGAATATTTTGACTGGGTAAGCAAACTTAAAGACACCGCCACCCCCCTCTGAAATCATATTTTTTTATCTGATTATAGCAGGTCATGGGTCACCTCCTTTAAATCGAATTATTTCCTTGTTATTGATGTGGCCCTCGACCACCCAGACATATTCGTAAGTGGCCCTTCACTTGAAAAGGTTGTGCACCCCTAATGTAATGAATATGATTTCATTGGCTTGATCTCTGATAAAAAAGACAATAATAAAAAATTGGGTACTTCTTGATTATCCCATCGACCAATTTCGCCAAATTATACAAATCGCCAAACTTATAACCGAATTTTACATACTGACGTAATTTTTATTTTAAATATCGAAAAAGCAAATAATTAGTAGAATATTAATAAAAATACAAATAAAAATCACTTAATGACGTTTTAAACACGTGTATATACTTAATGTCATTGAATGTGACATACATGATAATCCATTATTGGCATTTAATCTTATAATTTGGGGACAGTGTTTCAGTTGACGGAACAATGTCAACTGAATTGTTCGTATTCAATTCAGTTGACTACGAAATTAGCTGTCGTAGTCAGCGTAGTCACTAGCCATGTAATATCAAAAATTGCTTTCAAGATGCTTTGAAACATTAAGAATTTATTTTGTTTGCCACAATACCAGCAAAAACCTTTTCAGGTCTTTGGGTTATAATTAATGATTTGTGCAATGAGTCAATGTCAATCATCACGTCAAACAACCATGCATGATTATAAAATGATCAAAAGTAAAAAATAAATAAAGGTACATATACAGTAGACTCCCTCAAATCCACACTCCTAAAATCCGCTACTCTCTAAAATCTGCACATATTTTACAAATGTAAACAATGAAACATTCAGTTCAGATGTAGGTGCAAAATTTTACTTTTTCAATTTCACATCAATTCCATATATTTTTTAATTTGTACTTTTTGTTAAGATTATTGAATTCATGTTTTTTCACGAAGAAAGAATAATTTATTTCTGAAAAAATAAAGATATTGCTGATATCATTGGTAATCACAATATTACCAAATATATTTATGCATTAATCAAGCTTTTTTAAATATTAAGTCTGGCTAAACCTGAAATAAAGCTTCATTATTTTATGATCTTGATGTGAATTAGTAATGTACCTTTATGAGGCAAGTTTCATTGAATAATTTAGGAAAAACACATTTCATCTGTATAATGAATATTTAACTGTACATTATTGATTTGACCTTTGTTTCTGGTATTTTAATCATTTTAAAAACTATCTAAATTTTTATTATTTTAGTTTATTATTTATTTTAATATTTTAGCATATTGTAAGCATTCATTATACTTTTGATTTCATCATTTATTACATTCAAATTATTGTTTAAAAAATGTAAATAAAGCAATGACCAGAAATCTGCAAAATTCTAAAATCTGCAAAACCTCTGATCCCAAGCTGTGCAGATTTGAGGGAGTCTACTGTATTTAAATTGCTTATAATTCTCTCCTCCCTTTTTTTGATTGATTGTTTGTTTTGTTTAATTTACATATTTATGTAAATCAATCCATTAACATTAAATGAAAACAAAATTAATTCTAGTTTTAGAAGTGAAAATCGATTATGCAACATTATTGTTTATACATTTTGCAGTAGTCCTTGTGGTGTTGGTGTCATATAAATGATGCTCTACTGCAGCGGTTCCCAAACTTTATTGGTATGCGACCCATATTTAAGCAAAAAAATTTTCACGACCCATCTAATATAATGTTGTATATCAGTATGGAAATTATTGTATGACCTCTATATAAGCTATCGGTTATCCTATCCTACGAAAAAGGCAAAATTTCATATGAAGGATTCATTATCAATAAAAACAACAATTCATAATTAGAATGTGCGTAAGCAGAATAATAATTAACACTACACACAAACTACACAGATAATTAAAAATATTTAATTCCTTTCAAAACATAACTTTATAATCAGCGTGTTATCTGGCAATGGTTATTACCGATGAGGGTTAAAACTAGTTAATTTCAACCTTAATTCACTTTCGACATAGTTTTTTCTGTACTTGTTTTTCAAAAACAGCCATACAAAATGCATGTTCACATGAGTATGTTGTGTTGAACTCTATCAAGGAATTCAAAGCTCATTTAAATGTCTCTGGGTATTCTGATTGTACATTTCTTCTTGTGGAAATTAAGGAATTTCGCTCGAAATATTTTTTGCTATTGAAATTGTTATATATTTAAAACAGATGAAATACAAAATATTTTTTGTCAAACAAAAATCGATTGTTTCCGCGACCCACCAGTGGGTCGCAACCCATAGTTTGGGAATCGCTGCTCTGCTTTATTATATGGGTGATTTTCAAATGTATTGCCCTATTAGGTGTAACAAAATTTCTAAAAAAAAATTGTTTAAATATGAAAATTTACTCAGGTATGAGTTGCTTATAGTTTACAGCATTTTAAGTATTTGATTATCTGTGAGTTTTTTATTTTTATTTCAGAAATTTCAAGGAATGCCTAAACAAGTTACTGTTTTTCTCTTAAGTGTGACCTCTATAAAAGAATCCGTAATTTTTTTTGTATCAATAATTAATTTTTAAAAAATACTTAAAGTTATCTGATATATGCACTAATAGATCAAAAATGTATTAATATTTATTTATTTCATAAATTTAAAGTATATTAATAGTTGTTTACATCATGACGAGTGTTACCTTGTTATCATAAATAAAGGGTATAACTTCTGATAAAAACAAATTTAATTACATATTGTTTTCATTACAGTTGCAATAAATAATTAGAAAGTTCTAATAGGCAAAACAGTTATTTTAAATGAACTAACAAATAATGTATTAATACAATTCTGATTCTTAGATACTCTGACATGCCTGACATAAGGAAAAAACATGTTATTGTCCATTGCCAAATATGTATTCCAATATTTTTGTATTTGATCTGTCAGTGGATATATATATATGCTATATAATAAAGATATTTAGTTTAAAAAAAAATGCCTTACAGGTTCAAATTTCTCTTTCAGTAATTTATAATAAAAGATGGAAATATATTTGAATACTTTTGTTCATCCCTGTAGTTTACTTAATATCTTTATTACATGCCAGTATTTAGCTGTCATTAAATTCAAACTAAAACACTATTAAAACTAATGATAACTTTTTGAGAAATTATCATCCATAAGTGACCATGTATTCAGTTCTTTGCATGGCCCTTTATATTTTATCTATATTCTACAAACATTTCTTAGTAAACTGAATGCAGTTCAATGTAAAAATTCTTAATCTATTTGAAAACCACTTTTAAGTAAATTACTCTTATATTCACTTCAAGTAATTGACATTTATAATTAGTAATGTTTACTTGTTTACAAGCTCTTCTGTCTAATCCTGCATATCAACTATAGCATTTATAGACACCATATAATATGCATAAATTTAGTGAAACTTAAAAGTGCATATCATAAAAAATGCATTTCATCCATCCATCAGCCTTCATCAATAATATACAGTACTTCGGATAAAATATACTATTTGAAAAACTTTTGTGTATGTATCCCTGTAAATCCTATTCCCTTCAAATTATGGGTAAAATAATTTATATTAAACCTCGGTGACTTATATAAATTTTATCATACCTAAAATAGCTTAATATAATCTTCTTTCCCAATATGTAATGGAATTATTTCGTGTGACCCTGTAAATGAAATATAGCTAATCTTTTTTACCTCATGTTTTACACAATGCATGTTTCAATGCACTTCGTAAATTCATGTAAATTTAAATATGTTTGACAGGGTGAAACATCTTTAAAATTCATTTAAAATGATTTTTTTCCTTTTTAGTAAAATAAGTTGTCTATTTGCTTAATTAACACATGTTGTTTTATTTTTAATCCATATACAGTAGACTCCCTAAAATCCACAATTCTCTAAAATCCACACATAATTTACGAATGTAAACAATGAAGCATTCAGTTCAGATATAGGGACAAAATTTGACTTTTCTTGCTTTATATCAATTCCAAACATCTTTTAATTTGTAATATTTGTTATTATTGCTGACTTCATGATTTTCTTGAAGGAAGAATAAATTTATTTCTGAAAAAATACAAGATATTGCTGATATCAATGATAATCATAACCTTCTTACTGAATATATTTATGTATTAATCATGCTTTTTTGGTTTTTAAGACTGACTAAGCCTGAAATAAAACATCCCAATTTTATTATTTTGATGTGAATTAGCATTGTACATTATTTATGAAGCAAGTTTCATTGAATTTAAGAAAAATGCATTTCATCTCTCTAGTGAACACTTAATCATACATTATTAATTAGACCTTTGTTCTTAATATTTTAATCATTTTAAAAATTATTTAAATTTTTAATATTTTAGTTTATTATTTATTTTAATGGTTTAATATGTTGTAAGCATTCATTATAATTTAGACTGCTTTATTAATTATATTCAAATTACTGTTTAAAAAGTGTAAACAAAGCAATGACCAGAAATCTGCAAAATTCTAAAATCCGCAAAACCTCTGGTCCCAAGCTGTGCAGATTTGAGGGAGTCTACTGTATAAAATTTTTAAAATGTTTGGAAGCATAAAAAAAAAAGACTCAAGTTATGCAAGTTTTTTATCCGGGTCATGTAAATTTACATTACTTTCTAACTAAAGTACTAAAAACAGGATTTCTACACAACCTGGAGAACCTGAAAAAGTCAGGGAATTAGATAAACTTTCATTGTGATATTTAAGAGAGTTGGATCGTTGTGTGTATAAAAAGTGAGAATCTTCTATGATTTGGCAAACTGATTATTTTAAAATAAAAGAAAAATCATCTCCCTTTTTTTTTTTTTTTTTTTTTCAAAAATTTCTTCTTTCATCCACTACTTTTTGTTTTTAATACTCATTATTACAGATTTTAAAACTTTTTCCAGCACTTATTTTCATGTAACAATAAGTAATTATCGCAAGCCTTCATTTCCCTACTCTGTTTCCTCATGCCTTATTGAAAATAAATTTTAAATAGACAATGATTTTGAGATATAGTTAACAAAATGAATATTTGTGAACTCAGTGCACAAATATTTTGGAGCAAGTTTGTACAATTTGTAGGAAACTTTATTTGAAACAGGATTGGCAAGTTTTTGACAGTTTAAACCGTCATGTCAAAAACTGTCAAAAACCTATATTTATATGTAAATAAAAATATTTATTTACATATATATATATATCTATCTATATTTATATTTAATAAGTAAAAATTATTTACTTTTAAAAAAAGAAATTTTTTTTAAATATGTTGTGGTAGAAAAAAAAATTACATTTTTGAAGAAAAATATTTTGAATATTAAACAAAACCTTAGATTTTGGAAAACTTATCTTTTGTAGTATTATTTATTAAATTTTAATGAGTTATTCAAAATATACAGGGATATTATATTATGAAAAAATTTATTCATAACCAAATTTAATGTATAGTTTAAAATAATATTAAATATTAGACATGTTCCGTGTTTGTTTAGGAACAGAAAGATGTTCAAAACTGGTTATGGGCTACCATATGCAACATGGGGCAAATGAATTGGATTATTGAACTAAATTTACATTTTGATAATTTTCATTTGGATTGGTTTTGATTATGTAATCAGATTAATTAGAAGTATTTAATGAATGTTTTATTTTAAAAAATTATGTTTAATTAGATAATTAAAAACTGCGTAATATTTTGTGTTTTAAAAGTATTTCATAGATCAATGTAACATACATACTTTTTTTTTTTTTTTTTTTTTTGACTTTTACAATTGTTATTTGGTTAGAATTTTAAATAGTCAGTCATTTTTTAAAATTATAACTAATATACTCCTATAACTAATATACTAATATAAATTATAACTAATTAACTCCTTTCTATAAATATCTGAGTATATGTTTACAATATTCAGCCCATTTATTTACTATGCTGAAAAATTAACTTATACAAATGCTTATGAATTTTTCTTTTTTCTTCTTCTCACTGATTACTATAAAATTTTGTTAGATATCTTAAGTATTCAATTGTTGAATAATTACTTCTTGCTTACCTTCCTATCAAAGTAAACATTATTTGTATTTTTAATACTATTGGTGTGTGTGTTGTGGGATGGGTGAGTTAGATATAAAAATGGTTTATAATGATGTGTAATAATCATACATATAGTGAATAATATGCATTATATTTAAATTCAAATTAACCTACTGTATATTACGTATATAATATGTATAGCATAAAAAAATTATTAAACAAGTGTATCAGATTCCACACATTTGAAAATCCTGTATTTACAACACTTAACTCGTTAACAGTTATAAATATTAGCTATGTCAAATGCATACTAAATAATGTTATGCATACTAAATAACTTTAGATTTTTTTAAAATGTTAAAATAATAATAATAAATAAACAATATATTTAAACATAATTTTCGTGCAAATATTTCTGCATATCCTTTCAAGATCAATTTCTGAGATTTGAAATCTGTCATTTTGACCTTAATAAATTTCTTTAATTATTAATTAAAAAAATTTAAAGACCCGCTAATTACCCATAATATAATTAAATTTCAACATAATGTATGGCAACTATTGCTAGTTTTAAAATTTAACAACAAACTCTAGTGCACCGCAGTAGATCGTGACTCTATGGGTTTTTGACAGGTTTTTGACGGTTTAAACCTTTGTCATGTCAAAAACCCAACCCTGATTTGAAAGTTTGCAATTATAAATTATCAGAGAGAGTGATACAAATTGTAAACTTCAAAAAAAGATTGTTATTGATTTGGAAGGGGAATCGGGATAAAGAGAGATTATTAGCAACTCTGTTCAAGAAATTTTAGTATTTTTTGATTAATATAAAATTTTTTACCCTCAGCATGTCCACTACGCGCTACATTGCTAAATTAGGATTTTCTTGAAATACACCTGGAAAAATCAGAGAATTTCATTCTCCCATATATGAGTAGCAACCCTGTAAAAAGGACCACTATTTTACAACTCTGAAAAAATGCAACAAATGCATTGAATTAAGTATGAAAAGATCTGCTACTACATGCTTTTACCATATCAAAAAAGTAAATTTACTAACATGAAATTTAGATTTAAACATTAGGACATCAAACTGGCAGTTCTTTTGAAAATCAACTATATATTTTATACTATAAAGTAGTTAGTTATATTATTTGAATATTTAAATGTAAAACTTTGTTTTATGTTTCAGAGCTTTTCTAACATCAGTGATGCGTCTTCCGAGATTAAGGCTTGAAGTTTCTGACACCTTTGCATTTACCTTCCTATTGTCAGCTGTGATTGGAGAATACCTTTTTGCGCTGTTTGTTGTTTTGCCATCATTAAATGAGGTCTTTGTGCCACACAGTGTACATATAGTTCTAGGGACATTTGTCTTTTTAAATATACTTGGAAATCTTTATATGACAAAAGTGAATGACTCTTCAACCAGAAGAATGATATTGCCTGCATTACTGAAACCCGGATGGCACTTTTGTGCTGCATGTGAAGCTAATTCACCAACACGAGCTTTTCATTGTAATAAATGCAATGTGTGTGTGCTGAAAAGAGATCATCACTGTACCTTTGCATGTTGCTGCATAGGTATTAAAAACTTCCGGTACTTTTTAGTATTTCTTGCCTACTTAGCTTTAGGTGCATTTTATGCTTCAATTTTCAATTTATCATTCATCTGGGATGTCTTGGGTGGATTTTCATTATTTTCTGTGGCAGCCCATCTTGTACCATTTGTATTTTTCTTATTCGGTTATTTAAGTTTCAAAGCATTTGTATACACTTTTATGTCCATGCTTTCAGTATGTGGCATTCTTTTCGTAACTAACTTGTTTATTTTGCATTTTCGTCAAATGCTGCATAATCAGACTACCTTTGAAAGAAATCACGGTATTTTTGATTACGATCTTGGGTGGAAAAATAATGTAGTAGAGTGTTTGGGTAAAAGTTGGTATTTAGTGTGGCTTTGTCCACTCGTAATATCTCCATTGCCAAGTGACGGTTTTACTTTTAAAATTAATAAAAAGGCAGAGTCAGCAGCTAACGGCAATCAATCACAAGGCAATCTGAGACAAAGACATATATATGTTAGTTAAAACATTGTCTGCACATAAGACAAAAAGAGAAAAATACCTGTTAGCTTATTATTACTGTCTGCATGTGTGAAGCATGCTCCAATGATTATGCATACTACTATCAATATTTTTAAAGATAGTTCCTTGAAATATATTTTGCATAACCTAATGAGTTGAGTTTTATAATTTATTTTATTATTTTTTCTGGGTTTTTTTTCTAATGTTAATATTGATTTAATTATATAGTCTATATAATTGTTTCAAAGTCTTTTAATTTAATATTGATATGTTTATATAAAAGTCAAAGGTGATTTTATAAATATATATGCTTTTTTATGATTTTTCAGAAAAATATGTATATATTTATATGTATATAATTATTGAATATTACATGATTTTGAATTTATTAAAACTTATTAAGAAATATACAGGATGTCCCAAAAATATCGGGACAAACTGAAAGGTAGGAAACATCACAAGAATTCAGAATTGCATAGCAATCTATGGTCATAAACACTTTCCTAGTGCGATACTGATGACACAAAACACAAGAAAGAACACAACAGAGAGGGAAAACATGTTTATTATTTTTAGTGCTGCAAAAATGCAGTTACAATGCTGCAAAGTGCTCAGTAACTTATGCACACCATGGCAGCTGCTAGGGAAGTTTGGGATGTTCGCAGTATTTTCTAGAAATCTATGCACTGTAGATGCGTCTCCATGCATCATGGACCAGGATTGTAATTTTAAACACCTACTTTGATGATGATCATTGCCATTTTAATGGGGGGTTTTTTCTTAGTTTTCTGCTCTACTAAGGATAATATGGAAGTTTTCTTTTCTTATCCGTATCCCATCTTTCTTGTATTTTTTGTTGTCACTAATGTGCCAGGAAAGCATAGACCATGGGTTGCTATGCGATTCTGAATCCTTCTAATGTTCTTTACCTCCCTTTGAAGTTTGTCCCAGTATTTCTGGGACACCCTGTATAGCAGCACATTTCCTTATATAATGAGTGATTGACTAATAAACTGTTCAGTTGGCGAACAGATTAGTTAATGAATACTTTCTTGAAATATTTTTATATTTGGAATACAATACCTTACAAAACAAATCCAAGAAGAAGCTATGCTGTTTCAGAATTGCTGATTTTATTTACGAGCATATATTGTCAATCTAGAGAACATTTTTACAGTTGTATATATATATGACCTAATTAATTCAGGGATTCGGGGTCAGAAGCATTAATTTTGATATTTCATGTCCCTCTTTAAAGAAATACTTTTAATTGCAAATTAATTATTTTACTCGAAATTTAGTTCACAAGTTAACAGGCTCTAGATTCCCTTTGAGCTGTATTATGTTCTAAAGTGAACATGATCTTTTGGAAAACTAAGGCGTTTTTGAAAAATCAAAGTGACAAAAATTGATATGATTTAATAGTCATTGAATCTAGTCCTAAAAATTTTTACAAAAGGCATGTATTTATTTATTTTTTTAATATGCCACGACAGGAGCAAAACCATCAAAATATGATTTGTCCATATTAAATAAGGACATGTATTAACCTTATTATAAAGGGAAGATATATATATGCCATATATTTATATAATATGCCACGACAGAAGCAAAACCATCAAAATATGATTTGTCCATATTAAATAAGGACATGTATTAACCTTATTATAAAGGGAAGATTTATATATATATATTTTTGCATACTTTTAGCTTTTAAAAATTATTTGAATTATCATACAAAATCTATGATTGGTTAATGATCTCTGTTTTGGAACAGATTGGGTTCATTAACCTATTATCCACTCTAGCTTGTTAAACAATTTTGAACTGAAAGTTATCAAAGACAAAACTTATTATTATAATATTTTAAATATATGTTTGTCGATTATTAAGTTATAAAAAAAGGGCTATTATTTCAGAGTAAAATTTTATTTATAGAGTAGAATCTCGAAAATCCAAGTCTCAAAAGTCTGAGATTCTGCTTAATTCAAGACATCAAAAATAAATTTTTTTTTTTTTTTTTTTTTTTTTTTCTTATACAAAAGAATGCCAGTTCTTTTTATTTCTTCTTAGAATGAATGCCATTGCCATTTTGAACCACCCACTATTATTTACACTTTTGTTCAGGCAGATGGCTAAGGATTGTAGTTGATTTGAAAGGGGTTTCTTTACTAATTTTACAAGAATTTTCTTTTTCCAATTTCCCTTAGATACTAGGGGGTATATTCCATGACCAGAGGACTTCACTTGTCACACTAGTTACAAGTATCTAAAAAAAAAAAAAAAAAAAATCACCAATAGGAGTGAAGAACATTTTATCTCAGCTTCTCTGTTGTCCAATAAACAGTTTCTTTCAGAGAGTACATACTTTCAGAAATGTGACTGTTGCCACTCATGGTTAAAATCCCTTGCATTGTAAGTTGTTTGATCACTTATTCATAGTCAGTTTTAATTGAGTTCTCATTGTCACTCTATGTTAAAATTTGTGCAAAAAGTTTTTTTAAAAATATATAATCTGATCTAGTATATTCATAATTGATGTTGGTTTCATTTTAACTGTTGTATTTTTTAAGAAAAACGCATTTGAGATCATAGCAGCACTGGAACATACTTACATGATTATCTCAAGGACAGTTGAAGGTCAGAAAGGGCTAGAAATACTCTATATTGTATTCTCATGGTGAGCCTTATTACCACACATGTTATTTCAAACATCTGATGTGGAGGCCATTTCATTATGCTTATCTGGTTAGACCGTTAATCAGTAAGAAAGATTGTATTGTTATAATTCAGAAATCATTTGTTATTTTTCAAATATAAAATATTTTTTTATACCACAAATAATGACGTATGGCATTGTTTCCTGAACTTTCAGTGTTTTCCAGTTTATATTTCTTTTGTATGATTTATAAAAGAAATTACCTTATTCCTCATTTCCCTTAGCCTTTAAGTAATATTTCTCAAACCAAGCTTTATTATAATTTGATAAACAAATTCATTTTCAAAATTGTTTAGAACTACTGTGCTTGTAAAACCAAATCTTGCACTCTCATAATAATGGGATATGCTATGTTATTTGTATATATTTCTTTAAAATAAAACTATGAGCCTCTAAATCGCAAGTTTCTATATTTATGCATAATATTTTTTAAATAACTGTTACTTAAAAGAAAATTCATCTTTGTCAATTTTAGTAGAAATAGATTTATCCCTTTATATTCATCTTATTGACTCCAAACATTTTACAAATTGCTTTTATTTCTTTATCACCATAGTTTATTGATTCTTGTTAATGTTTGATAATTATTGTTTGATAAAATTTTGATAATGTATTTGAACTGAATACATCAAGTTAAGTACTTTGCTAGAAGAAAACCTTTATTCTATATTTATCATTATTTAGCTTAATGCTAGAATGACACCAAGGGGCAAATTTTGGCCCGTACTGATACCGAAGGAAGGTATATTTTGGTTCAAACCAGAAATTTCTTTATAAAATAATTTTAAAAGCCAAAAGAAAATAAGATTAAACAATTTCAAATAAAAATTCTAGTATAAAGTATTTTTATAAACTTGAGTAAATTTTTCCATCTTTCTAGTGTTAAATTGAACTCTGCTTCAAAGCCCCTAGCATAAGTTGCCAAAATCACCTCATCCTTGTCTTAAAATCACAGAACAACTTTCCATTTATGTTGTAATCATCAAATGCTACTTAATATTTAACGGGTCTTTTATTAAATTTAAAAGTTTCAAAATATCTTAATGACTATAAAATATTCCCATGGGGCAAAAATAGGATTTGATAAATGTTTCATCAATATAAATATTTTTAATTTTATGATTGCTGAATGTCTAGTGTGAATCGTAACTGTAAGGAATAACTAGAAGTGCAGATTTTTCAGAAAATCTTATCAAACAGGGTAATGCAACATATTACAGTCAACTTATGACAAAATTTATATGACTACAAAAATAATTCATTACTACAATGCATTTTAATAACATTTTTATGAAATTATGAAAAAATTATTGTAGAGGAGTTTTAAAATTGAACTTAATGCATATTTATATTGTAGCATATGAACAATATGAAGTTTTGATATATTTTTTACAACTTGTATTTTTAAAAAGATTTCAAAAATTAATTTGCTGCATAAAATCTACTCATCACCAGGGTTCTCGCTAGCTTTTGAGGAATATTAGCCATTTGGTGAGTAAGAAACAGTCACTAAATTAAAACAAATGTTAGCAAAATAGACTTGGCATGAAACACTGAAAATTGCATCTTTTACTTCTTATTGTATATCTGCTTTCCAAATGTTCTAAAATAATCTTAATTTTTTGTAATTGCCTATAAAATAGAAATTCGTCTATCTGCTACAGAAACTATTACAAATGAATATATTCTAAATGTTGCTTACAAGGAAGGTCTCTATACGAGCATACTCAGAAAATTCTGAAAAAATTACAGAATGTTCTTCTCATGTGGATATATGTTTGCAAAAAAAAATTTTGGCGGAACCCCGATAGAATTTTTGTAAAAAAATAATGAACATTTCTTTTATTTGGTGATTTATCATCGGTTGGCGACAAAATAAAATTTCAAAAAATACTTTTTTTAATCTCAAATTCTTTTTAAGATAATGTTTCATCTTGAACTTGTTTAAAGAAATTTTATTTATATAACGTAAGTTTTGTCAGATTTAACTATATTTTTGTCAATGTATTTACAATGAAAATTAACTGTAAAATTTAATGAATTAAAACAAAATTTAAATTAATTAAAATTGTTTCAATCTCAAAATTAACTCCAATCTAATTGACTCTGTCGATTCATTTTTGTTACTATGGAAACAAAAATTTCTCCGATATTGAAATGCATTTCTGCAGCATTCTTCATCTGGATTTTATTTTGTCATACGCCTAAATATGTGAAAAAATACTTTTCAATATGAAAGTATTTTTTATATAAGAAATTATTTTTAAAGTGATAACATTAAATAACTGCAGCAAAAGCAACAGAAATGTGTAATACAAAATACATCTATATGTCAAACTCTCTCATTGTTCAAATTTAAATTTATTAAATTCTATTTACACATATTCTAAAATTTAATTAACAAGAAATTTTCAGGTGCATTAAAATCGTTTGGTTTTGGCGAGGGAAAATGCTGCTTGCCAAATCGCGTGACGCTTTCGTCTTTTCGCGCCAAATACTCTAAAGTATTTTATTTTTTTACTGAGTTTCTTCTGTAACTCCGCCACTAAATATGACTGATCCTTTATTACATACATGAGTAGTTTAATCAGTATTTTTTCCAAAAAAATCTGAGTATGCCCAGTATGGAGACCTTCGTTGTTAGTCATAAATGTTTCTATATTCATAATTTTGTTTCTATTTCTACCTATACAATGCCAGTACACAGTCAATGATTAACTGACAATAGATAAATGTATTTCGCATAATCATTCTTGCCTTTGGCTGTTACTAAACTGAATTGCTACGGAGTTAGTACTTCTATAAATAGAACAATGTAAACGACATGATGCAATTTAGTATGTAAAGTGACATCTAATCATTCAACAACTTGGATAAGAATTTCCAATGTATTGGCATACACAAAAATAGAGCAGAAATTGAGCCATCGCAATTTGGCGAATATGATTGCTCTTTTACTCGCCAAATGGAGCATTTCGTTGCATTTTGGCACAATGGCGAGCGACAGGGAGAACCTTGCTCATTACTGGTGAGTAGATTGAAGTAATGTCGTGAAAATAAACTCAGTTAAATCATCTTAATTCTTAACTTTTTATCATTTTATGATAGATGGAAATTAATTTAAAATATTTACAAGCAGCCTGAATCTCAGGTGTGATATCTATACTGAAGAATAAAATTAATTTATGAAAGCATTTCTGTAACAATAAGTCAAAACATGTGTGATGTTTGTAAATAATCTGTAACTAACTATCATTGTATATATTTCATTATGTTTATAAAAATTTATTACGACTTGTTATGTATAGCATACATAATATTTAATGCACAAATCTGTGAAGTATTTTGAACTTATGTTGGTGCTACATTTTCTACTTATTATATTTTGATTCAGTATTTCTTCTAGTTCAAATAAAATTTACATTATTCTATAAAATATATTGTGTTTTCTTAGTTCAAACAAAAATCACCAAAATTAATTTACTATGTTACTACATCTAAACTGAGCATTTTGTGTTACATTAACTTTTTTTTTTCAATTTCTAAATTTTAAAAACATTTTTTTTAACAAGACTCGCAAAAATCATGTTAAACTGACAGGGTTGTAATTTTAACTGGTCAAAATTGACTTTGACTGGACACTGGTTTAAACTGTCCAAAATTGATAAAAACTTAAAAACCATCTTAATTTTAATGATTAATTTTTCTTTGCTAATAAAAGTAACAGTGTAGTTAAAAAAATAATACACTGAGAAGAAAATGAGGCTCATTAGTAAAATATGCTTATGCAATACAATAAGAACACATAAAATGGATCTTGCAATTGTAAAATATAACTCAATTGCATAAAAGCATAAAGATGAGTTGCAGTTAAAAATACAAATTGTGAGAGTACAGAATTAGCTTATGGGTTATTCTCTGCAATAGTGCAAAAAGTGTTTCCCAGCCATATAAATGCTCTAAATTTCATTTTTTTTATTTATTTATACTTTTATTAGAAGGTCTAAAGTTTGTTTATTAGGGGCAGGGCGTAAAATTTAAAAAAACACAAATTTAATATTTAAAAATGTAAGATATATCATGCAAATATCATTCCCTCACCTGTCCCCTACCCATACTACCATACTTTACTGCCTGATTTTTTCCATTCAGAAATAAAAATAATTAAAAACACCCTAAGCAAAATAAAGTTCTTAATTGGTATACCTTACAAAAAATAATAAAAATATTTTTTACTATAATTATGTAGTCGACTCAATTGTATGTGTCCCCGTGTTAGACCATCATTTCCTCACACCTTGCTATTATCGCAAATATCTTATCACTAAAGATGAGCAGCAGTCTAGCATTCTTTACTGAGTGGAAGCTAATTTGAGTACTTGTCAGTCCAGCAACATAAATTGGTGGTATAAGTATTTGTTAATTTTCTAGAAATTTTTTTCAATCTGAAAATCGGAGAGTATTTTTATTAGCAGTCATTCCCTCACACAGAATTCTAAATTTTTAGCAATTTTCAAAATTTTTAATTTTATCATACATTATATATTATGTGTTCTTCTTTAAGGAATCAGTTTGGTTTTTTCCATAATTTAGCATTTTACATGACAATTAGTAAAAACATCTTAATTTCATCATTCCCTCACTCGTCATTCCCTCACATTTATTGTTATGAGTTAATGATAAAGTGAATGGGGAATATGTACTTTTGTTTAAAATTTTATAACGATTTCTGTTGCTATTAAAATCTTCAACAATTGACCAATTACTAGTAATTTATCCAATTTTTATGAAAATTTACCTATGTAACATTCAAGTCAGACTGCTTGGTCAAATTTGCAGTATTGTAGAGAATAACCCTTATGAGTAACTTAAATAACAGAAAATGTTGGAGAAGATACAAAGAACAGGCATGATAGAATTCCTCCTAAAGGAGGAATTCAACCTTTTTTAACCAATTTTGAACATATTCTGAATTAATGCAAAAATGCATAGAAAACATTGCGAGCTTATGGAGGGGGAGGGGCTATGAAAAATTTAATGGTCAGACATTTGGTCTACTCAAATCCTTGGAGCTTATTTCTCACTGCACAGAAGAATCATAAAATCAAAGACAAGTTTTTATAAAAAGCATCTGAAAATCATATAAATGAAGTTCTTTTAAGTTGCTTCAAAGGTAAAGGAAGTTTCCATTTTGATATAAAAGTGTTTTTTTTTTTTTTATCACATCCAGATGCTTATCATACAGTCCTCTCAACATTCTAATTAAAAACACAATAAAATTCACCAATTAAAAAAATAAAACATTTTTTAAATTACTAAAAATTTATTTAACAAAAATAATATTTATATACAAACCAACAATATTTACATATTAACCATTAAGAGAAAAACAAAACTACCAAAGTGTAGTATCATTTGGTTCCTTTTTAGGATATGTCCTAGCATGAAATAACTCTCTAATGAGAGCAGACTTTTCGGACTCCAACTGTGTGATCATTTCACTCTTCTTGCCGATTTCCTATAAAGAAATATTAATATAAATATTTTCCTTTACTTTTATAATACAATTTATTACCTATGAAATGTGAACTAAAAATATTTCAAATGAAGATTTTTTTTTTTTTTTCGTATTTAAAATAAAATAAACAAAGAAATTATGTAATATATCGATTTATAGTACAATTATAAACTAGTTGTTGGGGGCCACCGTAATACTTACCCATCATGAATATGTATATGAAAATAAAACATGTGAAAACTATTTATACAATGCTTCGCAATTCCAAAACAAAATTTAAATATTGTTAATATACATAGTAATGCTTTATTAAAGAACTGCTGATGTACCAATTTCGACAAATTATATAAAACGCCAAACTACTCAAGTAGTACCGAAATGCGTAAAAGAAACATCCTTATAACTCCAAAAATAATAATTCTATTAACTAACAATCAACTGTGTCGGATTAAGCGTCTCATTTTCAATCAAAATATACCTCTGAATTGAAATTTGAATGAAATACAGGGTCATGAAAAATCAAAGAATGCGGAAAACAAGATTACAAATATCTCGGCAACTAATAATCCGATCGACTTCGTTCTATATGCAAAATGTGTGTTATTTTATTGCCTTTTACATCCATTCCTTAGAACAAAAAAATTCGAAAATTTTTATATACCTTTCATCAGAACGAATTTTTCGAGAGTCCGAAAAAAATAGTTCCGGATAATCGAGGTTGCTGATATTAAATAGGGTTCGTCTCATTCTTACATACTAACTACATACAAAATTTCAAGTCTCTATCTCAATTTGTTCGGGAGATAGAGCGGTTACAGACAGACGGACGGCAAATTTTTTTTTTTTAAAAATATGTTTTTCGGAATCTCCACTATCTAAAACGTGTAAATCCGTCAATAAAAATTTTTCGATTTTCAAAACGATTGCAAGACTTACCCTATACTACGTATGATGGGTAAGTAAAAACTAATCTTTCAATTAATTTTTAGCAGAGAAATTATGCCTGAAGTTATTTAATATTAAATACGTGAATTTTCATACTGCAAAAATACATATAATCAACAGAGTGAAAAATATCCAAGCAGGGAATCGAACCTGAATCTTTAGAATAATGCTCCAGTGCTCTGTTGCTGAGCTATCAGGATGATACCCAGGCTGGCATCTATCACTTATATGTGTCAACAAGGCTGTAATTGCAGCATAAATTGGAGAAGTCTACATGAGCAAACAAACTGGCAAACATGAAATGCAAATACCCAGGAAATTAATTTAAAGATAGGATACATGTTCATCTTTGATGGGTTTTATTTGTGCCTCATGTTTGCCACAGAGTTTTGTGCTCATGAAGGCTTTTCCATCTTCTGCTTACCAACATATGAGTGAGATGCCCAATGCTGGGTATTGTCCCCGTAGTTCAAAAGATAGAACATTGGAATTCCATGTTTGAAATAATTGACAGATAAGGAAATAATCAGTTAAGTAAAAGAAAATCCAGGAACAGCTAGTGATAGGGAAAAGAAAGAAGAAATCTTTTCTCAATAATAAGCTGGTGATAATTAGGAAATTTTATCAATCAATTGAAAATGTTTCTGAAAGCACTTTTGAATGTTTGTTAAACTTAAAAATTATAACGAAAGAAGGTCACTTACCAAGAAAAAACAAACGAAAATTACTTTTTTCCCCCATAGCCTATTATGTACTCTCAATCATTTTTTTCCCTATGTTTTATCTTTTTGCACTTTCAGGTAACAATGTAAATATACTTCAGTGTAAACTAGAGTTACAAATATAATTTTCTTTTCATTTGGAAATTATTCCTGTACATTCTTATTTTTTGTTGTTTTATTATTTTTAGTAAAGTAGAACAAAATGGCTTGAGGAAAAATTTTTAGTCATATTACAATACATGTTTATAAGTATATTTTATTGTGACGAAAAAGTCAGATTTATCAACTGTTATAATTGATTTTTGTTAATATGGATTTTTAAAAAAAAAGCTTATCCTTGACTATCCATATTAAGCTGTTATAAGATTCACAAACTTTTCAGTCAATTTTAACCCCAACTTTTTCCAGCTCAAAGGGAGAAAAAGATTACAATTGTCATAGCTAATTTTGGAGGAAAACCAGTACCAGCTGTTAATATTTATCACCTATTCATATTGTATCAATTACTTATCTCTGATTGGTTGAAAGTGGGAGGAAAAAGTCATGGCTAGTGGAGACCTTTCTGGAATTATAAGAAAAAAATGGGGGATATTATTTTTGCTATCACACCAGGTGTTGAGGCAACATTTCACAAAATGTTGCAGGAATTTAAGTGTTGGCTCAAAATTTGCTTGAAAAGTTGATGAATCTCATAGCAGCTTTAATGGGCATTCATTGTACAGAGTTTCATACAACAAAGACCTTATAATAAATTTAATCTAGGTATTATGTTACGAATGTCATTGTTTCTAGATAGTTTTTTAATTAATATCTTAACTAATAAATAGATATATATGTTAGTAACAATCCTTGGATAATTCTGTATTGATAAGTACCTCAAATGCCACTCAATTCTCCTGCTGCTCACAAGTTTAAGTTTGTATGGAACATAAAAATGAAATTTTTGCAAAAACTATGTCATCCAAGTAGGATAATCAATATAATTTTCCTTGAAAGTTTTAAACCAAATTTTTTTGTAATTTTAGTTTCAGCACATTCAGAAAAAAGACAAATAGGGGAGAGATGCAGTACATTTTCGATGATATCTCTGAAAATATAATATTTAAAATTAAAACATGTATATTTTTGAATTTGGTAACATGAGATTTTTTTAAACAATACTCCCATATACTATTTTGTTTTTTCTTTCAAGTAACCTTCGAAATTAATGTTTGAGAAAAATATGAAGTCTAACATATGACTTTTTAACATGAATCTAAATCTTAATTTCATTCTGCCAAATAGTTTTTGATGTATGCTTAAAAAATTTGTTGCATTTCAGCTCATTTTGAAAAAAAAAGAAAAAAAAAATAAGCATTAGGAACTTAAAACTTTTCCTTATAAAAATTTCTAAGAATCATATGACTTCATGTTTGGTATACCAAAGTAAAATTTTTCAGATTATCCAAATACGATATGAAAAATACAAGTTTGCATTGAAAATTTCAAAGTCTGATACAATTTTCCTATGAAAATGGCCCCTCCTTATTTTTTTAATATATATTTAAAGGAAATAAAAACACTTATCAAATGACAATTTTTTTTTTTTTTTCCTCAGCATCTATTTGTCTGTAAAATAGATAAAAGAATTCTAGATTTTTGTTAAATATCAAAAATACATGTTAAAATAATTAAGTAATCAAAACAATTATGAGTCCTTACAAACAACAATGTAACTTAATTCATAGATTATGAACCAATTTAAAGGATATAACCAGATTGTTACTTTCATACAAGAGAGAATTTTTAATAGAACTTTATGAACACATAAATAATTTAAGTTGTAGCCTTTAAAATAAATTTATGCGCTTTCAAATTATCATCAATGATGAATAGAAATACAGTAAAACCCCGATCTATCGTTCCCGCATTCATCGTTTTCCCGCATTGATCGCTTTATTTCTACGGTCCTTGCACAAATTATACTTAAATAATGTTAATGAAACCTGCAAGCATCGTTCTTCAAAAAGTCCTTTTCCCGCATTCATCGTTGTAAAATTTTTTTTCACCAAAATGAAATTGAAAGTGATGCGAATCCAGATGACGTACAAACTAGAATTACTTCTTTAATATTAAAATAACTCATTTATGCAGTTTGTGTTGATAATGACGACAATAATACAGATGAAGGGTGGTTGTATAGAGCAGAGGATGCAATTATTTTTCCATTGATCAAGATGTTGCGATTGTGGGGTCCTAAACATAGAAGAAATGTGTGATAATGCAAGAACTGAAAATAATGGCGATAAAACACTGGATAACGTTCAAACCAATGAAGCTGAGCCACCAGTATCAACTTTTTCTAATACATTTACGGCTTTTCTAACTATATGAACATTTATATATGCATATGAAATTACAGAAAATGACCCCAAAGATGCTGTATGTCTTGCAAATTTATTTTTGGATTAAAAAAATAAAGAAAATTCAAACAATATTATTGATTTTTTTAAATAAATATCGATTACTATAACTTTGATTTATTTCTTTTACAGTTTAATAAGCAACAAATTAGTATTTATGAGTATGCTGTATACATTGCACTGCATTTTTAATGCATAAGCATTGTGCTATTTTATATTTTGAAGTTAGTCCGCATTCATCGTCTTTTATCCTGAACCCCTTGAAAAACGATGGATCGAGTTTCTACTGTATTAACTTTGAAATAAAACTGATGTAAAATACAATTCATTTAATACCTCTGTTAGAGCATGATTTTGTTCCTTTAAACGTTGAATAGTCTGAACTGCTGTCTTTTGCTCGTCATAGATATTCCTTTGATGAACAGCAAGATTCATGTGAATAGGAAAACCCTGGAATAAATAAATAAATAAATAAAAAGTAAATCATAAATAAAACAAAAAGAAAATAGGATTATAACTTTTAAAAACTTTAATAAACACACTAATTTAGAATCAAACACAAAAAAGTTCTACAAGTACTTTCATCTAACTTTAATTTTACAAGTCAGAAAGACTTGCAAATGAAAAATTATAAGTCAACTGAGAAAATTCAGCAGCAAATTTTTATTTAAAAAGCAGATTTGCCACAGATATTCTAAAGCATAGACACTTCTTTTTTCCCCCCCAATAAACCATGGAAAGTAGAATGCCAAAGATTATAAAAATTGAAATTGACTCAATACTTAAAAAATGAAAGTTGGAATTGGACGTTTAAAGGACTTTTTAACTTTAATGGCAAATAATCTAACACTTCTCACCTACTATTATTATTAGTAAAAGTAAGGTTTGATAAAAGCAAGGTCATGATAGTTTTAAAAATATCAAATATTTTGATATACAGGGCAATTATAAATTCATGATGCAAACTTTTAAGGGTTGGTACAGGACACTAACAATCATTTTTTGCATAGGAATGTATGGGTGCAAGTGATGTGTTTAGGATACAAACACCAGGGGACCAATTGGACTGTTTTTTTTTTTTTTTTTTTTTAATTTTTTATTCATACCAGAAAATTTGTATACTATTCCAGGGATGTAAGACCTGCGCCAATTGCGCCAGACTGCGCCGAAACCACTTTTCTGCGCCAAACTGCTACAAAACAGCTATTTTTTTCAATTTTGCGCCAAACCTGCGCCAAAAGGCACTTAGTGCCAAAACGAAATTTAGCGCGATTTCGTCGATCCAGGGAACAACAACAAATAACTTTTTTCAGGCTATTAATTTCGTCAAAAAACAAAGAAACATCGAAAAGATCTCGAAAAACGCGCAAATTTCGCCGAAAAATTGCGAAAACATGCGTATTCGGTCACAAAAAACACGCGATGTTTTGTGAAGTTTTGTCGTGGCTCCGCAAACGACCGCAAGTTGTTTTTCCCTCGAGTCATCCTACGTTCATTTTCATCGCAACCGATTGCAGAGTTCGGAGCGGGACTCATGTGACGTACACCGCGCGCGTTGGGGGAGACGAATGGAGCTGCCATAATATGTTTATTCCCAATTAATTGCAGTTCGCCTCCTATGTCAGGGATGATACTCGTCCGAAATTTCCGAAAATTTAAGGCATCCTCTTACGAAAATTTGAAATTGGGTTATCAGTTCCACGTATTTGCAAACTTGTGCGGTTTTGCGCGCGGAAAAAGCAATTGCGGAGAAATGCAAACTTCGTGAAAGGATCGCTGAAAAAGCACACATTTCGTTAATATTTCGTGGAAAAACGGCGATCTCGTCAATGTTTTTATCAACGAACTTTGTCAAAAGATCGCTTAAAAATGCTAATTTTCTCTGCGGATCGCGAAAAACGGCAATTTCACCAAATATCGTAGATAAAAAGCTGATTACGTCTGAAGATTGCGGGAAAACGTCGATTTCGTCTAAAGATTGCGGATATAACGCCAATTTCGTTAAAAGATCGCGGGAAAGAACGCCGTTATCGATAAAAGATCGCTTAAAAATATTTTGCCAAAAGATCATTGAAAAAAAAAAAATTCCGATTTCATCAAAAGATCACAAAAAAAAAAAACGCCGATTTCGTCAAAAGATCGCGGTAATAAAACGCCGTTTTCGAGAAAATAACGCGTAAAAATGCCAATTTTATCTAAAAATCGTCGAAAAAACGCCGATTTCAGTAAAAAACACGGAAAAACGCCGATTTCGTCAAAAAGTCGCTGGGATAAAACGCCGTTTTCGAGAAAAAATCGCGTAAAAATACCAATTTTGTCTAAAGATCGTCGAAAAAACGCCGATTTCATTAAAAAAAAACACGGAAAAACGCCGATTTCGTCAAAAGGTCGCGAAAAAACCGCCAATTTCGTCAAAAAATCGCAATAATTCGCCGATTTTGCTCAAATATCGCAGATAAATCGCTGATTTCATCTGAAGATCGCGGGAAAAAGCGAATTTCGTCTGAAGAGCCCCCCTTACCGGGGGGTGGATAACCCGCGGTATCCCCCCCCCCTTTCTCCCGCCACCGATTTCCGAAAATGCGATGTCAATTTCCGAAAATAAAGTTTCACCCAGAATCGCCCCTGTCTTATGTATTGTACATATTTTCTGTAAATTATCTTACTGTTCTGTGTCTTTCCTGTGTCAATGGTGAATTATTTTGCTCCTCGACGAATCCTGCCGATAGACGGCAAAACCGAAAACAGAATGAAAGAGCGTAACAATATCCGCTACATGTTTGTAAAACAATTACAAAAAAAAAAAATCTAATTTTGTCAAAAAAAAAATTGCTGTTTTGACAAAACATGAACAGAACGCAAGGGAAAACAGTGTTGAATTCAGACACTTTTCTCCGGGAGGGACTTCTGTAGCTCCGCTGGGGACATGATAGAGTTCCGGGGGGGGGGGGGACACCTGAATTCAACACTGAAGGAAAAGAACATAAATCTCGGCAAAAAATCACGGAAAAATCACGAATTTTGTCGAAGCATTTCAAAAAACATACGCGAATTTTGTCAAAGGATCTATAAATAATAAAACGTGAATTTTGTCAAAGGGCCAAAACGAAAAGGATCGCTAATTTCGTCATTCTAATTTCACTAATAGATAGTGAAAAACACTCTAATTTCATTAATAGATCATGGAAAATTTGTCTATAGATCGCGAAAAGCATGCACATTTTATCGAAAAATCACGAAAAACACTCGAATTTCAACAAAGGATCGCGAGAAAAAAAAACGAATTTTGCTAAAGGATCGTTATTATATCAAAAAAGATTGAACAAAACACAGCCAAAAGATCGTGAAAAAACAATTTCTGGAAAAGATCGCTAAAAAACCGCAAATTTCTCCAAAGGATTCCGTAAAACAAGCGTATTTCGTCAAAAAAATTCACAAAAAAACACGCGAATTTTGTCAAAAAATCGCGATAAACACGCGAATTTTGTCAAAAAATCGCGATAAACACGCAAATTTTTATCGAAAGATCGCGAAGAGTACTTGAATTTCGTCAATATATCGTGTAAAACACTCGAATTTCACCAATAGATCGTGAAAAGCACTCGAATTTCATCTATAGATCGTAAAAAAGACGCGAATTTCGACAATAGATAATGCAAATTTCGACTATAGATCGCGAAAAACACGCAAATTTTATCGAAAAATCGCGAAAAACACTCGAATTTCATCAAAGGATCGCGAGAAAAACGTGAGTTTTCCTAAAGAATCGTTAATATCATAAAAAAAGAGAATAAAACACAGTCAAAAGATCATGAAATAACGTTCATTTCTGTAAAAGATGGCGAAAAAAACCCCCACAAATTTCTCTAAAGGATTCCGAAAAACAAGTGTATTTCGTCAAAAAATCACAAAAAACATGCGAATTTTGTCAAAGGATATCGAACTTCATAAAAAAAAAAAAAAAAAAAAAAAAATTACGGCCAAAAGATCGTGGGAAAAAAAAAAAAAAAAAAAAAAAAAAAAAAAAAAAAAAAAAAACGTTAATCTTTTTAAAACATTGTGTGAAAAAACCTGAAAATTTCATAAAAAGGTTTCGTCAAAAGATCTCAGAAAACTTACAAATTTCATCAAAAGGTCATAAAAAAACCCCCACAAATCTAGTTAAAAAACAAACAAACAGGGTCAAAAGATTGTGAAAAAGCGTGAATATGTTAAAAGATCGCGAAAAACCGCAAATTACATCAAAAGGTCTAAAATGTGTGAGAAATTTAATCTGAGTATTTATTCTTTCAAATATAACAATTTTTTTCTAGATAGCAGTTATTATAATTGTTAAGGGATTTTTAGCATTAGAATATTTCAATCTGCTCCTAAACAGCTTTTGTTGCTGCAAAATTAAATTTTTGCTGCTACAAAATCAGATTTCTGCTGCTACAAAAATCGATTTTACTGCTCCAAAATTCGATTTTTGCTGCTCCAAAGCTGCTACAAAATGGCTTTAATGCACTTTCATCCCTGCTATTCTTTTCTTTCTTTAAAACAGGCATTTCATGATTACATAATGATAAAAATCTTCTTTGAAAAATTGTAGTATGAAATCAAAAATTTTGAATTTAGGAAAAAAAAAAAAATTAAAGAATCAACAAAAAAGTACTTTTTTTGTGTGTGTGTGTGTGTGTATTTCCTGTGTTTTACAAACGTCATTAAGTAATCATGAAATGTGTCTTAAATAAAGAAAAGAATAATATAGAAAATTTCTGATATGAATGCAAAATTTTTAAATTTAAAAAAGGGTTTAAATTGACATCCTGGTGTTTGTACCTGAATGCTGCGAATATCCCTATATCTTTTCTTCAGAACTTTCTACGGAACACTTGTGTATATCGAAATAAAATCCAAGATCAAGATTTTATGAAAAAAAACAAACAAAAGTTTAATTAAAACACATGGAACACAAATGATGGGAAGAACACAATATGAATGGAAACAGAAACACAATTCAATTATCAATTACGAAGTACATATTCTCTTTAAAACATACCATACACCACTGTTCTTTCAACAAAATCAACGAACCGTGCCCTTAGCACACATATATGTAAATTACAAGAATAATTTTATATTCTTTAAACCTGCCCTAAACATTTGCAGGTTCCTTCCAATACATACGACACATTACTGTTTTTTAGTACCCCTCCCCTCCCCTAACTCTTTCTCCTGCTCATCGCGTGACAAAAGAGCGGAGCTGTTAAGCAAAAAAAAAAATCATCAGTCATCACAAATGCATCTTTTGCAATCCTACATAACTATACAATAAATGATTGTTACAGTGTCCTGTTATAACCCTTCAAGTATGTACCATGAATTTAGAATCACCTTGCATATATGGAATATTTTCAATATATATTTGATAATTTAAAAATAGCAAACTTACAATTGATAATAAGCATTTTCAAGCATAATATAAATTAGAAATTGAAACACAGTGCACTGAGCATGAAAACTTAAAACAATAATATTCTAATCCCCCTCTCCCTCCCCCCCCCCACTTAAAACAAAATTGTTGATCAACTATACTTCGTTTCACCTTAACTTGGCAGCACTGGATATTCTTCAAGAGCCGAATTACAGCCGTTGCCGTAGAAACCAAGGTTTGCTCGAAAAGCACAGGATTGCAAATAAACAAGGAAAAGTGCCATTTTGGCGTGAAAATATAATGCGTGTGCAAAAATTTATATGTTTCGAGGTTCTTTTGAAAAATTAATTTTATTACATAATCATTTACTAAAATAACAAATATCACTATTATTCTTTTCTTTGTTTCACCATTTTTTTAAAAATTTATTTCAGTTTTGTTTCATATTATTGTTGATCTGCCCGACTCACAAAATGCGAAAAATATCTAAAAATCCCGAAATTTTTTTTAAAACTTTGTACAAATTCCGGAGAAACTTTATTAAAAAGATTGAATATTTTACTGGAATAAGCTAAAAACTTGAAACTGGATTCCATGCATGAATGTCACATTTTTAAAAAAGAATTTTCTGTGTTTTTTTTCCGTTTCGGTGTGATTTTTTTTTTTTTTTTAATAGCAGAGGAGAGAGGACAAAATTTGTATATTTAAGCTCAAAATTAAAAACCTAATACATCTTACAAATGTTAAGCGAGTTGGAAATTGTATGTGAAGCGTAGCAAATGAGGTGCGTTCGTACGATAACGAAGTTTTAAAAATATTAAGATATTGCTATTATAGTAGACAGTACTTTGTATATAGAATAGTGGTCGAAATCGTGTTTGTGTTTCTTTTAAATATACAGGAAGAAAGGTTTATTACACCTCAGCAATGTATATCATATTCATAAAATGTGAAATAATTTAATGTAATTAACACACGCCCAAAACAATGTTTTACCGATAGCATTATGCAGTGGAATACTTTTGTGTGGCCCTGTAATTTAATAATATAATTTGCATCACAGATTGTACAGGATGTATATTTTAATATAAATACCGGGTGGCCAGAAATAAAACACCCCTACTCTGACCTCCCTGGATATCGAACTACTCAGTGTAAAGGCTTGAAAATTTGTGGACATACTATTCAAAAAATGGGGAAACGGATTTCGCGAAAAAAAAATTTAGTTCCAGAAATCACCGATAGGTGGCGCTGTACCACTGGACGTATGCTGAAAAGACACAAAAACATGTTTTAAACACATTTTATTTGAAAGTACCAAGCATACATGAAACAAGGACGTTATCGATGCAGGGAATGCTGCTCAATATGGTTCCCTTCCTGAAGATGTAAAATGTGAAGTCTGTGGACAGCTTGTTCAACTGCGGATCGTAACTGGTCATCTGAGATGCTTCTCACATGCAGACTGATACTCTCTTTCAAATCTGCCAAGGTTACCAGACGTTCTCGATAAACAAGGTTTTTTAAGTGTCCCCAAAGCCAAAAATCACACGGATTAAGATCCGGTGAACGAGATGGCCAAGTTGTCGGAAACACGCGACTGATTATTCTGTCATTGGTGAAATGTTGGCGAAGAAACTGTTGCACAGGGAGTCCAATGTGTGGAGGTGCTCCATCTTGCATAAAAGTAATGGTGTCAAGGCATTGGCGCTGCTGCAAATGGGGTACAACAAATGTTTCGAGCATCCTTTTGTACCTGTTGGCCATCACGGTACATGTCTCAAGGCCATTGGGAGTAACCTCTTCGAAAAAGAACGGTCCAAGGATGAATGTGGCTGTGAATCCACACCAGACTGTAACTTTTGGTGAGTGGAGTGGAATCTTTTGGAAGGTACGGGGGTTTGTCGTGTCCCATATGCGACAGTTATGGGTGTTCACTGTTCCACTGAGGTGGAAATGGGCCTCATCGCTCCACAGAATCTGCCACGGCCACGATGCATCCACTTCAACTCTAGCAAGAAATGTCAATGCAAAGGTCAGTCGCATCTCCCTGTCTGTGGCCAGCAATTGTTGATTAGGGCAGATTTTGTACGGGAAACAATGCACCATTTTTCTGAGTATGTTCCACACTGTGCTATAGGGAACACCCAAGTGTCGTGACACTGCACGTGCACTACTGCAGCCTAAAACATTATCCATTGACTGTTCAACAATACCGGTGGCAACATCTTCAACAACATCTGAACGAACCGGTTTGCGTCCTCGACCAGGCTGAACTCCAAGATGTCCAGTTTCCTCGAATCGAGCGATCATTCTCCTGAGAGCTTGTGGAAGCAATGGTCCCTTACGCAAATCCTTAAGTCGGCGAAACTCTCGAAGTGCTGCTGGAGCATTTCCTTTATTCTCGTAAAACAACTTCACAAGCAAAGCTCGTTCTGGCAGCGTGAAAGCCATCACTAATAAGAATGACATTCCCCACCTTTTAACTTCTTTTATACCCAGAACATGGCTTCTACCCATGCTTTACGCAAATTTTTCTGGTTACAGTATGAAATTGCAGTTACAACGGGAGTTCTAGCTTCTTTACTATTTTTATTTTCCATAAGGGGCAGAAAAATTAAAAAGGAAGCATGGAAGCATTCCATTCCGCATAAACATTTTAATTTTTATTATTATTTGTGTCTTTTGATCATAGTTCCAGTTGTGCAGCGCCACCTATCGGTGATTTCAGGAACTAATTTTTTTTCGTGAAATCTGTTTCCCCATATTTTGAATAGTATGTGTACAAAATTTTGAGCCTTTACACTGAGTAGTTCGATATCCATGGAGGTCAGAGTAGGGGTGTTTTATTTCTGGCCACCTTGTATACTTCATAGGTTCATGTATTATGTTATACTCGAATGAGTATAACACCATTAAAATGCATTTGAAACATTTTACCCCTTTAACCATAATGTAATGGAATACTTTTGATTGTCCCTGTCATTGATCTATGCATCCGATTTTCATAAAATTTGATATGACACGACAAAATTATGTAATAATTATATATTTTAAATTTCAAACGATTCTGTTCGGTAGTTTTTGCGTTGTTATATGCTGACGGACGGACGGACTGAACGTCAACTATAGGTGCTACGCATTTACATCATTACGAACGCACCTAAAAAGCCTCAAAAGGCAAAAAAACCTATAAATTACATTTTAAAAAATCAAGAAAATAAAAATAAAAATAGAATTCTAAGCGAACTTTTTTGAAAAGAGGAAAGCATTAATTTTATTGAGTTAAAAGATTAAAGCCAAATTCTCTAAAAATCTATTTAAAACAGAAAATTTAATATTTATACCCAACCACTGGCGGAAATCTGGAAAAAGCCAGGTACTGCGCTATCAGACTGAGTATCTCTCAATTTTAATGTCTATAAAATTATAGATATTTGGGTGTAAAAAGTCATGATTTTTAAAAATTTAAATTATTTTATAATTTTTTTATTATCGCCCCCGCCTTTGCTTTAAAATACATAATTTCTGATAAAAAGTTTGTTTCGTAAACATCTTCGTTACATCTCTAATTACTACTATAAAATATGTTGCTTTAATTCTAAAATTTTAATTATTAGCTAGAAATTTCAAAAATTACATTAACTGCAAATTAGTAATTTCACTAGTTAGTAATATCCAATAACATTATGTGTGTAAAAACTTTATAATAATTATGGAAAACTATATTAAATAGACATTTACATTTATTAAAATAATTAAAAACTGCATTTAACACTAAATAGCTAACATGGCTTAAAATTAAGGGGCTACTTCACTCATGCAAAAACACTCCAATTTAATCCTATGGACGATTATTTTTTAAATATCTCGTTTGTATTTCAATATTTTATTGGGGTTTTTATTCTTGCATTGGATAGTTGAGCTCAATATTTACAAAGAACTTTTTTTTTACTTTTTAGGTGTTGTCAGTAGGATTTCCTTTTCGGGAGGGGGGTAGGGGATTCTTCAATTTTCAGACTTTGTTTCGAAAGTGAAATCATCCTAGCTTTTTTTTATTGGATAAAGTGAAATCATCCTAGCTTTTTTTTATTGGATAAAGTGAAATCATCCTAGCTTTTTTTGCTAGTCCTAAAACAAAATCGAAAAAGTAAAAAGCGCCTTTGTAAAGTTCGACCTCCAATGTCGAATTTAGGAGGTGGTCTGGAGGACATTCCTTTCCGAAAAAATGAGATCCCCCCCCCCCCGAAAAATTTGAGATTATGGGTTTTCAATGGCCAAAAATTGCAATACCCCCCCCCCCCCTCCCAAAGCCGCAGAAATCCCTCCCGGAGAAAAGTGTCTGAATTCAACACTGTCGACCTCAGCTATGAAATCAAAGTTAATAATTTAAAAATACTGAAAAGCAAATCAGATATTAAAAAAGAAAAAAATTCCATAGAAGTAATATTAGAGAGCGGGATTTTTTATGAGTGAAGTAGCATCTTAATAATTACTAAACAATTAATTCTCCAAGTATTAGCATAATATTAATACACAGTTTTATGCTTCATAACCTTTAATAAAAACAATAAAAATGCAATGAGTGACAAGAGACTGGAATTGACAGACGCAAAAAGCGCGCCAGGTATTTAACCTTGAAGATTGGTTCCTCGCCAAAGGAGAATTTTTTACGCCAAGATTTTTACTTTATACATACGCGTAAAATAGAAATTACTTTTGAATTAAATACTTTTAACAGAGAAATTACTTTAAATATATGTTACAAAATCTCGAGTTTATTAATTTATAAACATAACTATATAAATTTCTACGAATTTTCACCATAAGATTAAAAAATATCGGGGAACTATTTTTCACGGCGGAATATTACTGCTTCTACCTTTTACAGTGCTGCCAAGTTAAGGTGGAATGGAGTATAATTGAAAACAGAAACAATTTCTTTAAACACATACAGAATAAAGAAACTATAGGATTCAGTATTAACAAAATTTTATGTTTTATAAAAAATTAAATGAAAAATACTTTTTTTAATTGAAAAATTAACATAAAAGTAAGCTTTTTTTTTTATTTACTAAGTAGAATTAAACCAAAACCTGAAAAAAAACTTTTTTCAAAAAAAGCTATAAATAATTTATATCTCAATTAGATTATCTTTCAATGACTGTTCTGAATTAATTATGTCTCACATAATTGTCAGTTCAACTTTTAAATATAAAAGCTTCAAATAGTGCTTGGAAAAGATATTTGATATGTTTGATTAAAAAAGAATCACAGCCAGAACAAAAGTTCTTTATAAATAATTTTTATCTGTGTTAAAAATATATATATGATGAAGACTTATGATTTAAATAACGCCAAGAATGAAAGAAAATTTCTGGAATGCTTCAAGTCCTGTAGTTTATTTGTAAAGTAACAACTTAAAAGCAGCTTCTCAGATAACAGTAAATCAAAAATATACTTCCCCATCTGTTATTAAAAATACATTTTATTGCTTTTAAAAATGACCAAATTAGAGTAATTTTGTAATATTTTGCTTATACCATTACATAACTCTACTGTCTACAAAATTTTAAGTAATCACATCAAATGTGGATAACATTAAAACAAGCTATTTTTATCCTTAAATATAAAAATAATGAATTGAGGATGTAAGTTTCAAAACTCACCTTATCCAAAATGTTAAAAAAAAAGTGTTTGAGTGTCAATCTACACCATTTCAAAATACTGTAGACTCCCTTAAATCCGCAAACCAGAAATCTGCAACTCTCTAAAATCCGCACATATTTTATGGATGTAAACAATGAAACTTTCAGTTTGGATATTGGGACAAATTTTGTTTTTTTAGTTTTGTATCATTTCCATATATTTTTTAATTTGTAATTTTCTTAATAATACTCTATTCATGTTTTTTTTTTTTTTTTTTTTTTTTTTTTTTTCATGAAGAAAGAATACATTTTTTTGGAAAAAATTCAAGGAATTGCTGATGTCACTGGTAATCAGAATCTTCTTACCAAATATATTTATGCATTAATGAAGATTTTTTGGTTATAAAGCCAGACTAAACTTGAAAAAAAAAAAATCCTTATTTTATGATTTTGATGTGAATTAGTAATGCACTTTCATGAGGCAAGTTTTGTTGAATAATTTTGGAAAAATACATTTAATCTTTATAATGAATATTTAATCGTACACTATTGATTATAAACTTGACCTTTGCTATTAGTACTTTATTCATTATAAAAATTATAAAAATTTTTATTATTTTAGTTTACTACTTATTTTATAATTTTATTATATTGTAGGCATTCATTATAGTTCCGCTTGCACTATTAATTGCACTGAAATTACCGTTTAAAAAATATACACAAAGCAATGATCAGAAATCTGCAAAATTTTAAAATCTGCACAACCTCTGGTCCCAAGCTGTGCAGATTTGAGGGAGTCTACTGTACTAGCTTTATTTTGTATTTCTGAGATTGCAAAATCTTGGTTTAGAATAGAAACTAATGGATACAGAGGTTTACAGCAATTTCCCAAAATTTGATTTTCTGGAAAAGATAAATTTTGAAACTCACAATTTCAATTGTTTCCCAATCTTTATTATTGTTTAATTTATTTCATTTAATTTTTTAAAATTTTGTTTCTTTTATTAATTACTTTTTTGTTTGAAAACAATTTTTACCTTTTTTAATGTAAATTCGGTTATTTTAATGAATAAAAAAATTTTGAATAAGCTTACTGGCCAATTTAAATATAATCTACCAAAAAAAAAAAAAAAAAAAAAATCCAAGAATTATATAGATTTATTCAAGATCATTGTTGCTGGATTCGGTTTAATTTCATGTTTCTCAAGAGCAGTGTTCTCGCTGTCGCTCGCCAATGGGCCAAATTGAGACTAAATTCTTCATTTGGCGAGTAAACAAGCGATTAGATTCGCCAAATTGCTAGTGCTCAATTTTTGCTTTTTCTTTTTTGTTTTTCATGCATATGCATATATATATATATATATATATATTTAATGTATGCATATTTTTTTATTTGTAGCGGATAGTTGAAATTAGATTAATAACAATCCCTGTCACAGTTATAAAAACTCAGGTTATTTTAGAACATATAGAAAAAAAAAGGATTACATTAAAGGATTAAAGATTTTTTTTGTGCTACATGGCGAATCTATTTGGCTAATACTTTTTTCATTTGGCGAATGTTTTTTTATTTTTAATTAGCCAAATTACTAACGTTGGTCAAATGTCAGCGAGAACACTGCCCCAGAGTCGATGGCTCATAGAAAAATATTCCATCGTGCTGTGGTTATAGCCTCGCCAACATATGATAGTTAGAAAAAATAAATCTATAAACACATTTTTTTTTTTTTTTTTTTTTTTAAATGGAAAATTAGAATTTTCTGTTAATAGTTTACAACAATACATAAGAGGCATGTAAAAGAAAAATGAGAAAAAAAGGTGGAATTTTTTTTTTTTTTTTCATGTTTAGAAAGGTGCCAAACTCTTAATTTAACCCCTTGAGAGGCAGTAGTATGTCTATGAAATCACTCAACTTTAATTCCCAAAGGCCACATTGGCACCTGAACTTGGTAAAAAAATAAATTCAATTTATTAGATGCATGAAATACAGCTTTTTCTTATTTTTACAAATAAACTTGGTTTTAAATTCTGGTGTCATTCATTAATTTCAGCACTTAAAAAATGAAAGTGCTCTGCTAGGTTAAGAGTCATTTTAACAAAATATTTATACAATGAAATTAGCATTTTTTATTAATTTATTTTTAACTTAGAAAGTATAAACTTTGTACAGGGTGTAAACCTGATCAACTTATGTGAAGTAATGTCATTAATTTTCTAAAACAAATATTATTCTGAATTGTTAGCAGTTAAATTCCCCCCTTCCTTCACTTTTTTCAAAAGAAATCAATCCTTCCGCTAATTTGATGTTTGTTTTACAAATAATCTTGAAAAAAGTATCACAGAAATAACCTAAAAGTATTGTATAAATAATACAAAAACGTCTATTCTAAAAACCGAACTTCCTCCTTTCACTTTGAATTAAAAAAAAAAAAAAAAAAAAAAAAAAAAAAAAAAAAAAAAATTCATTTTGAAATGACAATTTAAATTTCAAAATCAATTTCATTTACATGACTTTCAGATATTTATATGACATAAGCTCATCCTTTCATTTTATGTCTCTTTTGCACAACAATTCAAGAACCAACTTCAAAGATATAAATATACAAAATTGTCTGATTACTAAATTTCCCAGGCACCCCTTACTATCCTCCCAAAGTTTTCTTTGCATTTTTGCATCAATAAAAAAAAAAAAAAAAAATCCAAAATTACTTTTAAAATGGTGGAATTGCTCCTTTAGGAGAAACTCTTTCATGACTGACAATTTCCTGTAAAATGTAATTGTTATTGACTGTAAAATGTAATTTTGTTTTATTCAATAATAAAACAGCAGTGGTTTAGAATAATAAAGAGAATGCAGGGAAAAACAAAAACAAAATACCCTTTCAGATGTTTCCATTAAGGCATTTAAGTGTTGATTCACTTCAGATATTCTTGTCATTTGGAAATTCAATCGTTCTTGGTGAGCATCCATAGAATATTCCTGAAAAATCAAAATATTAAGCAAGGTTGAAATTTTTCTTCAATATCTGAAGATATAAGATTAGTACAGGCTATACTAGACAAGTCTTTAAATAATAGTATAGCCGGTTATAACATACTTTCAGGGCACTAGAAGAAGATATATAATAACCGAAGTACGATATAAGCAATAATCAGTAAAATGCAATGCAAAACATGAAAGAAAACAGTGCAGAAAAAGCATACACAATAATAGAGATTAAAAATTAAAAAAAAAAAGGAAGAAATTACTATTTACATATGTATTTTACAAAAAATGGGATATTTTCATTGTTTCCTTTGATTACATGTCACAATAAAATGAACATTTTCATAAGTCTCTTTTAGGAAAAGTGACTAAGACAGAGTCTACCAGCTTCTTTACTTTCCTTCAACTTGAATTACGATCATCTCCTTTCTCTGCCAACATTGTGGTAGGTGACAAAATGTAGAGGGGAACAAATAATTTGATAGAATAGATCAGTAACTTTTGTCTGAGAGAATGATACTTCAGCACACTTGAAATGCAATTGAACATGAAAGACATCGACTCACCACAACAAAAACATTTGGTAGTTTATTCTAAGTAGCGTAACCTTCAATTGTTGGTGCCTTTTTAGTGATTTTGCAGTCCTTTTTAATTTTTGCATCTTTTTAAGAATCATTCTGAAGAACAGAAATCTTTCTTTAAAATTATCTTTGTATCTTTCCATTGTGGACTCACTTTGCCTTTTTGTCAACCAGAAAAGGTTGGGGAAAAAAAGGGCAGATAAATGCTCTTGAAGGAGAATATTTGAAAGAAGAAGTAAACTCAAATCTTGAACTCTCTAGGATAAACATCCAAGACATTTTACTGATTTGCAAACTGGAAATGCAAGATTGACATCCAAATTTTATTTTTTGTTCAAGTCTAAATACAGTGGAGCATCATTTATATGACGTCGAAGGGACTACGGAAAAACGTCGTATAAACGATAACGACGTATAATCGATTTTCACTTCCAAAACTAGAATTAATTTTGTTTTCACTTAATTTTAATGTTTAACGTGATGGTATGTATGAATTTTTAAATTAAACAAACCGAAATAAACAAATAATGTTAAAAACAAGGGGGAGGGATTAGAAAGCAATTTAAATATGCATACCTTTATTCATGTTTCACCAAAAGGTTCCTCATTTGCAGTACATCATTTTCTTTCCATTTAAAGTTAAAGATCAAAAACCTGCGTGGCAAACTAAAATTCGCCAATACTGATAACAGTTAGAAGGATAGTCTATTTGCAACTTTAAACAGGTCGGGAAAGCTGACCATCCCCGAAAAAAGAATGACCTTTCCCAGTGTAATCTGTTACACGTAAGCTGATTTTTCAGACTAATTGAACACCAGCCCACATTTTTATAATGTAGAGTGCAATTAAACACGCTCTTTGGTGTCATTCATAGCTGCCAACTTCCTCTTGTTCGTAAAATGCACAAGAAAAATAAACAAAAACAAACCTATACAAAATCAAAAAATCAATGTATAATCGTTTTTGAGCATCATATAAAAGATATATTTTTACATTAAAAAGAATAGGAATGAATCGGGACCACATTAAAACGTCGTATAAATGTAAACGTCGTATAAGTAATGATTGTATAAATGATGCTTTACTGTAAAGCATTATAACCTGACTAAAGCTTTTTCATTGTCCATTATAGCTGAAATGACAAATCATTATTTATAAAGGATTTCATTCGGGATCAAACATCTGAGCTAATTATAAGCAAAAGTATATTACATCCCAGGTACATTATAACTGATGCCAACTGTACTACAACAGGCTCATATTAGCAAAATTCTTTGATCTCAGTTGAGGATATTTATAGAAATAGCAATTAAAATTCTAGATCTTAATGATTAAACTTGTACAGCAAAAAAGTACATATTGATGCATTAAAAAGAATAAACAGTTAACTTGCCTCTGAAAATGAAAATAACCTATAAAATTTAAACTAAAGGTTTATATTACTTTATATTTACAATAAAAGGTACTACTAGGTTATCCCGTCGACCAAAAAAATATCGCCAAACTATAAGATTAAATGCCAATAATGGATGATTGTGAATGCCACATTCAATGACATTAAATACGATTCAAGTGTTTAAAATGTCATTAAGTGATTTTTATTTCGACTTTTTATTAATATTTTGCTAATTATTTGTTTTTCATTTTTTAAAATAAAAATAATGTCAATATGTATAATTTGGCTATTAGTTTGACGATTTGTATAATTTGGCAAAATTGGTTGACGGGATAACAGAGTAGTACCCAATAAAAACAAACATGTCATTTATTTGTATTGTTTCAGAAATAGTCTGTGGTGTAAGTTTTAGTTTTTGTCTTAACACATTGTAATTGCAGTTACAACTCTTCTTTTTTGCTCGCTTCATAAATTTTTCCTTTTCTTATTTATTCATTAAATCTCATCCTAGCCACATTAAAATGGCTCAACAATATTTTTGCAGAGGTATCAGCTATTTGACAACAAATTTATACAACTAAAATACTTTATGTTAGAAATGTTAATTTAGTGAAACTGTACTTGTAAGCGAAAAATTAAACCATTTTTTTACATACTGATCTCAGGAGAATAATCTTTCAGAAAATTTGATGTAAATTTCAGAATTCATTCATTATTGTCATCAGATTTATGTCAGTATATAAAATTTAATCTCGATTGGATATTTGAAAGGGTGTTGAAGTTACAGTACAAATGATTACAGTACAGAACTGAAAAAACATACATACAATTGTTGAAGTTAAAAAAATAACATAATATTTGTTAAAAGTAATCATGAAAAGAAACAGTCTCAAATCTTTACAAAGTAAAACATATGTTAAATACATTTATTTTGGACAATCTAAAATGTAATAAAAAATATTTCATGAATGTCTGCATTTTGAAAAATATCCTACAAATATTACAACTGAATTTAGTTCTTCAAATACTGTAAGTAATTGGTATATGATCCCTAAAATCATGGTCGAACTCATCTGTTTTCAAAGCAGGAAAATAGTATAATTAGTTAATTTTAGTGTTATATGAACAGGACTTTTTTTGTTTTATTTGTTAATGTAATAGAGAAAAATTACTAAGTATAACTTATAGGACTGGAAGACCATATAAAAATTTAAATTTTGCAATTTTTTAAGAAATATTTTTATTGATTCATTTCACCTTTAAAATATTTCTTTACCTTATTTAAAACATTTTTGTAATCAGAACTATATAGTTAGTCATAATAAGTAACAGTTTAGGAATTAGCCATTGGCCACCATTGAGAGTGGACATGCAGTATAAAGAGACAAGCAATGACAATAAGAAATGCAATGCATAATTATCATGTATTCCTTATATACTCACAGAATGAGAAGTATCCCATTTGCTAACTCGTTCCAATCTATCACTAACATTGGCTATCTTCTTCAAATACCAGTTTCTCGCTCTGTCTACAACATCAAGACCTTGTAATAAAAAATCTTTTTCTTGCTCTAACAATTTAAGTCGTTTTATCTAAAAGAAAGAAAACACATTTAAATATATTTAAAGCTCAATTTGATAGGTATTGGATATTAGATTGATAAATATATAAGAAAAAATAGTAAACAGTGAAACAAAATTGTAAAATACTAATAAAAGCATAAAATCAGCTGTTAAAAATTCTAGCCTTGATATGTATAATTATTGTGAGCATCTTCTGAACTGAATTTATCAATACTTGTGACTAGAGACTGGATAGAAATAATGAATTTAAAATAATAGTATTAGCATTTGTCTTTCTGAGTATTATACCTTGTACACAGTGAGAAAGCTTTATTTTATTAAATCTTGTTACAATGTTACACACAAACAATGCTTTGTGACAATAAAAATTTTCAAGAAGCAATCAACCTATATTAAAAATCAATGGACAATGGTTGTAGTGTAGGGTATAAAGAAATATGTGTATTTTTTAAGTAGCCCTGTATCCCCTTTGTTTCTTAATTGAAACTACAGTATATACTGATGATATAGTGTCTAGTTATAAATGCTCATGATTCTAACATATACCCACTGGTATTTCAATAAAAGCAACTTTGCAAAACGACATTTATAAGATCAAACTATACTCAATATAAGGGCTGCGGAGTCAGTGGGAAAAGTGGCTGACTTTGACTCCGGAAATTTTAACAACTTCAGCTGCAATTCAGACTCTGGACTGGAGGGATTGACTAATATACTAGTGTTGTTGTTGGTTATAATTATGAAGGAACAAGAGAAAAATTGGGTGAAGTTTTCACTATTTTGGTATTAATTCAGTTCTTAGAGCTTTGAAAGAAAAAAGGGAAAAAAATATTTTCTGTTTTACTAATTTTTCAATTTTGCATTGCACAAAAGAAAGCAAAACATAAATCTTATTATTACGGATTCATGAACTTGAAAAGAGAAAATATGATGATAATTTGTGTTCTACACAGCAGAAAATTTTCAATAAAAAGGAAAAAAAAATTGAAAATTTTACTAGTTCGAAAGTAAATCAGGAGCTACTAGAATTTTTAATTAAAAATGCTGTGTATGTAGGACAGTATATTGAAATCTTTAACTTGGGTAGCCCAATATAATCCAAAAACAACAATAATTTTTTTGTGGATTTAAAATTACATATACAGTAGACTCCCTCAAATCCGCACAGCTTGGGATCAGAGGTTGTGCGGATTTTAGAATTTTGCGGATTTCTGGTCATTGCCTTGTTTACATTTTTTAACCAGTAATTTGAGTGCAATTAATACTGTAATCAGAACTATAATGAATGCTTACAATATAAAAAAATATTAAATTAAGTAATAAAGTAAAATAATAAAAATTTAGATAATTTTTAAAATGATTAAAGTACTAATAACAAAGGTCAAGTTAATAATCAATAGTGTATGATTAAATATGTATTATAAAGATTATATAAATACTTTTATAAATACATCCAAAGTTATTCAGAGAATACCAATAAAAGAACCAATGAAACCAGTATTTTTACATTCATATTATTAAAAACAGTTGAAGTTTAAAGAGAAATAGAAGGCAGATTACCAAATTACTAAGAAATATGTGGATAAATGGACATTATATAACCAGAGTAATTCATATATTACCATACAATAAACCAATGAAACCAGTATTTTTACAATCATCTTATTGAAAACAGTTGAAGTTTGAAGTGAAATAGAAGGCAGATTACCAAAATAATGAAAGATAAATGGATAAAAAGGCAGTAGAAGGCTTTTTCATTAAACTACTTCATCAGGGGTGTATAGTTCAACAAAAAAGCAAAAACATCCAACCAGTTTCTGTTATGAGTCGTGCTGAAAGCTAAGAATTCGACTCACAATACACCCGACTGGCTGGAAGCTATTCAGATGACAAATTAGTAGAAAGATACACATAGAAGAAAATAAAATCAATATGACAAAATAACAATAATACATTATTCCATTAAAAAAAGGATATATATACTAAGATATTTACCATTACCCATATCCTAGCAAGATTTGTAGTGCAATCAGATACAAACTACATGTGACTTACTAACAGTCACGGTTATGGTCATAGTATAAATCACATAGATAATAAAATAAAGTTGTAACAATAATTATAAAAATTAGTAAAACATATATTATACTATATAATTCATAATATATTTAGAAAAAAATAGATTCTACTATTAGAAATATTATATATATTTTTTAAATCAATTATTAATATTACTATATTAATTAATTAACTAGAATATATTACTACAACTTCTAGCGGAAAAATTATTTTAATGCTGCCATCTAAAGGATTAATATATTAATTAAATTATATGCTTATGGTGCTGTCCTCTATTATAGGAAAAAAATAAATTATTTATTCGCTAAGAATTTCCAAGAATAATTTCTATTCTAATATGTTACATATAATTTCTTAAAGACAAATACAATAGACAACCATAGCTTATCTCAATAACTTGATCATTTTTAAGTTATGCATATTAGTTTTTAGGTAAACATAAACTTTAATACTATGTGTAAAGTTTTATTTTATTTTATTTTTTTTAAAATATATAATAATTAACCATTGCGTATTATCCAGACAACACCGCCCTCCTCCGTAATCTGACATCTAACCCACCCAACCATCCTATTATTCATATTTTTTATTTTTTGTATTTTTTATTTTTTTGTATTATTTTTATTTTTTATAATTTTTTTAAACATTTTTTTATGCAATGTGTTAATTATTTTAAAGATCATATAATAACTTATTACATATTAAAGACTATAGGAGTTTTTATCAATAACATCATATGGTAATATTGGTTGAAGAGAAAATAGACATTTAATACTAAATAAATGTTTATACAGATAATATTTTTTTAACCAAATGTAAAGGATAACCATATCTTATAGCAGTTTCTTGCACAGTTTTTAAATTATGCATTTTAAAATTATGTGAACAAATATTTTTAATTCTATGGGCAAAATTAAGTAATATATTGACATAGACAGATTTATGTAGGCAAGAATTATAATGAGTAAAGAGGTTTACTTTAAAAGGAAAGTCATTACGTTTATCATAAATATCAAATAGAATTTTATTATCAGAAAGCGTAATATTAAGATCAAGAAAGTTAATTGTATTATTATGCATATCATTATAACTGTATTTTAAATTTTTGTGGTATTTGATTGGTAGCGAATAGTTAGATGACTTTTTAGAATATAAAATTATTATATCATCAAGATACCTGTATAGAAAACAATTAACAATAGAAGTATTACGTTCATAATAATGTAAGTAGAGATCAGCACAGATGGATGATACAATCCCACCTTGTGGAAGACCGACTATTTGTTTGAATATTGTATTATTAAATAATATATAATTATGATAAAGAATAAATTTGGTTAAAGATTTGAAGTAAGATAAAGATACATGTATATTTAGAGAATTCCTATATTCCTTGAATAATAAATTTATGATCCTGAACATATCTGCAATATCAATTGTATTAAATAAATCATTAAAGTCATATGTTTTGATGCACTTAATGTTTTGTAAATTTTTGATATTATTTACAAGATGTAAACTATTTTTTATACTATAGAATTTATTATTAGTTTTTGCAATATCTAGCATTTTTGTAAGTATTGTTAATAATTCTTTACCTGCATTATTGTTATAAGTATTACACCCAATAGTTATAGTACGAAACTTTATAGGAATTTTATGGAATTTTGGAATAACCACAATGTAAGGATAGTTATAATTATGATTTTTTTAATTTTAGTTTTTCAAAATTATTCCACAAAACTTGCCTCATAAAAGTACATTACTAATTCGCATCAAAATCATAAAATAAGTATTTTTTTTTCCAAGTTTAGCCAGGCTTAATAACCAAAAAATCTTGATTAATGCATAAATATATTTGGTAATAAGATTGTGATATAATAATGCGATATAATCCAGCAATATCTTGAATTCCCCCCCCCCCCCCAAAAAAAAAAAAAAAAAAAAAAAAATCTTCCTTCATGAGAAAAACATAAATAGAGTATTATTAAGAAAATTACAAATTAAAAAATATATGGAATTCATACAAAACTAAAATAATCAAATTTTGTCCCAATATCCAAACTGAAAGTTTCATTGTTTACATCCATAAAATATGTGTGGATTTTAGAGATTTGCGGATTTGAGGGAGTCTACTGTAATTAGTTTAATTTTATTTGAAACTGCAACAAAAAAGAAGTGTTATAGGAGTTTGTTTTTTAATGACCAACTCTTTTGCTCAAAAATGGGTCTGACTTCGATTCCAGAACTCAGACTGCTCAAAACAAACATAAGACTTTTTTTTTTTTTTTTTTTTTTTTATTGGTGACAAGAAATGAACTGAGTAAGCACTCTATGTAAGTGGAGTTAGACACCTTTTTTAGTTTCATCATCATTGGATGTGGTAGAATCATAACATATATTTGCTGAGGCCACATCTAGAATGTTTAGTACCATAAAAGAACTAAGTTTCTCACTTTTATGGGGATGAAGGATTTGAAAATCAACATACTTGTTCATATTCATCAAAATTTTTCCTGTGAATACACCATTTGGGAAATGTACAAGAATGTGGAGCAAGAAATAGGCACTCTATATATGAGACATGGACATTTAGAGAGAAAGTCAAATATCAAAATAGGCTTTGAACAGCAGAAAATAACATCATGAGTAAGCAGGGTTGTTAAATGCCCGGGTTTTTTCAGAAAAAACCTCACCCACTGTGTTTTTTCATGGTTTTGGAGTTATGGGAGGTGGTTCAGAATGCTTGAAGAAAAAAATGTAAAAATTGTCATGGATATAATTGGAACATTTCTTTTCTTTGGGGTGGGGTGGGGGGGGGGGGGGGGGTGATGGTTATAAACTTTATGAATGGTGTACTGATATTAAGAAATATATTACAATATACTATATATGTAATATAAATACATTATATATGTAATTTAAAGTTGAAATTTTGAAAAAAAAACACTTTGGTTTTTTCAGAAAAAACCCACCCGGGTTTTTTGGGCTGGGCAAAATCATAACAATCCTGTAAGTAAGTCTGGTTGATGGTGTTGACATTACAATGTTTAAAGTCAACAATCACTATCATACGTGGTCTACTTTTCCTGGTTTGTAGCATAGAAGTAAGCAGTAGTATAGACATTGGCATTTAATGCAGTTTAAAAAAAATATATTTTTTTCTGGTTTAACAATGCAAAATTTTTTCATATTTTTAAATGTAAAAGCATGATATTTGTAGGCATGATTATTATAGATATTTTAAATAGAAGTTTTCCTTTTTAGGTGAGTTCGTAATTATATAATACGTAGCACCTATAGTGGTCGTTCAGTCCGTCCGTCCGCATATAACAACGCAAAAACTACCCAACCGAATCGTTTGAAATTTAAAATACATAATTATTACATAATTTTGTGGAGTCATTTCAAATTTTATGAAACTCTGATGCATAGATCAATTACAGGGGCAATCAAAAGTATTTCATTACAATACGGTCAATGGGGAAAAAAGTTTCAAATGCATTTTAATTGTTTGAAATTTAAAATACGCAATTATTACATAATTCTGTCGAGTTATTTCAAATTTTTTGATAATCGTGAGCATAGATCAATTACAGGGGCAATCAAAAGTATTCAATTACATTATGGTCAATGGGGAAAAAGTGTCAAATATATTCTATACGTTTGAAATTTAAAATACATAATTATTACATAATTTTTTCGAGTTATTTCTAATTTTATGAAAATCGGATGCATAGATCAATTACAGGAACAATCAAAAGTATTCCATTACATTACGGTCAATGGGAAAAAATGTTTCAAATGCATTTTAATCGTGTTACACTCATGCGAACTTAATAAAATTTATATGCAACTATAAAGTACATATTATGATATACATCTTACATAATTTGTGGTGCAAAGAACATCTGTTATTAATTTACAAGGCCACACAAAAGTATTCCATTACATAATGGTATAGGGAGAACATTGTTTGATGAGCGTTTTAATTGTAATTCACTATTTACAATTTTATGAGATTGATATATGAAAGTAATATTTTTAAAACTTCGTTATCGTACGAACGCACCTAATTTGCTACGCTTCACGTGCAATTTCCAACTTGTTTAATCAATGAATTACATCTTCACTGCCCTAATCTTAAAAAACCAGAGGGTATAAGCTTTAGGCAGAGGATATATGATAAAGTCATGAATATTCATCAGTAGAGTATATTATAGGTGAAAACTGGGAAATTCAATTAGTAGCCATTGGCCGGTAGACCCAGTTTTATTAGTGATCACTTTTTAAAAGTTAGTAGCCACTTTTTAAATATAGGTCAAAATGATTTTTTTAATTTATTTAGCGGCTAGTGAGTAACAAAGTTACAACTAGAGATGGGAATGCTCGGAAAAAAACCCGGAAAAATGGGAAAAAAAAAAAAAAAAAAAGTTTTTTTCGGTTTTTTTCCGAAGGCTTATTTTTTAATTTTTCCAAACTGGAAAAATTGAAATTTCATTTATGAAATAATATAGTGAAAATTTTGTAATAATTCATTCTCATACTTTTTATTTTATTTATTTTTATGTTGAGTATCCCACATGAAAACTTTAATGTGGGTAATCTGATCTCTGAGCAGAAATCTGTTTGAGAAGACTTGAAAGGATCCTTCACATTTTTTTCTTATTTGAAACACAAGACCCTTTGCAAAATTTCTCTTGAAAATAGACATTTCAGAAAAAAGTTTAATCTACAAATTGAATCTTATGCAAATGCAGTGATTGGAGAAAAAAAAATCTCATACCATATAGCAGTTGAATCTTATCAAGTTGTATATATGCATAAATAACCTTATTAAAAATGTCTAAATAGGACTCTAAAAATAGTAATAATTTCTTATTCACAAATTCTGAATATATTTTGTATAAGTATATATATAAGAAATTCACAATTTCACAAAAACAGGATTACATGAAAAAAATCTAGATGTGTAATAAATGCAACTTCTCTTTTTAAAAATTAATTCATGTGCAAAATTATTTCAATAATATGCCAATTAATAGAAATGGTAAAATAAAAAATTTAACATAAAATTTGAAGCATGCATTTATTACTTTTTTCTATATTTTCAAGAAGTAAGTATTGAATACGTGAAAATTTTGACTTACTGTATTTAAATATTTTAGAAGGCCCTGAACTCGATTTGATAGTTTTTGGAAAATATCTGTCACTCTGTGAGTTTGTATGGGACAAAAATTTTATGGGCACCTGATCTCAAAAACTGATGCACATTATTTCACAAAACTTTAGATTCAGTTACACCTTGATATAAACTCGAGATATTTAGTTATTAGTGTATATCGCCCAACTGATGGCGCTGCTATGCAGCATTATTCATAATTTCCACAATAGTTCTATCTCAAGAATTAATGTATGGTATTTCCATAAAACTTCAGATTAAGTAAATCTTTGATATAACTTTGTGCACATTATTTTTTGGTGTAAATCGCTCAACAGATGACGCTGCTATGCTGCATTATTCATGATTATCGCAATAACTCTATCTCAAGGACTAAAGGACGATTTTTTATCAAACTACAGATTCAGACAGTTCCTGATATTTATTAATGTTGTTTAGTTTTTGGTGTAAATTGCCCTATAAGTGGCACTACTATGCTGCATTTTTCAAGATTTCGTTATAGCTGATTAATTGAATGTTTTTTCAAGGTACTGAATCTAAAATTGATCTCCATAATGTACAGTAATGTTGCAAAAACATGGGCAGTTTGCATTCGAAAAGTACAACTGCGATGAAAAAAAAACCCATATTTTATTACAAGTAAATACATTCCAAATTATACTTGCCTTCTTGATTAAACTTTGAATTTAAGTAGTTTTCTAAAGCATAGTAGAAGTTTATCTCACTGTGTAACTGCTTTTGGTATTTCCTCTCAAATAACAAGCATTTTCTATTTGTAGAGTTCTGTTTTCATAATTTTTGAGTTCCATTCTTAGAAATATGAAATTACCATATGGAAACATTATTGAATATGGTTTCTTACTCAAGAATAGAATACCAGATTTCAGAATAAAAAGAAAAAAATTATGTTTAATTAAACTTTAAAAAAATATTTTTCTGGTTTCAGTGAGTAAAAATCTAACAGTCAATAAATCCTATACTATTTTTTAGTTGCAGATCTGAGTAAGCTAAACTAAAACTTAGTTTTGTTTGAATTTAGATAATGAAACTAAATCAAAACTTTGAGTTGAGATTGGAAAGCTATACCAAAACTAAACATATCTTTTAAAGGAAATAAAATTATAATTGTAACAAAAACGTGTAATAATGTAAAAATATACTTTTTTTAAAACAAACAATGGAATTTTTTTTAATACTGATATTGATAATAATGACAAAACTGCAACAATTTCTTTAAACTAGTATCATTTACTTAAAAATTATACTTAACAGCATTAGAATTCCTAAAAAAATGTCACTGGTCCCAAGGACCAGTAAGCATGAGAATTTACTGGTCCGCAGACATCATCACTGGTCCGCTACATAAAATTCTATTAAATAATTTTAACACTTAGAATGGCCTCCCCCCCCCCCTCCCTGGAAAATAAACCAATCTTACTTTGCATTTATCCAAAATTTTCAGCATAATAAAATGTAAAATTATAATTTGCTAAAAATTAAATAAACAGTATGTAAAGAAAAACTATCAAATTATTAATTATATATTTTATTTGCATTGCTTATTTCAATTTGACTGTAAGGTTTAATGCAATTTTTTTTTCGATTTTTCTCCAGATTGTAGCCAGAGTGGTGGAATTGTAACTAGTGTCATTGATGCACAGCTGGACTTGAAAAATCCTGGGTCCCCGGGACCCAGGACTTCTAAAATTCTGGGTCCCTTTTCTACAAAAGCGGATCCCTACTAATAATAAGTCATAATTTTCGACGTAAAAATTGAATTTGTTCATTTGCACAAGAAAAATAAAATGCAATAATTGTTTTAATAATAATAATTAATTAAAACCAATATTAATTTAAGAGAAATTTTCTGTACTTTTTAAAGAATAAATGAGCAAGTTACAAATTTAATTATAAAATAATGCTTATTTAAGTGTAGAAGATAACAAGTGTCACTATTATTTGCATTTCTTTTAAAATGGGGTAAGACAGGTTTATTGAAAAAGACATTTTTGCTGAAAAAAGGGATATTTTTGTTGAGTAAATATGTACTTTGCTTAATGAAATTGTACATTCAGTAGTCACATTCACTCCGAAAGATTTGACGCAGTAAAAAACTGATTGGGAAGCAGGAAAATCAGTTTTTGGAGCAGCAACAACAATTTCGAAGAAGGAAAATTAGTTTTTAAAACAGAAAAATTCTCTCCCGGCATTCACATTTTTTTTCGAGCTTTTTTGTCGAAAATTTTTTTTTGCGCATTATTTTGACAAAATCTTTTTTTTTTTTTTTCGGGATTTATTGACAAAATATACCGTTTTCGCGATATTTTTTGACAAAGTTTGCCATTTTATCGCGATTTTTGGACAAAATTTGCCATTTTTTCGCGATCTTTTGAAGAAATCTGCCATTTTTTCGAAAATTGTTATACGATATTTGCCGGAAATTAGTCGTTATTTAGCGCTTTTTTAACATAATTTGTCATTTTTTCGCAATCTTTTGAAGAATTTTGTCGCTTTTCGCGATTTTTTAAAAAATTTTGCCGTTTTATCGCGCCTTTCGGGCAAAATTAGTCGTTTTTTCGCCATTTTTAAGACATCTGCCCTTTTTTTGCAATTTTTTGAAGAAATCTGCCATTTTTTGCGTTTTTGGGCGAAATTTGTCATTTTTCTCGCGATCTTTTAAAGAAATCTGCCTTTTGTTTCGGGTTTTGGAATGAAATTTGCCAAAACCCGTTCATATTGGAATGAAATCTGCCATTTTTCACGATTTTTTTGGGCGAAATTTGACATTTTTTTGCGATCTTTTGAAGAAATCTGCCTTTTGTTTCTGGTTTTGGAATGAAATTAGCCATTTTTTCGAGAATTGTCTGACAAAATTTGCCGGAAATTAGTCGTTATTTCACGTTTTTGTTAACGAAATTTGCCGTTTTCTTGCGTTTTTTAACGAAATTTGCCGTTTTTTCGCGATTTTTAACGAAATTACGCGTCTTGTGGGATGCGTAAGAGCTATTTTTTTGCGTCCCATCACCGATTTTTTGCAGAATTTACGCGTTATAGCGCATCCGTGGCATCGCTGTTAATAAAAAAAAATCTTATGTGCGATCGGTTGCGGTTTTCTCAGGGCCTAAAAACAGACACTGGTCCTGCGGACCACTAAATTTTTCAAATTAGTGGTCCGATTGAATTATCGGTGGTCTCGGACTAGCGGACCACCAAGGATTTCGAACGCTGCTTAATGTAAATGGAATGCATAATTTATTTCATTCCAAACTGCAGACATATTGGCTCTAATTCTTACATTAGGTCAATTGGTAGTTAAACATGTAACTGAAAAATCATTTCAACAGAGATATGATGCAACAAATAATAGTGTTTTAAAAATTCTTAGGCTGTGGAAAAAAAAATTAAACTTTTAAAAGCAGGCTTTGCTACTTTCTTTTTATTTTGTAATATAAAGTGAAAATAATTTTCATTTAATAAAAATAAATGGGAAAAAAATGTTTATTATTTAATATTCTCTAAGAAAATATAATTTATTTGGGAGAAACAGTCATGAAAAATCAATTTTTCTGAAAAAAAACCAGTTTTTTCCCCGCTTCTTATATTTTTCCGGAAAATTTACATCTCTAGTTACAACTATTTGATTAAGAATAAAACTTGCATTCCTCTGAATGGAAAAATATGAATTAGTACTTAATACTGCAGATAAAATTATAAGTGATAAACTATATGTAAATATATATTAATGCACTGTATAAAACAAATAAAGTAATTGTAATTTAAGGGTGTATTCAAAAAAATGATTTTCCACCTTCAACAGATCGAAATTTTCCGATACATTTTCAGACTCATTTTTAAAAGTGGAAACATGAAAATTGCTGGGGTGATTTTTGAAGTGATGTAGAAGATGCTGTGTGAAGTAATTTTTTGCTGAATTAATTAGAATTTGATTTATAAGCAATTATTTTCTCAGGATGCCCTTTTTTTTCGTTCGCAGACCTCCCGCTTCGGAAAATTTGGTCCAAAACACCGTTTTTGACAGCATTTTTTGCAACATTTTCTACATTTACCAAAAAATCGACAATTACGGCACCTTGTGTAGTTTCTAAATAAGAGAATTTGAAAGTTTGGTACATTTGAGAGAAAAAGTGAATCTAAAAATAAATCGGGAAAAAAGGCAGTTTGGATCGGAATACACCCTTAAATTTTAAATATTTTAAATTCAAAAATAATTTCACATCTTTCGTGGATATTTTGTTTTTACTTAAAAATAAGTAGGATCTAATATCATCAAGATTGGCAAGTGTACAGATGAATATAAATATTCTTTGCTTTGGCAGAGATTTCAAAATTCCGGATGTCTTATTATGGCAATCAGAGAGTGTCAATGTATTGGTGGGGTAGAGAAAGTCTGATTGGTGGCAGTGAAGCCAGATTCTAAATTTGCAGTATTACTCGCCTAGTGGCAAGTACTAATTTTGTCCCATATTTTTTAAGTAATTGGCTATGTTTCAATCTTTCTTGATACCCAAATAAACTTTAATCATAAATATAAAAAAAAATTGTACCAGCTAACTATTCCTGGTACAATTAGTGAGCATAAGGCAAGAGTGAAATATATAAGATACAGCAATGTCCTTAAAATCTCCTTGCATCGAGAGATAAAAATGGTATAATTTATTTGAAATGGATGTGGAATTAAAATTGATGACTATATTTTGAAGGAAAAAACTACTTCTTGAAAGCATAATCCAAATAAGGAGTTCACGGTAAAAAGCCAAAATATAGAAAATACATCAAAGCTGATAAATCTGCTAGCATTTGATAGAAATAAAGAATTAACCAATTCACTAATTAGATGTAAACAAAGGACAGTAGACTCCCTCAAATCCGCAAACCAGAAATCCACGACTCTCTAAAATCCGCACATATTTTATGGATGTAAACAATGAAACTTTCAGTTTGGATTTTGGGGCAAAATTTGATTTTTTTAGTTTTGTATCAATTCCATATATTTTTTAATTTGTAATTTTCTTAATAATACTCAATTCATGTTTTTTTCATGAAGGAAGAATAATTTTTTTTTGAAAAAATCCAAGATATTTCTGATATCACTGGTAATCACAATCTTCTTACCAAATATATTTATTCATTAATAAATATTTTTTCATTATTAAGGCTGGCTAAACTTGAAAAAAAAAATCCTTATTTTATGATTTTGATGTGAATTAGTAATACACTTTTATGAGGCAAGTTTTGTTAAATAATTTTGGAAAAATACAATTAATCTTTATAATGAATATTTAATCAAACACTATTGATTATTAACTTGACCTTTGCTATTAGTGCTATTATTTTAGTTTATTAGTTATTTTAGTATTTTATTATATTGTAATCATTCATTATAGTTCTGATTGCACTGTTTATTGCACTCAAATTACTGTTTAAAAAATTAAACAAAGCAGTGACCAGAAATCCACAAAATTCTAAAATCCGCACAACCTCTGGTCCCAAGCTGTGCAGATTTGAGGGAGTCTACTGTATATATGCATATATCCATGAAAAAATGTATTTCACAAAGCAAATTCATAAATTTTTTTATTCGCCAAGGGGCGACTAGGGTGGCGATTGATTGCCGATTTTTAATCTGCACTTTTACAATTTTAATCGCCACGTGGTGAGTGGCGACCATTAATTTACACCTATAGAGTATATCCTATAACTTTGAGAAAGAAAGGGATTTTATTAAGAGGGAGTAATACAGGGACTATATTAAGGTGAAATGCATTAACAAGAGTCTGCTGTTGTTTTAAAATTAAATATATTGCCTATCTCATTTATGATACAAGAAACAATTTGTTGACCCTGAATTAGATTGAACATATGAAACTAAATTTTAATTATTGTTTTATAAGAACACATAATTACCATGTTATAATCAATACCATTAGAAACAGTATGACGTCTAGGTTCTCTTCTTCGACTGGCTTTCTTGGCAGCAGGTCCCCTATCTTGAGGGCGAAGACTTACTCCACTATCTACTAAGATTAAACCAACAATAAGTGATGTTACAACAAATAATGATTAACACATTATTAGAAAAACATACAAACAAAAAAAAAGGTATCTATTTCTTAAAATATATAGATACTATATTAAATAGTTTTTAATTAACACCTTATTTAAGATTCAAATTTAGAATTTTAAATGAGGCTGAATACTATACCATTATGGAAAGAGTATTTTAAAAAGTGTGTTATTGTACTGTGATAAAAAAATTAGGGATTAAACGTTAACATTATCAATTTTTTTAACAGTTTTGAAGTCTCTGCCTTGCTCCTTCTGTTTTAAACAAAGTTGGCTTTTGTATTTTTGTAAAATGTGTCCCATTTCTCCCCACTGACCCCTACTAAAATACATGCTATCACCATAAGAGTAGAAGCATGGCTTGACTCATAGGTCTTGCTCTTGGATGCAAGCATTTTCTTTTTTAAAAAAATGCTTTAACGATATCAATCATTAAAAATGGACAAGAATAAAAAAATTTGCTGATTTTTTACAATATTCACAATATTATTCTATTCTATAATAATAATAGATTAACATTAAAAATTAGTAATTTACTATAAGTAATAATTATACTAGTGTTCACTCTAGAAATAAAAAGGGCATGGTACTATTTGTTAAAAAGGGCACTACTGAAGCAGAAAAGGGCACTTTTGCAAGAAAAATTTATTATTGCCTTTAGAAGGGAAAAAAAGAAAGCCGGAAAATACATAATTTTTTAGTAAAATAAATCAAATATTAATTTTGAATGATTTTACGATATAAAAATTAAAAATACAATTAAATTAAACCATGATTGAATAGTTTGATGTTATTTTTCTTAAAGAAATGAAAAAATTCTATCATTTTTCGATACACAAATTTAGAAATACTACGGAATAAGATAAATATTTATTAAAAATCTCTGGATAAAACCAGTGGTGCATTTTGCTGCTTTTAAAAAGGGCAGGGTGCATTTTGCAAATTTAAAAAAGGGCAGGGTGCTGCACCCTTCAAAAATAGCCTAGAATGAACACTAATTATACTAATTGGTAATAATACTAGCAATATTACTGTAGTTATTTTATTAACAACATTACTAAATTATGTTTTTTAATGAAGTTGATATTGAGTGAATTATACATGAAGAGAATACTGTAAGTAAACATAACCTGTGTCATATTTCAATAGACAATGTACAGATTCCCTCCATGTTGCATATCTATATAAGCAGGAGCTGACAAAAGTTAAAAATTCTTTAGGTGCCAGGAAACATTCTTGGGAGCCAGCTTGAAAGATAATTTCTCTGTCATTAACACATTCACTACAAAATGGAATACTGGACTGGGTCATTCTTCCAAAACAGGCAACTTTTCTATATTAAAACATTTTAAAAAAAAAGATGCTATAAATGTATGGTATAATTTTTTTGTTATTATTTAGGCTTTAGACAGTAGGGGAAAAATACCAGCATCGCAAAAAAATGTTAATTGTGAGGAGGAAAAAATATTTTTAAATTTCCTATGCCAGGACAATGACTGAAATAAAATAATAAAATTGAAAAAACATTTCATAGGCATATTTAGTTGAATATATATTTATTGATTACATATTATCATAATTACAAAGCAGAAAAATGGAATTTAGGGAGGAGGGGGGGGTATATTTTATGCTAAAAACTATGGAAAACCATTAAATTTAAATTGGGAGGCTCTATTGCCACATGGTTCCGGAGGATCAATCATTTTTATGATGTCACTTTTGTTGTATGACAAGATATCCTGTTTTCTGGGCCATTTGTAGGTGTTTTCTGTAGCATGCTCCATAGCACTAACTTAACATAGTTGTTAGCTGAAGAACCAATAACTTCTCCAGGATATAACTTTCCGTCATACTGTACAACAACCCAATCTCCAGGTTTGAAATTATTCATGCCAGAACTTTTTGGTACATCATAATCACTAAAAAAGTTGTTTAATAAAATTGTCTTTCCCAGGTCAAAGCCATGTTCACATCTTTGGGTTATTGGGCAATTACAGCTTAAAGATCTAAAGAAAATTGTGTTTTGTATGTTGAAATCAATGAGAGCTTGGTGTACTTTCATAGTTCCTTTAAATGTTTCTAAGGACTTACAATCAAGTTTATAATTTGTTTCAATATTACCAATATCTAAATCCGTTACTTCAAACAATTCAATGCCTTTGCATTTGTCTTTTAAAGATGAAAAACATCTTTAAACGAAGATAAGTCCTTTCCATGTGCAACAATGGAGTCTGCTGTTCTTTTTAGAATACGTCCAACACCATCAGGTGCCCCCTTTCCATGACCCGATTCACCAAAATTCCAAGATGCAAATTTGATATTTTTACAAATAGAAGGCAAGATCTTAGCCATAAGATAAAAATTAGTTTTATTTCTATACTGGCTAGTTGGTGAATCGCTGAAAAAATTTACTCTTTCAATTATATGATGCGACATAATATTATATAATACTGGAACCAAATGAGCCCACATAGCTACAGAATCATGTCTCAATGACTGTGACATAGAGCAAAAAGGTTTAGTTACCATCTTATTACATTCATTATAATAATAGACTCCTGTATGCGTGGTGACTTGCTGTCTGGATCCACCAAAATGCATTGCCTGTGCCTCTGAAGAATTTTTACAGTTGTAGTTTTCACTAAAGTCAATATGAATTGTGAAAGTTTTTTCTTCGATATTCGATTTCAAATCTCTTAGTGCGGCAGCTTGATGTTTAACATTTGCTAAATGCATCATGAATTTTGGAGCTGTTTCTTTATATCCAGAAACCATTTCTATCATACTTGTTTCAATTACTTCTTTAGAAATCAATTTAACAAGCTTCGTAGCCCCTCTAATGCTTTTCTCTTCTTTTCTTGTGATCCATTTTTTGAAATTCACATGATCCTTTTCATCAAAAGTATCAAAAGTTATTTCATTTTTTATACAATTTTTGCATTTACGAAGCATACATTTTTCATTCATTTCTGAATTACATGTCATCTCTTTCAGCACATCTGTGGGATATTTTGATTTTAATGTGCCATAAAAATGAAATTTTTCTGTAATGAGTTTCATATTTTCATGTGTTATACATAAACATGTATCTCTTTTCTCGATGTTAGGTTCGACAATCCAAAAGGGTCTGTACTTACAAAAGGTTGAATAACTAACTTTATAATGTTGATTTTCAGTTAAATATTTTCCATGCAGTGTTTTTAGTGACTCGTTTAACAATCGTTTCTGTTTTTTTATTGTGATGCAGTCTTTCTTACCCGGACAAAGACGACTGTTTTCATCTTTCTCTAAAAACTGTCTAATACTTTGTTTCTTTTTATATTCTTCACCCTTTATTTGCCTTTCATAGATTAAGTTTCCTCTATTTTCATTTGCAGTAAAAGACTTATACTTTAAAAATGATTTACTCATTTTCAGACATCTATATTTTTTAATAATTTTCCCAGAAATAATTTTAGTAAACAGTTGTTTACTTTTTGCACTCGGTAAATTTTTATAGCTTTCAGAAAGCTGTGATTCAAGCACATTTGCATAAAATAATTTTTTTCGCACATTCTTTGGGACACTTACTCCTTTCAAGCAGATTTCAGTTTTTGATATTGGCGTAAGATTGTTAGTGGTTGACAAGGTGGGTTCTGTTTTCAAATTTTTTAGACGGTAATATCGTGTCTTGTATTTTTGACGGACATTTTTGTTAATTTAAGTTCATGTTCTAGTTTCTTGATCTGCCTATAAGCCTATGATCTATCTCTTCTGACTCTTATCCTCCCATTTGAATTTCTGCCATCATTATTTGGTGTTGCATTTGACGGACCAGGAGTAGAAGGTAAATTTGTTGCATCGTTCTTTTCAATATTTCTTGATGGTGTATTAGTTACAAGCTCTTTTTCTATCCTTTTTTTTGTTCTGGCGATAACGTGTAGAATTTTCTTTCCACTTTTTTCGCTGCATTCTCTTTTCTCTTGATGACATTTTATATACCGGCTTAACAATTCCCTTCTTTTTTTGATTTTCATACTTAAGTCGTCTTCTAAGTTTTTCTTGGAGGAGACGATCAGGATCCTTTTTAATTTCATCCTGTCGTTTCTTTTCAGCTTACCTTTTTTTTAACATGCGAGCTTCATCTGATTGTTTCTTTGTTCTTCCCATTTTTAGAACCTGCAAATAATTGTACTTTATTACAATTAATTACCTAATAAATACAATAAAAAACCTGCTAACAGAATGACGAGGGACAATTCCCTCCGAACAGTATTTAAAAATAAATATACCAATGAGTTGAGTTTTGCCAACAGTAAAATTCAATTGTTTAAAAAAAGATTAATGCTAATTAAAACATATTCTATAAAAAATACTGAGTACTAAACGCCAGTTAAATATTTTAATCTTAATTTATTAATTTGTTTGTTGATGAAATATAATGTTGTTAATAAATACATTCATTTAAGACAAATTCTTGTAAGCCATCTTAGACTATAATTAAAATTAAATTTTCTAAAGTACATGAGTTCTACCAACAAAATAATAATCTAATTACTTTGAAATAATTAATGGTAATTAAAACATATTCCATAAAAAATAGTGAGAACTATTAAAATTCAATTACTTAAAAAAATTAATGCTTATTAAAACATGTTTTATAAAAAATATTGTACACTAAAATTGTTAATAAATATATTCACTTATGATAAACTCTTGAAAGCATACTGAGATCATAATTAAAATTAAGTTTTCAAAAGTACTATGGGTTTTGCAAACAAAATTTGATTACTTTAATATAAAAAAAATGGTAATCAAAATATCTTCCATAAAAAATACTGAGGACTAAAAGCTAATTAAATACTTAGATATTAACAACAGTTTGCTTGTTAATGTAACAATAAATGGAATAATTTTTGAAATCAAACTTAAAATTGTAATTAAAATTAAATTTTTAAGTTTAATTAAAATATTATTAGATAAATTTGACTTTATAAATTTCAAATAAATAACAAGCATCATTGTCCTGTTCTTTATTTTCCAGGACAATGATGAAATTGATGTAATTAGAAGCTGGCATATTCTGCCTTAATTTTTTTAAGTTAATGATTATATCTTCTAAAAGATAACATTATTATGCACTCTATATTATAATATAAAAATTTTTTAACTTACCTAGTTGTTTCTGTGGATGCCAAGAAAATGATTGAAATCAAACATACTCTGAAAGCAAAGAACTTCAAAATTCCACAAAAAAATAAATGGCTCCAATTGAGAACAATCACTCACACAGTTTTGTAAAAGAGTAAAAGATCTTACAACAGGCACAAAAAATAGAACCCTGCTGCCATCTGTAGGGAAAATATTGAGTGAAATGCAATCTGCCAAGACAATGATATTTTTTTCAGTTACACACTATTTTAATATTTTTTTAATTATAAAAAATAATAAAAATATTTGATAATATATTCAATTGCATAGAATACTTTGTTATGAATCTATTAAGTGAATTTTTAGTTGAAAATTAATTTTATTATTGATGTATTTAACATTTAGAACAACATAGATGGCTCTAGTTACAAGCCAGGACAATGATTTTTGAACAATTTATTTTAAATAAATTTATCAATTTTTGTCAAATTTGTAAGATATCTGTAAATTAGCCCAGAACATTAAAAAGTCATTAATATATTTTTAATTAATTTTGTATTTATTTTTAAAATGATACAAGGTAGTTACATGCATTTTTCCTGTTTTGGAAGAATGACCCGGCTACTCATATTTTTGGCAGATATGTGGGTCATTCCACGTGAAATCAACCAATTTAAGGAAAACTTGTTGCATCATAGTCACAGATTTTTTTTTAATTTTTATCATAGATAGACATAGTAGTGAAACCCTCAAATCTGAAATTTAAAAGTAATTTTCACAATATTGGCCGAGATATGGCCATTTGAAAACTGGCCATTTTTACAAAATGGCGGCCATCTTGGAATTGTATCACTGTCTAAATATGGCCATAACTTGACAACTAATGGCTCAAAGTTTATATATCTGGTACCAATTTGAAGCTATTTGTACAAAGAATGAATATTTCACATCAAAACAATAATAAATTTTCATTTTTTTACTTTTTATTATGTGCAAAGTGAAAATTTCACCCCAAAAAAGGGCAGATTGTAATGGCTCATAAAAAAAATGAATCATCATGAATTTTTCTGAAACTTGGTAAAAACGTTGCTCCATCTGTGTGCTTTAAATAAAAAAAAAAAAATGGAAAGGTAAAATTTGTTGTTTTAAAATAAATGGTTTTTTACAGATAAGGTGTCATTAACCAAATTAATGATATTTTTAGAATCTGTGAGCATTCCTGATTCAAAAAATAATGGTTAAAATAAAATTTTCTAACATCTAAATCAATGTAAAAGTATAATCAAAACCTCATTTGTACTAATTTTGTAGAAATCTGCCTCCAGCCCCTTCCCCCCCAACCAAAAAAAAAAAAAAAAAAAAAAAAAAAATTAGACAATTCAAAAAATTTTACACTGAAAAAGATAAGATAATAATTAAGGAATATAATGTATAATTATAAAATACCTATAAATGCAATGCATACATATGGTGATTTACTTCACATATAGGGGCAAGTGGGGTAGAATGGGACAGTAGGTTTTTCTCTTTATGTATCATTCTAAATATTTCATCAATCACATATTAGATGAAGTAATGGTACCCCAATCTTCAGTTGAAAAAAGTAGCTAATTTACACAAGCTTGCAATTATATAAAGAAAAAGATTATTTCAAGAATCAAAACATGAATTCAAAATTTTAAATTTTGAATTCAAAACATGATGTAAAAATTTCATTATGTTTCTATAAGCTGATGTAATATTGCATCATGTTCTATATAAGCTGATGCAATTTAAAGAAAAGATTGCTACTGTACCTTCATCTGCTTCTTAATTGGCTATAATCAAAGTATGATGCTATCTTGCATCATGTTCTATATGAGCTGATGCAATTTAAAGAAAAGATTGCTGCTTTACTTCATCTGCTTCTTAATTGGCTATAATTAAAGTATGATGTAATCTTGCATCATAATGTCCAAGAAACTTGAGTAATTCCTTTGAAAATCAGTGAAATTGTCAGACCATTGACATTTAAAAGTGAACAATATGTTGCATGTGTATATGGGATAAATTGGTGGATTGGGAAAATTTTAGATTACTGTGAAGAACTGAACGACTATAAAATTATGTTCATGCATCCTAATGGCCCCAATTCTTCATATTCATGGCCAAAATCCTCAGATGTTTGTTGGATTCCGTATGAACAAATAATAAAAGAAGTGTCTATTCCTTTAACTGCTACAGGAAGAACATATACTGCTCCACCAGAGGAAACTCGAACAATTCAAGCATTATTTTTAAACTTTAAAACTAATTAAATCCATTTTAGCTTAAATCTGAAGAAAAAACTGCTATATTATAAAGTTATATGCATGTAAGTAAATATTTTCTTCTTATTTTGTCTAGATTTGTTCCATGTGTAATTTTAAACTTTGGCTTATTTCTCATCATATTCAATGTTTTGCCCTGGATTTGTATTATATTATTGTTATTTATTTTTTTGTCTCATCATATCTAGATTTTTGTTCATATAAATTTTAATTCAGTGTGAACAAAAAATAACAAATGTCAACTCAATTAACTCATTTATATATATTTATTGTATTTAAATTACACAATTGAATAATTTAACTCTGTAATTTACAGCTAGTATTTCTCCAACATTTCTGGAGAAAATATTATGTGCCTTTTTTTTTCATGCATTCCATAGTAAGGTATTTAAAATATGTTTTGAGAATTATATTATCATATTTTGAATGAAATGAAATAAAAAGTACTGTAAAAATAAATATTTAGTGTAAATAACTGAAAATTGATATTTCTTTATTGAATTATATAATATAAACACAATACTTTAATTTAGATGCTAGAAAATTTCATTTTAACCAATATTTCTTAAATTAAGAATACTTACAGATTTTAAAATAATCATTATTTGGGTCAATGACATCTTATATGTAGAAAACCATTTTTAAAACAACAAATTTTACCTCTCTAATTTTACAGTATAATGTTCCATATATAGAGAAACTGTTACATCTATGCATAATCAAATCATTATACAGAAAGCGTAAAAAGTATATGAACTAAATTTACTTTTCATTTTTGAAATAATCTTTTTCTTTATATAATTGCAAGCTTATGTAAATCAGCTACTTTTTTCAACTGAAGATTGGGGTACCATTACTTCGCCTAATGTGTGATTGATGAAATATTTAGAATGATACTTAAAGAGAAAAACCTACTGTCCCATTCCACCCCACTCGCCCCTATATGTGAAGTAAATTATCATATATATATGCACTGCATTTATAGGTATTTTATAATTATACATTATATTCCTTAATTATTTTCTTATCTTTTTCAGTGTAAAATTTTTTGAATTGTCTATTTTTTTTTTTTTTTTTTTTTGGGGGGGGGGGGGGGGTGGGGAGGAGGGGGGCTGGGGGCAGATTTCTACAAAATTAGTACAAATGAGGTTTTGATTATACTTTTACATTAATTTAGATGTTAGAAAATTTTATTTTAACCATTATTTTTTGAATCAGGAATGCTTACAGATTCTAAAAATATCATTATTTGGTTAATGACACCTTATGTGTAAAAAACCATTTATTTTAAAACAACAAATTTTACCTTTCCAATTTTTTTTTTATTTAAAGCACACAGATGGAGCAACGTTTTTACCAAGTTTCAGAAAAATTCATGATGATTCATTTTTTTTATGAGCCATTACAATCTGCCCTTTTTTGCGGTGAAATTTTCACTTTGCACATAATAAAAAGTAAAAAAATGAAAATTTATTATTGTTTTGATGTGAAATATTCATTCTTTGTACAAATAGCTTCAAATTGGTACCAGATATATAAAATTTGAGCCATTAGTTGTCAAGTTATGGCCATATTTAGACAGTGATACAATTCCAAGATGGCCGTCATTTCGTAAAAATGGCCAGTTTTCAAATGGCCATATCTCGGCCAATATTGTGAAAATTACTTTTAAATTTCAGATTTGAGGGTTTCACTACTATGTCTATCTATGATAAAATTAAAAAAAAAATCTGTGACTATGATGCAACACCCATTGGTTGAATTCATGTGGAATGACCCATGTGTCATTTTGCAGTGAATAAGTTAACTATTCAATAGAAAAAACAAACTGAGCAAAAATTTTAAGATAATAGCACTTTTACAGTGTAAATATTAAAAAAACAAACACAAAATATGAAATTATATGCATTAAATTAATAATGCCTTTGAGATTTTGATTTGAAATACCATTTGTCAATTGAATTTTAAGGACTAAAATACTTTAAAGATGGTCCATTTAAGTTTATAAACTAATAAACTGTCAGTTAAAAAAGCAAGTCACCAAGAGGAATTTTTTAGTTTCCCGGTATATAAATCATACATAATGATTTATAGACACTATATATATTACACTATACCATAGAGACACCCTTATGCAAGCATAAAGTGTCATACTGTTAGTAAATTCTATAAATCAGCAAAAATCTAGTGAAGGGTATAGGAGGGGGGGGGATATACTACCATAATACTTTCTGGATTTTTTTAAGGAACATCATATACCCTCTTTTTCTCAAAAAAAGCTATAGTAGAATACTTCATACAAAGAGTCGCACAATTATGGACTCTCTGCAATCTTGAGAGTCAGGTACACATTTTCCTAAATCAAATTATGTTAACCAATCTTTAAACATAGTGCCCCTCTCCTTCCCCCCCACACGCAAATACACTCAATGAATATTAAAATAGTGCTTTATGAAAAATAGTAAGGTTACTTTTACACACTTTTTTACATAGTCCTATTTGTAAATTGTTATATAAAATAAAATTATTTTTTCCATTTACAAATATGCTTCAAATCACTGTGCATGAAATTTCTCTTTAATTGAATTTTTTTTTTTTTCAAAGCCAATGAAATACAATATAAATGTTTTAGATCCCTGCATATTCAACATTAGATTCTTACCATCACTACTCGAAACAGGTTCATTAGATAAATTGGGAAATGAAGCTGAATTTCTTTCAGGAATATTCCTTAAACTCCTTATATCTTTCGGATCTTCAGATTTTGATGGTAAGTGATAAGTTTTCATAAGTCTCCATTTCTCCAAAGCCAGAGAAACCTTATTTTTATCTAAAGGTTCTCTTTTAGCAATGTCTTTATTGCCCCAGGCTTGATTTTCATCCCGTTTAGGGGGCTGGTACGTTTTTACACCTGTTCGCAGATGCGGCATACTAATTGCCCGTTGCTGCACGAAATTCACGTTATTCGGTCGCACGGTGGCCGTGTGCCGATTCATGCGTGAATTAACGGAGGGAGGTGACAGAACACTCATCGGTAAACGTTCCGTGGAATTTGATGGATGTAAAAGTTTTGAAACAGGAGTCCCAGGCTTCCGTAACACCAGTCCGGAATTTTCACGTTCTGGGAGAGGTACTGATGCAGGACGTGATACGACAGACGATTTCGGTGGATGACAAGATTCTAATCTTCGTGAAGTGTCGTGCCGGAGCAGTGCAATTCTCAAACCCGCACAAAACCGTTCAAAACTTAAAAGCCCGTTAGTTGGAGTCACTTTCCGCAAACTTTCAATAACACCACTCGGTAAATCCCGGGATACTGAACTGTTTTCTTGCCATCGTTTCTCTATATCGGTTAGCCGAACATAACCGGTCCGTTTATCGTCCATAACATCGAATAAAGTTCGCATTGCTGTTACAAAGGATTTGGGGAGAGCATCCAGTGTGGATTTTGGATGCATCGAAGAGGATGTCATTTTGAAAAAGTTACACGACACTCGAAAATTGACATATAATTCACACCACGGCACCTGCTCCTTATGTCAACGTTTTGTATTCAAACAGGTAGATAACCTCGTTCCGTCGCTCTGATTGGTCAAACTGGTTTCCGAATGGAGTCCCTAAAAAACTTAAACAGCCGTGACTTTAGATTCTCGGAGTAACCCCGGCGAAAAGTGAAAAGAGCATTTTCGTTTTCTTGTTTTGGTTTTTTGTTCACCCGTAGTATGTTTTTGATTGTTAAGTTCTTGATTTTTTCTAACGTTCAATTGTTGTTTGATTACATTGAAAGTTGACTTTTGCGATTATCAGAGTAGAGTTTTAAATGGTTTATTTGATCCCATTATCTAATAGGATGCTTGAATGATTTTATGAATTATTTCATGATTGATGTTTTGCGTCTATTAAAAATTATTTTTTTAGTTTATTTTGCATTTTGCATTAATGCGTGTAAATGATTTTTCAAAATGTGTTTAAGATTTTTTTTTTTTTTTTATGTAATTAAAAGGTAAAATTATTATTTTGTTTGAATTGCTTTTCTTTTTTTTTTTCTTTCCTTTTCTTTATTTATTTTTATTATTATTTATCGACCATGTCAAATCAAGAACCATTTGAAGAAATGAATTGGTGAAGTTCTAAGCAACTCTTCTCCCCTGGAACTTCTGAAATCCCTCCTGCCCCCCCCCCCCCTCCAAAAAAAACTTATTTCAAAATTAAAATTTTTAATAACTGGCACAATTTTTATTATATTTTTATTTTTATAATTACATCTTATTTTTTTTATTATTATTTCTTAAAATGCATATTTATGAATATAGTCCTATTAAAATATAATTTTTAAAAAATTCTAATTTTTAAAATTTAACTTTAAAAATTTTTAAATATTTTAAAACTGTGATATGTTTTCTAAAAATAATTATAATAATAATAAAACTAATCTTTTTACATGCTCTTTAGAAATTTTTTATCGAATTTTCACAAGCGACTGACAGAAAAATCAACAATTTTCATTTTCAGCACTTTGAGCACCCAATGGAACTGTCGTGGCAGTGATATCAACTATTCCCTCTTACGAATATATGTATAGGTATAAATATGTGTATACAGAAAAGCTGAAATAAACGTCATAAAAAGGAAAATACAATTATTTATTGTGATTTAATTATATGCTTTTTATTCAATTTAAAATAATGAAAAATAAATAAAATTTGAAATGTGCTGCAGATATCTGAATACATACTTGAACATTACTTGAATTACGGAATCTTTTTTTTTTTTTTTTTTTTTTTTTTTTTTTTTTTTTTTTAATGTATTTTGCATATTTTCTTTACTAAAAACTTATTAGTTACTGACGACTGGCTTTCTCGTTAATCATAGGATTTCAAGAACTGTAAATTTTGCCTTAAATTTGCACCAAAAAACATATTTACTACGGAATTGAAATTTAGCAGGATTTGTCGATCCGAGCAACAAAGAAAAATTCTATTTTTAATTTCTTCAAAACCTCTAATTTCGCCAAAAAATGAAAAAAAACTACGGTCAAAAAACACGTGAATTTCGTCAAAAGATTGCGAATACACGCGAATTTTGTCAAGATTGCAAAAAACACACAAATTTTGTCAAAATCGCGAAAATTATGCGCATTTTATTTAAAAAAAAAAAAAAAAAAAAAAAAAAAAACGTGAATTTTGCCAAAAACAAACAAAACATTTTGTTCAATAAATTTTCTTCATAACGAAGTGTTTAAGAGCATTAACGAGATTTCGTTATGGGGGTCTGGGACACATTTTAAAATAATTTCTATTTATTAAGTTAAAATTTTGATTTTTTTTTTTTTTTTCGGTAGTTAATCATATCATTTGTAAACAAAATCACGTGATGAATCTTCTCATATATTTAAAAAAAACTATTTAAAATTCTATAAAAATGTGGGGGATTTAAAATCGCTATAATTCAAAATATTATTCGTAAAATCTCTCTCTCTCTCTCTTTTTTTTTACATTCAAATAAACAGAAATATCAAAACTTTTATTTTGATTCAATATTTTTTAAAATTTTATTCTTTTAATGCTTATTTTTTTCTTTTAATGCTGAAAATTGTTTTTAGAAAATTTAAAGATTTTTTGTCCCGGACTCCCTTAAGGGTGTTCTTAACTGATCCGCTCAACAAGCGAAAAACGTTTTGACACATTTACAAATTCATTTTTTTAACAGAAAGTTATAAAATTTTAATGTCTGACTATGAAAGCAATTTCGAATTGAACTTATTTTTCCATTTTATGATAATTAAATTACTTGTCGAGTTATAAGCTATTTCGATGACGCAATCACTCGTTTTTCTCCTCCTTTTCGACCGGTTTTTCTGCTTTCGTCGGGAAATATGCTCAAAAGTGTCAACTTTGAAGGCTTGTTATGAAAAATCTATTGTGTTTTTAAAAAAAAACAAAAGAATGAATGCAATTAGACAGTTTCTGAATAACAACACCTATGCTAGTTTCATGCATTTCCGAACAAAAATAAATTAATGCATGTGTCAAAAAGTTGCCCTTTTTGATTTAAGAACACCCTTAAATGCAAGTTTCACTGTATACGGTATATAACAGGGTACCCCCAAAAATACTTAACATATTTAAAAATAAAAAAGTACGAAAAATCATACGTACAGCTTGGAAAAGAACATATCATTGAACAGAAATATTTTTTAACACAATCAAAATGCTATAACAAAATTTCACAGATTATTACAGGGTCTTAGCTAAGGGGGTGCTATGGGTGGCTCAACTAGAGGTCTGCACGGGCCGAAATATCCAGGCCCGAGCACGGCCCAATCTATAGAATGTTCCGCCCCGGCCCGAACGAAAAAAATATTGGCCCGACCCGAGTGAATTTCTACCGAGCATTGATCTTTACTTTTAGGGAAGAGTTCAGACCAAAAAAACTTATCTTATTTTTTTTTCTTTTTTTTTTTCTTTTCTTTTTTTTTTTTTTTCGTGTTTATAATCTGTATTTATGTAGAAGCGCCGTGGACTGCGATATTTATGCTTTTAATGAACCTTTGTTTGTTGTATATAAATGTTTCAGTTATCTTTAGTATTATTAATCCATATTCCATGTAACTGAGACATAAAAATCTAAAAAATGGTATATGGTAAAAGTAAAATTTTCTAAGACGGAATCGCATTGGAAAGAAAAAAAATATGTTCTTTTCTTAGCGGATGTAAATGTCTAATGTATTTTTTTTCTCGCGTATTATTGTATTCATTTTGCATAGATGAACTGTTTAAAAGTAATTTGCAGTTTTCAGTTTAAAAAAAAAATAATCCGTCATAATCATGTTTTTTTTTTTTTTTTCATGTGTTTAACTCCATTTTAATAAGCGTAATAATCTACGATTCTTTAAAAAGAATAAATTTTAATGTTTATTTGTAGAATAATGACGACTTAAAAGTATATGCCTTTTTTACAAAAATTTTTGGACCAAGACAAATTTTACTGATTTATGAACAGACTTGGCCACATCGAGAAAAAGATTTTCATACGGGATGATTCAACAGGAACTGTTTATTTTTGTCCGTGAGACTAGGAAGAATGAAATCAGCCTCGGCTTCGTACGGAAAAAAATGCGTTAGACCAGGCTCGATACTCCAGGAAAAAAAATTAAGGCCCGAATGCCATTAATGGAAATCGGCCCGAACCCTGCCCGTGCAGATCTCTAGGTTCGACTCCCTCAAAAAGTTTTAAGCCTGCCTTGGAAAAAATTCCAAGGTCAATAAATGAATTTCTGTTCCGAAAATCCACATGAAATTCTGTTCGAAAATCTAATTTAGTTTTGCGGACCTCTCACAGTTTTGCAAAAATACTAAATTGTAACTGAAATAAGTGTTTCAACACTCGCACATCCTATTTATACAGATGAAGCCAACATGATGTTTAATTTTGCACTAGTTATACACTCGAATTTTTCATCATCACATTCTTTTCTTAAGGGGGCTCAGGGGTTGAAAACTTCTCAAAAAATCGATTTTTTTAATGATCTAATTTTATTATTCATTTAATTCTTAACTCAATGCAAAAAACCGCATACAAATATTTGCATTTTTAACGGAGTTGTAAGCATTTATGTATCAACACTTTCATAGCCGCATCCATATAATTTCAACTTTAAGTCGCGTTTTCTCAAAACTTGACTTTTGGTGACTAACACCAAGATTAAAAAAAACTGTTTGATGGAATGGCTTAATTTTTTTTTTTTTTTTTTTTTTTTTTTTTTTTTGCATGCATATAATATTATTATCTAGATCATGAATTAATATATTTTAGATAGTTTAATATTTTGAGTATTTTTAATGGAAAAAAAGTTGTATTTTTTAGGGTTTTTTTAATTTTCAACTTTGAGAGATTTTTTAATACTGTTTTTATTAAGTGATAGTTATATCCTTAATTCATAATCTAGATTATGATGTTATATGCATGCAAAAAAAAAAAAAAAAAAAAAAAAAAAAAAGGCCATTCCATCAAATAGTTTTTTTTTTTTTTAAATCTTGGTGTTAGTCGTCAAAAATCAAGTTTTGAGAAAACACGACTTAAAGTTGAAATTATATGGATGCGGCTATGTAAGTATTGATACATAAATGCTTGTAACTCCGTTAAAAATGCTAAAATTTTTATGCGGTTTTTTGCATTGAGTTAAGAATCAATTGAATAATCAAACTAGATCATAAAAAAAATCGATTTTTTTAAAAGTTTTCAACCCCTGAGCCCCCTTAAGTTATTACAACAATTTAACGAGAAACATAGTAACTACAGAGTGAATATGCACTAATTTATCTTTCTTCGTCACACAGAGAGAGAAAATATGAGTACCCCCCCCCCCCCTATTATTCACTTTTAGCTACGGCCCTGGTTTATTAAGGTGAAAGATGTGACTTCTAAATGAATAATTTGGAAAATGCTGAATGCATTTAAAAAGCCTATTACAAAGAACAATAAGGAAAATATAATGTTTTTTTTGGTGCAGTTCTGTGTATGATTTACAGATATATAAGTACACAAGTATGCTAAAATTCCATTCAGCAATTTTTGCTAATAAACAAATGTTGGCGAAAATTTTTGTACAGCGCCGTATACGATCCATAGAATTTTAAATAGATCAAGTTAGAAAAAGTAATTAAATTAAAAAATGCATATATCACGATTGAAAAAGCACGCCCAGCAGTTACTTTTCGTAGACTTCAATAGTTCGATTATCGTTAATTTTCTTCTGTAGCCAAATTCTTTTGTGTGCCCCTGTAAATGAATGAAAAATTCTATGTTCCCGAACAGTGTTGAATTCAGGGGGTTACTCGGGGGGACACCCCCCCCCCCACTGGAGCAATGAAATGTACCCCCCGGAAAATCTGAGATTTGAGATTTTAATGATCAGTAAAGGTAATCCCCTCCCCCCCCCAGAACTCTATAATATCATCCCAGAGAAACATGTCTGAATTCAACACTGATCCTCACGTTCCATAGTAAGAACGCATAGTACACCTCAGTGAAGATATCAATTTCAATGTATTTGACGTAGCGTAATATCTTTAAAGTACATCGGAAACTACTTTCCCCGATAGACTGTGATAATGTAAGGGAATTCTTTTGAGTGTCTCTGTAAATGAACCGTAAATGCTACACACTTTGTTTTCAATATTGAACATGCCATAGCAAACTCCAATAACATACATCAATTTCATGGTAATAATAAATAACTATATATACGCAAGTTAAAGCGAGGACAGGTAACGTTCAAGTATTACGTAAACATATTTTTTCTCATTTTTTACCCCTCCTCCCCCCTTATAAGAAGAAATAAGAAAATGCCCCTCCCCTTTTTGCTTACGTAAGATTTTATGACATTCTAATATCAAAGTTGTTTGCCATAAAAAAGTACAGTTTGCAATGATTTTGCAAAACAAAATCAGTTTAATATATTGTTACTTATTGCATTAAACAATTCATAAAATATAAAATAGTTTTTAATAAATTTTTATTTACAACCCTTAAAAAAAGAGAGAGAGAGAGAGGAAAAAAAACTATAAAAAATACAACAGGCTCTAACTTATTTAGACACTAAAAGATTTTAACAAGAATCATAGAAATATTATGTCGGTCACATTTCACACTCTGGTATCCAAGATCTTTGAATGCATAGTCTATTATTACGTTTTGAATATAATGACCAGCAAGAATGTTCCTCATTTCCAATCCTTGTTTACTCCATATCTGTTTTCTCAAGTTATTCAACATCCGCAGAACGCTCATCCAAATTATGGTCTTTTGCTTTTTTGTTGTTAAACTACAGTTTTTTCGTTGTCTAATCCTTTCGTAAGAATCCTCATGATTCCCCCCCCCCCACCTCCTTGTCATAAAAAATAAGCAAACACTGGACCCCCCCTCCCCCAGGACGTAACTAAGGGAGTGCTGCGGGTGGCACCCCCTCCCCCTAAAACATTTTGAGCCGCCCTAGGAAAAACCTCCAAGATCATTAAAGAATTTAGATTCAAAATCCAAATGAAATTCTGTTCAAAAATCTAATTCAGTTTTGAGGCCCTTTCACAGTTTTGCAGAAATACTAAATTATAACTAGAATAAATGTTTCAACACTCGCTCATCCTATTTGCATTTGTACATATGAAGCTAACATGATGTTTAATATTGCACTAGTTATACTCTGGAATTTTTCATCATCCTATTCTTTTCTTAGCATAAAATGAAGTTGTTACAACAGTTTAACAAGTTGGAAATTGCACGTGAAGCGTAGCAAATGAGGTGCGTTCGTACGATAACGAAGTTTTAAAAATATCACTCTCATATATCAATCTCATAAAATTGTAAATAATTACAATTAAAATGCGCACCAAACAATGTTCTCCCTGTACCATTATGCATTGGAATACTTTTGTGTGGCCTTGTAAATCAATAACAAATATTCTTTGCACCACAGATTATGCAAAATGTATATATATAATATGTACTTTATAGATGCATATCAATTTTATTACGTTCGAATGAGTATAACACCACTAAAATGCATTTGAAACTTTTTGCCCCATTGACCGTAATGTAACGGAATCCTTTTGATTGTCCCTGTAATTGATCTATGTATCCGATTTTCATAAAGTTTGAAATGACTCTACAAAATTATGTAATAATTATATAATTTATTTAAATATATTTAAATTTCAAACGATTCAGTTGGGTAGTTTTTGCGTTGTTATATGCGGACGGACAGACAGACGGACGGACTGAACGACAACAATAGGGGCTACGTATTTACATAATTAAGAACGCACCTAATAAGAAACATAATACTTATAGTGTGAATATGCACTAATTTTTTCTTTCTGCGCCAGAGAGAGCGAAAATATGAGCCCCCCCCCCCTCCCCCCGCCTGCATTTCCTTGTGTCTCCCTATTATATTCACTTCTAGCTACGGCCCTGCCCCCCTCCTCCTTTACTGTTTACGTAATACTTGAACGACTCCACAAACAAACCGAATTCATAAATACTTTTCAACTATGTTGGATAATGTTAATACAACAAATAATAACAATAACCGAGAAAATACAATAAAAAAATAATAATACTAACTGAAAAAATAATAACAATAATCGAGAAAATACAATAAAAAATAATAATACTAACTGAAAAAATAATAACAATAACCGAGAAAATACAATAAAAAATAATAATACTAACTGAAAAAATAATAACAATAACCGAGAAATAAAAACTTACGATTTGTTTTATTGTGATTGGTAAAACAAAGCAAAACAAAAAAATAAAATAAAAATAAATACAGTAAAACCTCCGAATAAGGGACACCCATGGGACCGGAACTTTTGTCCCTTAAATAGAGGTGTCCCTTATTCAGAGTTTTGCTGTTATTTTTAATTAATTGATCAGAAGGATATAAAAATAACATATCATTTATAGGTGAAGTTTAAATGTATCCGAAGTGCATAAATTATGTTAATCAGACACTAAAGGAATTGAGAATTAACCCTTAAATGCATATTGTATCATTTTCGATACCATGAGTGTTCTCGATTTATTGGGGGTTTTATTCACACATTCCGTATTCTCACCAGAAATTTAAAAGAGCAATTTTCACTTTACTTAATGACAGAGCATTCGTAATTAAATAAAGAAAAATTTACTATTTAGATTTTTCTGGTATGAATTCTGATTCTTAGAATTGCGCATTTTTTGGAACGCGTTCTATCCTATGCATTTAAGGGTTAATGAATTAAAATTTTCAAATGATTGCTAATTCATTAAATTATTTGTAGAATTATTGATTTTTATTTCATATGCAAATTCTGGACATGCAAAAAGTATTAAAACATTTAAAAGAATTTTACTTGAAGTAATCAGTCAAAGAAATTGTTTTGCAAATTTAAATTTTTCACTACAAATCTTTCAAGTGTTCATTTACCATACTTATAACTTTTAGTTTTTCATCAGCAGTATTTACAAAAAAAAGTATTCAACTGCTTTGCACATTTTAAGGCAACAAATCCCTTAACTGCATTGCTGAGCTCGTGAAAAACGTTTTGACACATTTACAAATTTATTTTTTTTACGGAAAGCTATAAAACTAGAATGTCTGACTGTGGAAGCGATTTGAAATCGAACTGTGTTTTCACTTTTTTGTTAAATAAATTACTATTAGCGATTTTGATCGTGTGATAAATATGTTTTCTACCCTTTCTGAGTAGTTACATTTCTTTTCCATGGAAATTCAGTTCAAAATACCCATGTTGACAATATTTTCTGTAAAATTTATTACGTTTGCAAAAAAAAAAAAAAAAAAAAAAAAAAAAGAAAAGTTTGGTTACATAGAACAATATTTTGAATAACAACGCCTGCTAGTTTCAGGCATTTCTGAATAAAAATAAATTAAAACTTATATCAGAAAAGTTGCTCTTTTGGATTTGAGAACAGCCTATAAGCATCTACACTGGTGTCCAAAAGTTAAGCATAATTGGTAATTAAGTAAGTAATGAAAGAAATATAAATCGAAATGTGGTGAAACTCCAGGTGTGTAAACAAAATAGTACGCGTCATATATTTTCGCAAAGAGTTTTCCCGAAATCGAACAGGGGACCGTCAACAAATTGAAAAATAACGAAGGTCTTTTGGATAACCCTGTCAAAACTAATGTAGCAAAAGCGTTCAAATTGCACATTATGATTAAGTGGCTTATTGCAATGTACTGTGTTTATTTTTAATTAACCGACTTCAAAAAGGAGAGGAGGTTATCAATTCGACGCGTATGTATTTTTTTTTTTATGTATGTACACCGATTACTCCGAAACTATGCAGCCGATTAATTTGGTTTTGGTGTTAAATTAAAGAGCTTACTCTCGGATTGGTACCACATCCATTTAATAGAAATTGGTTCAGTAGTTTTTTAGTAATTAAGCAAAAACTATTAAAATTAGCGTTTGTTCGGTAATTAAAACTAATGAATTAGTTCCTACAATTGAGTGAAGTCAGGATGGTCAAGCGGTTTAAAGCGCCTGATTTAAGCTCTGGTTCTCGAAAATGACAATGGGTTCGAACCCCGCTCCTGACATGCATGCGTACAATAATTTTCCGTATTATAATTTTTACATATATATTTTACAAATTAAATACTAATTATGCTATTAAGAATATTTTGTATTTAACCATTAGCACAGAGTATCAGAGATCTTTTATCAACTCAATACTTTATCAGTGAAAGAGTGCTAAAATAATTGACTTTCAAAAAGTAACATAACATTGAATAAGTTTCCGAACCTATTCAGTATTATAATTTTTACATATATATTTTACAAATTAAATACTAATTATGCTATTAAGAACATTTTAACCGACTTCAAGAAGGAGAGGAGGTTATCAATTCATCGCGTATGTATTTTTTTAATGTACGTTCACCGATTACGCCGAAACTATCCAACTTATTAATTTAGTTTTGGTGTTAAATTAAAGAACTTACTCTCGGATTGGTACCACTTCCATTTCATAGAAATTGGTTCAGTAATTTTTTAGTAAACGGGCAAAAACTATTAAAATTAGTGATTTTTTGCTAATTAAAACTGTTGAATGAGTTCCTGCCATGGAGTGCAGTCAGGATGGCCGAGCGGTCTAAGGCGCCTGATTTAAGTTCTGGTTCTCGAAAGAGAGCGTGGGTTCGAATCCCACTTCCGACATACATGTATACAACAACCTATTCCTTATTATAATTTTTACACAGATATTTTGCAAATTAAATACTAATTATGCTATTAAGACTATTTTGTATTTAACCGTTAGCACAGAGTATCAGAGATATTTTACCATTAGTCAGTAGATCATAGTACCATAGATCAGTACTTTATCAATAAAAGTGTGCTAAAATAATAGACTTGCGAAAAGTAATATGGCGTTGTTCACCGTTTAGATTGCAGTCAGGATAGTCGCGCGGTCTAAGGCGCCCGATTTAAACTCTGGTTCTCGAAAGAGATCGTGGGTTCGAACCCCATTCCTGACATCCATGTATAACATACAGTATTTTTCCGTATTATAATTTATTTAACTGACTTAAAAAAAGGAGAGAAGGTTATCATCAATTCGACCGCGTATGTACTTTTTTTTTTATATATGTTCACCGATTACACCGCAACTATCCAACCGATTAAACTAAGTATTACGGTATAAATAACTAAAAAGTAAGAAATAAAATAAACTTTTTCAAAAAAAAATATAACCGACTTCAATCAACGCTCTAAAAAGAGTTAAATAATTTTTTAAAATACCCTAATGATGAATTGTTATCTAATAACCACACATCAGATATCATGTACCGACAAAAAAAATGGTTATAAGTTTAATACATAGAACTTAATATCCAGAAAACATGGTTTTTCGACAGAATATTTTTTACAAGAGATTAATTTACATATTTTTGATTTAATTTATGAATATATACATATAAAAAGTAATGAATTACTTTTTGAAGTTGGTGCCAAACTATTGTAAGTATAGAAAGAATTATGGTTATATTATGCCTAATACCATAAATAAAATGGTAAAAATCATTATTGACTGTGATCGTTTGGCACCAACTTCAAAAAGTAATTCATTACTTTTTATATGTATATATTCATAAATTAAATCAAAAATATGTAAATTAATCTCTTGTAAAAAATATTCTGTCGAAAAACCATGTTTTCTGGATATTAAGTTCTATGTATTAAACTTATAACCATTTTTTTTGTCGGTACATGATATCTGATGTGTGGTTATTAGATAACAATTCATCATTAGGGTATTTTAAAAAATTATTTAACTCTTTTTAGAGCGTTGATTGAAGTCGGTTATATTTTTTTTTTTTTGAAAAAGTTTATTTTATTTACCATTAAAATATTAATAAATCCATGTTTTTTCATCACAACATGCTCACACTTATATTATTATAGGGATAGCATTCATACTCGTAGAGAAATTAAGGTTTTTATAAAAACAGTCCTAAGTTTTTTTGCTTATAATTTGCAGAGTTCTTAATATAAAATAATGTTCTTTTCTGAAAATATGACAAACATCATTGTACACAGTACCCTGTCGTCAGAATTTAAAAATAATAAAAATTGTATGAAAAATGAGTAGGTTTAGTAAATAATTTTTCATTGCGCATGCGTCAACGATATCAAAATTTCATTTGCATATTGTGTTAGCTAAATGTATAGAGCAACTTCTGTAAAAGTTTCAAAAACATAGCTTGAAAATTCTGAAAATTATCGTCTATAGCAGGGCTGTCCAACGCGGCGTCCGCGGGCGCCATGGCGCCCTTTGCAGGTCTTCTTGGCGCCCTTTTGAAGGATTCCTGTTACTAGTATTTTTTTAATACAATTTTGTTGTAAAGGATACTTTATTTAAAATCCTTGATATTTTCATGAGAGATTTTTAAAAATCTCTAAAAGTGTATTTCACTCATCAACAATTATAACGTACGCAGCATATTAAAAGAAAAGCAACAGCACATAATTAGTTTTTTTTTAAATTAATCATATGCTGTTGTATTTTTTTACTAATTTATAGGAATGCATTATAAGTCTTTTTATGAAAATAATGTCGATAGGAATTAACAAATGTCGGCAGTATACTTTTTAATACGTTAAGAAGTAAAATGTAGAAAAATATATACGATCCTTCTTTTCTTTCGTGCATGTAAGTTCAGTAATTTTGTTATTGTTATTAGCGTTGTTTCATTGGCCATTTGGGTACTTTATAAGATGGGATAAAGGCTGTCTTTTTTTCCCCAGACCTTTGAAAATTTAGGCATTTTGTTTCTTAACAGAGTCTATAAAATAGTGCGAAAGGTATACTCAATGAAAGTTCTTTCAGGGTCTCTCTTTTGAACCACCCATGGCAATGTTTCTGTACTTTTTTATAATGGCAAAATTACACCTCCAAAAAATGTACCCAAAATTGGCCCCAAAAATTGTACTCATTGCAAAGTATTTGTGTTCCCCAAAAACATAACAATATCTGTGATTATCATTTTATTTTAATAATGAATGATATTTCATTTTCTGGCTCCTTCCAATTCAAAAATTTTTGAGATAACCCCTCGCAGAAACATGTATTATCCAAAATTTATTACAATTTACTTTTTTTTTTCTTTTTTAACATGGTGTTTTATACCTATAGGGGCATTATGTCTGATTTCATATATATATTGCTACTAATATTGAAAGATGATTTTCTTCTATGTTTTGAGCCATGTTAGTAATGGCGCCCTTCATTGCTTGCCAAAAGCTGAGATGCGCCCCTGATTAGTAAAAGGTTGGACAGGCCTAGTCTATAGAATCAACTCAAAATCCTTTATTCCTAAAAGTAAGCAAAATATCAGGGGCTTTATCCAAACACAGTTGTACGTGCAATATTGTCTAGGCACGAAACAATGGAATATGGATACAGCCCCTCATCTTTTTGCTTCATTAGGGAACAAAATATTTTGATCTCATTCTATGAACGATAATTTTCAGAATTTTTAATCTATGCTTTTGAGACTTTCACAAAAGTTGCTCTACACATTTAACTAACATAATATGCAAATTAAATTTTAATAGCGTTCACGCATGCGCAGTAAAAAATTATTTAGTAAACTTGCTCATTTGTCATACAATTTTTATCATTTTTAAATTCTGATGACAGGGTATTGTGTACCATGATGTTTTTCATATTTTCAGAAAATAACATTATTTTATATTAAGAACTCTGCAAATTATAAGCAAAAACCTTAGAACTGTTTTTATAAAAACCTTAATTTCTCTACGAGTATACATGCTATCCTTATAAAAATAGACACAGTACATTACAATAAGCCACTTAATAATAATGTGCAGTTTGAACGCTTTTGCTACATTAGTTTTGACAGGGTTATCCAAAAGATCTTCGTTCTTTTTCAATTTGTTGACGGTCCCCTGTTCGATTTCGGGGAAAACTCTTCGCAAAAATATATGACACGTACTATTTTGTTTACACGCCTGGAGTTTCACCACATTTCGATTTATATTTTTTTCATTACTTACTTAATTACCAATTATGCTTAACTTTTGGACACCAGTGTATATAGTTCTTTATTTCAAAATTTCTTTTATTCTCAACTTTCAGAATCATCCTCAAAAATTTCGGCTTTAATTTCAATGGGAATAAGCGCATTGATATCAAATCAGAATTGTGGGTAAATAAATGCTCGGCAATTATGTTGTATACCTCTGTACACGACTGTCTTTCTTTTTGATAAATTCACAAAAATTTTCATCACAGACTACTTCATTATGTGTAATGCAAAAACCAGTCTCTTTGATATCATTTTCAACTGTCCCTTAAATCGAGTGCCCTTATTCAGAAGTAAATACATTGCATGTCCTATACCAAGGAACTGGGACCGGAAGTTTTGCCCCTTAAATAGAGGTGTCTCTTATTCGGAGTGTCCCTTATTTGGAGTTTTCACTGCATGTAAATCAGCGCAAAATAAGCTTAAACTAATACATATAGCAGAAGTTTTCAAAGAAGCCTGCCACTTTGGAGACACCAAGTGCATTAAGAATACAAGTTAAATAAAAAGAAGTGTAAAAATATGCACACACACACACACACACACACAAAAGTCCTAGAGGGGGTACACTCTATCTAATACGAAAGTTTAAATTAACCATGATCAACATACAAAACGTGGATTTCTCAGACGTTACTGTGTCAGTTGATGGAAATGTAACGGTGAATTTCTCATTCTTTTCAACTTTATCCCATCTCTTTTCCGGCAGCTGTTTGCAGCAAGCTGCATCCTTCGTGACCTTGCTTATGATTTTTCTTATGAAATGCGTCTCTACAGAAAATGACTCAACATTCTTTTCCTCAAATTCGATTCTAATGTACCTTGCTACAAAAAATTGATAAAATTCATGCTTCCGATGTAAAAATATTCAATTCTTAATGAATTTTATGTACACAAAATGTACTTTAAATTCAACCATAAAAAGCTAAATGGGCTATGATTCTTATTATTTTTTTGGCTATGTACAATACACGCATAGTTCTATCTCCTCTCGCCAGGACCGAAGCTAAAGGGGGGAGGGGGCATGTGCTCCGGGCGCCTAATGAAGATTTTATTTGGCAATTTTTCTCACGTGTATGTTTAGCACGGTATTGTTAAAATAATCCTGTCTGGAATATGCCATAGCATAGACGAATCCAAGGATGATGTAGCATAAACATTTTATATAAAGCGATTTTTTTTTTTTTTTTTTTTTTTTTTAAGATTCTGTATTCAAGGTTTTAATGAATCCATATTTAACAAAGCTGATTACGTATCTCAGTATAACATATTTTATGATTATATGTTTTAAATAAAACAATTATTTGAAACTTAATAATCTTTGTAATCTACTTTTTCGTAGGGAGAAGGGGGGGGGGGGGTGCGACAAAATCCATGTTTGGTCCGGGTGCAAAAAAGACTAGTTTCGGCCTTGCGGTTAGTGCTCTGAACGGTGTCCAGTGGCTAATTCCTAAATCGTTATGCACAGACATATAGTTATTTTCAGTTACAAAAATATTTTAAATGAGGGAAAGAAGACAAATATAAATATAAGTAAAATAGTCTTAGTTAAGTCCATTGTTAGCTATATCATAATAATATATATTCCAAGCAAGTGTCAAAACATCTATGTTAAAATATAATTATTTGTTTAAAAGACGCCATTTCAAAAGAAAACACATTAAAAATTTATGTTTCGACTCTTTCATTGAGTCATCTTCAGAATATACAAAAAATTCCTCCCGGCTTAGTGAGAAAGTGGCCGGTTACTTTTGGCCATATAGTGTATTTCAGCCAAGTGTCCTTTATGAACAGGCTGTTTTTACAAGACATAAAAAGATGCTAAAGATGTAAAAGACATGCTAATTAAGACGAAAACCTGCTTTAAACGAAATCTTTTGCCATCCCATGCGATTCAATCGTAATAGGTTCTGTATAGTATATGCAATATCTGCTATGATAAAAATCTGTTTAAAGCGGAAAAGTTAACTTTTTTATGATTTCCTCTTAGAAACTTTTACTATACCTCAGCCCCCTCTGAAATGGGAAGACTAGATACGCCACTGGCGCCCAGTGCTTGGGCATCGTTTGCACCATTTTTGTTGCGACTTTTGCTGCAGCGCTGCCTTATTGCGGCGAAAAAACAATAACTTACAATTATTAAAGATCAATTTTTCATTGTAAAGATACGATTCTGTCAAGAGTACTAAGATTAATAAAGTCGATATAATAACCACTTAAGCATTAAATAATCACTAAACGTCTGTTGTTCAGAACATGGAGATAAGACAAGTCAGTAATTCCGCAAGACAGTATCTCACCGATTTAAGAGAATGATTGCTATATCACTTCTCAACCCTTGTCTTCTATCTCCTTGATCGTAGAATTAATGTGATTTTTCGTGTGATACAGGTGGATGATTGGAAACTACAAGTGCCTCGCGTTAGCTCAGCTTTATGCACGATTGATCAAGCGTAAATTCGATGAATTTGAGCCCGCTTGCTCTTGATTGTTGGATCCGGAAAATTTGATCCATGTTTTAGGAATTTTTTTGACAGCATAATAATTGAATTAAAGCGATACTAGAAAGAAATTTGATCAAGAGGCCTTTTTTTTTTTACAGTGAACTTTCGATAAGATGGATAGTCAAAGGCCAATTTTTTGTTCGTTTTAGCGAGAGTTCAGTGTAACAGAAGTTCATTAATCAGAAATTTTACAAAATTAAAAAATCCTTATTATGTTGCTTTCTTAAAAGATTTTACGCAATTTTAGTAAAAATACTAAAACAACTCACAAAAAAGGTAATCTTCATTTGTTTTTTTCTTGATAAGTGATCTCTTTTTAGGTGCGTTCGTAATTATGTAAATACGTAGCACCTATAGTTGTCGTTCAGTCTGTCCGTCCGTCCGCATATAACAACGCAAAAACTACCCAACCGAATCTTTTGAAATTTAAAATATATAATTATTACATAATTTTGTCGCGTCATTTCAAATTTTATGAGAATCGGATGGATAGATCGATTACAGGGACGATCAAAAGTATTCCGTTACATTACGGTCAATGGGGGAAAATTTTTTAAATGCATTTTAATCGTTTGAAATTTAAATTACATACTTATTACATAACTTTGTCAAGTCTTTTCACATTTTTTGAAAATAGGATGCATAGATCAAATACAGGGACAATCAAATGGACCCCGTTACATTACAGTCAATGAAAGAAAAAAGTTTCAAATGCATTTTAATAATATTACATTCATTCGAACATAATAATATTGATATGCATCAAAAAGTACATATTATAATACAGGTTTTGCATAATCTGTTGTGCAAAGAACATTTGTTATTGATTTACAAGGCCACACATATTATTTTATTACATAATGAGTATAGAGAGAACACTGTTGGGTGCGCATTTTAAATGTAATTAACTATTTACGATTTTATGAGATTGATATATGAGAGCGATATTTTTAAAACTTCATTATCGTACGAACGCACCTCACTTGCTACGCTTCACGTGCAATTTCCAACTTGTTTCGATTTATTCCAAGATGGCGATTGGTCAGAAAAATAAAAATAAAGAAATAAACAGTAAAAAAAGAAAAATAAACCCGAAACTTCTAGAATTTTCTTAAATAAAATGCTTCTAATAATATAAAGGGATTAAAGAAAGAGAATTTTTCTTTAACAAAATACTGATATTTAACTATATACTAGTTTTTTCCTGACTGCTCGCCAACTTGTGATAATAATTCTCAAGTTTAACCAAATGCTCATAAATGCTCTCAGAAATTTTTTTAATTGACCGATAAAATTTCCTAACTGTCACCAATATATCACAGACATTTTGCACTTTTGGAGAAAAGATTTCTTTTTCTTTTTTAACACGAGAAATTTAAAAAAGTATAAGATTATAAAATATATTAGTTTTCAACACTTTCCGTCATAATTGAAAGTGTTTATGAATTCTGTTTGTCTGTCCGTGTTTTAATTCGCGTAAATGTACTCGGATTGCCATGTAATGTTCGGTATTGAAAATAAAGTGTGTAGCGTTTATAGTTCGTTTACAGGAGCACTGAAAAGAATTCCATTATATTATGGCCTGTGAGGAAAAATCGTTTCCAGTGCATTTTAATGATGGTGTGCTATTTCAAATTCAAAACATATTTTGATTGATATAATATCACTAAGGTACAATACAAGATCCTTACTATAGATTATGATGTGCAGAGCGTTCACCGTTTATTTACAGGGCCACAGAAAAGAATTCAATTACATTAGTCTATAAACGACAATTGCAGGAAGTACAAGTTTTCTGTTGGGGCACAAGCGTTTTTAAATTGAACTAATTTTTTGTATATTACTTGGTGTGTATAGATTCTATAGATCATATGGCTGCACAAAAAATTCAAGTACATTTTCTTTAATTGACGGAAATTGCTGACTAGGGATGTGCAAGAAGTGTAAGTCACCGATTTTGACGAAGGTGGTATCGTTGGAAAGATCTTATCGAAAGCAGTAAAAAACTCAATGGAACTACCCGTCGCAAATGAGCCATTTTCGAGATATCTGACAATTTATGTCACGTAACCAAAGTACACTTAATGGGGGACCACAAAAATTTTAGTGTCCATTTTAACGAAAGTGGTATCGGTGAAAAGATATCATCGTGAGGATTAAAAAACTCAACTGAATCACCCGTCGGAAATGAGACGTTTTTGAGATATCCGACAATGTGTGTCCCATTGCTAATGCACATTGCTGGGAAACTGCATTGAGTGATATAAATTGTCGGATATCTCGAAAACGGCTCATTTCAGATGGCTAGTTCTAGTGAGTTTTTTATTTCTCACAGTGGTATCTTTGCAACGACGCCATTTTCATCAAAATCAAGAAAATAATTCTTTGCAGTCCCCCATTAAGTGTACACTAGAACAGTACGCACTAGCTACGTGACATAAATAATCGGATATCCCGAAAACGGCTCATTTACGACGGGTGATTCTATTGAGTTTTTTAATCCTCACGATGATATCTTTTCAACGATACCACTTTCGTTAAAATCGACACTAACATTTTTGCTGTCCCCCATTAAGTGTGCACTGGTTACGTGACATAAATTGTCGGATATCTCGAAAACGGCTCATTTGCGACGAGTAGTTCCATTGAATTTTTTACTGCTCTCAATGAGATCTTTCCAATGATATCACTTTCGTCAAAATCGGTGACTTACACTTCTTGCACTTCCCTAGTAAGAGTCAATTTTCTATTGAGTTGTACGTTTTCTGATTTACCTAAATTTTAGCATACTTTATAGTATAGAAAGAAATGGTTAATGTACGATGGTTAGAAAGTAATGTCTCCATATTGCTCTAAATTTTATTTCTTTCGCAGCTATTGGACTACCTATGACTGATATTATAGTAGTAACCTTACTTTACTTACAGGGTGTCCTAAAAATGACTGATAAATTTTAAAATCCAGTAACTTGCAAACGCTGTGAGATATTTAAAATATTTTTACAGGAGTATTATATAGGATGTTATGAGTTTTTATGCTGCTATTCTTAGTTTTAGTTATGAATAGCAGCGATAGACAGAGCAGAAAGCAATAATCGCTACTAAATCCAGGCTCGATTTTTTGGCCTCTCTCCTGTACCATGCGAAAAATAGGGGATTAAGGCTCCTGTCCTCGTCAAGCGAAGCACTCGCCAGCTAATGTTAATGCTATTGGGAGGTTATTTTGGGGGAGGTTTACATTTCAACATTTTAAAATAAATTTTATTGGATAGCTCAGATGCATTTCTATATCGCTCCTTTTTTGTTTTTTCGATTTTGGTTGCAAATATTTTTTATAAGGTTAGTGTCAGTTTCGAAATCGGTTCTGAAAATGAAAATAACCGCAACCAAAATTGAAAAAGTGAAAAAGGAGCGATAAAGAAACGGGTCTCAAATAACTAATGCTGAAAATATTATTTATAAATGTTGAACTGCAAACGATATTACAAAAATACCCCCCCCCCCCCCACATGGGTTTAGCATTAATTCGTGATTATTTCATTTGCAGGGACGGGAGCTTTAAAATTTATTGATTGTATCCCGAAGTACAAAAAAGTCTGAAATTAAAATTATTGCTTGCAGCACCATCTGTTGTTTGTAATTCAAGCTAAAATCAAGAATCACACACACACAAAAAAAAAGGACTTTATACATAACCTTTCAGCAAGAATTTTTTAACTATCTGTCACAGTTTGCAAGTTATTGAATTTTAAAATCCATCCGTCATTTTTGGGACATTTGGTATGTATGTACATAATGCGATAACTCATAATAAAAATATCCGATTTGCTTCAAATTTCGGATATATAGTTTTATTTTGATAAGGTTGCTTCCAGGAATTTATTGTATAAATATAATGAAGAAACGGTGAGCGAAACATCTCCCGTTAATTTAGATACATGGGTTATCCATACAGAATTATCACATTTTATTCAAATTTTAGATTAAGAATCTTTCTGATTAAGCGATTCCAAAATTAGTTTTGAGAGTTCATTGATTATATATGAAGGGGAGGGGGGTGGAGGATAATCCCCTTAATTTAGTAAATGGTTTTTCCAGGCAAAATTTACTGATTTGCTTCAAATTTTGAATATAGGTTCATTTAGATAAGCCGTTTCCCTGATTTGTTTCGGGGACTCATTGGTTAAGCATAAAAGCAGATACGAAGGACAACCCCCTTAATTTAGGTAAATGGATTTCTCATGCAGAATTAATCGATTTGCTTCAAATTTTGGATATAGGTTATTTCTGATAAAGCGCTTTTCTGATTAGTTTTGGGGGCTCTTTTGTTAAGTATAAAAAAGGACGGGTGATCCCCCCTTGAGTTAGATAATGGGTTTTTATGCAGAATTATCCGATTAGCTTCAGATTTAGGATATAGATTATGATAATGCGAATACCTTAATAGTTTTGGGGGTTTAATGGTTAAGTATAAAAAGGGAAACGGGATTACTTTCCCCAAACTAAATCAGATAAATGGGTGTTTATGGATAATTATCCGATTTGCTTCGATTTTTGAATATAGATTCATTTTGATAAAGCGTATCCCTGATTAGTTTCCGGGGGGGGGGGGAGTTCAATGATTAAGTATAAAAAGGGGAAATATAGGGCAAGCTAATCTCCCCCCCCCCTTAATTTGTTTTTGGAGAGGCATATTCTTTGAAAAAAATAAAGCTGTAATATATACAATTAGCGTGGATACTGAATAGCTTGTGAGCTCAATGCCATCAATTTAACTGTACAATATTCTTCTTATTTTAAAAACAATTGAGTGAAATTCAAATAATTTAAGAGAAAAAAGGTATCTGTAAGTTACATGTAAATCATAAGTTCTTCTTCGAAAAAACAATCCAAATAAAATTCAAATAACTTGAAAAAGAAATCTTTGTGTTACACATAAGTTATTAGTGTCTTAAATCATCCGTTGAAAATATTACAGCTGCATAAATTTACAAGTTCTCTAAATGACTTTCAAACATTCTGTAGGTTCTTAACCTTTTCTTATTCCAATAGAATTCTTTTTCTTTTTATATTCTATCCACTCTTTCATTATTTATTCCTCTGTTATTTATTTTTCTCTCCCTTCCTACGCGTTTTGTTTTTACTATTTCACGTTGCAGAATGGCAAAGACAGCTAATTTTACAGCAGACGATTTTTGACAATCCTTTATTTTTCCAAGTGGTCTTTTTATTTTTTGAAATTCCCAGTAAATGTGCAGTGATGCATACTGTATAATTTTCTTAAAACGCTTTGAGATTTATTTGAATTATTTTTTTATGTATGTAAAATGCAGTGCAAATAAGAGAATTCGCACGCTCACTCATTCGTATGAAAATGGAGTGTTATGCTACCAAATATTTTTTTTTCTTATTATATAACTGCTGTAACAATCAGATTTATAAAAGTTACAATAATAAAACATACATGTAAAATTTATGCAAAAAAAAAAAAAAAAAAAAAAAAAAAAAATTACAGGTTTTTTATTTTTTAGTGAATTTAACTATTTTTTTTTCTTTTTTTTTTTCTTTCTTTTTTTTTCTTTTTTTTTTTTTACCCTTTTTTTTTTTTTTTTTTTTTTTCCATTTAACAGTTGAGAGTATATCCGGTAAAGTATTAAAGAAGGGATGTAAAAATGTACGCGCCAGAACGGTCAGTATATCATCACTAAATTTTAATAGAGATTTTTCGTATAGTATATCATCAAATTTTTTTGTAAGAATGCTAATAAAATTTAATAAAAAAGTAAAAAAAATTCAATGGCGAGAGTCTGTTCGATTTTTTATACCCCTGGATGTAACAATATAGTAATGCGTATTAATAATTAATGTATATATGTGTATAACGTATGTACAAATGTGAAAAATAAAATTTAAGCGAAAAAAACTAATAAAATTTAATGGTGAGAGTTTGCCCGCTGGCGCCTGCATTTTTATGCCCTTGAGTTAAAGCATATCCCGGAGAAATAGTTTATTGAAAATGCATTAAAAATACCATGTGTAGTCTTGAGATAGAAAACAAAAACGAAAAATCGTGTACCACTGTATAGATTATGAAACACTTTCTAACACTTTTAGAGTATTGGGGGAAAATCATTTAATTGCATATAATAAAATGAGAATGAGGTATCTGAATAAATAATTTAAAAAAAGATATAAAGAGAGAAAATCCAGTTTCAGTAATTGCTTCCCATAACCGGTTATGTGTGCGGATTTTTTCATGTATCCCTGTATATGCGCCTCACACCTTTTAATACATTGAAAATAAACTAAGTTTAAAAATGCACACCACAGATTATAAAATGCATCTAGTAGATATCACTCAGTCAATTCTGTAATGGAATTCCCTCGAATGTGTTAGTAAATAAACGATAAGTTCTACTCATACAATAGTATTTTTAAAACATATTGTTTGGCACTAATGTATATAAATTTCATCATGTTTTAAATAGTATAATACAAGAGAGAGAGAGAGGGAGAGAGAGAGAGAGAGAGAGAGAGAGAGAGAGAGAGAGAGAGAAATACATTACAACAATCACTTGAAAAATGATTTTTTTTAAGACTAAAATTTAAGACTTCTAAATAAATTCTCTCTCTAAATATATACAGGATGTCCCCTCTCAATGGTGGCCAATGGCTAATTTCTAAACCGTTAATCATAGACATGTAGTTCCAGTTGTAAAAATGCTTTAAAAAAGGTAAAGAATTGTTTTTCAAGCGATTTAGCTCAAAATAGAATTTTATTAAAAAATTACGAAAATTAACTTTTTATACGGTCCCCCGGTCCTATAAGTGATCTTTATTAAATTTTTCCCACTACTCTAACAAGTAAGAGAAAAAAGGTCCCATTCACACAACATTAAAATTGACAGAGTTATAAAGCTTTAAATTTCATGACTTAAACCACTTTTCTGTAGCTAAATACGGATGAATCGGACTGAGCTTTAAGGGAACGTTCACTAAGTGTTTAAAGAATTATAAAGGGCATCTATTTTCAACGCTGTCTAATAGCTAATTCCTAAACCATTTGCCACAGACATATAGTTCCAATTTCTAAAAGGTTTTAAATGAGATAAATAAATATTTTAAAAGCAATTAACTGAAGGTGCTACCACCGTATAAGTTTTACGGTAATGTTAATTTTTATTATTTAGCTTCTAGATTGGTTAAAATAGTTGAAGACGTGAGTCTTAAAATTCTCTTTATCGTGAAAATCAAATTTTGGGAAATCGCAATTTTATTTTAAAAGGTGTGGTATTTTGATAAGCCTTTATTTTGCTTAAAACATTCGTACTTATTTTTCCCTTGCTCAAAATTTCTATTCAAATTTTAACTCACTTCCAAATATCCGATCGAGGTTCAATTTGCACACTTATTCATATCCAATGACAGTATAATATTAATACAATTTTAAGTGCGTACCAGTTATTTATTTTATAGGATTACATCAAATTCTGTTAGATTAAGTAATCTAATAGAATAGTAAATATATGTCATTTTGTAACGATCTGTGACTATTGCTTTTCATAAATCTATATATATAAAAGGAATTCTGAGGATAATTGAGGCACAGATAGGCTCTCATCCTCTATACCTTTTATTTATAGAGATTTTACACAGCTTAGGTAAACGCAGAAGAAATATAAAACAGATAATGTATTTATCACAAAAAATCGTCTGCTAAGAAAATCTTTTTTCATTTTGAACTCTATAAATAAAAGGAATAAAGCAGAAGAAATATAAAACAGATAATGTATTTATCACAAAAAATCGTCTGCTAAGAAAATCTTTTTTCATTTTGAACTTCTATAAATAAAAGGACAGATAGGCTCTCAAACAGTGAATCGTCGAATATAATTGAAGAACAAATGGAAGAACAAATGGAAGAACAAATGGAAGAACAAATGGAAGAACAGATGGAAGAACAGAAAGAAGAACAGATGGAAGAACAAATGGAAGACCTCTTCATTAACAATAAAAAAAGATATGCAAACGAAACCCCAGAACACCGATCAAACATATCTGCCGGAAACTGACGAGACATGGCACAGAAACGTGAATGTGTGGGGTTGTAGAACTGGCATTCAGATAGTCTTCGGGCTACTGAGGGCGGGCAACCGTCTAGTTAAATTAACAAACTTTCTGTTATTTTTTTACTTATAATTTTAGTACAAATTTTGCTTTAATATGTAATCATCAACATAAATTTAAAAATAATATTGTAAATATTATTTTACTCTCAATGTTTAATGTGAAATTTTATATCTTGCGTTTATTTTTATTTCCAGTAAATTTGTGACTGACCCCTAATTTGCAGCAAAAAAGATGCTTCAACTTTAAACAGCTATTACTCGGTCAGTTTTAATCGCAGAGGAATGGGACTTTTTTTTGTATTATTTGTTACAGTAGTGGGAAAAATTTACTAAATATCACTTATAGAACCGGGGGACCGTATAAAAAGTTAATTTTCGTAATTTTTTTAATAAAATTTTATTTTGAGCGAAATCGCTTGAAAAACAATTCTTTACCTTTTTCAAAGCATTTTTGCAATTGGAACTATATGTCTATGACTAACGGTTTAGAAATTAGCCATTGGCCACCGTTGAGAGGGGACACCCTGTATAGGGGAAGATGGGGATACTTGAGCCATTTTTTGAATTTTAATTTTTTAAAATTTTTTATAATTTATTAGAGTTTCGCTTAAGGGCTCAAGTTTTCCCTTAAGGGGGATACTTGAACCATGGTGAAGGGAAACTTGAACCAGTACGGAAAAATACCTACAAAAGTAATTTTTTTCGCTTTATTTTTGCACAAACATTTTACAGAATGATAAATTCTGATACATGATGTCCTTCAAAACCAATTGAGAAAACAAAGCTAGTAATACAATCATTTTTTGTCGTTAGAACTGGTGGTCGAAGGATCATTTCAACTTGAGTTATGTCGATGGTAGAAACATCCTCAGTTCAAAGCCATTTAAATTTGGAATCTGCAATTCTTCGGGCAAATTTCATTTTCAAAATATTAAGCACTTGTCCAACAAATCTTTTTACCGTTTTCTTTCTGGCATATTTTATTAGTAACCAATCACCAATAGAAGGTTTTCTTTTCATATCATCACCATCATTGACAGAGTTTTCCTCTAATGATATTGTCGATCGCATGTTTTTAATTGAGTAGCTGTCGGAATCTAAGCCAGATGTATCATTCTACTATTTCAAACACTTTTTTGATTTAACAGGAAAAGATTTTGTCTTCCCCTTGGCACCATTCATGTAAGTTTGAACTGTGATTTTAGTTGCTTTTCTTGTTTTTTGTGCTCTTTTTTTACCAATTTTTCTTCAATTTTTTTAGTTAAAAAAAAAAAAAAAAAAAAAAAAAAAAAGTTACAGCAACAGAGGTTACAATTTTAATATAAAATGTTAATTTTAATATATTATGTTAAAAAATAAATATTTTAATATGTTGGACCTAATATATTGAAATTAAAGTATTAGAGATTATAACCTGTAAAGCAATTTAAAAAAGGTATTTTAATTTAATAAAAGTTAAATTGAAAACTATGTTTACATTTATCTTGACAGGCTATTTGGTTAGTCAAAATGAAAAATAAAATGGACATTTTCATTAATAAAATATATATATTTAAACATTTTTTAAGTCGTTATGTTTTAAGAAAAAAAAATGAAAAATTATTCTTCCTTTTATCCAGAAAAAAAAATCTATTTGTGAATATAAGGATGTAATTTCATTTTTTGTTTGTTTCACCCATGTCTAATTTTTTAGTGGGGATGGTTGAGCCGTGGCTCAAGTATCCCCAATCTCACTGGCTCAAGTACCCTCACTACCACTATTTTTGTTTATCGGAGTTTTTCTAAATAAAGCATGCAGCTATTAGAGCTATTTTAGATTCAAAATACAAATGAAATTATACTTATTAAATTTATGTATATAGTTGCAACTTTAAACAAAACATTGATTACAAAAAAATAAAAAATAAAAACATGCACCTAAATATTTACTTCAGATTTAGGGAAAAAAACAACTATTAATCACTATACTTTCAAAATGGTACCAAGGTGCATGATTTCTTTTTTACATGTTCAGAACTATAAATATGCTACCATATAGCTAATTTTACAAAGAAAAATTAACCAACTGTAGAAATAAGGGTGGCTCAAGTATCCCCACTCTCCCCTGTCCCCTACCATATATATATATATATATACATATATATATCCTTCCATATTCAATGTGCTATAAGTTATTACATTCAATGGTTAATTTCAAATGGTTAATATTGTTTACTATTAATGGTCTTATATATATATATATATATATAATGGTTTTTTAAAATCATTTAGTTCAACATTAGTCTGGATTCGGTTTTTTTCCAATCTTATAATTTGCGTCAAATAAAATCAAAATGCGCAGCAAACGATTTTTCATTTTAGACTACATTTTGTTTTTTGTGTGCAAACTATAAATGTAACTTCATGTAACCTAACTATAAATGTTAGACATGCCATTTTCAATAGCGATTGCAAACCTCAAATACATGCAGTCGATACGCATTATGACATAATCTGTGATGTAATGTACTTTCGCTTATAACGTACTTAGATGTTTGGTCCCAAATGAAATAAGTAAAGATTTACAACTTCGGCTATAACGGACTCTGTAAAAGCTTTAATCTGGTTATAACGTCTTTTTTAGACTCAAACAAAAACTAAAATTTATATGTGAAACTTGCATTTCTGTTTGAAAATAGGTAAGCTGTTTTGGAGATTTATCCCAGTGAGTTAGTTCTATGGCTTGATTTATCTCTTTCTTCAAATATTCTCCTCGCAGAGCAACCAGGGCCCGACTAAGGCTATGGAAGGGGGGGGGGGGGGCGAGGCAAGCATCATTCTGGCGGGTCTCCTTCTGTCTATCGATAGAATTTTTTTCTGAATAATGTGGAAATGGCTAGTACTAAACTGCATACGTATTGAATATATGCATAAATTCTGTACTCGGCGCAGTTCACATCTGTATACAGGGTGTCACAAAAAGATAGTCACAGTATTTCGATTCAAACTGCTTATTTTCCGATTTACTTTTGAATTCTTTTTTGCTCTCAAATGCACCTAACTTTCAAAAACTCTCTTATTTAAAAAGTACTCAAGGTGCTGTGATTGTCGATTCTTTGATAAATGCAGAAAATATTGCAAAAAAGCAATCAAAAACTGCATTTCGAACTGCTTTTTCCCGAGCGGGAGATCTGGGAACGAAAGAAAGGGTCACACTAATAAGATAATTGTTTATAACTCAAATTCTAATGAATTGAGCGTAAAAAGACATCACAAGGCACCTCATACGTCCCTTCAAGAATCCCCTCAGCAAGTTTCATGTTTCTACTGTTAAAAATGTGCCTGAAATTGTATCGGAAAATTTCGAGCTGTTGAAGGTGGAAAAGCGTTTTTTCGAATACACCTTTAACAAAAAGTACTATCAGGATAATTGTATAAAAAAAATGATAGACTGGCTGACAGATGTATTTCTTTGCTTATCTACATGCGTTATAAGATGGCTAAAAGAAAATAGTCACAATTAATGGTTTTAAGTTGCCACTCTATGAGAAAAAGTTTATAAAGAACTTTTTTTTTTTTTTTTTGAAAAAAATGGGGTACTAAGTTATTATAAAATAACTTTAATTATTAATTTTCTAATCTAGTTTTCTTTTTGCATAGATGAATGGGGTAGTGGAAGCAAAGGAAGGAAGGAGCCCCATTCTTACCTTCCTAAATGTTTGGAAATATATGAATTTTGATGTCTTTTGACTAATTATAATCATTTGGCACTTTTTAGTGAAAATGCTAATTATTCTCATGGGGGCTCTAAAGAGGGGGGGGGGACATTTTCTCCGCATTTCACTGCATAAGTTGGGCTCTGATAGTAATTATCACCTTTTTTTTTTTTTTTTTTTTTTTTTTTCCAAACCGTTTATGGTTATTGACAAAGAGGGGAGACTGAATACTGCAAAGGGGAGAAGATAGATTTTAAAGAAAGATTTTCTTCCTTCAGAATGTTTCTTCAAAAGAAATAAAAAAATGAAAAGCGCCGCAAAAGCACAAAAACAGGCACGACAGCTGAAGTATACGTTTATTTAGACCCTTTAAGGCCTAAATATTCGTAAACTACTGGTGTTTTCTTGTACTGAAGTGGTGTCTTTCTTTTATTGTGTCATAAAGGCCAAAAAATGAAAAATAAGTAAATAAATAAATAAAATAAATAGAAAAACAAAAAACAAGAAAGATTATTAGATTTTTTTTTTTTTTTTTTTTTTTTTTTGTAAAATAAACAAGCAAGTAGTAATATATATATTTTTTCGATTTTACTTTGATAAATTCATAAAACTTCTATTTTAAATCTTTATTACTTTATATATTTTATGCACCTTTTTCTTCATGAAGTGCACGGGTTTTATTGTTAATTGATTATAACGTACTTCTGTTATTACATACTACATTTTTTGGTTGCTTAAAAGAACGTTATAACTGGTGTCAACTGTATATAGATTACATAGTAACCCGACTATATTTATGAGAGCTAGAAAACGAAAAGACCACTAGATATGTCTAAGTCATAAACACTTTTCACCTATGTTTGAACACTTTCAAACATAAAGTTAAAAAGTATACTTTCTCTCGCTAATTTTTCTGGAAATATCTATATTATAAAGGCCAAACGTATCTGTGCGTAACGCATACGTCATTTTGTGAATGGCAACTTAAAATTTCAAATGAAATTTCGGTTTTGCAATTTTTGCTACTGGAAATTTTTTAACTTCTGATCATCCCACATTTTCAATTTTTACACCATCGTATAGAGAAAAAAATTTGCTTTTAAATGCAATTTGTTTGAAAACTGTACCTTAATTTATTTTTGAGATATTAATTTTTTTTACAGTTTTTTGTAATTGTGGCAGCAGAAGAACTCCATTTCTATTAAAAACAAAGGGGGAAAAGCCGAAAAAAGCAGTTTACTGTATTTTTATGTTGCCATTTTCCCATTAACCTCTTTGCCTTTTCAAGTGTCGGATTTAAATTTCACGGGGGAAAAATTTTACGTTTAAGTATAAGCGGAATAAATTTTGCTGTTTTTCATTTTGGAATGCCAAGCATAAGAACCTTAATTGATAACTTTGTCATAATAACAAATCTTTTTTATATTTTATTGTTCACATTACGATTAAAATTTCATAATTCGGACAACTGAGTTTCATAGAAATAGTATTTTTTTAACTTAAGGTTAAAATAATATGTGTATTAGTCAGACAAACCAATATTAGATGCATTTTTTATTGTAACTAATTTTGTAGGTATATTATAAGTCAATGAAACAATTCCTTTATAAATATTTTCTTTCGTCGAAATTCGACGGGTTCTACCTTGTGCCTATAAAGATTATACTGATACCAGTCGATTGGTAATAATGGCTTGCATGCCTGAATTAAAGTTTGAGGTTACATTAAAGCATAAAAGTATTACATATTAAGAAGCTACTTCAAACAAGAAAAGACACTTATTTGTTAATGCTAATCCAATGGCAGACTTTTTAAGATATTTCATTTGCATTTTAATGTTTTTAAAAGAATTTTTTTTTCACTAGATAGTTGAGATTGATCTTTACATTGCTATTTTATGCTTTTCCGTTTTTGTTTTTAAGCATTTTTTTTAATTAGGAGAGATTCACTTTCGAAACAAGTTTTGAAAATAAAGGCATTCTCATTAAAAATAATAATAAATAAATAAATAATCGGCGATTTTAAAGATAGACCTCAGCTGGCCTAATGCATCAAAATAAATAAATAAATAAATAAATAAAAATACTGAAATGCAATCAAGATATTTTGATTTTTTTTTTCACAGGATTAGTATTAGCGAGCAGGTTTTTCCGTGTGACTAAAGTAGGATCATAAACTACATATTGAAATTTGAACTGAATTAAAAAAAATTGTGGCAACATCTTATTTTGACAAGACTTTTTTTTTTTTTATTCCACGTTTAAATTTACTCTCAGATATTAAATTTTGTATCATTATATCAAAACTTTTTTGGTTTAAAATTTTTCCAAGTTTTAACTTTTCAATATTAAATTATGCATGTTTTTATTTATATTGTGTAAAAAAGCCTCTCAGTCCTTTTCATAGATGGCAGCACTACAGTTTCCGTGCAGGTCCTTTCATTACCCCCCCCCCCCCCTTCCTAGGGAAAACAGCTCTAAAATTATTCTCTTCGGTGTCTGATCATTATTCCATCAAAAATATGAAAATTTTAATTTGTATATATTGTTTTTTGGTTTCATTGCAGGGCGATAATCAGCGAGTAATGTCAGGAGGATGAAAAATTTTATGGAGCTAATATAGTTTAATTATTTATTCATGTTTTTTGTGATGCAAAATAAATACAGTAATATTTGAATTTTTCTGTTATTTTGGCAAACGCAATTGGTTTATTTTTGACGTCCGATTATCTACGCTAGGGATATAGGACCTGGGGGGATGCCCTTCGTGGGGGTCTTTCTAAGGGAACCTAACCCGTATTTACGAAAGGTTCGAAGAAAACCACGAAAACTCCGAACGGTTAGGCAGACGGCCGCGATTGGGTTCGAACCCAGCACCTGCCGTCTACCAGTTGAGAGGTCCGAACCTCTCGGCTACTGGTGGGGCTGCAAACGCAATTGGATATTTCAGATCAAGCCATCAAAATTGACATTTCGAACGCACTTTTCGGCGAATGCAGAACAAGTTGGAAATTGCACGCGAAGCGTAGCAAATGAGGTGCGTTCGTACGATAACGAAGTTTAAAAAATATCACTCTCATATATCAATCTCATAAAACTGTAAATAATTACAATTAAAATGCGTACCAAACAATGTTCTCCCTATACCGTTAGGCAATGGAATACTTTTGTGTGGCAATGTAAATCAATAACAAATATTCTTTACACCACAGAATATGCAAAATGTATATTATAATATGTACTTTATAGATGCATATCAATTTTATTACTTTCGAATGAGTGTAACACCATTAAAATGCATTTGAAGCATTTTTTCCAATTAACCGTAATGTAACGGAATATTTTGATTGTCCCTGTAATTGAACTATGCATCCGATTTTGATAAAATTTGAAATAACTCGACAAAATTATGTAATAATTACGTATTTAAAATTTCAAACGATTAAAATGCAATTGAAACTTTTTTCCCCATTGACCGTAATGTAACGGAATCCTTTTGATTGTCCCTGTAATTGATCTATGCATCCGATTTTCATAATATTTGAAATGACTCGAAAATTATTTATGATTATGTATTTTAAATTTCAAACGATTCCGTTGGGTAGTTTTTGCGTTGTTATATGCGGACGGACAGATAGACGGACAGATACACAAACGGACGGACAGACGAACGGACTGAATGACAACAGTAGGTGCTACGTATTTACATAATTATGAACGCACCTAAAAACCATTCAACGAAAGGGAGAAAATCGCGAGATCACGTGATGAAAATAGCTCATAAATCGGTAGGTAATTTAACTGTCACAAAATGGAAAATTCGGTTCGAATCGAAACCGTTTTCACAGTCAGGCGTTAAATTTTATATCTTTCCGTTAAAAAATGAATTTGTAAATGCGTGAAAATGTTTTGCACTCGTTGAGCAGAGCAGTTGAGAAATGGAACTGTCTGCAAAACAGCCAGACTGTATAGTAAAAATTATACAGAAAACCTGAAACCTTAAACGGAATGCTCGATAAAAAGCTGTTTTTAACGTAACCGAACTATAACGACATTTTTTATAATGAATTTTTAAAACAGAAAAAAAAAGTCGTGATCCGGATAAAAGAATTCTACATAACTGACGAGAGTGTGCCTGCTAAGACAAAAACCTATTTAAAATGGAAGTTTTTCCCATCTTGCATGATCAGAGAGGATAATCGCTAATGGAGGATATATGGAGGTATATGCCATATACCTTTTGGATTATTTCAAGAAGACCTCTATCTGTTTTTCAAATAAAATCATAGCATCTAACCTCTGTGCATGGCATGTCCTCTGCCTATAGCGTATACCCTCCGATTTTGTCAAGACTACAATGTCGCTTTTTTTAATACGTCAGTTAATTGTAATACTGTTTAGAATGCGTTACAGATACATTATTTTATCCTGTTCCAAAAGCATTATTGGTTATACAAAACAAAAGTATTTTTAAAAAGATGATTTTCCTTTTGCTTTTGCATATTTTTAGCTTTCTTGGCGGTGAGGGAGGGGGATGGGCTTTTCCAATGCGGAAATACTTCTATATTTACATTGTAAGAACATCATATTTGTACAATTTATAATTCTACAAAATACTAAAAGAATAATTAAAAATAAAAGATTTGAGTGGGGTTATAAAAATTTCACAAAATTCCTGTAAATTAAAATTTAATTAATCCTTCTAAATCCTTCAATCCTTCTAAAATCCTTCAAATATTTATTAAATGATTATGTAAATATTTTAATTTAGTTTAAACAATCTGCGTAAAATGCTTTATAATGTAAAATTTTCATGAATTCATAATGCGGTAGATATAGGGTTAAAAAGAATTACGCAATTGATTAGTGGAATGAAAAAAATGGTACTTCTAGGTTATCCCGTCGACCAAAAAATTATCGCCAAACTATAAGATTAAATGCCAATAATGGATGATCGTGAATGTCACATTCAATGACATTAAAAGCGATTAACGTGTTTAAAATGTCATTAAGTGATTTTTATTTCGACTTTTTATTAATATTTTTATTAATATTCTACTAATTATTTGTTTTTTTTTGTTATTTAAAATAAAAATTATGTCGATATGTATAATTTGGCTATTAGTTTGGCGAAATTGGTCGACGGGATAATCTAGAAGTACCAAAAAATTAATCATTGAACACTGATTTAGGTTGTATTTTATAACTTACTAGCAAACCCCGCGGCTTTATTCGCGTAATAGTTGTAATATGCCAAGTGATATTTATATCTAAATTTTATTATAAGAGATTATACTTTTAGGAATAATTCAAAAATTAACATTTAAGTAACAGTTTGACAAAACTACTTCATTACACTGCATTAGACAGAAAAGAGATAAACTAAATGAAAAAAAAAAATAAATAAATAAATAAAGCTAATTCTAAAGAAATGATAATTTAGATTTCGAAACTTTTGTGCTCAATCCTGCGTTTATTTCAGTATTCAGTTGAAGTTGTTTTATGTAACCAATAATGCTTTTAGAACAAAATGAAGTAATGTATACAATAATCTTACAAAATAAATTAATGTATCTGTAACTCATTCTAAACTGTATTACAACTGATTGAAGTATTAAAAGAATTTTACAAGTAATTTTAATGGGACTTTTAAGTCCATAGATAAAGGGTTAAGATGGAATCTCATGGAAAAGATAAAAATGCGCTATAGACTAGTTCCTTTCTTAGAAGATATAAATGCAATTTTTTTTCCCTCAGCTATTATCATATTCACTTTGCATGGATCTTTTCCGTGTAAGACAGGATTGCGTCATAGGCAGATTTGTTTTCATTCATTTTTCTATATTTTCTTTTTCTTTTTCCTTAAAATCTACTATTCTTTATAAAAAATGAATTTTAAAGTTTCTATTGTAAAATAATGGCGAGTTAGAAATGTGTATACACTTTTTGTAAAAAATTTTTGGCTGAGAAAATTTTACTTATTTTTGCACGGATCAGATCAATCAGAGACGTTGATTTTAATACGGGTTGCGTCGAGACCGAAAATTAAAATTTAGCACCGTGCAGACTTAGGAAGAAGGAAGACAGCCCCTATTCGAAATGAAAAAAAAAAACATATAAGGCCTGGTCGAGTCTTCAAAAAAAAGTGAGGTCCCGGGCCCGATCCCAGAATACAAACTTTCTTTAACAGCCTCGTCGGGACGATAAAAAGCCTGAAATTGTGAGGAGTTGCTTAAAACTTTAAGGGGACGGTGGACGTTAAAATTTTTTTTATTTAATTTTTATCATAGCAATTTGAAATTTTAAGCATATATACATTTCACCAAAAGCAGAAATAGAACATCTTCAAAAAAATTTCCAATCTTATTAAAATTTTTTATTTAAAAAAAAATTAAATTTTTTATTTAAAAAAAATTAAATTTTTAAACGAAATTTTAAAATTTTACTTCTTAAAACTTTCATAAATGATATTTTAATAAGAAAAAACTGTTTTGGTACTATTATACCAAAGAAATAGACCTTTTTTGCGACGACTTTGCTATCGACGATTTTGCTCAAATAAAGGTCCACTGTCCCCTTAAATGCGTTTTTCTGTATAATATTTTTTTTTCTCATTATTTTTCGCTTTTAAATTATTAATTCAAGAATCGTTCAAGAAATAAGGCGCAAATTTGGAACTTGTCTTTTATTTATTTATTTATTACATTAATTCTGTTTCGGCAACTTTGAAAAAACATATACTTTTGAACATACGATTTTTGGAAAAAAAAAAAAAAAAAAAAGTTAATTATTTTTTAAATGAATGTTGTTAATATTTTTAAAATTAATCTTAAAAAAATGCTGAAACAAGACTGAAATTGTGTTTTCCTCTTTAATTAAATGAAAAAAAAAAAAATAATTGAAAACCGATAGATAATGTTTAAAGTTATAACGATTTTAAATTACTGTATTTAAAAAAAATACAAATGAGTTATATTTTTTTAATGGGAAATTTTAGGATGTGATTTTGTTTGCAAATTAACGATTACGGTTAACCATTATGAAAATAGGAAAAAAAATCAAAATTATAACTGAATAAATATATTTTTTGCACGTTTTTTCTTAAATTCTTAGAGTAACATATTTCTTGAATTGTACGCAATTCGATTTGTGTCTTATCCCCTAAAACCTAACGAATTTATTAAACGGCCATAGCTCTGCGAGTTTAGAAGATATGAAGATGCAATATTTTGTGTTTAATTCAGGAGTGAATGAGGAAAGTTTTGCTAATTGGAATTTTTACCTTACGGGGGCTGTATAAAACTTTAATTTTCGTATTTTTTCAATGATCCCCCCCCTCTTCCCCTCCATGGAATTGCAACTTATGCCATAATATATGGCATCTTTTTGAATGAATTTTTGCATTTGAAAGTATGAGTCTAGGAGCAATATTTAAGGAGATAGTCTATTGTTTTGATACTTATTACTCACCTATATATTAAAATGCATTATTTACCTTTTTGTGAATTCTAATTATTTGAATTCTAATTAAAAAAAAATTAAAAGAAATCGAAAATTTTCACAAAAACAGCGATTTGAGGATGGGGACACTAGACTGTTCTCAACTGCTCTGATCAACAACCGCAAAATTGAAAATTTTACAAATTCATTTTTTATTAGAAAGATATAAAACTGGAAGTCTTGTCTATGGAAGCGATTTGGAATTGAACTGTCTTTTCTATTTTTTGATCAATAAATTGCCTACTAAGTTGTAAGTGGTATTGATCACGTGACAAACACGTTTTGCACCCATGTTTGAATGGTTATTCTTCCTTCGCGCATAAATTCTGTTCAAAGCGCCCATTTTGACGCTATTTTCTGAAAGATCTATTGCGTTTGCAAAATAAATAAATAAATAACGGGAGAGTGAGTACGATTAGATAGTTTATAACAATAACACTTGCTAATTTCATGCATTTCCGAATAAAAATTTATTAACACTTATGTCATAAAGTTGCCCATTTGAATTTAAGAACAGTCTTAATAAGCGAATATTAGTACTTCTGTTCTTAAAAAACAAATCCATTGTTTATTTTCCAGCGAGATTTAAAAAAAAAAAATTTTTTTAATTGCGCAGACGAGAAAACTTATTCCAAATTAGAGATGGGAAATATGGTTATTTTACAGGTTACATCATTCCACAGTAGCGCTGGTAACAGGTTCCAACATCCTGTTATTTTTGTAACAGGATACAATAAACAATTTATAAACAATTGCTAAATATGCTCCCAAACGGACAACACATGAGTTATGGGCCCTAAGGGGGTGCTCTCCGTGAGGGGAGGGGGGTCTTTCTAAGGGAACCCAACCCGTATTTACGCAAGGAAATCCAAAGTTCGAAGAAAACCACGGAAAACTCCGAATGATTGGGCTGACGAGCGCGATTGGGTTTTGCTCCTGCCGTCTACCAGTTTTGAGGGCAGAATCTCTCAGCCACTGGTGGGGCAACAACATTTAAGAAAATATCTATAGGCACATATATTTTTGAATATAAAATAATGTATCCTATAGGAAATACGAAAAACAGGAAAATTAGAAAGTACAAGAAAACATATTAAGAAAACTTTCTTTAACATACAGAGGAAAACGAATTTTTCAAAAATCCATTTTCCGTATACCGCGTTTTCTCAATCAGCACTGTTGATGTTTTAAAATCTGAGATGAAATGAATTACTGAATTTTTTTACATCAAGTCAACGCGTGCTGCCACTACTAGAGCGGCTGCAAAACATAAAACAAATATTAACTGATAGGACAAAGAAACTTATGAGATAGGACAGATGGTAGAGAATGGAATTTTTTCCAGACTCAGTTTTTTTTACTAGTTTCTTAATAGCAGATATGTATAGTATGCAAGATCGATTGTACGCTATTATGAAAGCAAAAGAGGGTGCTACAAAAAATTAACTACCATTTACTTCATATTAATAAGGTAATATTGTTGCGCAAAATAAAATATTCTAATACTTTGAACTCATCTAAATTTTATTTTACTATTTTTATGTCTTTCAGAAAGCTGTAAACCTAATATATTGTATTGTATTTTATATTTTGTAAATATTAAAATCTTATCTAAACATTCCAGATTCAATTTATAAGAAATTTAATTGCATTTACTTAGTATAAAAATGATTAAATTGAAAATAATTTTTTAATAATTTTTCTCAATTATTTTAATATTTGGAATATGAGTTGTATTAAAATGGTTCCAAAGTTCACTAGCTCATACGTTTTATATGGATCCATACATAAATAAAAAATAAGACATATTTCCACAAAATTTTCACCCCCCCCCCCAAAAAAAAAAAAAAAAAAAAAAAAAAAAAAAAAAAAAAAAAAAGGTGACATTTTTGGAGTGCCGACAGAAGTGAAAACTTGGACAATTACGTTTTTATTTTTTAAATTGTCTGGACATATTTTTTTGTAATCGTCAGGAAACATTTTATTGTGCAGGAAATACTTTTAAATAATGTGTTTTTTTTATTCATTATTATAAAGTACTACTACAAAAATTACATTACAATTTTCATTTAATGCGCAATTGTGCATGAAAAATAATGCATATTGTTTTACATAAAAAAATTGCAATAAAAAAAGACTGAATAATATTTATATGGCGCAGATGTCATACACACATCACGTTGGCACAATTTTTTTCTGATGCCGATTTGGCAAAAAACCTCGAAGAAGTTTGAGAAATTTAAATTTCAACCCATTATGGATCCATAACGTGACCCAGAATAACGTAAGAAATTTTTTTATGCTACATTTGTAATGTATGAAGCATAAGCTTTCGATAGACATATTACATCAAAAAATGAGAAACGCCCCCCCCCCCCTCCCAAAAAATGGTCCTATAAGGAAAAACCGGAAAATTGAAATAGCAAAAAGAATGGCGATAGAAGCAAAGTTATAGCCTTTTAAAGATTGAAATGAAGTGAAGAAATGAGCAAAATTAGTTAAGTCACCGAAAGGGAGGGGGGTGTCATGTTAAAAATGGTAGAAAACTAAATAAGCGAAATTTGAAGGTGTATGTTTAAGGGGTGACCCCCCCCCCCCCCCCCCCAGAAGAGCCCTTTAGAAATCAAATCCACAAATCTCAAATTCAGTCTTTCTGATATTTAATAAAAAAGAGACGAAATCATTTTTTATTTATCCTCTTTCTTCAACAACCGCTAATAAAAACCAAACAGGAAAAGAAACTTAAAATCAAAAGTCGTTAACGATAACAAAATTATCCTCAGATAATGTTTATTACTCAGCACTTTTCAAGGTTGTCAAATAATTTGTAACAAAACGTTTGAAAATAAACAACAGTTACGAAGCGATAAAATGTTCTTTTGTAATGTAAAAAACTACGTTTATTGAAAAACGGGTGGAAAATCTAACAGAAAAGAACTACATAACTGAACTGAATTGAAAAACTGGTGAAAAATCTAACAGTTATTGAATTAACGAATATTAAGGAATTATTTCTTCTGTGGTTGCATAGGCGTAACCAGCCTTTTGAACGGGTGGGTGCCCAGAATTTTTAACCTGAACTTGCTGGATACAAATAATATCTTATTTTATATAGTAAAACTTTCTAAAACGGAAGCTTATAAAACAGTTTTAAATTCCGTTTTAGACAGGTTTTTATCTTAGAGTGTATAATTGTGAGATTTTTTTTAATAAGGGTTTTTAAAGGTGTTTTAATAAGGGGGGGGGGACGCAAATTTTTTAAATAATTGTGAATGGGCCTGCGCAAGCAGGGGGGGGGGGCTGTCCGGGCTGTACTTGCTGGATACAAACAATATCTTATTTTATATAGAAAAACCTTCTAAAACGGAAGCCTATAAAACAGTTTTAAATTCCGTTTTAGACAGGTTTTTATCTTAGAATGTATAGTTGTGAGATTTTTTTAATAAGGGTTTTTAAGGGTGTTTTAATAAGGGGGGTACGCAAATTTTTTAAATAATTGTGAATGGGTCTGCGCAAGCAGGGGGGGGAGGCTGTCCGGGCTGTACTTGCTGGATACAAACAATATCTTATTTTATATAGTAAAACCTTCTAAAACGGAAGCCTATAAAACAGTTTTAAATTCCGTTTTAGACAGGTTTTTTATCTTAGAGTGTATAATAGTGAGATTTTTTTAATAAGGGTTTTTAAGGATGTTTTAATAAGGGGGGGGGGACGCAAATTTTTTAAATAATTGTGAATGGGTCTGCGCAAGCAGGGAGGGGGGGGGGCTGTCCGGGAACCCAGCCCGGACATTCAACATTGTTCGGCAAACGTCTCAAAAGAAACGATTAAGGACGTTTTTAATGAATATTATTCTTTTTTAGAGGTACAAAAAATGAAATCTTGATTAAAACAAGTGAAGGAAGATGCTGTCATTAAGAACCATGTGTTATTTATTTAACAGGGACTTTTCAGTAACATATTAATGCAATATTAGGTTCTAGCGTAGTAACACTGTTATTTATCCTAATACGATAAATAATGCCCATCCCTATTCCAAATACATGTGATTGATCAGATGTTTTTTACTTTCTTCTATCTTCAATAGAAGAAAGTATTGTAATCGAAATTTTTTTTCGACTTCCGGTTTTCGACGGATTTACACGTTTTAGAAGTCAGAGATTCCAAAAAACATGTTTTTACAAAATGTCTGTCTATCCGTCTGTCTGTGTGTCTGCGTGTGTGTCTGTGTGTATGTCGCCATTCTACCATCAAAAAGTGTATGAAGTTATGCATAGAAATGAGAAAATTTTTTTGTGAATGTTTCTGGCTGTGGCAAGCAGGTCCTCCTTTAGTTTTGAAATATTCCGCCTGAAGGGGGCGCTGCAATCGCGATTTTTGTGCCGTTTTCAATATTGTACCGACTAAAAGTACATGAAGTTATGCATCGAATTGAATCAAATTTTTTGTGTAAGTGTATGACTATGGCTAATTGGTCCTCCCTGAACCTGAAAAAAATCCGTCGGAAGGGGGCGCTGCAATCGCGATTTTTGTGCCATTTTCAATATTGTACCGACCAAAAGTACATGAAGTTATGCTTCGAATTAAACGAATTTTTTTGTGTAAGTGTATGGCTATAGTTAGTTGGTCCTCCCTGAATCTGAAAAAAATCCGCCAGAAGAGGGCGCTGCAATAGCGAATTTTATGCCATTTTCAATATTGCACCACATAAAAGTGTATGAAGTTAGCTAGAACTGAACTAAATTTTTTGTATATGATTATTTTTTGGTAAGGCAAGTAGGTCCTTCCTGAATTTTGAAAAAAAAAAAAAAAATCTGCCTATCATTCTATTGTCCATCGGCTCGTGCAGAGACGGAAATTCGTTTTTACTCCGATTAATTGATTGAAGCAGAAATTTAAGGTGAAAATCAAAGTTGGTATGGTATTGAATTAAAATTATTAAAGCATTAAAATGAGTAACTATTTTTTTTAAATATTAAAATGTATGTATGAGATAGAAGAAAGTTTTGAGATTGGCACATCCAACTAGTTTTTTTTTTTTCATTTGAATTTAAATCACGGAGAAAGTAAATGTAGTTACAAAAATGTCCATACATACACCCTCTGTATTTTATTGAATTTCCGCTGCTATATTCAGTGTTGCAATAAAAGTAATTTAATCGCTTGTTTAATGAATTTTCTAATATGTAATAACAATTGAGAGTAGTTAACTAAGGCCAAAAAGATGGAAACGACCTACCACCAACTGATTATGACTCTCTGGGGTGGAAATAAATAACTTTATGTGTATTTCGGTAGTTATTAACCCTTTAATATAAATAACACAGTTCTGCGTAGTGATGATATTTATTTCATGGTTTTATGAAAAACATTTGTGCTAACGAATTTAGAAACAATTTTACACCCAAAGAAATAAACTAGTCGTTGGGGGCCACCGTAATACTTACCCATCATATATATGCATATATAATATATGAAAATAATACATTTGAAAACTATTTATAAAATGGATTGCAATTCCAAAACAAAATTTAAACGTGTATTTATATTTTTATTGTGCATAGTAATGCTGTTTTAATGAGTTGCTGATGAATCTCTTTCGATAAATTATACAACACGCCTAACTACTCATGTAGTACTGAATTGCGAAAAAGAAACATCCTTATAACTCCAAAAATAATAATCTTATTATCTAATAATTTATTGCTTCGGACTAAGTGTCTCATTTCTAATTAAAATATATCTTTGAATTGAAATTTGAATGAAATACAGGGTCATGAAAAATCGAAGAATGTGGAAAATACGATTACAGATTTCTTCTCGGCAACTAATAATTCGATCAATTTCGTTCATTATGAAAAATTTGTGTTATTTTACTGCCTTTTACGAACACTCCTTAAAATAAAAAAATTCGAAAAAATTTATATACCTTTCATCAGAACGAATTTTTCGAGAGTCCGAAAAAAATAGTTCCGGATAATCGAGGTTACTGATATTAAATAGGCTTCGTCCCATTCTTACATACTAAGCACATACAAAATTTCAAGTCTACATCTCAATTCTTTCGGGAGATAGAGCGTTTAGAGACAGAGAGACTGACAGACAGAAGGACGGCAATTTTTTTTTTTTCTAAAAATAGGTTTTTCGAAATCTCCAGTGTCAAAAACGTGCAAATCCGTCAAAAAAAAAAAAAAAAAAAAAAAAAAAAAAAAAATGCGATTTTCAAAACGATTGCAAGATTTACCCTATACTACTTATGATGGGTAACTAATAAAAAGAACCTTTGGAACAGATGTAGTATTCGCCCGGAGTCTGCCATCTTGTTTCTTTATTGATCACCTATGACTACCTTATACGTACTTTATTTTGAACAATTCAGAAATTAAGCATAAACAACAATAAATTTTTGAGCTGAAAATCCAAATATTATTTATAAAAAACACATGTAAACTAGTGATGGGCGATTTCGATTTTTTAAATCGATTTAATCGATACTACGGCCAACTCGATTTAATCGATTCTTTAAAATTTTTAATCGATTTCTCTGTAGGTAATCTAATTTTCATTTTCCTTCAAAAGTCGAAGATAAAATAGACGGATGTGCCAATTCCAAAATTTCAGTGTATTAGTTTCTAAGATAGAAGAATTAAAGAAACCTCAGAACCCCCCCCCCCCTCCCCCCACCCTGCAAAATAGCGTTTTTTTTTTTTTTTTTTTTTTTTTTTTTTTTGTGATGTACATCAAAAATTTATCAGGATCAATTTTTATCGTCCCCCCCCCCCCTTTCACATGGCGCTGAGTGGGAATTGTGAAAAATTCAGTATAGCAGCGCCATCTGAGAAGCTATATACATCAAAATGCAAAAAACATCAATTCATGTCAAGGACTAACTGGATCTAAAATGTGATGAAAATCCGTTCATTCGTTATTCAGATATAGCTGTTGCGCAAATCGCAAAAAATGCAGCATAGCAGCGCCACCTGTTAGACTATATGCACCAAAAATTAATTAGATTCAGTTTATATCAAGGTCAAACTACATCTAAAGTTTTGTGGAATTCCGTGCATTTGTTCTTCAGATAGAACTGTCAGAAATTTTTGTCGTATACAGACTCACAGAGTGACACACACACACACACAGACAGATATTTCTTAAAAACCATGAAATCGTGTTAAAGACCTTCTAAAATATATAAATCCATCAAAAACGGGAAGTCAAAATTTTTTACGAATCTAATACTCTCTTCTTGTAAAGTTACAAAAGAAAGTAAAAATGTAAAATCGATTCTGCCCGTAAGATCGGTCTTTAGATTCGATGTCGATCTTAGATTCGATGTCGATCTTAGATTCGATGTCGATCTTTAGATTCGATGTCGATCTTAGATTCGATGTCAATCTTTAGATTCGATGTCGATCTTTAGATTCGATGTCGATCTTTAGATTCGATTTCGATTTTTTTTTCTTTTTTTTCTAGGCTAAATTAGTGTTGAATGCAGTTATTTTTCTGCGACTCTGGAGAAAGGCATCATGTTTTACAGCTCTGTTAGAGAGGGGGAATCGCAATTTGTGCATTAAAAAACATAAAATCTCTTAACTTATGGGGGGGGGGGTAATCCCCTGCCGGCCACCCCATTAATTCGACACTAGGTTAAATCGTTATATTTTTGTTTAGAAGTCCAGTTATTTGAAGTATTAGTTTATTATGTTTTATTTTTCACGCTCGTCTCTTCTAATCCCCCCTTCCACGTCAGTTTTAACCTGCAGAGCCGTTCGAAATATACATACAGTTTTAAAAATGTCCAATTCTCGGTCTATTTTATTTTTAGATCCACATTTTAAATCCTTGACAAAAGATAAATAAAGGGTCGCCCTTCCGCCCGTTTGGGGTTTATCTGCGCCCCGCCGGGGGGTATATTTTTTTATTTCTTCAAAAGAAACAAAAAAAATTTTGAGGGGGGGGGGGCTTGCACCCTCCCCCAATATACACCTTAAAATTTCGCTCATTTAATTTTCTACCATTTTTAACTTAAAAGTTTAAGCTACGTGGCACCCCCAGAGCTGTGGATTCTTCCCCCCCCCCCCTGTCGATCACTCACCTAATTTTGCTTATTTCTTCACTTCATTTCAATCTTTAAAAGGCTATAACTTTGCTTCTATAGGAGTTACAGTGATGAGAAAAATTCTAGTATAGCTAACCATTTCTCGCTGTTCTTTTTGCTTTTCCAGTTTTCCGGTTTTCCCAATAGGACCTTTTTTTTGGGGGGGGGGAGGGGGGCAGAGGGGCTTTTTCTTGATACAATATGTCTATTGAAAGCTTATGCTTCATACATTACAAATCTAGCAAAAGAAATTTTCTCCCATCATTTCAGGTCACATTACGGACCCATAATGTGTTAAAATTTTAATTTTTCAAACTTCTTCTTCTTCTTCTTCAAAAAAAAAAAAAAAAAAACATTGATACATATCAGCGAAACTGGGGTCCGAACCCACAATCGTTTGATTGCACACGTAATCCCTAAGCTTTTTGGCCACCGAGTACTCAGCAACACTATTGTTTCTTTAGATTGTCATCTTTAATCGTAATATCTTTTGAGTGGAATGTCCGATTTGAATAATTCAAAAAGTAATCTACAGATATTGTAACAGGCATTAATACAAAATGATTTATTTGAATAAGGATTAAGGTATCGATAGTATTGTCTAATTTTGGTTGGTGTATTTATCGCGTTTTAAAGTGTAAGAAAGTAGTTATAGTGAGTTAACGACAATAGCTGAACATATGGTATCGCGCGTTTTTTTTTTTTTTTTTTTTTTTAGACATGAATATGTTCTTTAATATTATAGAACCTTTTTTTTTATTCATTTAAAAGTATTTCCTGGCGATTCAAAAATACACACGTAATTGTTCAAGGTTTCACTTCTATCGGCACTCTCAGAGTGCCACTTTTTTTTTTTTTTTTCATGTTCGCCCGTCCTACCGCCCCCCCCCCTCCCTCACCAATCTTAACTTACAGGTTCGTTCAAATTATGACTGAGATTTAAAAAAAGTCTAATCCTCGTTCTATTTTGTTATAAATCCATACTTTGAAACTTCAACAAAAGATACATTTGGGCCGGGGTCGCCCTTCTGTCCGTTTGGGATTCACCTTGCCCCCCTGGGTGGGGGGCATATTTTTTGTTTCTTCCACACCATCTCATGTAACATATCATTATAAAGCTTTTATCTCCTCGTTTTTTTCTGTTACTACCCCTCTCTCCACTTAGTTACATGCTCTTGGCACTTTTTATAGTTTCAAAGAGTGTATGTTCCCCGCGGGCCACCCCATGAATTCAACACTAACACTATATTTTTGTTTAGAAGCTCAGTTATTTGGGTTATTAGTTAATTATGTTTTTTTTTTCAAGTTCGTCAGTTCTAATCCCTCGTCCCCCCTCCCCCCTTCCTCGTCAATCTTTACTATATGGGCCGTTCAAAGTATGCATGCAATTTTTAAAATGTCCAATTCTCGTTCTATTTCATTGTAAATCCTCATTTTGAAACTTCGACAAAAGATACATTTGGGCTATGGTCGCCTTTCCGTCAAGAGTGTGGGTTATCTGCCCCCTTGGGAATGGGACATATTTTATGTTCTTCCAAACTATCTCGTGTAACATTTGGTTGGCATTAGAAAAAAAAAAAGTTTTTTTTTGTCTATACTCCTTGTTCCCCATCCTAGTTACACGCTCTTGGCACTCTTTATACTCGGTTTAATGCCAAGTTACTCAGTGTTGTTATTAGTTGAGTTATGTCTCTCAAATTTGTCAAAGTTTTTGTGTAAGTGAAACCCATAAGTGACAATCAATTTAAAATTCTTATTATCCGACTCTAAAATCTGCAATAGCTCAATTCTATGCCTCCCTAAATGGGGATGGGGGGGGTGGGAGGCGGTAATTACGATTCTGCTGATTGTCTAAGTTTTGGAATTAGTAATTTGGAGCTTCTCTGTGTGAACCTAAATATCGAAATATCGATTCTAGTATCGATTCTAGAACTGAGAAATCGATTTTTATTATGATCGATGTTGTTTTATACGATATCGATTTTAATCGATTTTCAAAATTTCCAGAATCGCCCATCACTAATGTAAACTATTTATAAAATGCATCGCAATTCCAAAATAAAATTTAAACGCGTATTTAAATAGTTTTAATATTCATAGTAATGCTCTATCGATGAATTGCTGATGAGCCGATTTCGACAAATTATATAAAATGCTAAAATACTCATGTAGTACCGGATTGCTTAAAAGAAACATCTTTATAACTCCAAAAATAATAATCAAATTTGCTAGCAATTTACAGCGTCGGATTAAGCGTCTCATTTCCAATTAAAATATATCTTTGAATTGAAATTTGAATGAAATACAGGGTCATGAAAAATCGAAGAATGTGAAAAACAGGGTTATACATATCTCGGCAACTAATAATCCGATTGACTTCGTTTTTTATGCACAATTTGTATTATTTTATTGCCTTTATGTCCACTCCTTAAAATAAAACATTTCGAAAATTTTTGTATACGTTTTATTAGAACGAATTTTTCGAGAGTCCGAAAAAAATAGTTTCCGATAATCAAGGTTATTGATATTAAATACGCTTCGTCCCATTCTTACATAATAAGCACATACAAAGTTTCAAGTCTCTATCTCAATTTGTTCGGGATATAGAGCGGTTACAGACAGACAGACGGCAATTTCTTTTTCTAAAAATATGCTTTTCGGAATCTACAGTATCTGAAACGTGTAAATCCGTCAATTTTTTTTTTCGATTTTCAAAACGATTGCAATATTTACCCTATACTACGTATGATGGGTAAGTAAAAATGGTATTTTTGAAGATTAAATGATATGCAAAGTACTAAGAGTCATAAAATACAACGAATGAACGCCAATTTTTTAATAATTTTCTTTCCGTACTTAATTTAAAACTTTTGGAAAAATATTTACTCAGATGTTAGAATACCTCCATTTCAAGTATGTAAAATCTATATTAAAAAAGCCAAACGTGTCTGTGCGTAAAGCATACGTCATTTTGCGAATGGCAACACTTTCAAATTTTAAATGAAATTATGATATTGCAATTTTTACTATTGCAATTTTTTAAATTTCTAAACATCGCACATTTACAATTTTTATACTATCGTACAGGAGGGAAAGTGTACGTTTAAATGCAATTTATTCGAAAACTGTACCATAATTTATTTTTGAAATATTAAATTTTTTTGTAGTTTTTAATAATGCTTTTCTAATCATGACAACAGGAGTATTCCATTTTTATTAAAAGCAAAAGAGGGGGGAAATCATGGAAAAATGAGATAGGGGAAAATAAATATTGTATCTTTATGTTGCCATTTTCCCATTAAAAGGAAAAAAATAAAATTTAAATATTCTCTGTTATAAAACCTGATAAATTCTGATTTCATTTACAAAATTTAATTTACACGTAAAAGAATCTCAAGAGTTTAATATCTGTTTCAGCTAATAGCATTGAGACTTGAAGATTTGAATCAAAATAATCAAATTAAAGTACATATTTTTTTTTTCTTTTTGTTGAAAAGATGAATACAAATACGAAATGTGCATTTGTAAATTTTTATAGGTAAAAATGATGCTGGGTTAAGATTTCACGTGGAAATTTTTTTATGATTGAGTCAAAGTTGAATAAATTTTGCTTTTTTTTCCATTTTAGAATACTAGCGTAAGAAATTAATTATTTTTTTCTGCTTAGATGTACTATTAAAGTTTAATTTTAATAATTTCTACAGCTGAGTTTTATAGAAATAGTATTTTGTTAACTTTAGCTTAAATATTATTTGTTTAAGAGTTAGATTTATCAATATAAGATGCATTTTTATTGTAACAAATTTTGTAAGTTTATTATAAGTCAATGAAACAGTTCCTTCTTATACATTTTCTTCCGGCGAAATTTGACGGGTTCTACCTCGTAATAATAAAAACTAAAACATACTTTTTTTCACAACGGCAATTAACAGAACAATACATAAGGTGGTCTGGTGTAATAACGCCAGGCGGGGTAATAACGCCAAGTGCTAATATTTTGCATAATTATGAAATAATATGGTAAATGACACCCATGTGCTCTGCGCAGAAGGGTTTTGAGTCATATAAATCACAAAAAACAGCTTCAAGTTAATTTGTTTCATTTTTAGGTCTTATTGTTTTTACAATCAACTAAAATTAACGCTTGATCTAAAATTTGCGAGATACGTTTTGTGATGTGAAGACTATTTTTTTTTTAATCCGGAAATACTTTGTTAATTACATAAATTTGTAGTACATTTCATGGACTATTAAAATGTTGTTGAAGATTTTGGATATCTTCTCGAGATAATTTGTAATTTAAAATGTACAGCGCAATAACTATAATGGGGTAATAACGCCAATCCTTGACATTAATACCCCTGTTGATTCCCTACAGTGGCCGAGCTACATCCTAAATACTGATTCAAATAAACACAGTTAAAACTGTGCAATGTTTCTAATAATTCTATTTAAGCGGTCCTTTTTAAGCAAAAAGAAGCTCACGGTCTGATATTCTTTTGCCTCATCCCCCCCCCCCCCCACACACACACATCACACCTTTATTTTTCTTACACTTTCACAAAAATTGAACATTTTCAATAGCTTAGAATGCAATTTGTCAATTTCTAAGTTTGTAGAGTTTGTATTTTTAGAATTGGGCAATCTACATGCAATTATTCTATCTTATTTCATAGTTTTGTTTTTGTTACCCATTTAGGTGGGTAATAACGCCAAATAGCATTGGTCAAGAAATCACGCCATTACATTTTATGAATACATATCTGTTAAATTATTTTTTTATATAAATAGTCAATGAGTTGTTGTATCAAATCATATATTTGTTTGAAAAATATCAGTTAAAACTGAGCCGTGAAAATTGGTAGAACCTTAACGTGGCGTTATTACCCCAGGATACCTTATTTATTATAAATATTGTCAATTTTCTGATACCAATATGTAAAATATAGAAATTTACCTGTATGAAAAATGTTTTTTGGGGAATTTTAATTTTACAAAAATTGCAAATTTCAATTTACGAATAAGGATATAAAATTGTCTAAGTGATAAATTAAATTTTGGCGTGAAAAATTAACTCTGTATTTCCGTCTGTTGAGATTTATTAGGTGAACCGGAAAATTCTCTCGTTTATTGTTATTTCACGCTTGCATTTTTAAATTTCAAATTTCTTCATTAAAATCATCTTCTTAAAATATTAAATTTCTCATTATTTCCACTTAATTTTAATTGCCAAAGGCCACATTGGCACCATAATTTTGATTAAAAAAAACATGTCGGTTTATTACATGCGTGAAACATATCCTTTTCTTATTTACAAATAAAGTTGTTTTCAAATCTCGGCGTCATTCATTAACTTTAACACTTAACCCTTTCCGGCACGGGCAAAATCTGTAGTAAAATGAGAAATTATCGACTGACATCGGAATTCACAATCAAATTTTTTAGATATTTTGAATTCCTTAATTTAAGATTTTTTAATAAAAGCTATTACCAAAATCCCAGACCGGGCACAGTGTGCCGGAAAGGGTTAAGAAATGAAAATGCTCTGCGACGCAAAGTGTTCAGAGGCTGCTTCAGTCTCCCCAATTCTCAATTTTCATTCTATTTTCAAAAAAACTGGCACAGAATTAAGAATTTATTAGATGTATATATACATACACTGTACGAACAATCTCGAATAAAAAAAGAGGGGGGGGGGTGTATCCCTCTTTCCGTGGACACCAGAAATGCAGTGGAGAGTGTACGGGGGTATACACATGTATAACTTCTTTATTTTTCAAAGGAGCACCGTATACTCTGTTTCTCAATAAAGCTATAATATACACACTCTAGGGCAGCGGTTCCCAATATTAGTTCACGACCCACTTTTAAGTAAAAATATTTTTCGCGACCCACCTAAAATAAGAGGCATATCAATAGGCAAATTGTAACGATTATATAAGGTTTTTGCTACCCTGACCAACGAAAAAGGCATTTTTTTGCGAAGGATATACTGTCAACAAAAACAAGAATTAGTAATCCTATAGTGTGAAAGTAAAATCATAATTAAAACAGCATGCAAGCCAGAAATATAATTAAAAATACATTTAATTACTGAAAAACATAGTTTTATAATCAGGCATTGAGGTATCTAGCACTGGTGTTTAGTGATGAGAAAGTCTATATCAGGGTTAAAACGGATTAATTATTTTTACCTTAAGGGGGCTCAGGGGTTGAAAACTTTTCAAAAAATCGATTTTTTTATGATCTAGTTTGACTATTCAATTAATTCTTAACTCAATGCAAAAAACCGCATAAAAATATTAGTATTTTCAACGGAGTTATAAGCATTTATGTGTCAATACTTTCATAGCCGCATCCATATAATTTCAACTTTAAGTCGCGTTTTCTCAAAACTTGATTTTTGACGACTAACACCAAGATTTAAAAAAAACTATTTAATGGAATGTCTTATTTTTTTGCATGCATATAATATTATTATCTAGAGAATGAATTAAGGATATAACTATCATTTAAAAAAAACATTATTAAAAAATCTTTCAAAGTTGAAAATTAAAAAAAACCCTAAAAATGCAACTTTTGTTCCATTAAAAATACTCAAAATATTAAACTATATAAAATATATTAATTCGTTCTCTAGATAATGATATTATATGCATGCAAAAAAAATTAAGCCATTCCATCAAATAATTTTTTTTAAATCTTGGTGTTAGTCATCAAAAATCAAGTTTTGAGAAAACGCGACTTGAAGTTGAAATTATATGAATGCGTCTATAAAAGTATTGATACATAAATGCTTATATCTCCGTTAAAAATGCTAATATTTTTATGCAGTTTTTAGCATTGAGTTAAGAATTAAACGAATAATCAAATTAGATCATAAAAAAATCGACTTTTTGAAAAGTTTTCAACCCCTGAGCCCCTTAAGCCACTTTCTTACGAAGTTTATCTCCGTACTTGTTTTTCAAATACAGCCAAAGTAGAAAAAATTTGTTCACATTACAAGTATGTCATAGCTCCATGAAGAAATTCAAAGCTGATTTAGATATTTTTGCACATTCTGCTTGTATATTTATCTAGAAGGAGATGAAGGATCACCTTTGATTTATTATTTGCTGTTAAATCTGTTATATTTTTTAAATAGATAAAATAAAAGACATAATTTTGTGCAAACTTCGATTGTATTGCGACCCACCAAAACACCCTTCGGGACCCACTAGTGGGTCGCGACCCATAGTTTGGGAACCGCTGCTCTAGGGTATACGCTCTGCCTTGAGCGTGTACGAGCGTGAGGCCCAAATTTCCACGCCCGAGCCCGGTCCGATCTAAAGCAAAAAATTCGGCCCGTCCTGAACGAAAAAAAATTCGCACGACCCGGAATTTTAAAAGTTAAAATTTCGACCTGAGCCCGTCCCGTCCCGTAAAAAAATTTGGAAGTCCAGTCCGACCCGGAAAAAAGTTTAAATTTCTGTCCGAACCCGTCCCGGCCCGAGTGAATTTCTAACAACATTGATTTTTTTTCTTTTGCGAAAGAGTTTTACGGAAAAAACTTATCTTAGTCTTTTTTTTTTTTTTTTTTTTTTTTTTTTTTCACATTTATAATCTTTATTTATTCAGAAGTATAGTAGGTTGCGATATTTATGTTTTTAATGAACCACTGTTTGTTATATGAAAATATTTTAGTTATCATTAATATTATTAATCCGTAATCCATGAAATGGAGCCATAAAAATCTAAAAAATGATATATGATAAAAGTTTAAATCTTCTAAGACTGCAATCGCATTGGAAAGGAAAAAAAAAAATGTTACAGACATTCTTAGCAGGTGTAAATGTGTAATACTTTTTTCCCCTCGTGTATTATTGTAGTCATTTTGCATAGATAAAAGTTTAAAACAAGTTTAAAAGAAATTTCCATATTCAGTTTAAAATAAAATTCCGTCATAGGCAGGTTCTTTTTTCATGCATTTAACTCTGTTATAATAAGCCTAGAAATCTACGATTCTTTAAAAAGAATAAATTTTAATTTTTAATTGTAGAATAATGACGATTTAAAAGTATATGTCATTTTTGTAAAAATTTTTGGACGAAGCCGAATTTTATTGATTTTTCAACTGACTAGAAAATGATTTTCATAAGGGATGATTCAACCGAGATTGAATATTTTGGTCCGTGAAGGCTAAAAAGAACGGCTTCGTACGGAAAAAATAAGTTAGACCCGGGTCGATCCTTCAAGAAAAATACGGCCCGTGCCCGGCCGGGGAAGATTAGTTATTAGGCCCGACCTGGCGCAACTTTTCTGAAAAAAGTAAAACTCAGGCCCGCTATAGGACCGTCCCGAGGGCCGTTAATGAAAATCGGCCCGTGCAGATTTCTGGCGTGTACTCCCTGCATAGAGCGTATATATTCTCTGTTCTATTATTTTTACGACTACACCACTGGTGGACACCAAAGGACAAAACAAGTAATTCTTTGGTCGCCTTCAAAGAATCTGGAGATAAAGAGGGATTTTTGCGAAAAAAATAGGATCGATGAAATCTGGTACGTTCGAAATATTATTTCAGGAATAGAAAATGATTATTTAAGTTAAATTTCGTGGCATTCAGTTGAATTTTTTCTACCGCGCCTAAAGAAATTTCACTTCAAAAAACTTGAAGAAGACGGGGGAAAAAGCATGATAGATTCAGTTACTAGAACAATCGGCGATCTACTATACAGATGTATAAGTTTATTTATGGGCATTAAAGGGTTAAAGCAATTTAAAACAAACATTCACTTTTATATTCTATCATCCATATCGATCCTAAATTTGTATGTCACTTACTTGATAATACATAAGGTTTCTAGGGGGGTAATAGCGCCAACTGCTAATATTATGCGTAGTTTTGAAAGAATCAGGAAAAATGGCTCTACAGGTTTTGCGCTGAAAGGCTCTGAGTCATCCGAATCCCAAAAAATCACTAAAAGTTTATTTGTTACATTTGTAGACCTTATCGCTGGAATAAGCACGTAAATGTCAACGCGCAATCTAAAATTTGCTCGGTAAATTCTGTGATGTGAAGACTATATGTCTGTTAGGAAAAATACTGTTTATCAAATAAATTTGTAGTGTATTTCATGTACATTCAAAATGTTGTTGGAAATTTTGGATTCGTGAGGTAGCTTGTAGTTTAAAAAAGACTGCGCAAAATGCGTACCGGGACAATAACGCCATCCACTAGTGTTATTACCCCGATTAATTCTTTTCAGGGGCTGAACTACATTTTTTATTTTATATTTTATATTTTATGCGCAAGAGAGACCTTTATTGTCACTAGTGAAACTAAAAAGGATAAAGAGAAATTTGTAAGTTCTAAATGCTGCTAATTTTTTCATATCAGTTGAATAAATATCAAATGATTATTATTGCATCCTCATATCGCAATTGATGATAAGTAAAAGAAATTTGACACGGGCTGTAGAGTTCATATCTTTAGATGTTAAACAATTTACATGCATGCCATTATTTCATCTTTTACAGCTTTGTTTGCATATCGTTATTACCCACGGTAAATGACACAGTTCAAAAAATCTCGCCACTGCATTTACATATCTGCTTAAATATTCTTTCTTGCATTATATAGTCAATAAGTTGCTGCATCAAATCCTATATTTGTTTTTGTTTTTCCATTGGCCGTAATGTATCGGAATAATTTAATTGTCCCTGTATTTAAATTATAAATCCGATTTTCATAAAATTTGAATTGATCGACAAAATAATGCAACAATTATATATTTTAAATTTCAAACGATTCGATAGGGCAGTTTATGCTCTGTTATATCTGTGGGGGGGGGGGGGGCAGACGAACAGACAGATTGAAAGAGAGGACTATAGGGAACTATGCATTTACATAATTACGAACGCACCTAAAAACCACATCTTCATATCTTAATAAGTAATCTGCATACTTTATAAGGATACTAAAAGTTCATCTAAACTTTAACGAAGTACAATTAAAGATGCCAGTGATGATTTCTGATTACTTTAAATGCATTAAATTTTAATATTATTATCAACTGCTTTCACTAGACACAAAAAGAACGCAAAACCACAAAATTTAATCATGGATTGTAAAATTTAAAAATATACATAAATAATTAGAAATTAAATTTAAATTTAATGAGAAAATATCTAACTGACACACTTCGGAATTCCTCTGATTTTTTTTTTATCATATACTTAATTAAACTTTCGCTAGTAAATTCATAATTAAATTTTAATGAAAGTTGGAAGTTTTATTTATTTTATTACATTCATATGACCAAAATCTTTCACAGATGTGATGTTGCAAAAATTTCCACAAGTTGATTATAAATCTAATTATTTTATTAATTAGGAGGGAATACTTTTCTTAATTAGTGGGATATCACTAAAATATGCTTACTGTAGAACATGGTTTACCATTTATCGTTCATATATAGGGACAAGACATACAAATTTTTTTTGTGTAAGTCTCTGGCTATGGTCTTCCTTAAATTTGAAAAAAAAAAAAAAAAAAAACTTCTTGAAGAGGGCGCTTTAACAGCAATGTATGTGCCATTTCCATTATAGTACCATTGTAAATTTTATGAAGTTATGCATAGAATTGAACCAAATTTTTTGCTTAAGTCTTTGGACATGGCTAATAGGTCCTCCCTGAATTTGAAAAAAGTCCGCTTGGAAGGGGGCACTGTAACAGCAATGTCTGTGCCATTTTCATTTTTATACCATTGAAAAGTCTATGAAATTATGCCTAAAATTGGACAAAACTTTTATTTTTTTTTGCCTATGGCTGTTAGACCTTCATTGAATATGAAAATATTCAGAGGGAGATAGCGAAGTTTGCGTCATTTTTTTCAATTTTTGGTATTTTTATTTTTCATCGGCTCGTGCAGAGACGGGAGCTCACGTTCTGCTAATCCGCTATTTGCAAACAGCTAATGACAACAGAATAAGGAAAAACTATTACTTTTAATAAATATCATAATCTACATTTACTTATCTTTTTTAACTACGATTAACTGATTGGAGCAGGAATATAAGATGAAAATAAAAAATTGGAACAGTATATAACTAATAATATTGAAGTATTGACATGCGTAACTTACTTTTTGAAGTATTAAGATGTACGTATGAGATAGAAGAAATTTTTGGGATTGGCTTATCCAACTAGTTTAAATTTAACATTTTTAGGATTTTGTTCATCTGACGAAATCTTATTCGTCTCAGTCCTCTGTTTGTCTGTCCGTGACAAAAAATGAAATAAAAATAAAAATAAAATAAAATAACATAATAACATATATTATATTATGCTTTAACGTTTTACTAAAATTCAAAGTGATATAGCTTTCTGTCTTATTATCAAAGTTATAGCTATGTTATGTATATGTTTGCGTGTAAACTTCAAATTTGCTGGTGTTACAGCAGTACTAAAAAACTGGATGAAATTTCTCCTTTATCTATATGGACTTTCAGAATTTCAGTTTTCAATTGATTTTCAAATCGGAATAATCAATGAAACATCGTCATCGGCGAGCAGTTTATAAAAACTCAAAATCCAACCTTTTTATCGAAAGCATAAAACGCGATTCGATTGACGTATTTTTCGTTCCAATACATCATGTGCTCTGAAAACTCAAATATTGCATGCATTATATACAGGGTGATCAGAAAGTCAGTATACATTTGATAAATTAATAATTCACTGAATAATGTAGGTAGAGAGGTAAAAATTGACACACATGCTTGGAATGACATGGGGTTTTATTTAACAAAAAATAAATAAAAAGTTCAAAAAATGGCCGACAGATGGCGCTTCATGTGATAAGAAAATCATTAATTAGCATAACAAATTACGACAAAGCAAAGACGATGTTCTTCAGACCAAATGCTCAACATGTCCACCGTCATTCCTCAACAATAGCTGTAGTCGAGGGACAATGTTGTGCACAGCACTGTACAGCATATCTGAAGTTATGTTGTGAAATTGCCGTAGGATGTTGTCTTTTAGCATCCCTATTGATGTCGGTCGATCGCAGTAGACTTGCGACTTCATGTAACCCCAGAGCCAAAAATCACACGGAGTGATATCTGGGGACCTGGGAGGCCACGCATGAGGAAAATGGCGGCTCAGCACGCGATCATCACCAAACGACGTGTGCAAGAGATCTTTCACACGTCTATGAATATGGGGTGGAGCGCCATCCTGCATAAAAATCATAGTTTCCAGCAGATGTTTATCAGCCAGGCTAGGGATGATGTGATTTTGTAACATATCGGCGTACCTCTCACCCGTCACGGAAACAATTACAAAACCAGAATCACGACTTTCCTGGAAGAAAAAAGGCCCGATAACGGTAGATGTGGTAAATCCACACCACACAGTGACTTTCTCGTCGTGCAATGGAGTTTGCACGAAAGTTCTGGGATTTTCGGTAGCCCAAATTCTGCAGTTGTGGGTGTTGACAGACCCTCGGAGTGTGAAATGGGCTTCGTCGGTCCATAACACGTTAGACAACCAATCGTCTTCTTCCGCCATCTTTTGAAACGCCCACACCGCAAATGCTCTTCGCTGCTCGAAATCGCTGGGTAACAGTTCATGATGCCGCTGGATTTTGAACAGATAGTATCGGAGGGTACGCCTTAGTGCTGCCCAAACAGTACTGTATGGAATGCCAGTGCGACGTGCAACATCACGAGCACTCACTTCTCCATGCGTAGACGAACCCGCTACAACCTCCATTTCGTCCTGAACAGTCTGAGCAACATTAGCACTTGTGGTCGGTCGGCCACTACGGGGTCCATCTTCTAAACAACCTGTGGCTTCGAACTTCGACATCATTCTCTTCACAGCTGCAATTGTCATAGGACCTTTACCCGTTCGAGTACCCTTCGTATGGCGATAGGATCGTAAAGCTGCAGTAGCAGATTCCCCTTTCTGATAGTAGAGCTTCACTAACAATGCCTTCTCTGGTAACGTCAACATGCTGCGATTGCTGGTGCATCTGATTCTCTGTCTCATTTACAGTGCCTTTTATACACGATTCTCAGGCAGCGTCACTGACGTTTTGCTGTGCAGCGCCATCTGTCGGCCATTTTTTGAACTTTTTATTTAATTTTTGTTAAATAAAACCCCATGTCATTCCAAGCATGTGTGTCAATTTTTACCTCTCTACCTACATTATTCAGTGACTTATTAATTTATCAAATGTATACTGACTTTCTGATCACCCTGTATATATGCACACATATAAATATACAGGGTGGTTAGTTATTAACGTAAGGTGTTCAGAGCCCTCTAGCGAGTAAAGTTTTGGTCAAAACATAACCTAATTTGATCAGCATACATAGTAAACCATGGGATTTCGAGTTCTTAAAAAAAATTAAAATAAAAAGTTTTAAAAATCGCCACTAGGGGCAATTTTAGCGTTGTTTACCGACTAAAATGCATTAATTTGCATAAAATCAGTTGTGTATAGCAATCATGAGTATAAAAGGAAAGGCTGGGAGAGTTCTCATCATTATCAACTCTCACCATACTTTGCTAGTCAAGCTGTGTTATCAGCAGAACGAGAATTGCAATGATGCTCGACCTGAATTTGCCAAAAGAACCGATGAACATAACAAATTTACAAAAGATGATTCATCGATTTGAAACTATGCGGCAACAAGGCCTAGGACGCAAAGTGACTAGTCAAGAACAAGTTGACGAAGTTGTAACTGCTATTGTCGAACAAGAGATGAAAAATGTGCAGCGCTCGTAGTATTCCAGCAGTATAAAATTGATCTGTACTGTATTTTTTTGCCATTTAATCATTCAACATTTACACTAATACACTTTTGGTGCACCGAAATTGCTGATTTTATGCAAATTAAATGCATTTTAGTCTCATTTTAGCTAAAATTGCCCCTAGTGGCGATTTTTTAAAATTTTTATTTTCTTTATTTTTTTTTAAGAATTCGAAATCCCGTGGTCTACTATGTATGCTGATCAAATTTGGTTATGTTTCGCCCAAAACTTTACTCGGCTCTGAACACCTGACGTTAAGAGCCCACAATAGTCACAGAAAAAGTACGCAAAAAGACCCGGATGATTATGTAAAGTCTATGAGAGCGTTCTTTTCTAATATCTCGCTCAAATTTTAATGTTTTTACATGATTTTTTTTGAATAGGCTAGCTTAGGACGATCTACAACCGGGCTAGTTTTTACTTTTTCGATTTTGCTCATATATTTTTTATATTATGATAGTTTCAATTTCAGAACCGGTTTAAACCGGTTTTGAAAGTTAAAATATTTTTTTTTTAAAAAATCTGAAACCAAAATCGAAAAAGTAAAAACTAGCCCGGTTGTAGATCGTCCTAAGCTAGCTTATGCAAAAAAAAAAAAAAAAAAAAAAAAAAAAAAAAAAAATCATGTAAAAACATTAAAATTTGAGCGAGATATTAGAAAAGAACGCTCCCATAGACTTTACATAATCATCCGGGTCTTTTTGCGTACTTTTTCTGTGACTATTGTGGGCTCTTAATAACTAACCACTCTGTATATCTTTTTTTTCAGAGAAATGAAAAAAAAAAATACTACCGATACTAACAGACTGACTCGTTTAGTGCAGAATGCTTGGTAAACGAAAGTAAAAACAAGCATCGATAAAATATTATTTTTTGATTTTCTTAAACGATTATGCGAAATATGAAGCATGTAATTACACTGGTCAAATTAAATGATTTTTAATAAATTTTAGAATTGGCGCTATTTATTATTAATAATCATTTTTATGTTTAAATAAGTTTCTTTTTAAAATTATTAAAAACATTAAATTCAATTACATTCTAATTTCATTAAAAAATTTCATTTTAAAGAACAGTACTAAAAATTAAAAATGTAAAATTATGCACGATTTGCCTATTTTTTGGTGGTGTGTGTGGGGGGAGAACTTTTTTGCATAATCCGAAATATTGTCTACCGCGGAAATTTTCACAGTGCCAACCGAAGAGTTTACTGTATATACAGAGTGAACCTAAATTTTTGAACAAAACTTTAAAGGGTGCTAGTACACATCAAGAAAAACAATATAAAATGAGTAACTAAAGGTCCCCGACGCCATCCGAAGGAAATAGGCGCCGTTAAAGTTTAGGGTCCGATTCGTTTGCGGATTTCGCAAAAATTATTCTTTATGTCAGTTTTTTCTTTTAAATAAACTGTAAGGCTAAAGTTGAAAAAAATGACGATAGAGGGCATTTTAAACTTTGGAGTAACGAACAACTATTTTTTACCGTTATATTTTGTATGTCATTAAATGGTTTCAAAAGCTTAAACTTACATTTTGAGTTCAAAATCTGAATCGTTAATCGTGGTTAAGCATCACAAATTGAACTGTGTTCAAGAGTTGAAAGCTCAAAATTTAAATTTAGGTCTAAACTTTTGAAAGCATTTAATAAGATAGAAAAAAAAAAAAAAAACTTTTACGTTACTTTTAAGTCTAAGTGCCCTCTATCGGCATTTTTTGTTTTATCTTTAAAATTTATTTTCAAGAAAATACTGACATAAAGAATAGTTTTAACTAAAACCACATACGAATCGGCCAATTTTTATGTTTTTTGATATCATTTGAAATTTTAGGCTTTAAACTTTAATGGCGCTGTCTCTTTCGGAACATGTTTGAGACTCTTAGTTTCCTATTTAATATTGTTTTTCTTGATGTGTGCTATCACCGCTTAATGTTTTGCCCCAAAGTTTAGATTCACCCTGTATAAACACTCGGAAAAATTTAATTATTTACAGTAAATGAATATAAAATGTTAGATTAAAATTAATCTGAGTGGCATGTCGCCGTCAGTCTTTGTCTCCTCTTAAGTGAATGCTTTAAACGGTGTTTATAGATTTTTCATTTTTCAAGATGGCGAAATGTAAAAAGTTAATTTATTTTTATTTTTTTAATCAAGGATCCAAATAAATAAGTCATAATCTGGGCTTCTTGATTTCTTTAAAATACATATTTTTTAAAATTGTGAAAATATATGTTCAAGGATATTTTTGTGCACTTTTTTAACGTACGAAATATAGGACGTTAGGCAAGAATGGATACATATATTTTTATAAGCCCTTTAAGGATAGTTACTGATGTATAGTCTTTTTCAAGATGATTATGAAATAAATTGTTTTTAAGCCTTAACCTTCCTACCCTGTTTAAATTTTACTCAATCTTGATAAAAACATTTCATACCAGAATTGTTATTTAAAATATTTTAATATATTTAATTGCCTTATTTGTCTTGATCTGTTATTTAACTTTCTTTATAAAAACGAGGTGGAACCCGTCGAAATTCGACGAAAGAAAATGTTTAATAAGGAACTGCTTCATTGATTTTAATAAATCTACAAAATTGCTTACAGTAAAAAATGCATCTTATATTGATCAATCTACCTGTCAAACAATTATTATTTTAAGCTAAGATTATAAAAATACTATAAAACTCAGTTGTCCAAATTTTTAAAATTAAACTTTAATTGCATATAAAATCAGTATAATATAATAAAGATCAGCTATTACGATGAATATATCGAGACTCGTATGTTTGGCATAAATGCGAATGAAAAAAAATTATTCCAAATTGATACGATTATAGAATTTCACGCGAAATTAAAATCCGTCATAATTTTCATCTTCTGAAAATTTAAACACGTATTTCTCATATCCGTATTCACCATGTTTAAAAAATGGTATTTTAATTTGATCATTTTAAATCACTTTAACTCAAACCTTGGAGTTATTTAACTAATGAATAAAAACGAAATAAAACCAAAATCACGGAATTGTATAACAGACGATATTTTTTGCAAAATATACGCATTTTAATTTCTATTTTTGTTTCTTTCAATTTTAAAAGAAAATGGAGTGATTCTGTTGCCACAATTACAAAATTCGTACTATAAACTATAAAAAAATTAATATCTCAAAAACAAATTGAGATACAGCTTTCAAACAAATTGCATTTAAAAGTACATTTTTTTTTCTCTATACGATGGTGTAAAAATCGGACATATGTGATATTTAGAAGCATAAAATTTATAGTAGCGAAAAATGCGAAATTGAAATTGCAGGGGGAAAGTGTTGCCATTTGCAAAATGACGTATACGTTACGCACAGATACGTTTGGCCTTTATAATATAGATATTTCTGGTTCGAATCATATAAAAAACAAATTATAGTCATGGGTCGATTAGACCCATTCAGGGTAGGAAGGTTAAATACGACTGTTCTTAAATCGTATAATTAATAATGCTTTTGATGTTATTAGTCTCTTTTAAGAAATAAATGTATTTTTTTGTAGTTCACAAAAATACTAATTATAGTATATATAAAATACAATTTAAAAGCTTGTTTTATATGAATTTTTGTTTTATGTTTGTTTATATGCTTGTTTTATATGAACATATAATTATGCATATTATACTGTTATAAACTTTGTATATTCCTATATTTAGTACGTTTATATTTTTTCTAATAAATACAAAAATGTTTTAGAGCATTTTTAAATATTTTTCGAGTTTATTTTGTAACATCTGAAAGTGATACTGCCATTAAATTTGAGAAAACAAAAATTCAGTCATAAATGGATTAAAAATGTATTTTTAATTTTTAATAATAAAATTGCAGCTATTACGTTTATAAGTTTTTATACGATGTTTACATTTTTTTTCCTTTTGTAAGAATAAAGAAACAAACACCAGTTTATATGTGGAATAATTTATTTGAACACATTTTCTTATTACTACAACATATAACTGCTAGATAAAGATAACCATTTAATAGGATAATATTGCACTTTTTTCAATCAGAAGTACATTTATAGATATGCTCATTCACAGAATAAATATTTTAAAACACAATTTATATTAAGATAGCAGAAACAAAATATCGATTCGTTTTAAAGTTAGATTCATCATATTCCAATCATAAGCCAAAATGAATTTTGAAATAAAAATGAAAAAATTATCAGGAACAGGAAAGTTGTTCAATAAGTCACTAATTTTACTTTTTGAAAGACTGTTGCAAAGATAAATTTTGTAATGGAACCTAGGATGAAATAGCAGACGATTTTATATTTTCACTATAATAAAAGAACACAACTGCCATAATCTATGGGACATATAATTTATCATCACTACAATGTATAACTGTTAGATGCAGGTAACTATTTGTAGAATAATATTGCATTAAAAAAATCCATAGCTAGTTATGTTGTTTATAGATGATTCACAAAATTACAATTTTAAAACACAAATCAAGTAAATATAGTGAAACAAAATATCAGTTTGTTTTAAAACAAAATATATATCTGTTTTTAAACAAAGGCGCATTTACAGAATAAATATTTTACAACACAACTTGTATCAAGATAGCAGAAACAAAATATCAATTCGTTTTAAAACTTAATTCACCATATTCCAATCATACATTCTGTCTTTCGAAAAGAAGAAAAGAAAAAAAAATCAAGTCGAGTGAATTTGTTCGTTACGTCACTAACTTTACTTATTGAAAGACTATTGCATAGGTAAATTTTGTAATGGAATCTAGGGACAAATAGCAGACGATTTATTTTTACCAAAATAAACGGATAAATATGATGATAACTGAGATAATTTATGGAAGATATAATTTATCATCACTATAACACATGGCTACTAGATGCTGGTAAGATAATATTACATATTTTTTTAAAACAAAAAATACATAGATAGTTATTTTGATTTTTGGTGATTCACAAAATTATAATTTTAAAACACAAAACAAGTAAATATAATGAAACAAAATATCAATTTGTTTTAAAACAAAATATGTATCCGTTTTTAAACAAAGGCACATTCATAGAATAAATATTTTACAACACAACCTGTATTAAGATAGCAGAAAAAAAAATTAATTCGTTTTAAAACTAAATTCGCAATATTCCAATCATACATTCTATATTTCGAAAAGAAAAAAAGAAAAAAAATTCAAGAGTGAATTTGTTCGTTACGCCACTAATTTTACTTATTGAAAGACTATTGCAAAGAGGAATTTTGTAATGGAATCTAAGAGACAATCTAGACAATTTTTTTTACTATAATAAACGGCTGCTATTTGCCGATAAGGTAACATTACATTTTTTAAAAAACAAAAAATACACTGATAGGTATTTTGATTGTTGATGATTCACAAAATTATAATTTTAAAACACAAATCAAGTAAATATAGTGAAACAAAATATCAATTTGTTTTTAAACAAAATTTTATCAGTTCATAGTCATTAAATTTCTGTATTTCAAAAAAATAAATAACAATTTATTTTGCTGAAGAATATTACTAGGTTTATTTTTCTTATTGAAAGAAACTCGAAAAAAGACTGCTACAGAAATCATGGAGGAATGAGATAGGTGGAAGAGAAGTATTATCACTGGGGGTGATGCTAAAAATGTAACCCTACATTAAGTCACATTAAGTACAAACAAAACCACGTGCTTTGACATGCCTATCAATTGAAACAGGTTTAAACCCGTATTTTTTTGCTATTATTTTTTAAAAAGAACTAATCTATCACTTCACCGGTAAGAATTTATTAATTATTTTATCATATGTGTTTTAAATATCAATATAGAAAATTATTTTAACGTTTTGCTGGAAAATATAACATTCTTTTGTTAATATCTTAAAATTGTCTGCAGTCAGAAATCTATATTTTAGATTAATATTTATCACTTAAGTTTTCATACATGATTTTAAAAGAATGTTTTCATCAGTATATTTTAAATATTTATTTACAATTATGCAATTATTAAGTCATAAACATTTTTCATCTACGTTATAAAGTATTTAAAATTACATTAAATTAGGAAACTTTTAGTAATACAATTTTTAGTTCGCATCAAATGTTTTCAATATCTTATTTAATTTCAATTTGACATTTAATTATTGCTAATTTTCCAATTTCTTTTATTTTAAAAGCGAACATTTATTTGAATAAATAATAATAGAACAAAGACCATTTTAAAAATTTGCTATTTCTTCTTAAAGTATGCTTCAGCTGTAATTCATTTCTTTCAATTCGTATTATAATACAAAATTCCTTCCACGTCCTTTTGTTTGGAACATTAAAATTTGAGCGATAAATGAATTCATATTGCAAACCGTTTTTGAGCCTTACTTCACCTCCACCTATCTCAATCCTCCATGTACAGAAATATATTTTATGGTGAAAGTTGCAGTGAAACAGCAAACGATTTTAAATTTCAAAAATAATAAAGAACATGAGTAAAATATCTTATAGAACATATTTTATCATCCCTACAACTCACAATTGCTAGATTTTCAAAAAAAAATAAAAAAAATAAAATAAAATAAAAAAAATAAAATAAAATAAAATAAAATAAAATAAATAAAAAAAACGATTTATAGAATAATGTACCTTTTAATAATCATAAATATATATACATCTGTGCTTATTTTTTCTGATTAACAAAATAATATTTTTAAGACTCAAAAACTGCAATTTGCATACAGGTAGCAAAGTATGAAATTCTAGAATAGCAATTCTTTTAGAACAAAATTTTGCTATTTTCTAATTACCAAACATTCATCTGTATTTCGTAAAACATAAATAAATTTTATTCCGAAGAAGATTGACACACATTTATAGTATATTTAATTTTTCTCACTGAAAGATTATTGCAGATATATTTTTGTAGTTAAAGTTAACGCAATACAGCCAATGATTTCTAATTGTTCTACTCCAATAACGAAAACCAAACATGTGTAATATTTTTTAAACATATTTTATCATCACTACAACCAAGGTTCTCATTGGCCTTCAACCAACATTAGTGATTTGGAGAAAAATAAATAAATAAAAAAATAAATAGCAAAATAGATTTGGAGTAAAACACTGAAAAATCTATCTTTAACCTCTTATTGTATCCGTGTTTTTTAATGTGTTCTAAAATAAGATAATGTTTTGTCATTACTTAATGAATATAAATTCTACAACACGCTACAGAAATTATTAATAATAAGTACATTCTAAATGTGTAAAATGTTTCAAACATTCTTGTAGCAGTAAACTACTACGACATTTCGACTATAACCGGTAGAAAAAAAAAATTGGTTATTGACCAATAAAACACTCTGCAAACAGCTAATAAACTGAACGGTGTAAATGGCAAAACTTTTCTCGATTTGGCGATTGATACGAGTAATTTTGTTTGCGATTTTACTAGCTCTTAGATAGCGATAAACTGACAACAGAGAAATACTTATCGTACAATCCTTTCTGTATCTTTGGCTGTTTCTAAACTGAATTGGTGTTGAGTCAGTATATTTATAAATATAATATAAATGGCACGGTGCTAATGAAGATGAAAATGACACTAATCGCACAGTAACGTGTAAAGTGGATGAGAATCTCAACTGTAACCACGTACACAAAAAATAGCAGAAATTGAGTACTCGCAATTTAACGAGTCTGATTGTTCATTTACTCGAAAAATAAAGCATTTTGTCGCGATTATGGCGAGCAGCAACAAAATCCCTGATCCACACATAACTGCTTATTGAAAATAACTATTTATGCGATAAAATTCATTTAAAAAAATGAAAAATGCATACAGAATTCACCCATTTAGAAAATAGCGGTTTAAAAACACAAATCACATTAAGATACTAAAGAATACATAAATATATAAATTTGCTTCAAAACAAAGCATAATCATTTACCGATCGCAGGATATTCTGCTTTTTTAAATAATCAAACTTTATTCTTAAGTAAAATAAATATGTTTGTTAATTTTTCTTACTGATCAAACATTAATTTGAAGTTAGCACAAAATAATAATAAATAAATATATAAATAAAGATAAAATTAATTTAAAATAAAACAATGTAACAAATATAAAATACATAAAAGTTAAACATAAAAAAAGATAAAAAAATTAAATTCCACGTACAAAAAAAAAAAAAAAAAAAAAAAAAAATGCGCACACATATACTTGTATATTTACAAATAATAGATAATAAAAATACATAAAATATAAATATATACATATTTACATTTAGAAAGAAAACATATTAGGGTGGTTTTCAAATGTATTGCCGTATTAGGTGAAACAAAATTTGAAAAAATAATTTGGTTTAAATATAAAAATTTACTCGGGTATGAGTTGCTTATAGTTTACAACATTCTAGCAGTAGATCATTTACGAGTTTTTTTATTTATATTTCAGAAATTTCAAGAAATGTCTTGCCAGTCACTATTTTTCTCATAAGTGTGACCTATATAAAACATTCTGATTTTTTTTTGTATCAATAATTAATTAATTGCTTAAGGTTCTTAAATACATATTAATAAATCAAAAATGTATTAGTATTTATTTATTTCATAAATTTAAAGCATTTTAACAGTTGTTTATGCCATGAGTGTTGCTTTGCTTCTTAAATAAAGGGTATAACATCTGATTAAAAACAAATTTAATTAAAAATTAATTATTTTTATTGCAGTTATAATAAAGAATTAGAAAGTTCTAATAGACAAAACAATTAATTTAAGTGAAGTAACAAATGCATTAATAAAATTCTGATTCTTAGTTACAGTAACGTTCATGAAAAGTGGTAACACTCATGACAAGCAATAAGACTCATCTTGCAGCAAACAACTTTTTTGTAACAATATATGTAAAAAAAGATTTTTAAAAGTTTAAACTATGATTTGTGTAAAATAGATAGTGCTTTGAAAATTATTTATTCAAAATTAAAGTTTGAATCTTAAATAGCACTTACAAAACACGTGTGCAGACATGAAAATCCTGTTACAATTTTTAAATAATTATAAATATATATAATATGACAAAATCTATCCCTGAATCATGAATCTATTATAATCATAACTTAAATCTTACACATGATTTATAGTTTTAGAATTACTTAACCTCTTTTCTCATGAGTGTTATTTTTTCCAAGTAACACTCATGTAAGGTAACACTCATGTACGGTAACACTCATGACATTTATTAAGGAATTCTTCACTAAAATAAATTCTAACTGTTTTATAGAAATTTTAGTTGGGTCTATTGATTCCTGAACAAAAAATACAGCATTCCCTAACTTAACATTTTTATACGTTAAAAAATAATAATAAATAAATGGGTAACACTCCTGTAAGAAAATAAAAATACTCACCATGTTGAAATGAACATTCTGATAAATAGCAATTATAGAACAAAATTATCGCGTTCTAAATAAGCGCACTGTAAAGAAGAAAAAACATCGTTTTCTCACTACCGTTGCCAACTGCAATATACGAATATTTTGAAAACAAATAATATTAACTTCCCAAAAGTAACACTCATGTTCTGCATATGCGGACACAAAATACATTTAAATTTTTAACTCTTAGATGCTAATTTTAAATATATAAACTATCTATTTGTTTAATTAACACAGGATATTTTACTTTTAATCCATATATAAAAATTTTAAAATGTTTGGAAGCATAAAAAAAGATTGAAATTTTGCGAGTTTTTTATTCAGGACAAGTAAATTCCCATTACTTGCTAACTAAAGTACAAAAAAGAGATCACTATTTCACAACTCTGAAAAAATCTAAAGAATGCATTGAATTAACCATAAAAAGAGGAGCTACTACTTGATTTTAGAATAGCAAAAAATAAATTTATTAATATGAAATTTAGATTTAAACATCAGGACATCAAACTGGCAGTTCATGTGAAATTCACCCATTAAAGAATACACAGATGTTAAATAATTAAAAAAAATAAATTATTTAACAAACTCATATTACATGTTATGATTCTTGTACTTTTCATGCTATACAATGAAAAGTATATATTAAAAGACGCATTTAACGTATTTTAAACATGTAAATAGAGACAATAATTAATAATTAAGTAATAATAGCAAATAATATAACAATATGAATAACTCGATATGTAAATGGTGAAACGAATTTTCAAATTTCTCTAACATTTTTTACCAAATAATTTTGTAAGAATATTTAATCATTCATTCTTTTTTATTTTTTAGTTTTCAATACTTCATTTTTGTTTTGTTTAATTAATTAATTAAATTAATTAAGTAATAATAGCAAATAATGTAACAATATGAATAACCCGATATGTAAATTGCAAAACAAATTTTCAAATTTCTCTAACATTTTTTACCAAATAATTTTGTACAAATATTTAATCATTCATTCTTTTATATATTTTTTTTAGCTTTCAATATTTCATGTTTGTTTTGTTTAATTAAATATAAATATCTTTTAGTTTTGCTATGTTATTCGGGAAAAAATATTTATTGAGATTCAATATCTACTGCAATCAATAAAACAAAAACCCTATATATATAAAACAGAAGTCGCTTGATATATTCCACTAAAATTGTTATCTTAAAGCATCGTTCCTTCTTCAGAAAATATTGTAAATAAAATATTAGCTCTTAAAGTATATTGATACAATGGTAGTAAATATTTTAGCCATATATTTTATGCCGTATCGATTTTATTTCTCATAATATTTTCAAAACGCAAACTTTCACTATTTTTGATACAAATATTCCTTAATACTTTTACTTTTCGTCCTTTCTGATAAAATAGATAAATTTACTGCACACATATAAATATTGTAATTTACAATAGCATTGGATATTGAATCTATGCATGCTGCTTACAATTTTAGACACATCTTTTAATGTGATATTTTGCTTTATTTAATTGTAGAAAAATATTATGAATGCTACGATATAAATATCAAATAGAAATATTCTAATCAATAATTACTACTACCAAACTAAATTATAATAGTTACGATTATTATAGCTTCAGTTCGTAACTTCACAATTTCTTTATCTTAATTGTATGTTGTTGATTATCTACAGGAACAAAGTTTAATTTTTCAACAATTAGAAAAGAAAAAATTGAACTGTAGTTAAAAATAATATTTGCTTTAAGAGTTTAACTAGCAAATATAACATTAATTAATTATTGTAATTATTTTTTTACTAAATTCAGTAAATCAGTTTTTTTTCATTTGCCGAATTCGACGGGTTTCGACTCGTACATTTAAATTCGCCTGTAAACTTATAAATATATATGAACATTACATAGCTGCCAACCTGTACGGATTTTTCCTATTACAAAAATTTAATTGGAAATGTTATTTAAAGCAATCGCCGAAATCTAATAATTTCCAACGATGAAATACGACAAAAATTTCTTTTTAATTTTAGTGGTAGAAAAAATCAGTACAAGTTGGCCGCTATGATATTATGTCTATGAGTCATAATTAACAATAAATTTTATTACTTAATAGGTGCTAAATATTAAAAGTTTTAAACCATTAAAACATAACAAGATTTTAAAACCTGACATCGATGTTTTTTAACATCTTGTAATGTTTTAATGTTATAAAACTTTTAATATTTAGCACTTATTAAGTAATAAAATTTACTGTGAATTATGATTCATAATATTTAGTTTATTAAAGTGAATGTGAAGTTTCAACTTATGATATAGAATTTCTCAATATATCTTATTTAGATATATATGATTAAAAAAATAAATCTTTACCCAACTTCAGAAAATGTATTACTTTTTATTTAATCAGCATTTTAATAATTTAACGACTACAATAAAAAACAATTTAGTCAATTTTAGTATTATTTTCTCCAAATTTGTTAGTGCATTATTACATCACTCAACCACTGTTGAATAATTTAATATGCAACAAGAACGCAGTTAATCTTGTTTCTAAATCTAACGGATTATCAGTACATTTGGTTAATGTATAAAGCACTGAGCTTAGTACTAGAATGACTTTAATCCTGAAGTTTGCGTCTGAATTGTCAGTTTCTAATGCATTTCGATGAGAAGATCATAAAAAGTTGCTGGATTAATGCTGTAAGTGAATTCCACTTCTTAATGTTTCTTTAAAGTTGCAAAAAATAGTTTAAAGTTGCTAAAAATTTCAGTTTGAAACTAAAATGATTTATAAACCTATACTATACAAATGTACCATAAAATGTAAGTAAAGAATGTATTTTTCAAAAATACATAACCTTGCTCAAGAACAAGAAGTTTAATAAGAACTTGTACAATTAAAACAAAATAAAATATAAAATCAACGTTTCAAGCCATCTTCTGCGGCTTCAGAAAACATTAATTTCTGTTCACTATCATATATTCCTGAAGACGGCTCGTAACGTTAATTTTATATTATATTTTATTTTAATTGTAGGGTAACATCCCCAGTAATTGGCATGCACCAGTGATTGGCACATCCTACAAAAATGTCCTAAAATAAGATTTATTTCCAGTCCTTTAAAAATGCAAGACCATATACCAGTTATATGCTCATTTACTTCAAAGATTATAACTGTGATTTATCCTAGTAGATGACAATAGTGCCTAGGAAAGAGAAACAGTTATGGCTTGTATCAAATTAGCCATTTTTGATGCAAATGCTTCCTCTCTGGCTTAAGAAAGGCTTGCATTTCAATTTATGATTATCTGATTTATAGAATACTTTAAATTTTAATCGACAACAGGTTTGTTTAGTTGAAAAGGGTTACTTTAATTACGTAAAAGTCTAAGTGCCAATTACTGGTGATTACAGCAACTTTTTATAAATATACTTTTTATAAAAATACTTTTTCAAATATTTTTGCTTTCAGTGGGCAAAATAGATGGACAGATATGCACTCTTTGATTTAAAAATATTTGCAAGTAAATATTTTATTTGTTGGTAATGAAAATAGAAGTAAGTTTAAAGACAAATCCTTAATGTGCCAATTACTGAGGATGTTACCCTACAAGTTTTTATTAAACTTCTTTTTTTTGTCCACCAATGAGTAAGGTTATGTATTTTTAACAAATACATTCTTAGTAGTGAAATTATTTCGTTATTTTATATGATAGTAAATATAAAAGTGAAATATATACTCATAAAAAACGCTCTTTTATGAACATTCGAGATTTATCTTAACCCTCTCATGCATGAATTATTTTGCATTATTTTGCATTATTCACAAAAAATCTCTTTTATGATAGATGAAAGACCCATTCTAGAAGAATTTTATCGTTGTGCTGCATGCTAGCTATTATCTTTCCACAAATCAGATCTCCATAAATGAATGTTCACAGTTTTTTTTTTTTTTTTTTTTTTAATAATGCAATAATTATCTGTCCTCATATGAGGCCCGTATGCATGAGAGGGTTAAAAATCGCGCCTAATTGTATAATTGAAATTATGCACTTGTCTATATAATCGAGAGTTCGAGAAACCAACTGGGAGGTATGTTTGAAATTATACTTCTTGGGTTTACCAATAAATAAATGAGAAAGAAATTTGTCCATCTGTTTTGTTGATAAGAAGTTCTGCCAGTGGGGAGGCAAGTGCACGAATTATTACATTTGGATACATTATGTAACAAAAAACTATTATTAACCCTTAAATGCATATTATATCATTTTCGATACCATAAGTGTTCGCAATTTATTGGGGGTTTTATTCATGTATTCCGTATTATCACCAGAAATTTAAAAAAACAATTTTCACTTTATTTAATGACAGACCATTCGTAATTAAATAGAGAAAAATTTACTATTCAGATTTTTCTGGTATGAATTCTGATTCTTTGAATTGCGCATTTTTTGGAACGCATTCTATCCTATGCATTTAAGGGTTAAACACTTTTAAACATTAGCTAGTCTTTAAATGTTAAATGATATAAATTCATGTACAAATTGATATGTTATTGATTTCTTTTCACATGAATCAACGATATCATTGCGGAGGCGGGGGGCGGGATTCGACGTATGATAATGTGTGACATCGTAAAGGGGGAAAGGGGTTCAAAATTACCAAAAAAAGTGTAGCGTCATATATGCACAGCCCCCTAAATCAACAAATTTTAAGACATGCCATTCTGTTTCCACATATGAAATATCGATTTTTTATAATTTATTTATTTGTTTTTTAAATCTTATAAATAATAAGATGTGTGTCTGATTCTAGCCGACATTACACAGCTCAACAAATTAAACCTCAGGTAAAGGAACAGAAACTCCATCAATCCCTTTGCAACGAGCGTCGTTTATGGAATTTTAATTTTTTATCGAAGCTTTTTCAAAAGTAGAATTTTTGTTTAGTTGAATTTTTAAAAAAAATCTGATTAAATAAGGCAAGATATACATTAAAAAATTACTTGTGGAAATAATCAAGGATTTCGAGCATTTTATGTGCATGTATTGTATAGGCGTCGCTCGACCCCCAACAGCTTAACCTATAAATATGTAATAATAAATTTTTTAATCATTTTGATTTCGACCAGACTGATTGCAAAATAAATCATGGAGTTAAAAATTTTTCCACAGAATGAAAAATGTCTTCAGGCCAGGAGTCGAACCTTGGCTCTGTGGCATAACAGGTCATTTTTATATTCAATTGGGAAAAGTTCAACTCGCTTATTATTATTTTTTTTTCAATCTGTTTGATCAAAATGATAATAAATAATAATAATAATAATAATAATAATAATAATAACAATAAATAAAACAAACAACACATTTATCCGTATTTTACAACAGTAACACTCTGATTAGTTTAATCGTACTCAAAAAATAATCTCATAAACCAAATTTTTCCGTAGCATTTTATTGCAACAGTCTTTCGCTGAAATTAATTTAGAATGAGTGGAATTAGGGTCTTTTATATTTTTTTGTTCATGACATATTTATCCCCATCTGAGAGGCTGTCCAAGGGGCCTTGCGTGGGACGACCCACCTCTCGTGACGATTTCGGACCGGGTGTTGATGGCCGGAAAGTCGGGTTTGAAAGCATATTGAGGTTTCCAGTGGGCAAAAAGGCTCAGAGCTCTTTTGTCCTCCGGTTGGTTGTTGAAGTAATACCATAGGGGACGGTTGCTGCTGCTGCGCTTTGACACATCTTGAAGTGAAGACAGAGATGATGAGATGTCCTCCATAGAAGATGCTTCTTCATAGGGAGCAGCAGCACAGAGAAGGAGAGATAGAAGGAAGAACAAGCAAGATTTGCCGCCGGATTCTGAAAGTAAAAAAAAAAAAAAATGGTTTAGAAAAATACATTAAATTATGTTCAAAAGGCACACGATTTTTCGTATATTATACAGTGAACTCTCTCTATCCGAACACCTTCTAAAATGAACACATTACGACAATCCCGGCGAAACTATATAGACTTAACCACCGTCCACTGAAGTCTAGGCCTGTGCGCTCATATGAAAATGGCGGATGTTGAAGGCGGATTTTTTTCAGCGTATGTATGGTCCCTTGAATATTGATACCAGTTTAAAACCTTTTTCTGTTTTATTTTTTTGAGATTATACCAATCAAAGCAATCCTTTTTAAAATACTAATGTCTAAATTTAAGGATCCGTACATACGATAAAAATAAATCCGCCTTCGGCAACTGACATTTTGTCGCAGCGTTCAGACCTAGTTTTCAGGGGGCGGTGACTTAACAATAAATGAACTTTCTGTATTCTGAATTCGCTGTAATCTGAACACCCCGCTATTAAGAACGCTACATTTTATAGTCATTCCTACTCCACTTCTCTGTAAATTGAACACATGTTTACAATCTGAATTCGAATTCCCCCATCATGAAAATAAAGAGAAACTGTTAACCGAAGAATAAAAAGATTCAACGAACTCGATGAAATAATAAACAGAAAAAAAATCACTCCTAGATTGTAAGCATGTACTTTTAGTTGCTATTTGTTTCAATACTTCCGATAAAATCTTCGCTTAAATGTTGGAGCACCGTTTGCCACATTGTTGTTAGCTGCCTGCTGTAAAAGAAAAACATTTTATGATTTTTTTTAATTAGAAAATGTAAACATTTTGTTTTTGATTAGTTGAAGACACTTACAGTAAGTTAATAAGCCCACTTCCATCTTGCTTTTTCCAAATGATAGTTTTATATGAATTATTGTTAATCATAGCTTAACTACGCTATTTCAAAAATTAATTTTGTAATTTTCAACTGACTTCTTTGATTGATCAACTACTGGGAAAATGACAATTAAAGAAACTATTTGTTTATGATTTTGTTGCTATTTAATTTCAGCAGATTTCATTTTTGCCCATGGTAAGATATTAAGTAAGGGTTGTAGCAAACATGTAAGATTACTCCTAAAACTTAAAAGGAAGGAAATAGAATAAAACCCCCATAGACTGACTTTGTGAGGGAGTGTCCTTTGTGATAAAGGCATTCTAGCATTTTAGTGAGATCGTGACGTCAATGTTTTAACATGTGTAGCGTGAAAGTGACCTCTATCCTTTATTTTACTTTAACTTTCTAGAGCGTGTGTGTCGCCTCGGTTCTACAGTTATGTCGCGGTTAGAAGTAATATGCAAATTTATAGTATCGACTTCAGTTTGCAACGTATAAAAGCTTTGTGCGGTAGTGAGGAGGTGTGTGCGGTGAGGAGAAGGGGAGAAGGCGGCGAAAGCCAGCCAGGTGATTTGGATTGTGCTGTAGCGAGTCAGATTATTAGCCTCCAGTGAAGTGGATGATGTTTTAAGAGTGAGCCAGCCAGCAGTGTGTGTTGAGTTAGTTTATTCAGAGTGGAGCTATCCAAGGAGATTGCCGGTCGTAAGAGATAGTTTAATTACGTTCAGTATTTTAAATAATAAAGAGTGTTTACAGCCACGGGCTGTCTTATAAAGATTTGATCTACTGTTTAGCTGAAGCCTGAACGGGAAGTTGGTTTGAAGTGCCCCCACTGAGCCTAGTGCCGAAGCTGTGAGTATAGTTATGAGTTTAATTCTTTAGTATTGTGACTAGTTGTTGATATTATCAAACTGACGCTCCACGTTCTCTGAGTCCTAGTAGTTTAAATAAACTGTTGATTTTATATTATACTTAAAAATATGTCTTTATTTCATCCTCACGTCACAAATGGCGCCCAACAGAAAGTCGAACATTGTGAGCTTGTGCCACGAGTTTATTTTACTAGTAAAGGTGACATTAATGAGTTTTTAGTGAGATTAGAGGATTATGTTTTGTTTAATAATATACCTGAGAAGAATAGATATATAGTGCTTAAATGCTCACTTAAGGGCGAAGCACTTTTATGGTTGGAAAATATAGGAAAATTTTTGGTTAATGATGAAACTAAACGATTTGAGCAGACAGTGATTGAGCTAAGGAAAGCATTTCCTCCTGTTAAAGATAAAAGTATTTTAAGGAGGGAATTTTATTGTAATAAGCAGAATTTATATGAATCGGCGTCAAAGTTTTACCTATGTAAATTTGAATTAAAAATAAGTTAGATTTAAATACCACATTTGAGGCATAGTCGGACATAGTTCTTCCTGTGTTTAATACGAATGTCCAGGACTATATTGAGATTAGAGCACCTAAGAACTCTTGAGAAATGCACCAAATTTTATTGAAGTATGAGGCTTGGCGTAGCTCGGATCATTGGGATTCGCGTAGCCCTCGACAGAGACCTATCACAGAAAACAATTTGAGAAATGAGGGCGGGTAGTTATGGATTTAGTCGTAATGTGTCAGTAATGGTAATGGGAACAGGAATTTTGGTGGTGTTAATAATTTTAGAGGTGGTGACAGATATATGGATGGAAATAGGCGGAATAATGATTATAGTCCGAGAGGGGGTGGATATGACAGGAATGTTTCATCACGAGTAAAGGAGGTTAACTTTGGATGAGAATTTTAATGGTCGCTCAATGCAAAGGAGATGTGTTAAGAGGTCGGATCAGTTAAACTGGTAGGTGGCTGTATTTCGGAAGGTATGCAGTCACAGGTTAAAGAGGAAAAACCGTCTGTAAATTTGAATAGAGTGACTATTAATCCAGTGGAATTGCCAGAATTGTTAATTATTTTAGATGGTATTGTAGTTAAAAGTATCTTTGATACAGGGGCAGATAAGTCTTTTATTTCGTATGATTGTTATAGTAAATATTTTTCGTATAAAAAGTTGAAGAGGTCAAGTCTGTTGGTTCAGTCGGCGCAAGGAGTAGCATGTGATAATAAGGGTTCAGTAGATTTAGAAGTTGAAATTCGTTCGGTTAAGACATGTTGGGAGTTTTTTGTGTTAGATTGTTTAACTGTGCATTGTATAGTTGGTGTGGATTATATGAAAGATAGAGGAATTAGCCTGGATTTCTTTAAAAAGTCTTTGATAGTAAATAATGATGAGACTGTGAGTAAGAAAGAATCAGTTTCAGTGTCAGTTGATCTGGGGGAGTCGAGTTTAAGTGAAGTCGAGAAAGAGGAATTTAATACGTTTTTGAATGATTCTGGCGAAGTTTTTTCAGATAAACAGAGTTTAACTGGTTTTGACGCACTCGTTGTTACTAAACCATATCGTTATGATTTTATATCTATTTTTAAGACTTTGTGTAAGAAGGTGGAGATTGAGGACGGTAAGGAGCTTTCACAATCTAATATGGCTGAACGTGTAAATCGTACATTAATTCAAATGATTTCTTCTTACGTTCACACCATTCAAATTGGGACCAGTTTCTTCAGCATTCTGCGTATGCACTTCATACGACAATTCATGAGTCGACGGGGAAAACGCCGGCTGAGTTATTTTTGGGTAGAAAGGTCATTACTCCATTTCAAAGGTTAATTATGGTATCGGATGCTGAAAGTCAGTTCATGTGTCAGGATATTGAGAAGTTGGTTAAGGAGGCACAAGTTCAGATGGGAAAAGCGCAGGAGAAACAGGCTCAGTATTATAATATGCGTAGAAGGGAGTTGGAAGTTAAAGTTGGAGATTTTGTTTTAGTAGAAAAGCATTAGTTGAGTTCAAGTCGTCAGAAGAGGGTAGCTAAGTTTGGTCCAAAGTTTGTGGGTCCTTTTGAAGTTTTGGAAGTTCGGAATAATAATTTGGTTGTTAATGTAAATGGTGACAGAATGACGATTAATCTGGATCAGGTTCGAGTTTATAAGTTTAGAGAAAATGGTAGTGAAGGTTCTCAGGTGTCGAGTGGTGTTTCACAAAATTCCCGATCCAATGAGTGTCCCGAGTCCAGCACTTCTTCATCTAGTTCTTATCGTCGATATTCAAAACGAAAATCTAGTCAGACAGTACCAAAAACTGTTGTGGAAAGTAAAAAGTTTGTTCAACCTAAAGCAAAGTATGGTAATAAAACTAAGAGAACAATGTCAAATACGTCAGACTCAGTATGCCATAAAAAGCAAAAGATCATAAACCGATCCGTTCCTCCACTAGTTAGACAGCAACCTCAAAAACATAAGCTGTCCAATATTTCGACGACATCAGTACTTAATCCTCGTAAAAAGCTTCAAATGGACACTCGTTAAAATTATAAACGAACTCTCAATTCGGACTGTGTTTTGCCCAATAAGAGACAGCGTAGATCTAGACAGAAACGTGGCCTAGCTTCTACAGTAACTTCAGGTGCGTCCAGAAAGAGGAAAGAGCATTCAGAGTATCAGCGTCAGCAGTTTGGAAGCTAGCAGTTTGAATCTCGTCATGGAGTGACCTCAGCGAACCGAATAGAGCGGAGTCGTCGAGTGGAGTCTACAAGTGTCCCACGGCATCCATCCAGGACCAGGCTACAAGCACGACAGTCAACTGTTGCGTCCCCATACAGCTCTGATGACGAAAGATCGTTCGTGCAAGGTTTCTGGGACAAGAGGAGAAAGCCATCCTATAGTATGAAGCCGGCTAGCAGCGAATCTTCTCTCTAAAAGGGTGATCATGTTCTTTTATTAAATTTCTATTAGAGTGCATTTATGTGGTAGCAATGTGAAGGAATGAAAAGCAGATACACTGTTTTAAAGTTTATTTTTGGCCATTTTTGGATTTTTTTTTGACGGACTCACGAATGGTGCTTAACTATGCTTAAAATTTGTTTGCAGAATTGTTACTTTTAGGTATGAGTCTTAAAAAGAAAATTAGTTTTGGAAGTTTTAGGAGTTTTACAAGTTTTATGGAGGTTATTTTTAAGTTAGGCGGATGATTGTGATGGAGTATGTGAATTTCTGATACAAACTCAGGATTCTTTAGTGATGGGTTAAAGTTGAGATTTTGAAATTTATTTTTTGGCACCAAATTTCGCCAGTCACTTAGTTTTTCGTACGGTTCAAAATTTATAACAATAAGAAAAAGTCCAGGGCATGCATTTGGCCCAGTTCTTTCTCTGTAGAGTCTGAGGGGGGGGTGTTGTGAGGGAGTGTCTTTTGTGATAAAGGCATTCTAGCATTTTAGTGAGATCGTGACGTCAATGTTTTAACATGCGTGGCGTGAAAGCGACCTCTATCCTTTATTTTACTTTAACATTCTAGAGCGAGTGTGTTGCCTCGGTTCTACAGTTATGTCGCGGTTAGAAGTATTATGCAAATTTATAGTATCGACTTCAATTTGCAACGTATAAAAGTTTTGTGCGGCAGTGAGGAGGTATGTGCGGTGTGGAGAAAGTGAGAAGACGGCGAAAGCCAGCCAGGTGATTTGGATTGCGCTGTGGCGAGTCAGATTATTAGCCTCCAGTAGGGCTGGGCGATATCAGAATTTTAATATCGTGATATATCGCTGACTAAATATCGATAATTTTCGATATATTGATATATTTCGATTCATATGTCACTTTATTATAGGGTCATAAATGTAACTGTCCTCTGTATAAAATACTAGAAACACATAATAGTGTATATATATATATATATGTGTGTGTGTGTGTGTGTGTGTATGTGTGTGTATGTGTGTGTATGTTAATTATCAAGAAAAAACAAAAATATCAATATCTTAACATATTCCAAGGAACATAAATTTTAATTTTTATGTATTGATTCAAAATATGCAAACCCTTTACCAACAAATCTGATCTAAAATATGTGTTATTGAAAACTCTTAGAAAATTAAACATTATAAATCATTAAAATGAAACAAGAAAATGTATATAGGACAACAAATAGACATTAAATATATTGAAAGAAAATACTTTAATTACCTATAAACTTAGAATTTTTTTATTACAATACAAAAAAAAAATTTGCATTTCTGCAATTTTGGGCAGTAAGGAACACCTTTTCGTTGTTATAATAAATAATTCTATTATTAGTCAGAATACAAATGAAAGCATTAGAATAATCAAATAATTAAAAAAAAACACGAAATTTCTTTAATAGAGTACAAAGTCCCAAATCAGGACGTTTTGCTAACTACCTTTTTTTTCTTCTTTTAATAATAATGCTGAATTAATCTCTATAATGATCTTTTACTTTTTCGATTTTGTTTACAGATTTTTTTTTCTAGGATGCTTTTACTTTCGAAACCAGTTTCAAAAATGAAAGTATTCCAGTAAAGAAAAAAAAACTTGAAAAGAAATATTAAAAAACGGCTTTTGTTGAAAGAAATCAACCTCAGATGTGCAATGCAAAAACAATAAATAAATAAATAAATAAACAAAAATATGGAAATGCAAACGAGGTATAAAAAAAATAAGATTGACATTGAGCGGATGTTTTTGCATTAGTGAACTCTTGAAATAAAAAGGAGCCATGATATTCAAAATCAAAACTATCGTCATTCTTTTATAAAAGATAAACTAGTGATGGGCGATTTCGATTTTTTAAATCGATTTAATCGATACTACGGCCAACTCGATTTAATCGATTCTTTAAAATTTTTAATCGATTTCTCTGTAGGTAATCTAATTTTCATTTTCCTTCAAAAGTCGAAGATAAAATAGACGGATGTGCCAATTCCAAAATTTCAGTGTATTAGTTTCTAAGATAGAAGAATTAAAGAAACCTCAGAACCCCCCCCCCCCTCCCCCCACCCTGCAAAATAGCGTTTTTTTTTTTTTTTTTTTTTTTTTTTGTGATGTACATCAAAAATTTATCAGGATCAATTTTTATCGTCCCCCCCCCCTTTCACATGGCGCTGAGTGGGAATTGTGAAAAATTCAGTATAGCAGCGCCATCTGAGAAGCTATATACATCAAAATGCAAAAAACATCAATTCATGTCAAGGACTAACTGGATCTAAAATGTGATGAAAATCCGTTCATTCGTTATTCAGATATAGCTGTTGCGCAAATCGCAAAAAATGCAGCATAGCAGCGCCACCTGTTAGACTATATGCACCAAAAATTAATTAGATTCAGTTTATATCAAGGTCAAACTACATCTAAAGTTTTGTGGAATTCCGTGCATTTGTTCTTCAGATAGAACTGTCAGAAATTTTTGTCGTATACAGACTCACAGAGTGACACACACACACACACAGACAGATATTTCTTAAAAACCATGAAATCGTGTTAAAGACCTTCTAAAATATATAAATCCATCAAAAACGGGAAGTCAAAATTTTTTACGAATCTAATACTCTCTTCTTGTAAAGTTACAAAAGAAAGTAAAAATGTAAAATCGATTCTGCCCGTAAGATCGGTCTTTAGATTCGATGTCGATCTTAGATTCGATGTCGATCTTAGATTCGATGTCGATCTTTAGATTCGATGTCGATCTTAGATTCGATGTCAATCTTTAGATTCGATGTCGATCTTTAGATTCGATGTCGATCTTTAGATTCGATTTCGATTTTTTTTTCTTTTTTTTCTAGGCTAAATTAGTGTTGAATGCAGTTATTTTTCTGCGACTCTGGAGAAAGGCATCATGTTTTACAGCTCTGTTAGAGAGGGGGAATCGCAATTTGTGCATTAAAAAACATAAAATCTCTTAACTTATGGGGGGGGGGGGGGTAATCCCCTGCCGGCCACCCCATTAATTCGACACTAGGTTAAATCGTTATATTTTTGTTTAGAAGTCCAGTTATTTGAAGTATTAGTTTATTATGTTTTATTTTTCACGCTCGTCTCTTCTAATCCCCCCTTCCACGTCAGTTTTAACCTGCAGAGCCGTTCGAAATATACATACAGTTTTAAAAATGTCCAATTCTCGGTCTATTTTATTTTTAGATCCACATTTTAAATCCTTGACAAAAGATAAATAAAGGGTCGCCCTTCCGCCCGTTTGGGGTTTATCTGCGCCCCGCCGGGGGGTATATTTTTTTATTTCTTCAAAAGAAACAAAAAAAATTTTGAGGGGGGGGGGGCTTGCACCCTCCCCCAATATACACCTTAAAATTTCGCTCATTTAATTTTCTACCATTTTTAACTTAAAAGTTTAAGCTACGTGGCACCCCCAGAGCTGTGGATTCTTCCCCCCCCCCCTGTCGATCACTCACCTAATTTTGCTTATTTCTTCACTTCATTTCAATCTTTAAAAGGCTATAACTTTGCTTCTATAGGAGTTACAGTGATGAGAAAAATTCTAGTATAGCTAACCATTTCTCGCTGTTCTTTTTGCTTTTCCAGTTTTCCGGTTTTCCCAATAGGACCTTTTTTTTGGGGGGGGGGAGGGGGGCAGAGGGGCTTTTTCTTGATACAATATGTCTATTGAAAGCTTATGCTTCATACATTACAAATCTAGCAAAAGAAATTTTCTCCCATCATTTCAGGTCACATTACGGACCCATAATGTGTTAAAATTTTAATTTTTCAAACTTCTTCTTCTTCTTCTTCAAAAAAAAAAAAAAAAAACATTGATACATATCAGCGAAACTGGGGTCCGAACCCACAATCGTTTGATTGCACACGTAATCCCTAAGCTTTTTGGCCACCGAGTACTCAGCAACACTATTGTTTCTTTAGATTGTCATCTTTAATCGTAATATCTTTTGAGTGGAATGTCCGATTTGAATAATTCAAAAAGTAATCTACAGATATTGTAACAGGCATTAATACAAAATGATTTATTTGAATAAGGATTAAGGTATCGATAGTATTGTCTAATTTTGGTTGGTGTATTTATCGCGTTTTAAAGTGTAAGAAAGTAGTTATAGTGAGTTAACGACAATAGCTGAACATATGGTATCGCGCGTTTTTTTTTTTTTTTTTTTTTTTAGACATGAATATGTTCTTTAATATTATAGAACCTTTTTTTTTATTCATTTAAAAGTATTTCCTGGCGATTCAAAAATACACACGTAATTGTTCAAGGTTTCACTTCTATCGGCACTCTCAGAGTGCCACTTTTTTTTTTTTTTTTCATGTTCGCCCGTCCTACCGCCCCCCCCCCTCCCTCACCAATCTTAACTTACAGGTTCGTTCAAATTATGACTGAGATTTAAAAAAAGTCTAATCCTCGTTCTATTTTGTTATAAATCCATACTTTGAAACTTCAACAAAAGATACATTTGGGCCGGGGTCGCCCTTCTGTCCGTTTGGGATTCACCTTGCCCCCCTGGGTGGGGGGCATATTTTTTGTTTCTTCCACACCATCTCATGTAACATATCATTATAAAGCTTTTATCTCCTCGTTTTTTTCTGTTACTACCCCTCTCTCCACTTAGTTACATGCTCTTGGCACTTTTTATAGTTTCAAAGAGTGTATGTTCCCCGCGGGCCACCCCATGAATTCAACACTAACACTATATTTTTGTTTAGAAGCTCAGTTATTTGGGTTATTAGTTAATTATGTTTTTTTTTTCAAGTTCGTCAGTTCTAATCCCTCGTCCCCCCTCCCCCCTTCCTCGTCAATCTTTACTATATGGGCCGTTCAAAGTATGCATGCAATTTTTAAAATGTCCAATTCTCGTTCTATTTCATTGTAAATCCTCATTTTGAAACTTCGACAAAAGATACATTTGGGCTATGGTCGCCTTTCCGTCAAGAGTGTGGGTTATCTGCCCCCTTGGGAATGGGACATATTTTATGTTCTTCCAAACTATCTCGTGTAACATTTGGTTGGCATTAGAAAAAAAAAAAGTTTTTTTTTGTCTATACTCCTTGTTCCCCATCCTAGTTACACGCTCTTGGCACTCTTTATACTCGGTTTAATGCCAAGTTACTCAGTGTTGTTATTAGTTGAGTTATGTCTCTCAAATTTGTCAAAGTTTTTGTGTAAGTGAAACCCATAAGTGACAATCAATTTAAAATTCTTATTATCCGACTCTAAAATCTGCAATAGCTCAATTCTATGCCTCCCTAAATGGGGATGGGGGGGGTGGGAGGCGGTAATTACGATTCTGCTGATTGTCTAAGTTTTGGAATTAGTAATTTGGAGCTTCTCTGTGTGAACCTAAATATCGAAATATCGATTCTAGTATCGATTCTAGAACTGAGAAATCGATTTTTATTATGATCGATGTTGTTTTATACGATATCGATTTTAATCGATTTTCAAAATTTCCAGAATCGCCCATCACTAAGATAAACTGTTCGTTTTTTTTTTTTTTTTAGTTGTTTAAGTGCGCGAAAAACACATTCAACGGCACATACAAACGAAAAGGGGGAGGGGAGGAAGAAAAACAAAACCTTTTATTCTTTACCATTAAAAGGGAAAAAAATTCATAACTCCTAAGTTAATTTACCGATTTTTTTCAAATTTTCAGCAATTTGCAATAACAGTAAATTAGGCTGTGTGACAAATTTTTATTAAAATATAATAAGTTATTACAAAATTTGAGCATCTTTTACAAGTGTCCAGTACAGAAGAACCTCAAAGAAAACGTAGGAAACTATCCATCGTTTGTTTTTGTTTATCGAACTCAGCGAAATCGAAACTTGAATGTTTATACAATAATCATATTGTCATCTGCTGTGGATGGGTAATATGTTTTGCTAAGCAGCAGTGGCGTAGCTAGGAGGGGTGACACCCGGGGCGGATGTAAATGGTGTCACCCCTAACCACGATAATGTCACCCCCCCCCCCAAAAAAAAAAAAAAAATCCGCCATATTTTTTAATCACAATTCTATGTTATTACTAATAAAATTTCAAAATTTTTTGCATGCCTGATGTGGTTTTTATAGATGATTCGAATAAATGGATACAAAATTGCAATTTAAGTACAAAATTCTAATAAAGTCCATACATTTATGGAAAAACCTATTTTGATTTTGATTTTTTAACAAAATTTTTGTAAACTTATACTGTACTAGCGGACCCGACAGACGTTGTTCTGGCGCAGACTCCAAAAAATCAAATAAATGTACATAAATATAATAATACGCACGATAAGTACACGCTCTTAATTTCTTATTACAATTATACAATGAAACCTCCAAATAAGGGACACCTATGGGACTGGAATTTTTGTCCCTTAAATAGAGGTGACCCTTATTCGGAGTTTTTTAATATTATTTTTAATTTATCATTCAGAAATATATAAAATTTACAAAGCAATAAAGGAGAAATTCAAATGTAACCGAAGTGTATAAAGTACATTATTCAGACAAAGGAAGGAAAAAGAATTAATTAAAATTATCAATTGATTACTAAATTGTTAAATGATTTGTAGAATGATTAATTTGTATTTTTATGCAAACCGTGCCTATGCAAAAAGTATGCAAACATTTAAAAGAATTTTACTTGAAGTTATCAATCAAAAGGGATTGTTTTGCAAATTTCAATTTTTAAGTACAAACCTTTCACATTTAACATATTTATAAATTTAGTTTTTCATTACTAGCAATATTTACAAAAAAAAAAAAAAAAAAAAAAAAAAAAAAAAAAGTATTTAACTATTTTGCGTATTTTAAGGCAACAAATCTCTCAACTGCGCTACTCAGAAAGTGGAAAATGTTTTGACATTTTTACAAATTTATTTTTTAACGGAAAATTATAAAATTGGAACACTTGACTATGGAAGTGAGAAGGAATTTAGCTGTGTTTTCATTTTTTTTTTTTTTTTTTTTTTTTTTTTTTTATAAACAAATTATCTATTGAGTTAGAGGCGATTTTGATCACGTCACAAAGGCGTTTTTTACCCTTTGTTGAATAGTTAATCTTCTTTCGCATGAGAATTTGGTTCAAAACGCTCACTTTACAATATTTTCTGAAAGATCTATGGCATTTGCAAAGAAATAGGAAAAACTGGTCGATTGTATATTTTTTGAACAACAATATCTTATAGTTTCAGGCATTTTTGAATAAAAATAAATTAAAACTTATGTTTTAAAATTTGCCATTTTGGATTTGAGAATAGCCTTAAAGCATCTGTAAAGTTCTTTATTTCACAATTTTCTTTTATTCACAACTTTCAGAATTATCGTCACAATTTTCAGAATTACTTTCAATGGGGATAAACGCATTGCTATCGAATGAGAATTGTGGGTAAATAAATAGTCATTAATTCCGCCGTATGTCTCTGTATCAACATGATTGTCTATCTGTTTGATAAGCTCACAAAAATCTGCATTTTCATATTCATCACAAACTGCTTCACTATCTGAAATGCAAGAACCAGGTTCTTTAATCTCATTTTCAAGTGTCCCTTAAATCGAGTGTCCTTTATTCAGATGTAAATACATTATACGTCCCATAACAAGGGACTGGGACCGGAAGTTTTGTCCCTTAAGTAGAGGTGTACCTTATTCTTAGTGTCCCTTATTTAAAGGTGTCACTGTATAAGGAAATTATTTTTCACTTTGCAGTAGTTTTGAAGTCGGTTCAATTTTTGATAGAAAAGTTTATTTTTCTCTTTTTAGTTAAATATTAACGATTTTCTGAAGTCGGTTAATTAATATTATAATACAGAAAAAATTATTGCAAATCAGACATGTATGTCAGGAGTGGGGTTCGAACACCCGATTTCTTTCTTTAAGAACCAGAGATTAAATCTGGCACCTTAGACCGCTCGGCCATTCCGTCCGCACTCTATTCAGCGAACTTATTCAACACTTTTGAGTGAATTTCACATGAACTGCCAGTTTGATGGCCTGATGTTTAAATCTAAATTTCATATTAATAAATTTATTTTTTGATATTCTAAAAGCAGGTAGTAGCACATCTTTTTATGCTTAATTCAATGCATTCATTAAATTTTTTCGGAGCTGTGAAATAGTGATCTTTTTTTGTACTTTAGTTAGCAAGTAATGGGAATTTACTTGTCCTGAATAAAAAACTTGCAAAATTTCAATCTTTTTTTTATGCTTCCAAACATTTAAAATTTTTTATATATGGTTAAATGTAAAATGTCCTGTGTTAATTAAACAAATAGACAATTTATATATTTAAAATACGCATCTAAGAGTTTAAAATTTAAATGTATTTTGTGCCTTCATATGCAGAACATGAGTGTTACCTTAGGGAAATTAATATTATTTGTTTTCTAACTATTTGTATACTACAGTTGGTAACTGTAGCGAGTTAACTATGTTGTTTCTTCTTTACAGTGCGCTTATTTAGAACTCGATAATGTTGTTCTATAATTGCTATTTATTGGAATGTTCACATTTCAACATGATGAGTATTTTTATTTTCTTACAGGAGTGTTACCCATTTATTTATTACTTTTTTTTTTTTTTTTTTTTTTTTTTTTTTTTTTTTTGACGTATAAAAATGTTAAGTTAGGGAATGCTGTATTTTTTGCTAAGGAATCAATAGGCCCAACTAAAATTTCAATAAAATAGTTAGAATTTATTTTAGTGAAGAATTCCTTAATAAATGTTATGAGTGTTAGTGTACATGAGTGTTACTTGGAAAAAGTAACACTCATGAGAAAAGAAGTTAAGTAAATCTAGAACTATAGATATTGTATAATATTAAAGTTATGATTATAATTGATTCATGATTCAGGGATATATTTTGCCATATTATATATATTTATAATTATTTAAAAATAGTAAAAGGATTTTCATGTCTGCACAAGTGTTTTGTAAGTGCTATTTAAGATTCAATTTTTAATTCTTAATAAATAATTTTCAAAGGACTATCTATTCTAAACAAATTATAGTTTAAACTTTTAAAAATCTTTTTTTTTCTTTGTTACAAAAAAGTTGTTTGCTGCAAGAGCGTCATCGCTTGTCATGAGTGTTACCACTTTTCATGAACGTTACTGTAACTAAGAATCAGAATTTAATTAATGCATTTGTTACTTCTCTTAAATTAATTGTTATGTCTATTAGAACTTTCTAATTCTTTATTATAACTGCAATGAAAACAATTAATTTTTGATTAAATTTGTTTTTATCAGAAGTTATACCCTTTATATAAGAAGCAAAATAACACTCATGACATAAACAACTATTAAAATGCTTTAAATTTAGGAAATAAATAAATACTAATACATTTTTGATTTATTAATAGGTATGTAAGATAACCTTAAGCAATTTTTTTAATGAATTATTGAAGATACAAAAAAATTATAGAATGTTTTACAGAGGTCACACTTATGAGAAAAATAGTGACTGGCCAAGACATTTCTTGAAATTTCTGAAAAATACATAAAAAGAACTCGCTAATAATCAACTGCTTAGAATGCTGTAAACTATAAGCAACTCATACCTGAGTAAATATTCATATTTAAACCAAATTATTTTTTCAAATTTTGTTTCACCTAATACGGCAATACATTTAAAAACCACCCTTTTAATTAGCGAAAAATCACTAACTATTAGTTTTTGCCTAATTACTAAAAATGTACTGAATCAATTTCGATGAAATGTGAATCTAAACCATTCTCGAATCCACTGGAACACACACACAAAATTTCATTAAAATCGATCCAATCTTTTAGGAGGAGTTCAGTGACAAACACACGCATAGAAGATTTATATATATAAAGATTTGCATTGGATACTTAATTTTAATTTTGAAATCATTTTGGCTGGCACTGACTCCAAAAAATCAAATAAATGTACATAATATAATAATATACATGATAAACACTACGCTCTTAATTTAATTTCTTATTACAATTATATAAGGAAATTATTTTTCACTTTGCAGTAGTTTTTGAACTCGGTACAATTTTTTAATAGAAAAGTTTGTTTTTCTATTTTTAGTTAAAAGTTAACGATTTTCTGAAGTCGGTTAATTAAAATTATAATACAGGAAAAATTATTCAAACCGTACACGGATGTCAGGAGTGGTGTTCGAACACACGATCTCTTTCTTTAAGAACCAGAGCTTAAATCTGGGGCCTTTGACCGCTCGGCCATTCCGTCCGCACTCTACTCCGTGAATTTATTCAACATTTTTAATTAGCGAAAATCACTAACTATTAGTTTTTGTTTAATTACTAAAAACGTACTGAATCAATTTCGATGAAATGTGAATCTAACCATTCTCGAATCCACTGGAACACACACACAAAATTTCATTAAAATCGGTCAAGTCGTTTAGGAGGAGTTCAGTGACAAACACACGCACAGAAGATTTATATATATAAAGATTTCTTTATTGTAATAAACTTATGTTATGATTCTATATGCTTATTAATTTTTTCCGCGTTTATTGCTTCATTTTTGAACTGTTATTTCAAAAAATCAGCTGTACATATACTTTTGAGAAGCTGTACAATTTACAACCTGAAGTTTATGCTTTCTTGGAATTCAAGGGTGCAGCTACAGACTAAAGTATAGACTATATTATTTTTTAATATAGAATATGTGGTTGCAATCGCTTAACAAAAAAAAAAAAAAAAAAAAAAAAAAAAAAATATATATATAAAAAAAAAAAAAAATAAATAAATAAAATAAAGAGGACAATGGAAGGGAATGAACGCAGGAAATGACCAAACTTTACTCTTAGAAACCACAGGGGTGACTCATAACTCATCCCGTATTTCTCATAAGTCAATGCGGTGCCTAAATGTAGAACTTTTTTTCTGTGTAAAATTTTAGACTCTTCTATATATATACGCAAATAAAGATTGGGTGTCACCCCTTAGAGGGTGACACCCGGGGCGGACCGCCCCTTCCGCCCCCCGCTAGCTACGCCACTGCTAAGCAGAAAGACACCATCCATAGAGTTTTAGCGATCTTTCAAAATGAAAAGTATTTTCCTTCCTAATTTAAGAAAGATTTTCATTTTTTTTTTTTTTTTTTTTTTGGATTTTTTCAAAAACTTGTACGCAAAACGGGTAAAAATACTAGTATCCAATAAACTCTAAAACTAAGGTGAATAACAATGAAAAAAGAAAAAACTTCCGCTTTAAGTAAAATTTCTGCTTAAAATAAATGACATAATAGAATTACCATACATGTAAATTATTAATGTTATTAATAAAAAATGTAAAATAATATGTGATTTAATATAATTATTTATTAATGCTATTAATAAATGAAAAACAAACATACAAGAAATATCGATTAATTGTGCTCATATTCTTGAAAGTATGTCAATCAATTCTGCATTCCGGCAACAACAACTGTACACAAGCTCACAGGAAAACAACAGTCAGCCACCGATATGGAGTCAACAAGTGATTGTATCGGAAATGCCCGATACTCGAACGAGTGTTTCAACTTCGATTCTCGAACGAACTCCAATAAATAAAGCGGTACATCAGAATAGTAGACTGTTCGCCCATATTCCGGTATGTGCGCGACACCGGTGAAAAAATAGACTGTTCGCCCATATTCCGGTGTGTGCCCGACACCGGCTCAAAACCGGAAGTATCACGCAAGTGCCGATTACAGCGCGAACATTTGCAAAAGTAAACAACTTTTGCGCCAACAGAGGTAGATTCGAAATTCCGTAACTCCGTAATTCCGAAAGTAGGATGAAATACCGTTTGAAACGATATATCGGAAGGATTGAAATCTCAATATCGTTACCGCGGTCTTAAAGAAATATCGATATATAACGATATTACGGTATATCGCCCAGCCCTAGCCTCCAGTGAAGTGGATGATGTTTTAAGAATGAGCCAGCCAGCAGCGTGCGTTGAGTTAGTTTATTCAGAGCGGAGCTATCGAAGGAGATTGCCGGTGGTAAGAGATAGTTTAATTACGTTCAGTATTTTAAATAATAAATAGTGTTTACAGCCACGGGCTGTCTTATAAAGATTTGATCTACTGTTTAGCTGAAGCCTGAACGGGAAGTTGGTTTGAAGTGCCCCCACTGAGCCTAGTGCCGAAGCTGTGAGTATAGTTATGAGTTTAATCCTTTAGTATTGTGACTATTTGTTGAAATTATCGAACTGACTCTCCACGTTCCCTGAGTCCTAGTAGTTTAAATAAACTGTTGATTTTATATTATACTTAGAAATATGTCTTCATTTCGTCTACATAACCACCCTACCGGTACAAATGGCACCCAGTCTGTGTACCCCACCGTTACAACTTTATTTGATCAATTACTGGTTGTGTCACCCCACATAGTACTAGTAGAAATGCCTTTCCAATATCTCTCTATTATGAACATCTCCATAATTTTAACATTTTTCTTCAATCCCATGAATGTTCAAAATAGAAAGAGTTCATCGTATTTAAAAATATCATGATGGAATTTCTTCATATTTTTTAATATATACGATGTATCTTATTAACAATTAATTGTATGTGCTTCACTTTAAAAAAATCAGAAACGTTCATGGAAAATTCGATGTAATAGAATGGATTTTCTCAAAATTTTTTAATATATAAGATCTATTTTATTACGATTACTTGTATGTATTTCATTGTAAGAAACTCAAAAACATTTATGAAAAATTTATTGAAATAAAACGGAATTACTCAACATTTTTTAATATTTTCGATGAATTTTATTACAATTACTTATTTGCACTTTACTGCAAGAAATCCAGAGACGTTTGTGTAGAAATTCCTTAAAATAGAACATTGATTGCCTAAAAGTTGTTAAAAATTGCATTGTTTGTACTTCATGGAAAAATGCGATTTTCCCCCGAAGATACTAAGCATTGCATTACTTGAGAGTCTACTCCTTGCCTTTCTTGGGATTTTATTTCAACATCGGCTCGAAGCTCATTAACAGAGGAGTATTGTTGAAAATTTGCATAAGTCTTACAATACATAATATCCCAGAGATTTTCGATAGGATTCAGAACAGCGCTGCACGTGGATCAATCAAGAGCAGCATATTTTGAGAGTCAAACTAATTTTTTGTTTTATGTGCAGTATGAATGAACACATTATCTTTCTGAAACACATACATTAGCCCTACTCTTCACATAAAATATTTTAGCTAAATAAAAATACACTGGCTAAAACTTCTACAAATGACTGTAAATTATTTTCCAATGTATGTATGGAATGTTGTGTTGTTTGGACACCATTGAGAGACTCCAAATTTATATTAAGGCAAAATCACTGAAGCAAAATGAGGCCTAAATTATAAAAAAATCACTATATTATTTTAGATTAAAAAAAGACTTAGGTTCTTTACGTAAGTCATATGTTCGCTCATCTGCTTCATCCAAATCACACTTTTTTTCGTCAGTGAATATCACAGTACACCAGTGTTTATGAGCCCTCTGAATTCTTGTCAATTTGTTGTAGCATTTCAAAATTGGCTGTTTTTCAGTTTCCTACAAACTAATTTACCTCTTCCCTTAATTTGCCTAAGAATCATGTATCCTGTCACGGAAAGCCCTGATTCACTTTTAATCCTGCCAGCACTCATTATTTGTTTAGAAGTCAGTTTCTGGATACCTCAATCATATTGTTTTCTGCTCATGTGAGAACTTCCAGATCTACATTCTGCTTTTTAAGAGTTATCTTTAGAAGGAAGGCCGGCGGAACCTTCATACAGCATCCGAAAAAAAAGAAAAAATGAAAATTTCGTTATTTGGCGATTTATTATCGGTTGGCAATGAAATGCAATTTCAAAAAATACTTTTTCATGTCAAATAAACTTTAAGAAAAAAATAACCATATTGAGCTTGTTTGGATAAATTTAATTTAAATAACTTTAGTTTTATCAGTTTTAGTTTTTTTTAAGTATAATTTTCTTATTTCAATATTTATATGTATTCATATTCGAATTTAATCATCAAAATTTCAATTTGAGATTTAAAACAAAATTCTTAATTTAAATTAATTAAAATTGTTTCAAGCTCAAACTTTAATTGAGCATTGCCGATTCGATTTTCTAGCTATGGAAACATCTGGCTTTTGATTTTGAATACTCTTTAATATATGAAAATATTTTTTCTCAATATGATTTTTTTATACATGAAAATATTTTTTCTAGTGATAAATAACTACCGCAACAGGCAATATATATATATATATATATATATATATATGCAATACAATGTATATATAAATATATATATCCTACCTCTGACAATAAAGTTCGGTGAATAGTCCTGTAACATTAATGTTTATGAAATATTAACGAAAGTTACCGTACCATCCTTCGAAATAGTTATCTTTCATAACTATGCATCGCTGAGATCTGCTATAGATCTCCTGAGAAATTCCCAAGAAGTCTTTTTTGGGATGGAGTTCAAAAGCTTCGTCACGTTTCGTTGGATGTCAGCAATATGGTCAAATCTCTTTCAAAGAGAGTTTGAGTCGTGAAAATAGGAAGAAGTCTGGAGGATTGAGATCTGGCGAGTATGGTGGATGTTCAATTTGCGCAACCCCTTATGAATTTCTTTCGGTGTCTTGCAAAGCTTAAAACCAAATTTTAAACTGATCTTTAGTTCATTCATTTTCCTGTTCTCAGTTAAGATCCAACACACTGAACAAGCTTTAAGTAAAGCACGTCTTACACAGAACACAAACAACGCTCAACTGAACAACGGTGGGGAAAGATGGTCAACACTTGTCTCTATGCAGGTGTAGCGTTTTGTTTCCCCAGTGTTGTGAGATTGGTCGTTCTGAATAGAGGAAGTATAATGTATATAATATATATTAAACTCTCTCATTGTTTATTTTCATATTCATTAAATAACATTTACACGCATTATAAAAATCCAACAATTTTCAGTTGCACTAAAATCGTTTGCTTTTGACGGGGAAAAGTTCTGCTCGTTAAATCACGTGACGCCAAATATACCAAAGTATTTTATTTTTTTTTGCGTACTTGCTACTGCAATTCCGCCGCTAATTTTGACTGATCCTTTATTACATACATGATTAGTTTAATTAGTATTTTTTTTTTCAAAAAAATTCTGAGTATGCCCAGTATGGAGACCTTCCTTGTTAGACAGACTTCATTGAATGATTCAAAGTAGCTGAAATTTCTGCAGCAATCTTCTCTTTCAATTTCAGCTGCTGCATTTCAGTTACTTCATCTGACTTTATTTATCTAGCTCGCGACATCTTCACTAACCGATGCTAACGTGAAGTACACTTAAGAAGATACTTAAGCGGCAGTCAAGCGAAAAGACTTGCTTTCTAATATTAATCCATTTGAAGAAATTTATAAAGGCATCTAATTTGCATTTCAATATTTTTAAATTATTTTTCTTTTTATTGGATAGCTGGGATCGATTTGTATATTTCGTTTTTTACTTTTTTTAAAATTTTGTTTTTTTAAATTAGGAAATTTTTATTTTCGAAAATCGATTTTGAAAGAGGAAGCATCCTCATAAAAAATCTGCAATCAAAATTGAAAAGTAAAAAAAAAACTTTGCATAAATGAATCTCAACTATCCAGTGAAAAAAATCATTTAAAAATATTGAATTATAAACCAGATAGCTTTGTAATTTTCTTGGGATTAGCTTAGTGTGTAGGTCTTTTCGTATGAATAAAGCAGCCCTTTAAATACGTCAAGCACGAGCCATAAGTTTGAAATTTGAATTTTTACGTAAACAATTGCCAAAAATGAAGGAAGATTTAATATTTTGAAATATACAATTTTCACAACTTTCAGTTAAATTATATATTAGCCTACATTCAAACCATTATTTACGCCAAAAATATTTAAAATATTTTTAAAAAAGTAAGTATAGCGATTAGTGTAAAATAAGAGTTTATATTTTATATTTAAAGGTTAAATGCCACAGTGTCTAAACATTTGCTGAGAACTGTATGTATTCTACTCTAATTGAGTGTATAAAATTAAATACACTTTGAACACATCCACCTACACAAAAATATGTATATGTGTATTTTCGACAAACTTTAAAAATGTATATTTTAAAAATATATTTTTCTTAAAATCTAAATTTTATCGTATAAAGTTTGCTCGATATCCCTGTCAGCAATTTTTTTTACTGTAAAGAATGAAAAAAATCTCTATAAAAGCACATATTTAAACACTGCCAACACGGAATATCGACAAAATTATACAATCGCGTTTTTCAACTCTTTTTTTCCCCCATAGTTTTCCTTTCAAAAATAAAACGCATAGTGTTCAAAATCCACTGATCTTTAAAGTACTAGGTCAAACGGGGAGAAAAAAAAGGGCTAAAACTTTGTCACAATTTCTACTTGAAAACCGAAACTATCCCATAGACTTTCAGCAAATTCTTTAAGATATATAATCTCCTCCCCAGATCTCAACAGCTTAAAGCATCAATCGGTCTCCAGTAACTAAAGAAAAAAAGAAAATAGAACATTTGAAAGCAAACTAGAAAGTATTTTGAAAAATATTTGTTCTTGTTTGACATGGTTTATGATTTATGATTCTGTTGAAATTCAGTCGTTAAAGAAAAAGAGAAAAGAAAAATATTTAATCAATGTTTTTATGTTTTACTACAAGAAAAAGAAAAAGAATAAAATTTTAATTGATGTACTTGATGGCTTTATTTTTGATTGCAGAATATAGTGAAGTTTATTCTGGTTGTGTAAGCAGAAACAGAATTGAAGTACTTGAGGTTTGTATTTGTGCAGAAAGATGATTAAAGAAAAAAAAAATAATCACATATTTATTTACAAAAGTTTAAAACGTGAATGATTTTAGAAAAATTGAAAGATGCAATATTACTCCTAAGTTAATCCAACGAGTGATATATGATAGAATAAAATATAAAATTCAATATAATTTTAAAGAGAAAGATTAGTAATATCTTAATTGAATATTTGATCAATTTATTTATGTGTATATAATTTTCTAAACGGATATTTAAATAGTTCTAAATTGTTTAATTTGTTCTTGAAGGCAAAAGCAGTTATATTTGATTCATAGCCAGTGTGTGTTTGATTAATAATTAAAAAAAATGTCACATTTTTAAGTTTATTTAGGGAAACTTATAAATAAAACAAATAAAAATGGTTGTTAAAGGTTTTATTTAAATAAAGTATTTTTTAAAATTATATTTTTTATGTCGTGTTGCAGATACTGTTCACATATTTTTGAAACGATTTCGACTTTTACCATTATACAAATTTAAAGGAACAAAAAGGAAAACTTATACAGGGTGAGTCATAAATATCGAAACAATAGGCTATCTCCTCAAATATTACCCCTAGACCCATACTTCCAATTGGAAAAATTCATAAAAAAAGTTAAATTTTTTGATAAGATAGTTTGCAACTCCATGGGGGGTCTATATGAAAAAATACGAAAATTAACTTTTTATACGGCCCCCGTAGGATAAAAATTCCAGTTAGGAAAACTTTCCTTATCCAGTCCTGAATAATACACAAAAGTTGCATCTTCATATCTTCAAAAGCCGTAGTTATAGCCGCTTGAATAATTCATCAGGTTTTAAGGGATTAGACACAAATTGAAATGCGCGCAATTGAAAAGACAATGTCACGTTAACAGCTCTAGGAAACGCGTAAAAAAATCTATCTTTTCAGTTAGAATTTTGATTTTTTTTTCCTTTTTGTGATGGTTAGCCATATAATTTGATAAGAAAATCATACCCTAAAATTTATCATAAAATTTATAAAAATTATATATGATTAGTATTGGTTTAAATGGGATAATTAAAAATCGTTATAACTCCAAACATTATTTATCGGATTTCAATTTATTTCCATTTAATTAAAGATGAAAATCTGATTTTAGTTTTGTTTCGGGGCTTTTGTTTTTCAATATTAATTTTAGAACTATTAAAAATATTTATTGAAAAATTAATATAACTTTAAAAAAATCATATTTTCAAAAGTAAATAATTTTTCAATTTTTCTCGAAACAAAATTAATGTAAAGTAATTTAAAATGACATGTTTCACGTTTGTACTTTTTTCTTTAACAATTCTCAACTTTTAATAAGGTCTGCAATGGACGAAATTTTCAATCCCGGTTTCGAGCAATCCGTATTAAAACCACTGTTTCTGACTGACCTAATACGTGCATGGAATAAGTAAAATTTGGTTCAATAAGAAAATTTTTACGAAAACCACATAGATTTTAAAATTGCTTTTATAAAAAAAAAAAAAAAAAAAACTTTAAAATTTATTTTTTAAAGAATAGTATATTTAAATGCTAAACAATTAAACACAATAAAACCAGAAAAAAATCTGCCTATGACGGAATTTTGTCTTAAACAGAAAATGTGTTGATCCATGCAAAATGAATACAATAATACTTGAGAAAAAACAAACTCTATTTAACCTTCCTAAGAAGGGCATTTGTCTATTACGTATTTTTTCTTTCCTGTGTGATTCCGTCTTAAAAGGTTTTATTGTATAACATTTTTCAAAGTCTCCAATGCATGGGATATGGATTAGCGATATTAAAATATAAGTGAAACATTCAGATATAAACAGAGATTCATTGATAAAATAAATCACAGCCTTTGACGCTTCTTTAATAATGAAAAGTATAAATATAAAAAGCGAAAAGCTATAAGTATTTTTGGTCAGAACTCCTCCCCGTGAAACAATTTTTAACTACACTGAAATTAAAAAAAAAAAAAAAAAAAAAAAAAAACTATGTAGAAAATTGCGGCTGAGCCGGGCTATGATTTAAACTTTTTTCCAGGCTGGTCCGGATTGTGATTTTAACATTTTTCTATGCCGGGCAGAAATTTTTTCCTTATGGGTCGGTTTGGGACCCGACCTAGATATTTCGATCCATTCAGACCTCCAGCACTAATGATCAACATATTTTGAAAACAAGTTTTGATTTAAATCAATACGCTGCTTTATTATGTCCAAATAAGAGGCGCAGTCTTAAATCTACAATTAATACGAACAATTTGAGGACGATCCCTCATTTGCTTTGGAACCGAATCGAAAATGCTTCGTTTACAGGCATGGTAAACTGGTGTAAGTCACGAGTTTTGGAGAATTTTGGATTTTAATATCTCTGTCAGGTTTTCAGATACGGAGATGAAATTTTTTTTGTTGAATTTAGGAATAGATAAGGAATAATTTCCTAATTGGGAATTTTGCGCTACGGGGGCCGTATAAAAATGTAATTTTCGTATTTTTTCTAATAGACCCCCCATGAAGTTGCAACTTATCTTATCTGAAATGTCACCTTTTTTTACGAATTTTTGCAATTGGAAGTATGGGTCTAGAGGCGATATTTAAAGAGATAGCCTATTGTTTCGATATTTATGACTCACCCTGCATAGCATCCCATAGTGTAATAAGAAAGAAAGAGAAGCAATATGGTGGCTGGAGGTGACGCCAAAAATTTTATCCTAAAATCCGCTACATTAGACCCAAACCAAGTAGGAAACAGATGAATGGAGATGCAGTATGCTGTAAAAACGGCTTGCACGGTTATCGCTCAAATTTAAATGCCCTCATTCGGCCCAAACAAAATAAACAGAACAGGGATCGAATTCACTGATATTACTGTGAATTTTATCCCTAAACGAAAGTGATCTGCTTATGTTTAGGTATTCTAGAGTAGAATTGCATTGTATTATGAATTTAAAACTACATTATTAAAAGTTTTTCTTTTTTTCCTGAAAGCATGTGGTTAAGAATGAACCGGATGTTGTAGATTTTAGAGTTAAATTTTTTGGTGTCATTTTCCAGACACCTAAATAGACTATCATACTTTCATCTCTATTCATTCTCTTTACTCTATGGGCCCAAACAGAATAGCGTGCTTTCGAGTAGGGAAGGGGGGGGGGGGGTAGAAGAACAATAACAATGCAACTTTAGCAATGCGGTTTTAATTTATAATACAATGAAATGTTGTATTGTTTAGTCAAAAATAAACAGTAGATCAAAGACTATACATTTGCGCTTTACAAAGAGTAAAATTTACTATTATTAAAAAAAAAAAAAAAAAAAAAAAAAAAAATGTGAAAAGCGTGGTTTAATATTACGACAAGTGAAATAAGTGAAATAATGATTAATTATAAATTTACTTCTGACTGCGAAAAAGTTAAAAAAAAATAAAATACCCAATAAAGATATGTTCTCCGCTTATCATATTCAAGTTACATCTCAAGCTTTAAAAGAAAATTCAGTATCTATATTAATAAAAGAACAAAACGCTCTGTCTGTCTGTGTGTGTGTGTGTCTGCGATGGCTAGCAAAATCTACAGCATGTACAAAGTTCAAAATTTTTTTGAGAGTAGCCCCAAATCTCTCCTGATGCACCTGAGTTTCAGAATTTCGAAATTCCAATTATTAACTGAGTAATTAATTAAAATCGAGAGGTCACTCTCATAAAAAATCATCTTTTCCCCAAATTTTTTCTCTTTCGTTTGTTTACGGTTGGTTGGTTGTGTAAAAATTTTAAGAAAGCTGAGACAGAATTAAAGAAACCCATGGAGGAATGAGATAAGTGGAGGTGAAGTAAGCCTCAAAAAAGGTTTGCAATATGAAACCATTTATCGCTCAAATTTTAATGTGCCAAACAAAAGGACGTGGAAGGGATTTTGTATTATAAGACGAATTGAAAGAAACGAATTACAATTGAAGCATATTTTAAGAAGAAATAGCAAATTTTTAAAATGGTCTTTGTTCTATTAATATTTATTAAAGTAAATGTTCGCCTTTAAAATGAAAGAAATTGGAAAATTAGCAATAATTAAACATCAAATTAAATAAGATATTGAAAACATTTGATACGAACTAAAAATTGTATAACTAAAAGTTTCCTTCATTCATGTAATTTTAAATACTTTATAACGTGGATGAAAAATCTTTATGACTTAATAATTGCATGTAAATAAATATTTAAAGTATAATGATGAAAACATTCTTTTAAAATCATGTATGAAAACTTAAGTAATAAATATTATTCTAAAATATAGATTTCTGACTGCAGACGATTTTAAGATATTAACAAAAGAATGTTATAGTTTCAAGCAAAACGTTTAAATAATTTTCTATATTGATATTTAAAACACATATGATAAAATAATTATTAAATGTTTATTGGTGAAATGAAGATTAGTTCTTTTTAAGAAACAAGACAAAAAAAAAAAAAAAAAAAAAAAAAAAAAAAAAATACGGATTTAAACCTGTTTCAATTGATAGGCGTGTCAAAGCACGTGCTTTTGTTGGTACTTAATTAGACTTAATGGTAGAGTTACATTTTTAGCATCACCTCCAAAGATAATACTTCCACTCTATTGATTTCTTTTTATTCTATGAAAGAAACCAATTTGAGATTTTGACATTTCAAAAGTGACTGTTTTTTTTTTTTTTTTTTTTTCCAAAGACCATTAAAATTCATAGACTGGCAAAATGTCAGTTTAACTTGGGATTTTTGAACACAACTGTTACGTCAGATCGTTGGTACTTCGTATATTAGAATGTATGTCTGGTTAGCTGTGTTGCAGTAAATATATTATATACAGTGTCTCACATAAGTGATGGGACACTTGTTTTGAATAAGAGTTCTTTTTAATTTTGAATTAAAAACTCATTTAATTATTATAAATTAAAAATTCTGAATCTTAGGTGCACTAATCTCACACAAATTGTAAGCCTTGTGTATACGGTAGTTTCCCTAGCTATCGCACACGCACAGAAACATACACAGAGTGAAAATTTCTTAAGAAGTAAAGTATAGAGCAGGGCTGTCCAACGCGGCGCTCGCGAGCGCCATGACGCTTTTTGCGGATTTTTATTTATTTATTTATTTTTTGGCCCCTTTTGTGAATTTCTCGTTACAAGTCTTTTTTTTTTCCTTTTTTATACAATTCCCTTGTATAGGATACTTTATTTAAAATCCTTGATATTATTATGAGAGATGTTTTATAAATCTCGATAAGTGCATTTAACGTATCAGCAATTATAAATTACGCAACGAATTAAAAGAAACGCATACATGCAAAAGAAAGGAAATAATGCAACGGCACATAATTAGCATTTTTTAATTAATCATGTGCTGTTGCATTTCTTTACTAATTTATAGTTATGTTTTATAAATCTTTTATTATTAGAAATTATGCCGATAGGGATTAATAAATGTCGGTACTATTTTTTTTTAATACGTTGAGGAGTAAAACATAAAAAAAAGCCTTCTTCTACTTCGTACATAAAAGTTCAGCAGTTTTGTTATTATTATTGAACTAAATAAATAAACAACGTTCAAGAGCACAAATAATATAAAATAAAAGATGTTAAAAGATGTTAAAAGCATACATGTTTCGGGACTTCTTAAGTCCCATCATCAGTGCTAAAAGTGTAAAATGTAAACGAAGAAAGTCACATCTATATTAATAAAAGAACAAAACGCTCTGTCTGCGTGTGTGTGTGTGTATGTGTGTGTGTCTGCGATGGCTAGCAAAATCTACAGCATGTACGAAGCTCAAAATTTTTTTAAGAGTAGCCCCAAATCTCTCCTGGTGCACCTGAGCTTCAGAATTTCGAAATTCTATTTATTAACTGAGTAATTAATTAAATTCCAAAGATCACTCTCATAAAAAATCGCCTTTTTACTTCTTTTTTTCACTTTATTTAGTTATGGTTGGTTGGTTGCATAAAATTTTCGCATAAATAATTTAAAAAGCTGGAACAGACCTTTAAAATTCATAGACTGGCAAACTGTCAGTTTAAATGATGATTTTTTATCACAGCGGTTGTAAACCATGGAGGAAAAAGATAGGTGGTGGTAAAGTAAACCGAAAAAAGGGTTGCAATATTAAATCATTTATCGCTCAAATTTTAATGTCCCAAACAAAAGCATGTGGAAGGGATTTTGTATTAATGAGACGAACTAAAAGAAATGAATTACAGCTGAAGCATATTTTACGAAGAAATAGCAATTTTTTTAAATGTTATTTTTTCTATTATATTATTTATTTAAAAAAATGTTTGCTTTTAAAATAATTGAAATTGATTAATTCGAAATAATTAAATGTCAAAATAAAGTTAAATAAAATATTGAAAACATTTGATTTGAACTAAAAATTGTATTACTAAAAGTTTTCTTTTTTTTTTTTTTTTTTTTTTTTCAGAACTTTTTAATACTTAATAACGTAAATGAAAAATGTTTATGATTTAACACCATATTAATAACTCCATGTCAATATATAAAATATATTTATGAAAACATTCTTTTAAAATCATGCGCGAAAACTTAAATAACAAATATTAGACTAAAATCTAGATTTCAGAGTGCAGACGATTTTAAGACATTAACGAAAGAATGTTAACTTTTCAAGCAAAATCTTAAATGATGCTTCTATATTGATATTTCAAAATCATATGATAAAAATAATCACATAATCCTTGCCTATGATTGATATATTTGTATCTTTTATGCATTCCGATCGTGTATTATAGTCAATAATGACACAAAACGTTATTTTTTAAACGAAATTGTAGTCATTTATTCAATAACAGTTTAAAAGGTAAAAAACACAGAAATATGTGTTCAAACCAGTTTGAATTGATCGGCGTGTCAAAGCACATGGTTTTGTTGGTGCTTATTTGGACTTAATGTAGCGGATTTTAGGGTTATATTTTTGGCGTCAGCCCAAGACATTATACTTCCACTCAATTTCTTTTTACTGTGTGGTTGTACTCAGATCTTTGGCATTTCTAAGATTAGAATGCATGAGTCATCAGCTATGTTGCAGTAAAAATCACGCAACACTTTTCTAGGAGTTTATTTTTTTTTATCATTGATAAAATTTAAATGTATTCTATTCAATTTAAAATTAAATTATGGCTTTAATTTGGTTTTAAAACAAAAATAAAATATAGCTGTTTGGCGTACAATTGTTCGAATCCGCAAACGATCCATACACCATAATAAATTATCAAATAGCGAAGTAAATTATTTGTCAGAAATGGTCATAAAAAGAAAAGTAGCAAAACTGATTATAACCTTAATGTTTAGACTAATTAACACATAACCCGATCCCAACCAGAAAAAAACAGATCACACTCCGATCCGTGATAGTAAAAATTTCCGTGAGTATAAACCCGACCCGAACCTAAAAATTCTGTTTGAAAAAAAAAAAAAAAAAAAAACAAAAAACTATGGATTTGATAACTGACCCGAATCAAATCTCAATCCCATAAAAATGTTCAAATGAAGCATAACCCGATCCAAACAAGGCAAAATAATTTTAGTGGGCATGAAACCTGACCCGATCCTAAATATTGTCTTAAAAAACTCGAAATATGACCCGAACAAAATCTGAAACCGATAAAAATATTCCAGAGAACTATAACCCGATCCCAGCATGACAAAATACTTTCCGTGGTCGTAAACCCGACTCAAACCTAAAAAATTCCATTTGAAAAATTCTGAAATTTGACCCAAACCACATCTAAATCCGACCAAAATATTCGAAAGAACCATAACCGGATTAGAGTAAGACTAAATAATTTCCGTGGACATGAACCCGATACGAACCTAAAACTTCCATACGAAAAAATACCTGAAATTAGAATCGATCTGAATCTGAAAAAATTATTTCAAAGAACCGCAACCGGATCCGAACAAGACAAAATATTTCCATGGACATGAACCCAATTCGAACCCGAAAAATTTCTTTGAAAAAATCGCGAAATCTGAACTGAACCAAATCTGAACTTGGCAAAAATATTCCAGTGAAGCATCTCCTTATTCGAATAAGACAGAATAATTTTCGTGAACACGCAAGAAGACCCGAACCCAAAAGTTCCATTTGAAAAAAAAACCCGAAATCTGAATTGAACCAAATCTGAACCCGATGAAAGCATTCCAAAGAACTATAACCCGATCCGAGCAAGACGAAATAATTTACATGGACATAAACCCGACTCGAACCTAAAAAACCCGATTTGAAAAAACCTGAAATTTGACTCAAACCACATCTGAATCCGATCAAAATATTAGAAAGAATCATAACGGGACTCGAGTATGATAAAATAAATTCCATGGACATGAACGAGATTCGAACCTAAAAATTCTATTTGAAAAAATACCTGAAATTTGAATCGAACCAAATCTGAACATGACAAAAATATTCCAAAGAATTGTAACAGAATCCGAATAAGTCAAAATTTCCATGCACATGAACCGAATCTGGACCTAAAAAATTTCTTTGAAAAAATCTCTAAATCTGAAATGAACTTGATAAAAGTACTCCAGTGAAGCATGTATTTATTTGAATAAGGCAGAATTATGTCCGTGGACACGCAAGAAAACACGAATACAAAAATTACATTTGAAGAAAAAGCCGAAATCTAAATTAAACCAAGTCTGAACTTGACAAAAATATTCCAGTGAAGCATGTCTTTATTCGAATTAGACAGAATAATTTGCGTAGACACGCAGGAAGACCTGAACCCAAAAATTCATTTTGAAGAAAACGCCGAAATCTGAATTGAACCAAATCTGTTCCCGACAAAATTATTTCACAGAAACATAACTGCATAACTGGATCCGAGCAAGGCAAAATAATTTCCATGGACATGAATCCGAACCGAACATTTAAATCGAATTTCAAAAAATACCTGAAACCTGAATCGAACCAAATCTGAACCCGACGAAAATATTCTAATGAATCATAACCAAATCCGAACAAGACAAAATAATTTCCATGGACTTGAACTCCATGAATGGTTAGGTAACATTTGGGTTGCTATTAGGTTGCAATTACATTACGGTAGGTCTTTGATTTTATTTAATTTCACGTTAGGTTACAGTTAGATCACGGTTAATTTAAAGTTAGGGTAAAGTTAAATTGCATTTATGTGATGGTTAGAATAAGAATAGGTTACAATAAAGTGACGGCTAAGTTACATTTATGTTATGTTATATTTAAGTTACGGTAGGGTATTGTTAAGTCGCAGTTAGGTTACAGACAGATTATGTTTACGGTACAAAAATTTACGGTTAGGAATTTGTCCACAGAGTCAACATTACGCATGCTTTGATTAAAAATATACACTTTTGTTAAATGGCTTTGAAATTATAATACTATATACCAATCTTTTATCATCGCGTATCGATTTCATTCACGGTATAGTCGGATTTAAGAGTGATATAATTAGCTTGAAATTCAAAAAATCTCACTTGGGATTTCTATGCGAAAAAAATAATTAGTTACGTGATTTAACAGTGATTTTTACGGGTAAATATCAACACTTTAACACGAAACTAACGCAATCGTTTGATACATGTTCCCTCCCGTGTTTCTCATTTTAAGTATTTTTAGAGCTTAATATTGGTTGTTGTTTTTTTAAAACCGATTTTTCACAAAGTCAGCTGCGACGTATTTCAGACAATGCATTTTCTGCATGCTTCCAGTTAATGATCAAATCATACAAATTTCAAGTTCGTTTAATATTGTTAATACGGACCCGGGCAACGCCGGGCGGGTCAGCTAGTCGCAAAAATAAAATAAGTCGTGTAACCGAGCTCACCGCTAAGGCGAACTGACTAGGAAACGTCGCAAAGCGACAGTAAAAATAAGCTGGCACGCGCACCCAGAGGAGACCAATCATATGTCACATCTTACTTTTGATTTGGACTCGTCCAGTAAGATGTGACATATGTTTGGTCTCCTCTGGGTGCGCGTGCCAGCTTATTTTTACTGTCGCTTTGCGACGTTTCCTAGTCAGTTCGCCTTAGCGGTGAGCTCGGTTACACGACTTATTTTATTTTGCGATGTGACTTTCTTCGTTTACATTTTACACTTTTAGCACTGATGATGGGACTTAAGAAGTCCCGAAACATGTATGCTTTTAACATCTTTTAACATCTTTTATTTTATATTATTTGTGCTCTTGAACGTTGTTTATTTATTTAGTTATATATAAGCACAAAGTACAATCCTCCCCCCTTCTTATTATTATTGAAGTTGTTACACAGAAGTTTCATAAAAAGGGATAAAGGTTGCCGCTCCCCTCCCAAGACCTTTGAAATTTTAGGTATTTTTTTTATCTATAAAATCGTGGGAAAGGATTTCCATCAATGAAAGTTTTTTCAGGCTCTCTCTGAAATCATCCATGACTTTGTTTCGAAACTTTTTTATAACAGCAAATTTACACCTCCAAAAAATTGCAGTTATTGCAGAGTATTTTGCATCCCAAAAGACATAACAATATCTCTGATTACCATTTTATTTTAATAATAGACGATATTTTATTTTCTGGCACAAAAAAAAAAAAAAAAAAAAAAGTTTGAGATAACTTCTCGCAAAAAAATGCACTATTCGAAATTTATAACGATTTACTGTTATTTTAATATATATACAGGGTGTCCCAAAAGGTCGTTTACAAACTTAACATGCTGGTCTGTCATGTCATGGTGAACAATATTAAATAGGAAACTAAGGGTCCCAAACGTCTTCCAAAGGAGATAGGCGCCATTAAAGTTTAGGGTCCAAAAATTCAAATGATTATAAATAACAGAAAAATTGGTCGATTCGTTTGCGGTTTTCACTAAAACTATTCTCTATGTCAGTATTTTCTTGAAAATAAATTATAAAGATAAATTTCAAAAAATGTCGATAGAGCGCGCTTTAGACTTTGGAGTAACGATAAACTAGTGTTTACCATTATTTTTTGCATCTCATTAAAATTTTTTAAAAGCTTAGACATAAACTTAAATTTTGAGCTCAAAATCTAAATCGTTGGAAGTGGTTAAGTAGCTTAAACTGAATTGCGGGGGGAAGTTCAAATTTCAAATGATTATAAAAAACGGAAAAATTGGTCATTTGATTTGCGATTTTCACTAAAATTATTTTTTATGTCAGTATTATCTTGAAAATAATTTATAAAGATAAAATTCAAAAAATGCCGATAGAGGGCGCTTTAGACTTTGGAGTAACATACCACTATTTTTTTACGTTATTTCTTGCATCTCATAAATTTTTTTTAGAAGCTTAGACATAAATTTTGAGATAAAAATCTGAATCGTTGGGTGGGGTTAAGTAGCGCAAACTGAACTGTGTTCAATGTGGGTGGGGAGGTTCAACTTTCAAATGATTATAAAAAACGGAAAAATTAGTCGGTTTTCGCTAAATCTATTCTTTATATCAATATTTTCTTGAAAATAAATTTTACAGATATCTTTCAAAAAATTCCGTCAGAGGGCGCCTTAAACTTTATAGTAACCAACAACTATTTTTAACCGTTATTTTTTGTATCTAATAAAATGCTTGTAAATTTCAAACTTAAATTTTGAGCTCAAAATCTAAATCGTTGGAAGTGGTTAAGTAGCTTAAACTGAATTGCGGGGGGAGGTTCAAATTTCAAATGATTATAAAAAACGGAAAAATTGGTCATTTGATTTGCGATTTTCACTAAAATTATTTTTTATGTCAGTATTATCTTGAAAATAATTTATAAAGATAAAATTCAAAAAATGCCGATAGAGGGCGCTTTAGACTTTGGAGTAACGTACAACTATTTTTTTACGTTATTTCTTGCATCTCATAAATTTTTTTTAGAAGCTTAGACATAAATTTTGAGATAAAAATCTGAATCGTTGGGTGGGGTTAAGTAGCGCAAACTGAACTGTGTTCAATGTGGGTGGGGAGGTTCAACTTTCAAATGATTATAAAAAACGGAAAAATTAGTCGGTTTTCGCTAAATCTATTCTTTATATCAATATTTTCTTGAAAATAAATTTTACAGATATCTTTCAAAAAATTCCGTCAGAGGGCGCCTTAAACTTTATAGTAACCAACAACTATTTTTAACCGTTATTTTTTGTATCTAATAAAATGCTTGTAAAAGTTCAAACTTAAATTTTGTGCTCAAAATCTACATCGTTGTGAGTAATTAAGCGGCCAAAAATTGAACTGCGTTCGAGGGGTGGGGAAGGTAACATTTCAACTCCTGAATACAGTTCAGTTTGCGCTTCTTAAACCCTCCTATCGATTTAGATTTTGAGCACAAAATTTAAGTCTAAACTTTTGCAAACATTTAATTAGATTTAAAAAAAAAAAAAAAAAAAAAAAACGGTTAAAAATAATTGTTGGTTATTCTAAAGTTTAAGGCGCCCTCTAACTAATCTTTTTTAATTTATCTTTAAAATTTATTTTAAAGGAAATATTGACATAAAGAATAATTTTAGCGAAAACCGACCAATTTTTCCGTTTTATATAATCATTTGAAATTTGAACCTCCCCACCCCCATTGAACACAATTCAGTTTGCGCTACTTTGCCATTCCTAACGATTCAGATTTTCATCTCAAAATTTAAGTTTACATCTAAGCTTCTAAAAAAAATTTATGAGATGCAAAAAATAACGAAAAAAAATAGTTGTACGTTACTCCAAAGTCTAAAGCGCCCTCTATCGGCATTTTTTAAATTTTATCTTTATAAATTATTTTCAAGATAATACTGACATAAAGAATAATTTTAGTGAAAATCGTAAATCAATTGACCAATTTTTCCGTTTTTTATAATCATTTGAAATTTGAACCTCCCCCCGCAATTCAGTTTCCGCTACTTAACCATTTCCAACGATTTAGATTTTGAGCTCAAAATTTAAGTTTATGTCTAAGCTTCTAAAAAAGTTTAATGAGATGCAAAAAATAATGGTAAAAATTAGTTTATCGTTACTCCAAAGTCTAAAGCGCCCTCTATCGACATTTTTTGAAATTTATCTTTATAATTTATTTTCAAGACAATACTGACATAAAGAATAATTTTAGTGAAAACCGCAAACGAATCGACCAATTTTTCTGTTATTTATAATCATTTGAATTTTTGGACCCTAAACTTTAATGGCGCCTATCTCCTTTGGAAGACGTTTGGGACCCTTAGTTTCCCATTTAATATTGTTCATCATGTTATGACAGACCAGCATGTTAAGTTTGTAAACGACCTTTTGGGACACCCTGTATATAGTACATAGCACTCTAGATTTATAAGGGCATTATGTCTCATTTGCATATACAGGGTGATTCAGCTCGTCGGTGACAAACTTTAAGGATCGATAGAGCACACCTAGACGAACATTTTTGAATAGGGAATGTAGGGTCCCTGACGCGATGGTAAGGCGCTAGGCGCTTTCGAAAATTTGGGTGCCGAAATTCGAAACGTCATAAAAACTAGGGAAATGGTTAGATTTTCTTGCTTGTTGCGTCGAAATGATTCTGTTTGTTTAGACTTTCTTCAGTACCAATTTGATAAGCGTATCTCTTAAAACATAGATAGGGGGCGCTGCAGACTTTGGAGAGCTAGGCAACAACTTTAAGCCCGTTATTTTGATAATTTAACACATGCTCGCCAAAGTTTATACTCTAACTTAAAGTTTGAACCCAAAAGTAGAGCCCTGCAAAAAGCGTAAGAGCCGGAATAAAATGTCAAAGTACAGGGTGGTCGAAACTCGAAGGCTCCTAAGAGATAAACAAACAGATTTCTTGACTTATGGCATGCATTTTCATGATTCAGTTTGCTGGGGCTCTCTGAAACTCAGTTGAACGGTACAAAAAGAAACATCGATAGGGGGCGCTTTGGGCAAAAAACATAATTCGTTGACATTTCGGACGCTAACTGGAAACGGGGCGCTACGATCAGTTAGTAATAATGAAAACACATTTTCTACCTCTGCTCAACACTTCTGAATAAATTTAGACCAAAAACATCAATGATACTGGAAATTTATTTACAAAAAATAACACTACAGAAGATGCTCGAAATTTCGACCTTGGGCCATGATGCAGGCTTCGCACCTCCGTCGCATTGAGGAGTGTGTGTTTCCAACAATGCCAGGAGTATCTCTGATCTGCCCTGCAGCTGCCACAATGCGCGCCACAAGTTCTTCAGCACTGCTGACAGGTGTATGGTATACCTCGGCCTTCAGGTAACCCCAAAGGAAGAAATCCAAGCAGGTGAGGTCTGGTGATCGGGCAGGCCAGTGAACTGGACCCCCATGCCCGATCCACCGCTGGCCATACCTTGCGTTTAGATGGAGACGCACGTCGTTCGTGTAATGGGCCGGAGCTCCATCGTGCTGGAACCACATCTGGCGACGCGAACCTTCGGGTACGTGCGCCTCCTCCAGAAGCTGCGGCAGCACTTGATCCAGGAAAATCAGGTAATTTCCACCTGTCAGCCGTTCAGGTAACAAATAAGGGCCAATGAGGCAATCCCCCAGAATGCCGGCCCACACATTTACTGAGAAACGCTCCTGGGCTGCTCGGCTTCTGGTTTCATGTGGATTTTCATCACACCACACATGACTGTTGTGGGCGTTCCACATTCCCTCCCGGCTGAAGGTGGACTCGTCCGTAAACAAAATGCTGTTTACAAAACGGGGATCCCTGGATCTCATCGCCAAGTACCATCTTGAGAATTCCACTCGAGGGCCAAAATCCTGCTCTCTGAGCAACTGCACCCGCTGGATGTGGTAGGGGTGCAGATTCCGGGAACGTAAGATGCGCCACGCAGTTGCTTGCGAAATGACAACATGTCTGGCGATATCTCTCGTGCTAAGACCTGGGTTGTCCTCAACCAGGTTAAGCACAGCCTCTTCGTTGTCGGGGGTGCTCACTGATCGCTCCCGTTCAGGCCTGCCTCCGTCGAAAGATCCCGTTGTGGACAACCTCTGGTGTACTCGAGCGAAGAAGGCATGGCAGGGGATTTGCCTGTTGGGGTAACGCTCGGCGTACAACCGCTGAGCGGCTCGTCCATTACAACCAGCAGCGCCATACGCCAAATGCATGTCAGCCAATTCAGAGTTTGTGTACCGTTCCATCCTACTACCGATCTGCAGACAAGTTACCCGAAGCTTAAGTAGGTACCGCACGTTCAAAAGACGTGTCTGCGCATACAACTACGTCATCTCGCGTTGTCGTCTACGCATTACGTATCTTTTGCATATCGATATGGTACGATATCTTTTGCATAAATCAGCAAAAAGCACCTTATGTAAATTTTATTGCGCGCATTGTGCATGATTGAAACCAGCTATGTTTGTTAAAAAAAACAAACAAACTGCAGTTTTAATAGCTTCTTATGATAAGTAAATTACTCTCTTGTTTTGTTTCTAACTGATCGTAGCGCCCCGTTTCCAGTTAGCGTCCGAAATGTCAACGAATTATGTTTTTTGCCCAAAGCGCCCCCTATCGATGTTTCTTTTTGTACCGTTCAACTGAGTTTCAGAGAGCCCCAGCAAACAGAATCATGAAAATGCATGCCATAAGTCAAGAAATCTGTTTGTTTATCTCTTAGGAGCCTTCGAGTTTCGACCACCCTGTACTTTGACATTTTATTCCGGCTCTTACGCTTTTTGCAGGGCTCTACTTTTGGGTTCAAACTTTAAGTTAGAGTATAAACTTTGGCGAGCATGTGTTAAATTATCAAAATAACGGGCTTAAAGTTGTTGTCTAGCTCTTCAAAGTCTGCAGCGCCCCCTATCCATGTTTTATGAGATACGCTTATCAAATTGGTACTGAAGAAAGTCTAAACAAACAGAATCATTTCGACGCAACAAGCAAGAAAATCTAACCATTTCCCTAGTTTTTATGACGTTTCGAATTTCGGCACCCAAATTTTCGAAAGCGCCTAGCGCCTTACCATCGCGTCAGGGACCCTACATTCCCTATTCAAAAATGTTCGTCTAGGTGTGCTCTATCGATCCTTAAAGTTTGTCACCGACGAGCTGAATCACCCTGTATATATTGCTACTAATACTAAAAGATGATTTTCTTGCACGTTTTGAGCCATGTTAATAATGGCGCCCTTCATTTCTTGCCAAAAGCTGAGATGTGCCCCTGTTTAGTAAAAGGTTGGACGGGCCTGGTATAAAGAATCGATAAATGCATAAGAATTAGGCCGGGAGGCGGCAGTACAGACAATAATCACCTCATTAAGTTCACAGCTGAAGTTACCTAATTGATTAAAACGCCATTCGCATATTTAAGCGCAATCATCTGTCAAATCCTATCTTGGTGGAAAGGAAAACACCTGAAAATCTGATTTTAGCGGTTATCACGTAGTTTTACTATTGTGTTTACCTGCACCAGTCCTCTGTGTTTTCATATCTTTGCGTGCAGAATAACACATTAGTAAAGCTACGAGTCAACCGCTAAAATCAGATTTTCAGCACTGTAAAAAAACACGGGCGATTTTACAGAAATACTACTGGTAATATCTAGACGACAGTACAATTCACTGTTTTTTAACGGAAAAATTTCCGTAAATTCCAGAAAATTTTCCGCATTTTCCTGGAATTTACGGGAATCTTTTCGTTAAAAAGCAGTAAATTGTACTGGCGTCTAGATTAACAGTAAAATCGCCCCCCCCCCCTCTTTTTTTTTTTTCCAGCGAAGTGTTTTTTGCCAAGATAGGACTTGGCAGACCGATTGCGTTTTAATATGCGAATCGAGTTTTAACTAATTCTGTTATTTCAGCCGCGAACTCGATAAAGTAATCGTCTATGCTGCCGCCTGCCAGTCTATATTCAGGCACTAGTAAAATAGCAGAATAAGATAATATTATTTATAAAATTAGAACTATACTTATGTACAAAAGCAGTTACCTGTATTAGTATGTAATATTCATATTTCGGCAATCAGCAGGCGAACAAACATTATTGACAATTTGAGATGTTCTCTATTTGTTTTCTGGTGAGATACATATTCAACTTGGGTCTAAACTGATATTTATTAGTGGCCAACTTTACTGCAGCTTTTTCATTCTAGGTGTTGCCAAAAATTTTAGTTACCGATTGGAAACGATTGGCAGTTAATATTTTGATATGGTTTGCATTTATTTACTTTATGAGACAGGCTTTTTAAAATTTGTTGTAATTAAAACACGAGTTATTTTAATAAAAAAAAAATCTTTTTGTGGCAGAGTATAAATATAAAATTATATGTGGCAGACAATAATAATAATAATAATAATAATAATAATAATAATAATAATATTTAGTTAAAAAAATTTTGAAAATGAAAAATTTCTGAAAATCTTCCATTGTTATAAAATAAAAGGTTTTAGTTGAAAAAAAAAAAAATGTGTGGAATGTGTCTTGGCATAATCCAATGAATAGTGATTGCAAATTTCATCAAAATCGGTGAAAGTAATTTTCGACGAATCGGGTCTTAAAGCAAATATTTTTTTGCATAGGATTACACTCAGTCGTGTTTTCCCTTAACAAACCTCCGTTTTTTTTTTTTTTTTTTTTTTTTTTTTTTAATTATTATACTGGCACAGGATCTTTTAAAAAATAAATTTTCCGTTATGCGAACAAATCTACTTTTCCTTTAATAATGCAAATCGTAGTCATCCAAGTAGACTTACTGAAGTTTAACTCTTTATCTACCGACGGTAATTATAAGTACCATTAAAATTACTTATTATAAAATTCTTTGAATTCGTCAATTGTAATGCTGTTTAGAATGAGTTACAGATACATATACTTTATTTTGTTCCAAAAGCATTATTGATTACACAAAACAAAAATGTTTTTAAAAGGATGATTCTTTTTTCTTTGAATCTTTTCAGCTTTCTTGGCGATGGGGATTTTTCAATTCGAAAATATTTTTATATTTATATTGTAAGAACATCATATATATACATTTTATAATTCTACAAAATATTAAGAAAGCAATTTAAAATAAAGGATTTGAGCGGGGTTATAAATATTGCACAAAATCCCTGTAAATTCAAATTTAGTTAATTCTTCTAAATCGTTCAATCCTTCAAAAATTCATTAAACGATTATGAAAATCTTTTGATTTATTTTAAACAATTTACGTAAAACACTTTAGAATGTAAAATTTTCATGAATTCATAATGCGATAGACAAAGGATTAAACTAGATCATCTCATTGTCTGAAGTCTATATTATGTGTACTACTCAATTCATATCTATAATGATAACAGGCTAAAGAAGCGTTTTTTGAGATATTTGGCAAATACCACCTTACAACGAGGTTTAACAGATATTACAACTTTCTAACGTTTCTTGCGTTTTATCAGACATGCTTTGTTCAGAAAAGTAATCTATATTTTAAATTTATAAAGTGAAACATGTATATAAAATGAAGCAATCGGCAACGGGCGCAAAAAGAACTGAGCAAACGTTTTAACTATTTGGAAAAAATAATTGTTGTTCTCGGTAGAAAATTGGGAAATTTAAAGTATATCCGAATCTTTTTATTGGTTGAATTCCGCAACTTATTTTATTTTATTCGTTTCCTGATTGGTTCAAGTTTAATGTCCAAAAATGAATACTTCTGTTTTTTTTTTATTTCATCCGTTTTCTGATTTGTCCATGTTTAATATCCAAAAACGGAATACTTCTGTTGCCATAACGATAAAAAGAATAATAAAAACTTTTTAAAAATTTAATAATTTAAAAACAAATTGCGACAGAGATTTTTAAACAAATTTCATTAAAAAGTGCATTTTTTTTTCTCTACGCAACGGTGTAAAAATTTAAAATGTGCGATGTTAAGAAGTTCAAAAATTTGCAGTTCCGAAAATTGTAAAACTGAAATTTCATTTAAAATTTGTTTGTGATGGGTTCAGGAATATTAATATTTAATCCATGTCGTACGTAATATGAAGCGTTCAGAAGTCGGTCTGATTAACTTCATCCAATAAAAAAAGCATATTTTAAACAGTTAAAGGTGTCTATCTTTAATCTGCTGTTTTTTTTTTTTTTTTTATCATTGGTCTAGAAATATCAATGTTTAATGCACGGCGTACGTAATATATGCCTCGTTATAATCATCCTAAAAATGATGTTTATTATTATTATTAATTTAAATATAGAATTTGTTTATAAACCTTTAAAATTTGAGTCTGAAAATGTCATTTTCCAAATAGTCTTTATAATTTTTTTAATTAGAATTTTTTTTATTAATATTAATATTGTTATTAAAATGCGTCAAAACACAAATGAAGTCATAATAAGACAACATAGTCTTATACTATTATCATTCTATATGCAGAAAATTGTTAGAGCAAAAATAAATTGTTAACACAAAATAATGCACTATGAAAACACATAATAGCACACCAGACTCGAAAGGGTTAAGAATTTTCGGGAAAAAAGGAAAGAAAACAAAACCGCATTCAAAAACATCCATTATTAGGTGCGTTCGTAATTATGTAAATACGTTATGTAAATACCTATTGTTGTCGCTCAGTCCGTCCGTCTGTCCGTCCGCATATAACAACGCAAAAACTACCCAACCGAATCGTTTGAAATTTAAAATACATAATTATTACATAATTTTGTCGAGTCATTTCAAATTTTATAAAAATCGGATGGATAGATCAATTACAGGGACAATCAAAAGGATTCCGTTGCATTACGGTCAATGGGGAAAAAAAGTTTCAAATGCATTTTAATCGTTTGAAATTTAAAACGTATATTTATTACATAATTTTGTCGAGTCATTTCAAATTTTATGAAAATCGTATGGATAGATCAATTACAGGGACAATCAAAAGGATTCCGTTACATTACGGTCAATGGGGAAAAAATTTCAAATGCATTTTAATCGTTTGAAATTTAAAACGTATATTTATTACATAATTTTGTCGAGTCATTTCAAATTTTATAAAAATCGGATGGATAGATCAATTACAGGGACAATCAAAAGGATTCCGTTGCATTACGGTCAATGGGGAAAAAAAGTTTCAAATGCATTTTAATCGTTTGTAATTTAAAATGTATATTTATTACATAATTTTGTCGGGTCATTTCAAATTTTATGAAAATCGTATGGATAGATCAATTACAGGGACAATCAAAAGGATTCCGTTACATTACGGTCAATGGGGAAAAAAATTTCAAATGCATGTTAATCGTTTGAAATTTAAAACGTATACTTATTACATAATTTTGTCGAGTCATTTTAAATGTTATGAAAATCGGATGCATTGATCAATTACAGGGACAATCAAAAGTATTCCGTTACATTACGGTCAATGGGGAAAAAAGTTTCAAATGCATTTTAATGGTGTTATACTCATTTGAATATAACAGAATTGACACGAATCTATGAAATATGTACTAAAAAATACATTTTGTACAATCTGTGATGCAAAGAATATTTATTATTAAATTACAGGGCCACACAAATGTATTCCACTAAATAATGTTATACGGGGGAACATTGTTTGGGGGGGGGGGTGTTTTAATTATATTATACTACTTCACATTTTATGAATAAGATATACGTTAATGAAGTATAATAAAAATTACTCCCTGCATATTTACAGGAACACAAAGATTTCGACCACTATACTGTATCCAAAGTACGCTGTACTATATCAGCAAGATCTGAATATTTTAAAACTTCGTTATCAACGAACGCACCTCATTTGCTAAGCTTTACGTGCAATTTCCAACTTGTTTTTGAGCTATAATAATTTATGGACGATTTTACATGAATACTTAAAGTGGATAGTGCAACTTTAAAGCATATGTAACGTATGCCTTTAAAACGTCAATTTCGATCAAAATTTCAATTCAAAAGCTTTATGTTTTAGAAAAAAAAGTATAAACTTTATGATTCTGGAGCTTTTTAAACATTTATATTTCTTAACAGCTTAAAAAAACGTTGAAAGTGTTTTTTGACATTTCACAAAAGTGATTTTTTTTGTCTAAAATTTTGCGGTAAAACGGTTATTACAAAATAAATGACCACAAAATTCTTAAATTATGATTTAACCCATTATGAAAGATAGCACTTTAACGTACCATTTAAAATAACATGTTTTAATATTAATTTAATTGATCGATTAGTAGTACTTAGTTTGGAATAAGATATATGTACTTAAATTTATCTTACGCCAAAAGACTTAGAGGTTTCTGCCATTAACTTTGGAAACAAATTTGTGTCTGGCAAATTAATTATAGGTTGTGTGATAGCCAAAGTGTATTATGTTACATTTTTCAAGCTTTCTAAAATTACGTGAAGTGATAATACATTTTATAAACCATTCTTCAAATCGGCGCTTTCGTTGCCACAATTAAAGACGTCTGGCATTACCTTTGCAACCGAATGTCTGTCTTGTAAATTAATTATAGGCTGTCTGATATCCAAAGAATAATACGTTACAATTTTCAAGCTTTCTAAAATAATGTGAAGGGGAAATATATTTTATAAATTATAAACCATCTTCAAACCGACACTTTCGTTGCCAGATTTAAATGCGTCTGCCATTATCTTTGCAACATAATTTGTGTCTGGCAAACTAAATGTAGGTTATCTGATATCCAAAGAGTAGTACATTACAATTTTCAAGGTTTGCTAAAATGACGTGAAGGAGAAATATATCTTATAAACTATAAACTACTCTTCAAACCGGCATTTTCGTTGCCAAATTTAAAGCCGTCTGCCATTAACTTTGCAACCGAATTTGCATCTGGCAAATTAGTTATAGGTTATGTTATAATATAGTTAATATCGTTTAGTTATAATATGTAGCAATTTTCAAGCGTTCTAAAATGACGTGAAGATGACGTGTTTTTCACCTTTAAATTGGGATCTGGCTGGGTCTTAACAATGTTGGCAACGTCTGGCAATAATGGATTAATATTACGAACAGTTAGTAGGAATAGATTTTACATATAAAAGCAATGGTAAAATGAAGTAATTTTGCAGTTTTATTTTTACCTGCATAACCTCTATTTTTACAGGTAAACGCAACATCTCCTGGCAGGCAAACTGTCCTCGTATGTACTTCACCATAAAACTGAAGAGCACATTAAGCAATGAGCCTTGCTAAAATCAGATAACGAAAACGTTGCTAGCTCCTAGACTATATGAAGTACATACTAAAATATACATATTGTACAATCTGAGATGCAAAGAATGTTTGTTATTAATTTACAGGACCACACAAAAGTATTCCATAACATAATGTCATAGAGGAAAACATTGTTTGAAACGCGTTTGAATTACGTATATTAAACTATTTCACATTTTATGAAACTAATGTACGTTGTGGATGTTTGTTATAAGTTACTTTCTATATGATAGAAAATTGATGGTATTTACAGGGACATACAAAAAATTTCGGTTACTATATTGTATCCGAAGTTGTATTCTATTAAACCAAGATCTGAAAATTTAAAAAACTTCCTTATAGTCCAAGAGCCCACCGCGCAAAACCCTAAGTCATCGAGCACAAGTCATATTATGAAAGAGTAGTCATAGGGGAATCTAATGATTCATGTCTGCCGGAAGTGAAGTGGTGCATAAGCTAAATGTTAATACCACTAGTGGTTGACTCGTATGTTTAACATTGTGTTTGCCGTACAATCAAAAGTATGAAAACACGGAAAACAGGTTGCAGGAAAACATAATGCTAAGTCTACTAGTCAACCACAAGTGATATTCATTTTTGGCTTATGCACCACTTCACTTCCGGCAGACATGGATCATTAGATTCCTCTATGACTATTCTTCCATAATATAAAGGATTTTTTCTTGTGTTCGATGACTTAAGGTTTTGTGCGGTCGGCTCTTGGACTATTATGCTACGATGTTTCTTTACTAACAAGGAAGGTCTCCATACTGGGCATACCCAGAATTTTATGAAAAAAATACTAATTAAAGTACTTTTGTATGTAATAAAGGATCAGTCAAAATTAGCGGCGGAATCACATTAGATATTGTGTAAAAAAATAAAATATTTTCGAATATTTGGCGTGAAAAGACGAAAGAGTCACTCGATTTGGCGAGCTTCCCTTTTCCTCGCCAAAAGCAAACGATTATAATGAAACTCAAAATTGTTAGATGTTTAGTTTGCGTGTAAATGTTATTTAATGAATTTAAATATAAACATTGAGAGACTTTAATATATTATATACATATATATACATATTGTATTACATGTATATGTATTACTCGTTGAAGTAGTTATTTAATTAATCGCTGGAAAAAATGTTTTCATAGTTTAAAAAAAATCATATTGAGAAAAATTATCTTCATACATTTAAGCTTATTCAAAAATAAACGTCATATGTTTCCATAGCAACAAAATCTAGTCAACAATTCTCAATTGGAATTTGAGCTTGAAACAAATTTAATTAAATTTAAATAATCAATTTCGTTTTAAATCTCAAATTTTGGTGATTAAATTTGTATAAAAATACATATAAATTTCGATATAACAAAATTATACTTAAAACAAACTAAAACTTACAAAACTAAAGTTATTTAAATTAAACTTATCAAAATAAGTTCAACATGAAACTTTTTTTTTCTTGAAGTGTATTTGACATTAAGTATTTTTTTGAAATTGCATTCCATTGCCAACCGGCGATAAATCGCCAAATTACGAATTTTTTTTTTTTTTTTTTTTTTTTTTTTTTTTTTTTTTTTTTTTTTTTTTTTTTACGGTTACTGAATGGAGGTTCCGCCGAATTTTTTTTTATAAACATATGTATCCACACGGGAAGAACATTCTGTAATTTTTTCAGATTTTTCAGGGTACGCCCGTATGGAGACCTTCCTTGTAAGCTTGACGTGCAATTTCCAACTTATTATATATATATATATATATATATATATATATATATATATATATATATAACTGTTTCTATCAATTGGATGAGTTTGCGAATGAATAAAAATTAATTTTAAATTGTTTTAGAAAATATCGAGTTTTTCGATTGAGGGCTTAAAATGACGAACTACTAAAATAAAAATAAAAATAGTTGGAATTTCTGATTTATATATATCATAAAATTGTTCATATATATATATATATATATTCTAAACTGGGAAAATAGTAGCATGAGTAGATTTTAAGAAATACTTTTCTTATTCTTTGATTTTGTATGAACAATTTTATGATTTATAGATTTACTGAAATTTTCTCACAGAGGAAAAAAACAGAAAAGAAAAACAAATTACTTGATCAGTTTCCTCCTCTGCGATTTCTTGTACCAGAAGGGAAAAACAAAGGCAAAAATAAAAACTTGATTACATGAAACGGTTGATGGCTTTATATTTGTTTGGAGAATTTAATATGTATACAGGAAATGCCCGTAAAAGAAAAATTAAAAGTTAAGACAGATGACTGAAAGTGAGGGGTAAAAAATAGAAATTAATTCTAAAATGTTTAATTCTTTTTTCTTTTTAATGATTTTTTTTTTCAATTTTTAGAAAAAATTACTTTTGCGATAATAACATTAGTACTAGATATCCAAATAAATTAATTAGAGTTTATGAATATTTCATTGTCTAATGTTGTTTTTTGCGTACACGTTAAAAAAAAAATTGTTAAATTACAAAGAATCGACGAGTAATCCATTATCTTAAATCTTATATAAAATAAACTTTTCTACCAAAAATTGAACCGACTTCAAAAACAACTGCAAAGTGAAAAATTATTATTTTAGATAATAGTAATAAGAAATTAAATTAAGAGCGTAGTATTTACCATGCGTATTATTATATTTATGTACACTAATTTGATTTTTTGGAGTCGGTGCCAGTCAAGCCAAGTTACATATAATTTTCAATAGCCATACATCCAAGTATCTACGAGTTTTTTTACGATTTAATATTTAGTTAAAAAAATAACCTTATTCTTTTACGATTTGCATTGGATACTTATGTTTAACTTTGAAACTGACTTGGCTGGCACCGACTCCAAAAAATCAAATTAATGTACATAAATATAATAATACGCATGGTAAATACTACGCTCTTAATTTAATTTCTTAATACTATTATGTAAAAAAATTATTTTTCACTTTGCAGTAGTTTTTGAAGTCGGTTCAATTTTTGGTAGAAAAGTTAATTTTTCTCTTTTTAGTTAAAAGTTAATGATTTTTTGAAGTCGGTTAATAAAAATTATAATACGGGAAAAAATATTGTAAATTATACACGTATGTCAGGAGAGGGTTCGAACCGGCGACGCTCTCTTTCGAAAACCAGAGTTTAAATCTTGCGCCTTAGACCACACGGCCATCTGACTTGACTGCACGTATACCTTCCTGACTGCACTCCACTTGGCGAGCTTAGTCAACGTCCATGTTACTTTTAATTTGCAAGAAATTCTTAATTTTATTCGTTTTTACTTGATTACTAGAAAAATACTGAATAAATTTCGATGAAATGGAAGTGGTTCCAATTCGAGTGACCTCTTTAATTCAACACAAAAACCAAATTAATCGGTTGGATAGTTTCGGAGTAATCAGTGAACATACATAATATATATATATATACATATGCGTCGAATTGATAACCTCCTCCTTCTTTTTTGAAGTTAATTAATAAAAATTATAATACGGAAAAATATATTGTACATGTACATAGATGTAAATTATATCAGGAATGGGGTTTGAACCCACGCCCCCTTTTGAGATCCAAAGCTTATATCTGGCACTTAAGTTTTTTTTGTATATATGTCGAACAATTATCTACATTGTGGGATATAGGCCCTAAGGGGTTGGATGCCCTCCGTGGGGGTCTTTCTAAGGAAACCTAACCCGTATTGACGCAAGATTCGAAAAAAAAAACCCCACGGAAAACTCCGAACGGTTAGGCCGACGGTCGCGATTGGGTTCGAACCCAGCACCTACCGTCTATCAGTTTGGAGGTCAAAACCTCGCGGCCACTGGTGGGGCCTGCGACTTCAAACCGCTCGGCCTTCCTGACTGTACTCCACTCGGCGAGGTTATTCCACGACTGTGTTACTTTTAATTTGTGAGAAATCACTAATTTTATTAGATTTTGTCTATTTACTGAAACAATATTGTGCCAATTTCGATGAAATGGAAGTAGTACCAATTCGAGAGTAACTTCTTTCATTTAACATAAAAACCCAATTAATCGGTTGGTTAGTTTCGCAGTAATCGGTGAACATACATAGAAAAAATACATACGCGTCGAATTGATAACCTCCTCCTCCTTTTTTGAAGTCGGTTTAAAATTATAACACGGAAAAGATTGTTGTGCACACGTATGTCAGAAGTGGGATTCGAACCCACGATTTCATTCGAGAACCAGAGTGTAAATCGGGCGCCTTAGACCTCTCGGCCTTCCTTACTGCATTCCGGTCTGTGAATCTATTCAACGTCTATGTTACTTTTCATTTGCGAGAAATCACTAATTTTATTCGTTTTTGCCTAATTACTGAAAAAGTACTTAACCAATTTCGATGAAATGGAAGTGGTACCAATTCGAGAGTAACCTGTTTCATTTAAGGGTGTATTTCGATTCAAACTGCTTATTTTCCAATTTATTTTTAAATTCATTTTTGCTCTCAAATGCACCAAATTTTCAAAATCTCTTATTTGGAAAGAACACAAGGTGCCATGATTGTAGATTCTTTGATAAATGTAGAAAATATTGTAAAAAAAGCAATCAAAAACGGCATTTCGAACCGATTTTTCCGAAGCGGGAGATCTGCGAACGAAAAAAAGGGTCATACTGATAAGGTAATTGTTTATAAATCAAATTCTAATGAATTGAGCGTAAAAAAACATCACTCGGCACCTCATACATCCTTCAAGAATCCCCTCAGCAAGTTTCATATTTCTATTTTTAAAAATATATCTGAAATTGTATCGGAAAATTTCGAGCTGTTGAAGATGGAAAAGCGTTTTTTCGAATACACCTTTAACACAAATACTAGTTTAATCGGCAAGATAGTTTCGGTGTAATTGGTGAACAAACATAACGAAAAATAAATACGCGTCGAATTTGATCATAACCTTCTCTCCTTTTTATAAGTCGGTTAAAAAAATTATAATACGAAAAAAAAAAAAAAAAAAAAAAAAAAAAAAAAAAAAAAAAAAGAAAAAACACAGTATGTCAGGAGTGGGGTTCGAACCCACGCTCTCTTCTGAGAACCAAAGCTTAAATCATCCGCCTTAGACCGCTAGGCTATCCTGACTGCACTCCATGGCAGGAACTCATTCAACAGTTTTAATTAGCAAAAAATCACTAATTTTAATAGTTTTTGCCCGTTTACTAAAAAATTACTGAACCAATTTTACCAACTGAACCAACTGAAGCCAGCTTATTCAACGTGATGTTACTTTTCGCAAGTCTATTATTTTAGTACTCTTTCACTGATAAAGTATTGAGTTGATAAAAATTTTCTGATACTCTGTACTAACTGTTAAATACAAAATATTCTTAATAGCAAAATTAATATTTAATTTATAAAATATATATGTAAAATTTATAACACGGAAAAGGTTATCATACAGATGCCTGTCAGGAGTGGGGTTCTAACCCGCTCTCTCTCTTTCGAGAACCAGAGATTAAATCTGGAACCTTAGACCACTCGGCCATTTTGTAGACACTTTAATCAGAGAACTTATTCAACACTTTTCTTTAGCGAAAACCCACTAATTATATTAGTTTTTGGCTAATTACTAAAAAAGTACTGAACCAATTTCTATGAAACGAAAGTGGTACCAATTCGAGAGCAAGCTCTTTCATTTAACTCCAAAGCCAAATTAATCGGATGCATAGTTTCGGAGTAATCGGTGAACATACATAAAAAAAAAAAATACATACGCGTCGAATTGATAACCTCCTCTCCTTTTTGGAAGTCGGTTAATTACAGAGATTAGAAAAACTGAGATTCTGTAAAATAACAGAGAAGCTGTTCGGCAAATTTATAATAGACTCTGTAAATTAGCATCGTTAAAAATACACAAGACTCTGTAAATTTATTTTTAATGATAATAATTTCATTTAGTTATTAAAATGAGTGAATAACTCAATTTTCATTGATCTCACAGATTCGGAATATTTTGAGTTAATTAGAATTGCTGTTTTATTTAATTTCCATACATTTCGTTCCTAGCTGTCTTTGGGTTTGAACTTGAGACCTCTTAACAGTGGATAAAAACTTTACTGTCTCAGCTATAAAAGCTGTTGTTACGGGCATTTGTAATTTACGGGGCAAAGTGAACTGACAAATGACAGTCGATAAAGATCTCCGCTAATTCCGAGGAAAATATTTTTCCATTTCTAAATTATTCTAAATAAAAAAAACCTAATTTTTTTTAATATGTTTAATACAATTGCAAAAGAATTAAGAGTGCGTATTTTGATTACAAGTTTTAACAAAGATAATCCAATTGCTTGCATAATCCAGTTTTAGTGGTTGATTGATAGGTTTGCTCCTGTTTTTATTACATCCAGCCCTCCATGTTATCTCACCGACTTTTTTTCATACCTTATAGATAGAGAGCGTTTAGCACGGGTAATCATCTCATTGAGTTCATTGATGAAAATCTAGAATTAGCTAAATTTTGATCTTACATATTAAAATGGTCTGCCAAGTCATATCTTGTTGGAAAACACCTAAAAACCCGATTTTAGCAGTTGTACTTTATCGATAGCAAAAACAAAATTATATCGAATGGACGGAAACTTTTGCACACACGAATTTCAAATTCCTTTCCTTTATATCAAGTGCCTTCAGTACTTAATCTAAATGATCACGTGATCAGAGATCATCTGCATATTCATAGCTTTTGAAGCAATTGCGTTTCTCCTTCGCTGAAACATTCTGGCAAACAAACAAAACTAGTCGTTGGGGACCACCGTAATACTTACCCATCATGGATATGCATTATATAATATGTGAAAACTATTTATAAAATGCATTGCAATTCCAAAACAAAATTTAAACGTAAATTTGAATATTCTTAATATACATAGTAATGCTCCATTAATGAATTGCTGATGAACCCATCTAAATTTTCATTTTGCATATTAAAATGGTCTGCCAATGCTCTGTCCAACTGGTCTGCCAAGTCATATCTTGTTGGAAAACACCTAAAAAACCGATTTTAGCAGTTGAGTCGTAGGTTTATCATTGCGTTTTCCTGCACCCAATAGTATGAAAACGTGAGGAACTGGGAGCAGGAAAGGGCAATAGTAAACCCACAAGTCATCGGATAAATCAGGTTTTAAGGTGTTTTCCACCAAGGTATGACTTGTTGGACCGATTGCGTTTTAATATGTAAATCGAAATTTAATTAATCCTAGAATTTAATTTGCGAACTCGATAAAGTAATTGTCTGTTTGCCCCCTTTCTATTATTTTAATTAATCTAAATGAAAAATACATTCTATGCTTACCATACTCTACAACAAGCATCTGGTTGTGTCAGTGATATACAGTGGCTGTCAAAAATTTTCAGCAGTTAGATTATTACTTTCCCATCATACGTAGTATAGGGTAAGTCTTGCAATCGTTTTAAAAATCGAAAATTTTTTTTTGACGGAATTACACGTTTCAGACGCTGGAGATTCCGAAAAACATATTTTTAGGAAAAAAAATTGCCGTCCGTCTGTTTGTCTGTCTGTAAACGCTCTATCCCCCGAAAAAATTTAGATAGAGACTTGAAATTTTGTATGTACTTAGTATGTAAGAATGGGACGAAGTCTATTGAATATCAGCAACCTCGATTATCCGGAACTATTTTTTTCGGACACTCGAAAAATTCATTCTGTTAAAAGGTACATAAAAATTTTCGAAATTTTTTATTTTAAGGAGTGGACATAACAGGCAATAAAATAACACAAATTTTGCATAAAGAACAAAGTCGATCGTATTGTTAGTTGCCGAGAAATTTGTAATCCTGTTTTCCACATTCTTCAATTTTTTATGACCCTGTATTTCATTCAAATTCCAATTCAAAGATATATTTTAATTGGAAATGAGACACTTAAACCGACGCAGCAAACTGTTAGTTAATATGATTATTATTTTTGGAGTTATAAGGATGTTTCTTTTGCGAATTCGGTACTACTTGAGTAGATAGGCGTTTTATATGTTTTGTCGAAATTTGTTCGTCAGCAATTCATTAATAGAGCATTACTATGCATATTAAAAATATTTAAATATACGTTTAAGTTTTGTTTGGAATTGCAATGCATTTTGTATACTGTTTACACAATTTTTATTTTCATATATTATATGCATATCCATGATGGGTAAGTATTTACGGTGGCCTCCAACGACTAGTTTTACATAATTTGTCGAAATGGGTTCATCAGCAATTCATTAATGGAGCATTACTATGTATATTAAGAATATTTAAAAATACGTTTAAATTTTGTTTTGAAATTGCAATGCATTTTATAAATAGTTTTCACATATTATATAATGCATATCAATGATGGGTAAGTGTTACGGTGGCCCCCAACGACTAGTTTTGTTTGTTTGCCAGAATGTTTCAGCTAAGGAGAAACGCAATTGCTTCAAAAGATATGAATATGCAAATGATCTCTGATCACGTGATCATTTAGATTTAGTTTAGATTAGTAAGTACTGAAGACACTTGATACAAAGGAAAGGAATTTGAAATTCGTGTGTGCAAAAGTTTCCGTCCATTCGATATAATTTTGTTTTTGCTATCGATAAAGTATCTTTTGGCCATGTTTATTGATTAATCAACGTGAATAGCGTTTAGTTTAGTTGAAAATTTTAGTTTAGTTAGTTTAGTTTAGCGTTTAGTTGAAATTCAAAAATGAAAATGTCAATAATTATTGTTCTTAAACAAGTGATTTGTTTTTCGTTAAAACACCAATCCTCTCGTGTGATTACAGCAAAGTTATCGATCTGAAAATTTACTGTGAACGATTTTTTATCTTTGATATTTTATCTTTGTTAATGCAATCCCTCTTTCTCTTTGCTGCTTTAGGATTTGGTAACGTGCTTTGTAAAGATGATACTCCTCGTCGCTTGGAGGGGCTCTTCATGAATTCATCGCTGTGAAAGTCTGGTCACAACAGTTGCTTGTCTTAAACTCAATATTGTACAGAAGTTGTATGAATCTTAATTGTGTCACCTTGGTGTACGGAACAAGATTATAGGCAAATGTTTTGCTACACGAGTGGAAATGTAAGAACTGTTCTGGTTTCATTTTCTTGATTGTAAATGGATTACTATGATTTAATATGAGCAACAAACGTATAAATTAAAATGACGAAAAAAATTCTACTACATCCATTGCTCTTTCTACTTGGCTGTGAATATTATCCACTTCTTGCACACATGAATGTCCAGCTGTACAATATCTTAGAGTAATGTTCTTAATTTGTGGATGAGACTTTATAAGTATTGAAATTGCATAAGATATCATTTGGTTTCTATTCTGTCGAACACAACTGTCACACCATAAAATTAAACTCTAAGTAAGAGGAAAGTCTGTTAGTATTTTCTGAACATCGTTGATGCAGCTGATCTTATGTCATTCCCATCTCTGCCTGACTTGTCTTCTGTGCACAAGCAATAATATGCTTTCTTTTCTTTCTTTCATGTTGCATTTGTCGTCATTTTATAGAAGTTTAATTTTAATTTATAGAAAATGTTACTGACATTACTTTTGAGACATGTTATAACATTTTCTAATTCAAAGCAAACGACTAACTAATCAGGGGAATTTATATTTAAGATTCAGATCATGTTTAAATTGCATGTCATTATTAATTTCCCCCTGGGTTTCAGCCCGTTTATACTCCTCACAGTGATTACACAAATCTTTCTTTCTTTTATTGAATTCTATGTTGAACTGCGTATTGAATATTTGCCTATAATATGAAAATTGCACTGGCTCTTCATTGCTTTCTCTGCATTGCTGCAACTACATGTCATACGTTTTCTGTAAGTTAAATCCTGATTCTAAGTACATTTTTTTAGTGCTTGCTCTGTTGTAGTGTGATTCAATCTTGGGAAAACTTTAAACATGAGCTTTTAATTTATTTTTGATACCATTTAAGATTGCCCTGCTTGAAGTTTTACCTCATTGACTTTGCTCATAGCTTGGAACAAGGTGTTGGCAATAGGATGTACATACCTAGGTAAAGGCACTTTTAACTTACGAAAAACCCATAGTCATGCTATCAGTTGGATTTCTAGGAACTACCTTTACTAATCTTTTTTAAAATTGTTTTTGAACTAACAATATCTAGAGCTGATGCTTCATCTAAACTGTCATCATTTCTTCACCACAGGACTTTGTAAATTTAAATCAATTAGGATTAGTCCTTCAACCCTGCCTGGACAGGTCCATTAATGAAATTAAACACAATTCGTTTTGCATATCGCCGTACTGAAAATCATATTTAAAAGGATTTTTACTGATAAAAATTTCCTCTCTATTTTACCGAAAAACGATTTAATTATCGAAATAATACATCCTTTCACACAAGAAATAAAAGATTACCGGTTTTCATAAACAATTATAATATATATATATATATATATATATATACAGGGTTGTTATAATTAAAGTTCGCCTATTCAGAAGGCTCTGGAGCCGGTTCTATTGCTCCAAACGAAACAAAATTTTACTAGTACATAGTTAAAGAGATGCGCTCTGCGAAAATCGAAAAAAAAATTAGTCAAATTTTTTGTCACTAGGTGGCGCTGCTCCAATATTTAAGGCGATGTTTGCAGATTCGTTATATCAATATCAGTCAATCCAGACGAAACACACAAATTTAAAAGTTTCAACAAACTTCAACGAACTGCGAATTGTTATAGTTAAGTTCACCTAATCAGACAGCTCTAGAGCCTGACCTATGACTCCAAACAATACAGAAAAATGAATATCATTTCGTGTGATGTAATCTGCATCAACAAAAATAAAACATGTCTCTCATCAGTAAGGAAAAAACGAAGAATAACATGACGCATGCTCAATGAATCCTCCGCCATTTTTAATAATGCATTCCATTCTCAGAATTGTGCTTTCTACAGCATTGCGTAAACTGTCCTATAAGATTGAGCGAATGTTAAGTCTAATGCTGTGTTTCAGATCAGAGATTGTCTGACATCTGTCTTTAGATACAGAATCTTTCAAAAATCCCCAGAAAATAAAGGAATCTGCGAATATCGGCTTAAATATTGGCGCAACGCCACCTACTGACAAAAATTGTAACTAATTTTTTTTTCGATTTTCGCAGAGCGCATGTCTTTAACTATGTACTAGTGAAATTCTGATTCGTTTGGAGCCATAGAACCGGCTCTAGAGTCTTCTGAATAGGCGAACTTTATTTATAACAACCCTGTATATATTCCGGATGTCCAGTAAATAACTGACCCATTTTGAACTTAAATAACAAATAAACGGTTTGAGATAATAATGCGTGGTTTGCGGTATTGTTATTAGAAAATCAATAAATTTTTAAACATGTACTTTGTTAATATAGTTCAACTTTCGAAAAAAAATATCGCGCTGGCTGTTTGAATAGAGACATGATTCTAATTTTCATAAATATGAGATTTTCGGCTGAATCTGAATCTATATGTTGTCGAATCTGAATCTATATGTTGAATCGACTCTCGAATCAGCTTCAGAAATAGGGTACGTTGGTTGGAAAGTGATTTAAAATAATATTTATAATTGAACCATCTGTATTATACTTCACCTCCTCAGTCTTGAGACTGAGACATTATTTTAAATATTATTATATTACATTAACAAAGTGCATATTTTAAAATTTATTTTTATTCTAATAGCAATATAGCAAGCCGCGCATTTTTATCTCAAACAGTTTTTTTGTTATTTACATTCAAAATGGGTCAGTCATTTATTGGACACCCGGTATATATATATATATATATATATATATATATTATCTGATATGCTGTCTGCGATTGCTTTACACATAGAACTCTGTTATTCTGATTGTTTTCGACAATTTCTGATGGAACTATGTTATTCTCTATTACAAGCGGAAGTAAATTATATATATCGAATTTTTGATGCAGAAATGCATTCATTGCTACAAATAGAACATTCCTATGCCAAAACGTCAATTTAAAAGAAAAAATGTCAGTTTGAACCTTATTATTCTCAGGTGACGACTTGGAAAGATGACTGGAAACTTATGAGAACATCTGCTTTACTTTACAATTAATTTTTTTCAATTAAATTTATTGCCAATTTATTTGCTATCCCATAAATAAGTTTCTAATCATTATGTCAATAAAATGTATAAATATCTCTTTGATAAACTCCTTCATATGGGTATACTTACAAATTACCTAAAAATTCTATGCTAACCGAAAAATTTTGAAATAATAAAATTTAAAAAATATATATATTGAGAAAAAATTGCCAATTTAAAATAAATAAATAAATTGCTTACAAATAAAGTATACGTTCAGGATAAATAAATCTTACATCTCTGTAAAAACTTTTATACAGTTATGTTTAATAGGGATTGAGAATAAAAAAATTAAATGTGATATGCTACTAAAATGTACCAGCAGGCAAAAAGTAAGACACCCGAGATTTCTTAACTAATTCCAGTGATTTATTCCAATTTTTTTACAACATCTTCTTCTAGTAGTCTCAAACTCGTAACATATTTTCTCTTTCACATATACTCAGACTTTCTTTTTTTTTTCAAAGATAAGAATAAATATCAAGATTTTTCTTCATGTGTTTGTTTTAATGTCACCTAGTTCAGCTTTATTCTATATTTTTTTTTCTTACTTCTATTTGAAAGCCTTTTTTTCTATCAAGACTGTAATTAAACATGACTTCGATCATTCGTTTTTCGCAGTGGCTTTTGCTGCGGCAGTTTTATTTTAACTGAATTCAGATCAAGAGTCTCGGTAGCATATTTTAATCAAGGAAAAGGAAATATGACTGCATATAAATATATGTATAGCTATTATATTATTTCTTAAAAAAAAAAAAATAAAAAAAAAAAAAAACGGTACTACTTTGTTATCCCGTCGACGAATTTCGCCAAATTAATAGCCAAATTGTACATATTGACATAATTTTTATTTTAAATAACAAACAAACAAATACTTAGTAGAATATTAATAAACATACAAAGTCAAAATAAAAATCACTCAATGGCGTTTAGAACACGTGTATCGTATTTAATGTCATTGAATTGATATTCACGATCATCCATTATTGGCATTTAATCTATAATTTGGCGATAGAAATTTGGTCGACGGGATAACCTAGTAGTACCAAAAAAACATATTGAAGCAATTATTTGTTATCTTAAAAATACGCCTGATTTTTCTTTATTGCAATTAGTGAGTTCGATTAAAAAATGAGCCAGATGCTCGCGTCTTCTTCTACTATGAGGGCAAAGTGATAAATTGGGGTGAGTGAATGGGCTTTATAAGCGAAAAGAAATTGCATGGAGTATTATAGCCAGGAGTTAAATTGCTTGATATTAAAAAAATGATTCTTTTTAAAAGTTAGAAGTTATTAAATAAGGTAAAAATGTCAAATAAAAGGAAATCTGACATGCGTTTGTAAAACTAAAGGATTTTTTTTTTTTTAAATTACAATTAAGCTCCTATAAACTCCATTCATCCTAAACGATATTAGGAACTAACAAAAAATGAAGACACATTAAGAAAATTCGGTACTACTCTGTTATCCCCCTAGTAGTACCAAAAATTCTTTTTAAGTGCAAAGAATTAATTCTCACTGTCTGAACTTTCTTTTCGTTAGCACTATATTCATATGTAAAGTTTCAAAGCAATTGTCTAATAAACAAGAACATAAAACCGTGCGTCAAGCAGAGATTACAAAACACTTATTTTCAACACATTCAGGATACTATAATAAAATTACAGAGTTTAAATAATATAAAAAATATGTTTAAATAAATAATTTGTAAAATACATAACACAACTGAAAACACAATTTTAGCAAATACAATCAGTAGTTAGAATTATACCTGAATATTTTCGACAATTCAGTATATGATCTATAGGCTAATCATACAATACGCATCATGCTAAATTTCAGCTCTATTAGGAAAATCATATAACAATGAATAAAAATGTCCCTTCATCAATTTCCCTCAAAAATGAAAAATCTACTTTAAATATTTAGACCGCATATTAGACCCTGAAGCAACAGAATTCTTTTGAGTGCCCCTGTAAATAAACGATTAATTCTCTGCATAGCATATATTATATTCCAAAGTAATCACCTTGTTGTGTACTTCAGATAAACGAAGATTCAGATATAGACACACACACACACACACTTATATATATATATATATATATATATATAGAGAGAGAGAGAGAGAGAGAGAGAGAGAGAGAGAGAACCATTAGATAATACTACAAATCAACATCAATTTCTGGAAAAACTTGTTAATACCAAATTATATCAAACAGAGAGTTGTCAAAATTTGGAATAAAATTGGAAATGTGGTATTTAGTTCGTTATCAAGGGCAATGCTAAATATCCACATTAATTGCGATTATATATATAACCATTGATTGTAAAACAATATATAAACCATTGAATTTAATACAAAATTACCACATTGAAACACAGAAAAAAAATTTAAATGAATACAATCGGAATTTGCAGAACGAAAGCAGAATCATCAAACCCACAAATACTTTGGATTTACAAATAAAGTGTTTGCTTTCATCTTCGCATTAGCCATGAAAAAGCAAGATAATACGAATTTGGGACTGCAAACACACATAAAACCAAAATAAATTGGATAAAAAAACAATAACAATAAATCATAGTAACATTATTAAAATGAATAGAAAATAAAATACCAGACACTATAGTTACAACAAAAATGATGTAATACGAAATCATTGAATTTGACAATACTATACTAAATTCAATATCTTAATATGTATAAGGTAAGATAAGGAATAGAATAGATAATTAATATATGCATTTTATACACTTAGAAATAATATCTTAGGTATTGTCCAAATTCTTAAAAGTTAGGTACAAGTTAACATTTAACATTAATTATTTGTTAATTGAACATCCAGTATAAAATGTATTGCAATTTAGCAATTGCCTCTCCCAGTTTTTTCAGTTTATATATATGTTACAGGCCAAACCCGATTTTAGGCCAAACTAGATTGGCCTAGGCCAAACTAGTCTATCCTAACGCCCATCGGATAAACTAGTTTTTCCTAGGCCAAACCGGTCTATCCTAACGCCCATCGGATAGACTAGTTTTTCCTAGGCCAAACCGGTTTATCCTAACGCCCATCGGATAAACTAGTTTTTCCTAGGCCAAACTAGTCTATCCTAAAGCCGATGGGACAAACTGGTTTTTCCTAGGCCAAACTAGTTTGGCCTAACTCTTATAGGATGGATTAGTTTAGCCGGCTGTTTATTGGTCTGAACTAGTTTATCCTAGGCCAATTCAATTTGGCGTGATTTTACTGAATTCAATGATCGCCTTAGCGCCAACATTCTAGTTTGTCCTAGGCTGATCTAGTTTATCCTAGGAAAATGTAATTTTACGTGTTTTTAGCTCACAAGCGTCATAGCTTGAGAAATAATGGGCTCGCAGGTTCTGTATGTATGTACACATGTACGTACGCATGTACACACGTATGTACGTGACGCGATAATTTTTGATAGAATCATCCGATTTGCTTCAAATTTTGGATGTAGGTTCATTCTGATAAGGCACTTTTCTAATTTGTTTTGGGAATTCGTTGGATAAGAAAAAGGGGAGTGCGAATGGGAGACTAATCACCCACCGTTAATTTAGAGAAATGGATTTTTCATGCAGAATTATCAGTTTTCATTTAAAATTTTAGATATAGGATCATTCTGACAAGGCGTCTCCGTGATTACTTGTGGATATTTATTATTTAAGTGTAAAAGAAAAGGCAATATAGGTAACCACCATGATTTAGATAAATGGTTTTTGACGAAGAATTTACGGATTTGCTTCAAATTTTGGATATAGGTTCTTTCTTATAAAGTGATTCTCTGGATAGTTTGGGAGGTTTAATGGTTAAATATGAAGGAAAAAAGGAAGGATTGCCTTCTTACCTAGGAAAAACTAGTTTATCCTATAGGTATTTAGATAAACAAGTTTGACATAAGAAAAAGTAGTTTATCCAATTGGCGGTAGGATAAAATAGTTTGCCCAGGCTAATCTAATTTGGCACAAAATCGGGTTTGGCCGGTAAAAAACATATTTTTCACTAGAATAAGTATAAATGTGTGTCAAGAGTCATTGCTTATAACATCTATATAGAAATTTAACATGTCCACCGTAGAGACATGATGCATTGGACATGGTGTTTTTTCTGCAGACTCGTGCGGTGCTGTGATCAGACTTGCATTTATTATTATTATTATTATTATTAATATTTTTTGAATATTCGAGCCAGAAACATAATTTGGAATTGAACAGCGTTTTATATTTTTAAGAAATTAATTACCTGTCGACATATAAGCTATTCTTGTCACGGCGTCAAGTTTTTCTTTTCCGTGAAGTCGTAACGGAAAAACGATTAAAAACGTAGCTTTAATCGTATTTTCTCAAAAAAAAAAAAAAAAACATCGCTTTTATGAAAAAATGGTTAACGCCATTTGGTTACATAATTTCTGGGTGAGAATGCCTGTTAATCTCCATGCATTTCCGAAAAGGAATTAGTTCATAAATGTGTTAGGATGTAGCTCTTTTGGATTTGAGAAAAACCTTGAGGAAGAACAAATCTATTTTTTGATAAACAGATTCAAGAATTATGAAGTTTATAACTCTCCTTTTTTTCTTTTGTTTTAAACTACGTTAATTATTTAATAAATTCCTATTTGCATATTGAAAGGTCTAAGAATCTTAATATTCAATAATAAACTGTGTATTTTCCATTCTGCGAACACATTGTTATTTAAAAACACATTATACATTTATCCAATAAATATGTATGCAGTATTTTTTTAAAGGAATCTTACTTGTATGTGAAGTGAAATCTGATTTTTTGCAGAAATTGAGTAGGACCAAATCGAGCCGGACTGAGTCTTTTTACTGATTATTGTACAAGCAGGCTCGGGGTGAACTTTTAATATTTACACCGGGTCAAGGCAAAATAGCTTTCCTTCCGGAAGGGCGGGGCCCGAGCCTCGAAATTCCGGCCTGTGCAAATCTCTAACAGTATTCTACTACCCTTCGAATAAAATACATTATACAAGAATGATGGCAAAAGCACTTTGCACAAGGTTAGCAATGGAGCAGTAGTCGGGATCAATATTAAAAAGAATATTGCCCCGTTAAACTGTTGGCTTTGCATTCACAGGCTGTTTACACTAATTGTGTATTACAGCCTTACTTTTTTAAAGAATAACACCCTCGAAAAATAAAGTAAGGGGACTACCTTTTCCAATTTCTCCCAATTATACTTAAACATTGAACACACACGATAAACATCCAATAAACCAGTAAACATCCAAAATTAATCACGAAGACGCCTTATCAGAATGATCCTATATCTAAAATTTTAAATGAAAACTGATAATTCTACATGAAAAATCCATTTTTCAAAATTAACGGTGGGGGATTAGCTTCCCGTACGCTCCTTCCCCCTTATTCTTATCCAATGAATTCCCAAAACTAATCAGAAAAGTACCTTATCAGAATAAACCTACATCTAAAATTTGAAGCAAATCGGATATTTCTATCAATAATTATCGCATTACGTATATACATACCTACATGCGTACGTACATGCGTACATACATACATACTGAACCTGGGAGCCCATTATTTCTGAGACTTTGACATCTGTGAGCTAAAAACCGTAAAATTACATTGGCCTAGGATAAACTAGATCAGCCTAGGACAAACTAGAATGTTGGCGCTGAGGCGGTCATTGAATGCAATAAAATCACGCCAAATTAAAGCGACCTAGGATAAACTAGATCGGCCTAGGATAAACTAGTTCAGACTAATAAACAGCAGGCTAAACTAGTCTATCCTATAAGAGTTAGGCCAAACTAGTTTGGCCTAGGAAAAACTAGTTTGCCCTATCGGCCTTAGGATAGACTAGTTTGGCCTAGGAAAAACTAGTTTATCCGATGGGCGTTAGGATAAACCGGTTTGGCCTAGGAAAAACTAGTTTATCCGATGGGCGTTAGGATAGACTAGTTTGGCCTAAAATCGGGTTTGGCCTGTAACATATACACACACATATCATCATCATAATCAACCATTTTCGATCCACTGCTGGATGTAGGTCTCCCCCAGATTTTTCCAATATTTCCTGTCTAGTGCTTTCGTCATCCAATTTACATCAGTCACTTTTCTAATTTCGTCACTACATCTTACCTGTGGTCGTCTTCTTGGTCGTTTTACATCTCTGGGATACCACTGTAGTATATTTGCGCTCTATCTATTGTCTTGTCTTGCAATGTGCCCAGCCCATTTCCGTTTTAGCTGTTTGATTCTTTCAAGGATGTCAAAAACTTTTGTCTGATTTCTTATCCAGGTTATCCTCTTTCTGTCTCTTCTAGTTATGCCTAGCATACATCTTTCCATACTTCTCTGTGTTGTTTGTAGTCTTTGTATCATCCGTTTTGTTAGTGCCCATGTTTCTACTCCGTAAATTAGTGCAGGTAAAATACATTGATTAAACACTTTTCAAACAAAGAGGCGTATTACTCTTCTGAATAATATTGTTACGAATTTTGTAAATAGTTAGTGTTTGTACTGTAAAATGATGTAAATAATCTTATTAAGCTCCATTTCTTTACTAATATTAGTTTTTGTTACATTGTCTCTGTTATCAAGCAAACTTGTCTGTTATTTTCAGTGTATGTCTACGGCAGATTAACGAAATATTAGAGATATCGCCAAGTTGGCGTCACTTTTGGCGACTAATTTTGGTCGCCAAATTTGGCGATATATCGCCAAGTTGGCGACAAACTTGGCGATTGTTGGCGATGGTAACCCTTCCCTATTTATGGTAACCCCTCCTTAGATCTACTGATACATTGAATGTTGTTCCGTGGTTTTCCGGTTTTTTCTAGAAGGTTGTAGAAACTTCGCCGCATGCTGCGAACCTATATAAGGAGAGCGATACGAGCTGCTGTTGTCATTATTTACCAGTCAGTCATTGAGTGAACAAGGCGTAAGCAAGTTTGCTTGAGTTTCATCTATGTTGTTTTGAATGTTATTAAGTGATGAGACGTTGTATAAAGAGTCTTTGGGGTCTAAAGCTGTAATTGTACGATAGATTTGAGCAGTTATTTTTGAATATCCAGTAATATTTGTGAGTTTCGAAGACTCTGTTGTTCTGAAGTCTGTAAATAAATTATTTTCTACTTTTCTAAGAGCAAGAGTTTGAAGTTGTCTAACCATAAGATCAAAAGAACCCAATATACGCTACAATTTTTGGTGTCAGAAGTGGGATCTTATGGCGAAAACACGAACAATGGACGTACAACTGAAAGAACTGTTAGAAGCTATTAACGGATTAAGAACAGAGCTGACCAATAAAATTGATAAAGGCCAAGAAGAGTTGGCGGACAAAATGAATAAAAACGAAGAAAGAATGGAACAGTTGACAAATAAAATTGATAAAGGCCAAGAAGAGTTGGCGGAAAAGATGAATAAAGGCCAAGAAGAGCTGGCGGAAAAGATGAATAAAGGCCAAGAAGAGTTGGCGAATAAAATCGACAAAGTCCAAGAAGATGTGACTGAAGAAATGAAAAGAAGCCAAGAGAGAATGGAAGAATTAAAGGAGGAAGTTAATAAAAGCCAAGAAGAAATGAAGAAAACTTTGGAAGAAAAGTTCTCATCGGTAGAGAGAAGAATAGATTCGGTAGAAGAGAAAATTCAGAATGAAGTTAGTAATGTTGAACAGAAAATGGAAAGGAAAATGGCGGAAGTAGAAGAGAAAATTCAGAAAGAAGTTTGTAACGTTGAAGAGAAAATCAGTAACGTTGAAGAGAAAATACTAGGTGAAGTAGATGAAAAGCTAAATAAAAAAGTACAAGATCTTGAGAATAAACTTTCAGCGTCTAGTGGTAATTATGAAGAATTTAGAAATCCGCCTGCTTCTTCCGTGCACATCAAGCTGTCGACATACGACGGAAAGAGTTCCTGGCAAGTTTACAAGACCCAATTCACCATTGTAGCCGAAGCGAACAAATGGAGTGACGAGGTGAAAGCTTGTCAACTGGCAGCATCTTTAAGAGGAGAAGCCGCCGACGTGCTGCAAACATTGCCCGATATGACGCAACTCAATTTTGAGACTCTAAGTTATGCACTTGAAATGAGATTCGGCGAAAAATTCTTCAAGGATTATTCGAGAATACAAATCAAGAGCCGCCATCAAAAATCGAGTGAAACCCTTCAAGAGTTTGCCTCGGAAATTGAACGGCTTGCAAATTTAGCATTCATTGACTGTCCAACAAATGTACGGGAAATGCTCTCACTGCAATATTTTGTAGACGGAATAAAAGACCCAGAAGTGCAGAGAGCGGTACGAATGGCAGATGTACAGGATTTACAGGCTGCATTACTATACGCCTTAAAGTTGGAAGCAGCTACACAAGCCAGCCGAAGAGATCGTCATTCAGTCCGAGGGGCAACGGTGAACAAAAGCTCAGACACTGAGAACGACGTCTTGAGAGAAATTAGGAAATTAAATCAAGAGATTGAAGCTTTAAAATATGGAAGAACAAGCGCAAGAAGACAGAATCTCACGTGCTGGGGATGCGATGATACAGGACATCTCCGAAGAAATTGCCCCAAAATCCACGAACGTGAGATAAATTCAAACAGTCAGCAGGGAAACTAAATTTTGGCCATCTCGCGGGGCGGAGGTTGCCAGAGAATGAAAAGCCCCACCTGAAGATCCTCCAGATATCAAAAATGAGTGGCGGTGATAATGAATTATATGTGATAGGCTTTATTAACGGAATTCAGTGCCGTATGATTGTCGATACAGGAGCCAATGTGACAATAATAAGAGAAGATTTGGCTCGAAAATTGAAATCTAAACTCATCTGGACTCCACCATGCACTACCCTGCAAACTGTGACGGGCGACAAGATAGGCATATATGGAAAGGCCAATTTAACTATCAACTTTGGAGGAACGAAATATTACCATACGGCATATGTGGCTGACATAACAGATCCTTGCTTAATCGGACTAGATTTTCTGAAGAAGTTTGACTTCAGACTTGATTTCAAAAATAACAAAATGATCTCAAAATTTGAAGAAATAAGTCTTTTTGGATTAAATAACGAAATTGAATGTAAACAAATAGTAATAGCCAAAGAAGACATTAATCTAGATGCAAGAACAGAATGTTTGGTTCCTGCTGTAATTAAAAATAAAACTAATTATCGATTTGGCCATATAGATTATCCAGAAGACAATAGTAAACAAGCAGGAGTATTGGTGGCTTCATCTGTAGTGGACCTCTCGAAGAAGACCATTCCAGTCAGAATTGCTAACATCAGTGATAAGACGAGGACTATCAAGAAAGGAGAGGTGATAGCGTCATGTGCTCCTGTGACGTGCATAAGTCAAAATTCCAGTCACTCTGAGAAATCTTCAGATAATTTAGTCAAGGATTTGTTACAAAATACTGACTTAGATCCAATACAGATGGAAGCTGCGGAAAATTTAATTAGAGAATTCCAAAGTTTATTTTCCCAAACATCTGAAGACTTTGGACGAACTAAAATGGCACAACACCGAATTGACACGGGAGATCACTCTCCTATTAAACAGCACCCTAGACGATTACCTTTTGCCAAGCAAGAAGAGGTGCAGAATTTAATTAAAGATATGGAAGAAAATGACGTCATCGAAGCATCAACAAGTCCATGGGCGTCTCCCATTGTATTAGTAAGAAAGAAGGATGGTTCTACAAGATTTTGTGTAGACTACCGCCGACTGAATGACGTCACCAAAAAGGATAGTTACCCTCTGCCAAGGATTGACGACACTCTTGACACACTTGCGGGCAACACTTGGTTCTCGACTATGGATCTGAAGAGTGGTTACTGGCAGGTAGAGATCCATCCGGACGACCGCGAGAAGACTGCCTTTACAACGGGACAAGGATTATGGCAGTTCAAAGTAATGCCTTTTGGTCTATGTAACGCACCTGCAACTTTCGAACGGCTTATGGAAACGGTTCTCCGGGGACTGTCATATGAAGCATGTCTTGTTTATTTGGATGATATCATAATCATAGGAAAATCTTTTGATGAACATCTGAACCACCGCAGGCGGGTGCTACAAAAATTAAAGGAAGCTAATTTGAAGTTAAGCCCTTTGAAGTGCAGTTTGTTTCGCAATGAAGTCGCCTACATTGGACACATCATTTCGGCGGAAGGAGTTAGGACTGATCCGGAGAAGATATCGGCCGTGAAAAATTGGAGTCGTCCAGCAGATGTTCACCAGCTTCGGAGCTTTCTAGGATTATGCACCTATTACAGAAAATTTGTCAAAGGCTTCTCCATGATTGCAAGACCACTTCATAAATTAACAGAAGCCAATCAAAAATTCATGTGGACACAGGAATGTGACGCTGCTTTCGAAAAGCTTAAGGAGGCCTTAACATCCACTCCAATTCTGTCATATCCTCAAATCGATAAACAGTTTATACTTGATACGGATGCAAGTAACGAAAGCATTGGCGCTGTACTGTCCCAGGAAATCGACGGCCAGGAGCGTGTTATCGCCTATTTCAGCAAGTGCTTATCAAAGGCAGAGCGAAACTACTGCGTAACAAGAAAAGAGCTTCTTGCTGTAGTGAAAGTCATAGACCATTTTCATCACTATCTTTACGGTCGAAAATTCCTGATCCGAACTGATCATGCTTCTCTAACTTGGCTATTGAATTTTAAGAACCCTGAAGGCCAGATAGCCAGGTGGATACAAAAACTTCAAGAGTACGATATGGAGATACGACATCGAAAAGGCTCCTCACATGGAAATGCAGATGCTCTCTCAAGAAGACCCTGCTCAGAGAATTGTAGATACTGCGACCGGGTTGAGAAGAAATTTAATGTCAAAGGTCCTATAGTAAGACAAGTTACAACTGGGTCTACATCATCACAAGATCCGTGGAGTGACGGGAGCCTGCGTAAAGATCAACTTGCTGATCCTGAAATTAAGCCAATTCTAGAGCTGAAAGAGGAGTCCAACAGGGAACCCAGCTGGCAAGACATGGCCCATTACCATCCTACGACTAAACGTTATTGGGCTCTCTGGGATTCCCTACATTTGAAGAACGGTATTTTGTACCGAAAATGGGAGTCTGACGACGGGAAAACATGTAGATGGCAACTACTACTCCCTAAGTCGAGAATTTCTATGGTACTTCAAGAACTGCATGGTAGTCCCACAGGAGGTCATTTTGGTATAATGAAGACCCTGCAGAAGGTTCGAGAGCGTTTCTACTGGAATAATGTTCGCAGTGACGTGGAGAAGTGGTGTCGAACTTGTGACACCTGTGTAGCACGTAAAGGTCCAAAGAGGCGCACCCGTGGACGATTGCAACGTTATAATGTAGGAGCTCCTTTCGAACGAATTGCTTTAGACATCCTGGGTCCACTTCCTAGAACATCTGATGGCAATAAGTACATCCTCGTTGTCATGGACTACTTCACTAAGTGGCCTGAAGCATATGCCATTCCTAATCAAGAGGCGGTAACCGTAGCAGACATACTGATTCAACACTGGGTTTCCAGATACGGAGTTCCTCTTCAAATCCATTCCGATCAAGGAAGAAATTTTAATTCGGCTGTGTTCAAGGAAATGTGTGAATTACTCGGCATGGACAAAACTCGAACAACACCTCTACACCCTCAATCGGACGGCATGGTGGAGCGTTTCAATCGTACCATCCTAAATAGCCTCTCCCTCCTGGTGTCTAAAGATCAACAGGACTGGGACAAGAAATTACCTCTGTTCCTGCTTGCCTACAGGAGTGCTGCTCATGAGGCCACTGGTTATTCCCCTTCTCAAATGCTCTTTGGTCGTGATCTTCGTCTACCTGCGGATCTTTTGTTTGGCCGTCCTCCTGATGCTCCTTCATCGCCTGAGGAATATGTCGATGAACTCCAGACGCGGATTGAGGAGATTCATTGCCTAGCGAGGAACCGAATCGGACTGGCATCGGAAAAGATGAAGACACGGTACGACACAAAGACAACAGGACATGAGTTCAACGAAGGTGACAAAGTTTGGTTGTGGAATCCGATACGTCGTAAGGGACTGTCGCCAAAATTACAAAGAAACTGGGACGGTCCTTACACAGTCGTCAACAGGCTGAATGACGTCGTCGTACGCATACGAAAATCGCCACACACCAAGCCCAAGGTGATACATTATAACCGGCTAGCCCTTTATTTTGGCGAAAAAGATTAGAAATTCGAAACTTGAATTTCAGACCATGGTCATGAAAGTCACTTTTTGTAAATATGTAAATAGTAATTAGTTCTTATTTATGTAAATCTTATTATTATTATTATTTATTTATTTATTTATTTATTTGTTTATTTATTTTAAGTGTTTTCCTCTAACTCAAGGATTGCACTGCCCGGGACGTGCAGTCTTTGAGGAGGGGGTAGTGTTACGAATTTTGTAAATAGTTAGTGTTTGTACTGTAAAATGATGTAAATAATCTTATTAAGCTCCATTTCTTTACTAATATTAGTTTTTGTTACATTGTCTCTGTTATCAAGCAAACTTGTCTGTTATTTTCAGTGTATGTCTACGGCAGATTAACGAAATATTAGAGATATCGCCAAGTTGGCGTCACTTTTGGCGACTAATTTTGGTCGCCAAATTTGGCGATATATCGCCAAGTTGGCGACAAACTTGGCGATTGTTGGCGATGGTAACCCTTCCCTATTTATGGTAACCCCTCCTTAGGTCTACTGATACATTGAATGTTGTTCCGTGGTTTTCCGGTTTTTTCTAGAAGGTTGTAGAAACTTCGCCGCATGCTGCGAACCTATATAAGGAGAGCGATACGAGCTGCTGTTGTCATTATTTACCAGTCAGTCATTGAGTGAACAAGGCGTAAGCAAGTTTGCTTGAGTTTCATCTATGTTGTTTTGAATGTGAGTGATTGTTGATTGTTGAGTTGTTGAGTGAAATGTTAAGTGATGAGACGTTGTATAAAGAGTCTTTGGGGTCTAAAGCTGTTATTGTACGATAGATTTGAGCAGTTATTTTTGAATATCCAGTAATATTTGTGAGTTTCGAAGACTCTGTTGTTCTGAAGTCTGTAAATAAATTATTTTCTACTTTTCTAAGAGCAAGAGTTTGAAGTTGTCTAACCATAAGATCAAAAGAACCCAATATACGCTACAATATTGTTCTTCTCAAAAGCACTCCGTCCATTTCTTATTCTTCTATTGATTTCATTCATGATACTTTTATCCGATGACATTTCCTGTCCTAGGTATACATAACTTTGCACTTCTTTAATCTCAATGTTCTTGTAGACAATTTTCTTTTTTGATGTAAATGAATTGAACATCATCTTAGTCTTAGAACTACAAATTCTACACATTTGATTTTCAATGCCGTACATACCATAATAAATCTCTATGACAGATATCAATTTAAAGGCAATTAGATGATTTTCATGCGAGTTAAAAGACAGACAGACAAACAGGCGGTCAGATGGATAACATTCCCAATTCATAAACACTTTTCAACTATGTTGGAAAACGTTAATGTATACAGGGTGTATCTAAACTACTGGGCAAAACTTTAAGGGGTGAGACACATCAAGACAAATAATATTAAATGGGAAACTAAGGGTCCCAAACATCTTCCGAAGGAGATAGTCGTCGTTAAAGTTTAGGGTCCAAAATTTGAAATGATTATAAAAAACGGAAAAATTGGTCGATTCGTTTGCGGTTTTTACGAAAACTATTCTTTATGTCAGTATTGTCTTTAAAATAAATTATAAAGATAAATTTCAAAAAAGCCGATAGAGGGCGCTTTAGGCTTTGGAGTAACGAACAACTATTTTTTACCGTTATTTTCTGCATCTCATTAAATTTTTTAGAAGCTTATACATAAACTTAAATTTTGAGCTGAATATTTGAATCATTGAGAGTGGTTAAGTAGCGCAAACTGAGCTGTGTTCAATGGGAGTGGGGAGGTTCAAATTTAAAATGATTATAAAAAACGGAAAAATTGGTCGTTTCGTTTGCGGTTTTCTCTAAAACCATTCTTTATATCAGTATTTCTTTAAAAATAAATTTTAAAGATAAATTTCAAAAAATTCCGTTAGAGGGCACCTTAAATTTTAGCGTAACCAACAATTATTTTTAACAGTTTTTTTTTTTTTAAATCTAAATAAATGTTTTAAAAGCTTAGATTTAAATTTTGAGCTCAAAATCTGAATCGTTGTGAGTAATTAAATAGCGAAAAGTTCGTAGGGTAAGCAGGGTAACATTTCAACTCCTGAACACAGTTCAGTTTGCGCTTCTCAATCCGTCCCAACTATTAAGAATTTGAGTTGAAAATTTAAGTCTAAGCTTTTGCAAGCATTTAATTAGATACAAAAAATAACAGTTAAAAATTGTTGTTGATTACTCTAAAGTTTAAGGTGCCCTCTAACGGAATTTTTTGAAATTTATCTTTAAAATTTATTTTTAAGGAAATACTGACATAAAGAATGGTTTTAGAGAAAACCGCAAACGAATCGACCAATTTTTCCGTTTTTTTATAACCATTTGAAATTTGAACCTCTTCACCTCCATTGAACACAGTTCAGTTTGCGCTACTTAAGCACTCTCAACGATTCAGATATTCAGCTCAAAATTTAAGTTTATGTCTAAGCTTCTAAAAAAATTTAATGAGATGCAAAAAATAACGGTAAAAAATAGTTGTACGTTACTCCAAAGTGTAGAGCTCTCTCTATCGACATTTTTTGAAATTTATCTGTATAATTTATTTTCAAGACGATACTGACACAAAGAATAATTTTAGTAAAAACCGCAAATCAATTGCCCAATTTTTCTGTTTTTTATAATCATTTGAAATTTGAACCTACCCACTCCCATTGAACACAGTTCAGTTTGGGCTACTTAACCACAGAGCTCAAAATTTAAGTTTATGTGTAAACTTCTAAAAAAATTTGAGATACAAAAAATAACGGTAAAAAATAGTTGTTCGTTACTCCAAAGTCTAAAGCGCCCTCTATCGTCATTTTTTGAAATTTATCTTTATAATTTATTTTCAAGACAATACTGACATAAAGAATAGTTTTCGTGAACACCGCAAACGAATCGACCAATTTTTCCGTTTTTTATAATCATTTCAAATTTTGGACCCTAAACATTGATGGTGCCTATCTCCTTCGGAAGACGTTTGGGACCCTTAGTTTCCCATTTAATATTATTTGTCTTGATGTGTACTATCACCCCTTAAAGTTTTGCCCAATAGTTTAGATACACCCTGTATATTTTTTAAATCCTCTACGGCCCTTATTCCATATTCACTATTAAGTATTCTAACTCTAGTAATTTCTTTTCCAACTTTTTTTTGAGCCTCGTAAAAGGAACTTATTACACATTTTCCTCTTGATGTACTTTTACTTTCTTTTGAAAAGATAGGAATAAATATGAAGATTTCTCTATATGTGTTCATTTCAATGTCATCTAACTCAGCTTTATTTTGCAGTTTTTTTCCTAACTGTTTTCTTACTTTCGCTTGAAAGCCTTCTTTTTCGTCAAGGATGTAATTAAACTTGACTTCTTTCATTGATTTTCACAGAGGTTTTTGCTGCGATATTTTTTTTTTTAAGGAAGGGAATCGAATAATTTCTCACTGGTACATTTTAATAAGGAAAAGGAAAAAATATGAAGGCATCTAAAAACTAAACGTTGAAGCTACCGTAATACTTACCCATCATGGATATGCATGCTATAAAATATGAAAGTAAAACATCTGAAAACTATTTATAAAAATCACCGCAATTCCAAACTAAAATTTAAACGTGCATTTAAATAATTTTAATACATAATAATGCTCTATTAATAAATTGCGGGTACTACATGATGATCCCATCATCGACCCATTTCGACAAGTTATATAAATCACCTAACTCCTCATAAATTATGCAAATTGGCATGCCTTTTATTTTAAATAACGGAAGTGCAAATAAATTATAACAAATAAACACGAAAGCTACTTAATTTAATCGAACTGACGAAAACTGCTTAGAAACACTATAAAATAAACTAAATTATGCTAGGTCTTCCAAAAGAAATGAATCCTTCTTCCTCAGGCGCAAAGAAGACCTGCGACTACTATGAAAGCAGCGACACGACTGAAATGAAAAGGCGGTAAAGGGAACAAGCTGAAGGAACAGCCAATTGGAAAGTAGAAGGCAACAGCCAATCATGGAATAGTATAACCAAAACGTACAACCATTGCCAATTAGATATAACAGCCTGCGCATTTCGCTGAAAACCTCCGAAAAAGTGAAGCTGGATTCAGCTTCAAACCCTGAACCATTTCATTGGACCACGTGACACAAACCCTGCCCAAATTAGCATTGTATGAGCTGATTTCTGCTCTGAACGCATGGTCATTGTTTTGGTTCAGGGTTTCCACGATTGGTCAGAATAACTTGGGCAAGGTATCAGAGTCCTCTGGCGGGAGACTTTATACATTAATCTCAAATAAATGGGCCTTATAGATATAGTTGGCCATGGTACAACGGACGTAGTGAAGAAGGGGAAAGAAGAAGAAAATGATAAGAAAGGGGGGGGAGAAAAGATTAAAATAAAATGAAAATTAACACATATAAAAAAAACACATATACAAAATATTATTTCGCTTTATCCTTGGAGTATATGCAGGGCCGTAGCTAAGAGGGTGCTAGAAATCAACAAGTAGAAGGATAACAAGCGTACTGTCGGACTCCGATTTCTTGGCACTTGGAGCGGAGAGACTCGGACAGTTCTATTCTGGATAATAGGTAAAACGCTATAAGGCACAAGGGAGAATGGCAAGGAACCTAGAGGAGACTATACTTATTTTGGGAGAATGGCACCCATAATTGGCGCGCTAGCCTAGATAATGACAATCATGAGCAGAAATGTACTTTGTGAGATAACGGTGAGATAACTTTAGATACTTAGTACAGATCCCTATTTCCGGTATTTGGCGGATTGACCGTTCGCCAATTACGCACTTGTACTTGGCAACCTTTGACCCTGGAACTCCCGGTCAGGAATAGATTCTTCCAAGGTCATCTGCCAAGAAATCAGAGCTAAACAGTACGTTGCGTTGGATCTTCGCTGCTAGCTGATTGTCTCCGATTTTCTTCTAAGTTAGTTAAAGCCCATGAGCCTTTGCGGGCATGGGCGGGGGATGGGCGGGGGATGGGCGGGAAAAGGCATGCTAGTTAGGCGAAGTTATCGCTTTTTCGGCGCATGTCTCTCTCAGTATGCTCTTATTTCATAGACACTTTAGCGATGGGAGGGGGCTTTTCGCCAGCGTCATTGAGGTTGCCATGTTTTGCAAGCAGTTGCGTCATCATGGAACGGTCGTACAATCCCGACTGCCTCTGCGGGCTTCCGAGCTCATTCCGATAGCTTGCTTTCCTTCTCTTTATTGATACTTCTATGCTAGAAGCGGCTCAACATCCCTCCTCAAAAAAAGAAAAAAAAAAGAGTCTCCCCTGGAAAATAAATAAATAAATAGTAGACGCTATTTATTTATTTTTTGGTGGGAGGGGTCGTTTTATTTTTAAAAAATTGGTGGCGGGTGAATTCGGTATTTATTTTGACTCTTTCGTGTAGCATTCAGATTCACACGCTGAAAAAAAAAAAAAAAAAAAAAAAAAAAAAAGAAGGAAACTTCAATATTTAATTTTTGAATACCAGTATTTAAAATTTTATTTGATAAATTTTTGCGCTTTATGTGAATAATTTGAATAATAAACTTATAATAAAGAAGAAATATCTAAAACAAAATTAAATTTTACCGGTTTCATTTCATTGCAAATTGAAAATGAAACGCTTACTAAATATTTGTCATTTTCTTACAATGGAGTATTAACTGATTACTCACCTTGGTGTAATGATAAAAATAAATAATGCTAATGTTAACTATCTTGCTACCAATATTTTAGAATTAAAAAAATACTGTATTTAATTACAGAAATTTTATGGTTCAATAAAGTGAAGATTACCTTTCAGAGTAGGTGGTGACAAACTAGTTTCAGCAAGTATCTCTTTTTAAAATTAAGGGTCCTGTCCCTGTTCGCGAAGACACTCGCGAGCTAATGCTATTCCTATGGGGAGGCATTTTTCTAATAGCTCTTTCGCATTTTGACATTTTTAAATATTTTTTCCAGTGGATAGCCTAGGTCTTTCTCAAGATCACTCCTTGATTAATTTTTCAATTTTGGTCGCAGATATTTTTTATAAAGTTATTTTCGTTTCCAAAACCGGTTCAGAAAGTGAAAGTCACTTTAAAAAAAATATCTGCGACCAAAATCGAAAAAAGTAATCAAGGAGCGATCTTGAGAAGGGTCTCAATTATCCTTTGCAAAATAATAATAATAATAATAATAATAATAATAAAATAAAAAATAAAATGAAATAAAATAAAATGAAATAAAAATAAATAAATTAAATATGTCAAAATGCGAAAGAATTATTAGAAAAATGCCTCCCCATAGGAATAGCATTAGCTCGCGAATGTTTACGCGGGCAGGGCCAGGACCCTTAATGACACGAACCCTAGAAATATACGTTGGCAACAGGCTCGGACTGGCCCGCCGGCCCATCGGCCCGAGGGCCGGTGCGCCCTCCTCCAGGGAAAACTTTGCGCCCTTGAGTGTCTTAGTCTCTCCAATATTTTTTTCGTTCGTTGTACGCATAAATTCTGATTAATGTACTAAATTTCGAGAATTAGTTAGAGAATAAAAATCATTCAACAGACACACAAGAGAGGTATTTTTTATCATAACATAGAAATTAGATACATATACCGAAATAATTTCAGGGTCTGAAACCAACGTAGGCATCTTTGCATGCAATTGAGGAGGAAATATGCGCCCAGGGAAATCTAGTTATGACGCCCTCAGTTGGATTTTTTTTATCGTTTTTATGAATGATATCGCTTAGATTTTAACCAAATATTTTGCATTTTTTCTGTCCTGTACCTTGTCCAACTTTTTAAATCCAGTCTTTAACGTACCCTATAATTAAAACAGTTCTTTTTGAAAAAAACTTGAGAAAAGAAAGGAATAAGTATCAGAAGGCAAAAAAGGTGTGGATTTTGTTGTTGATTGGAAAACAATATCTTACTTTTCGAGTAATAGAAACTTGATGACACTTCTAGATTACAATCTTGCAAGTTTTGGAATCCAACGCGGCTAGCATATTTTTAATTCCAAAATCTATAAGATAATATCAGATTAGTAATCTTCGTTTAATTTAATGATACATTTTCCATGATTAAATAACTTTTAAGAGTTTCTAGTATGTAATTTAACTTTTTAAAAAAGTTCAACTTAATCACGGAAAAATCTACCATTAAATAAAGTGATGGAGATAATAAGAAATCATTGTAGTTTTTATTTTTATTTTTTATTTATTTTTATTTTTTAATGGTTACAGGATTCTGCATATTTCAGGAATACATTCTTTAGGGCATTTCTCTCCATTTTCGAAACTGATATATTTCCCTTGGTCTCTAATTATGATAAAAATTTTACGAATCTTGCGAAAAGCGTGCACAGAAGAGAAAATTAAAAAAAAAAAAAAAAACGATTTTAGTGATTTAAAACAATTAAGGCTGATTTTTTGTATACTAGTTTTATAAAGATCTAATATAAATTATTTTATGGATACATAAAAAAAATTTTAAGGTAGAAAATTTTTCTTCCCACAAGGTATCTGATTTGCAAAAAAAAAAAAAAAAAAAAAAAAAAAAAAAAAAAAAATGCTGTTCAGATTGCGACAAATAAAATTTATTTCATTTTTAACTGATTGATGACTAATTCTTATTACATTAAAGAGATAAAGACAAAGTTGAAGCCCTCAACTGCAACATTGTTTGCCGCTATGTTAAAAAAATCTTGTTAATTTTCTACTAATTTTCTGTGCGACATTGATGATAATCTAAGAGCCGACTGCACAAAAACTTAAGGCATCGAACACAAAGAAAAAAAAAACCTTTATTTTTTATGAAAGAGAAGTAACAGGGGAATCTAATGATCCATGTTTGCCGGAAGCGAAGGAGTGCATAAGCCAAAAATTACAAATACCACTAGTGATTTACAGGTAGGCTAACAATCAAAGCTATGAAATGATTGTACGGCAAACACAATGCTAAACTTACGAATAAACCACTGGTAGTATTAATTTTTGGGTTATGCACCATTTCACTTCCGGGAGACATGGATCATTAGATTCCCCTATTACTTCTCTTCCATAAAATAAAGTTTCTTTTCTTTTTTTTTTCTCTTGAGTTCGATACTTTGTTTTTATGTTGTCGGCTCCTGGACTATGATAATTGGAATGAAAGTGATTGGCCCTTAATTTTTCTGCTAAAAAAAATCATAAAAAATCTAAGTAAATATAAACTTTGAATATTTACTGCTAATTATTGTTAAGTATAAATTATGTTTATAAATTCAACTACATTTAGAAGTTGTACCAACTTTGAATTTTCAAACAGAAACGCCCAGTTTTGTCATCTTAATTGAGTTTATTGGATCCAGTCAGGAAAAGTTATCCACATTTTTAAAAATCTTCATAGAATTAGTAAAGTGTAAATTTAAGGACGCTAAAGTAAATTCATTTCAGAAACATTAATTTATATGGTTATACGAATCATCTGATTCAATTTTATATTAACTTATTAAACAGATACACCGAATACATCTACACATATTACAGAGTACTTTCTCCGTTCAAAGACTTTTTTTTAATTAATTAATATTAAAAAAATAAAAGTCTAGATTATGACATACATTTATTTTTGAATACAACGAACCATAATTGTCAAAAACATCGAGGTGAATGTTTACAGTTCATTCGAATAATTAGTTTTCGAGGTAGAGAAAATTTTTGTCTTCATTAATTTAAGAGGGACCATCTTATTATTATTATTATGGGAAATCTCCTCCACTATTAGATCTGCATATTATTTTCTACGCATCGCAACTCTGATGAACAGGCTTTCAGTGAGGCAGACGATTTTGAAGAAACTATTAATTCCTAAGAAGCCAAACGATTTAAGCGGTAGAAAAAAGAACTGAACGGAAGAAAGGAGAATGGAATGTTTTTAGTTTTAAGTTGGTGAAAAAAGAACGTAAGATGAAGACGAGTTCCCGTATAAGATGTAATTGATTAATTAGAGTTATGATTGTTTGCTTTGTAAATAGTCTTATGTAAATATCTTTTTTGTAAATATTAACGTTTAATATAAGCCATTTAAAAGTTTAAAAACGGTGTCAGAATTTAATTTACCTCCGAGTTTATTTACTTATGTGTTCAAAAGAACTTAAAGAAGAAGAATCTCCATAAATTTTGGTCTCAGTAAGTGAGATACAGACGCACGCCCACAGAGATGGAAATATATATTTTTTAATATCTTGGAAGCCGATATTTTTTAGAACTGTGATGGAATGTCAAGCCTACAAAGCTATTTCAGAAGAGGTATAAATTTGCGACGAAAGTGCTATCAAAGTGTGTGAAGCTGAGCGTCTAATTATGAAGTGAGTTTATTATTTTATTTTTCTTTTCAATAATGGAAAAATTAGTTGATTTAAAAGAATTAGAGTTTTCTTTGAAAACTGAAAAATCAGCTAGTATTAAGACATTGCACAAATTAATTTTTGGAGAAATCGGTGACAGAAATAATCGACGTAGAATTCGGAATTTTACTGGGTTTACGTTTGAAGTAGATTCCGATGAATATCAAACTAAATTCAAAGAAATTAAAGATAATTTTTCTGTTAACGACTTAATTACCATTTGCAATGTTTTGTGTATAAATAATTCGGGAACTTTTGATGAAATTGCTGCCAGAATAATTTCTAGTTTATGTGATTTTAATATTTTAAAAATTAATATGATAGCCGATGTAGGTACTCTTAGTGATGACGAAAGTGTCGATGAATTTAATGATGATTTACAAGATAAAACTAAAAATATTTCAACTGTTTTTGAGAATAATATGAGAAATGATTCTGGTAGTTCTAATTGTGAAAGTAATGAAAATCAGAAAATTCTGATTCCTGATTATGTTATTAAACCAAGCATTTCTATTAATGATATTGAAAGTATGATTACAATGTTTGAAGGTACTCAAGTACAAAATATTAATAAATGGATTGCCGATTTTGAAGATATTGTTTTATTATTTAACGTTAGTGATTTGCACAAATTGATTTTGGCTAAACGCCGTATGACAGGCAAAGCAAAATTATTTCTTAAAAGTGAAACAAATATTAATTCGTGGTCTAAATTAAAAGCCCTACTCATATCTGAATTTGGTCAAACGTGCAATTCAGCTGAATTACACGAATTGCTGTCCAAAAGAAAAATTAGACCACATGAATCGTTAGATGAATATTTTTTAAATACGAAACAATTATGCTCAAAAGGCAATATTGAAGATTCTGCCCTTATTCAGTATGTAATAAATGGAATTAATGACCCCATTTCTAAAAAATCTTTTTTGTATGGTTGTCCCAATATAGATTTGAAAAACGGTTTCTTTCATGTAGATGTTGAAGAAGACTCGCGGAAATACACCTCGTTTGTTACTCATGAAGGACAATACGAATTTTTGAAATGTCCATTCGGGTTGACCAATAGCCCTAGTGTTTTTCAAAAGTATATTTATAATGTATTTCGAAACCTATTAAAAGATCACATTGTTGTCATTTATATGGATGATTTAATAATACCTGCTAAAAACGAAGCTGAAGGTCTAGAAAAATTAAAACTTTTACTCGAAACCGCATCGGAATATGGATTAGAATTAAATCTTAAAAAATTCAATTTTTTGAAGCGTGAAATTGATTTCTTGGGGTATAGAATCATAAATGGTAAATTGTATCCCTCTCCACTGAAGACTAAAGCAGTAATAAATTTTCCCGAACCAAAGTGTACCAAAGATGTTCAAAGTTATTTAGGATTGACAGGATACTTTCGAAAATTTATAAGAAATTATTCGGTTATAGCTAAACCGTTAAGTGACCTGCTAAGAAAAGATTCAAAATTTATATTCGATATAGAAGAACAAAGAGCTTTTAATGAACTCAAACGTATTTTGTCGTCAGAACCAGTACTTTTAATTTACAATCCCAAAAGTGCGACCGAAATCCATTGTGATGCCAGTATTGATGGCTATGGAGCTGTTTTAATGCAACAATCTCCAGTAGATAATCAATTTCATCCAGTTTATTTCGCAAGTAAAAAAACCACCGAAGCTGAACGGAAGTACACTAGTTACGAATTAGAATTTTTAGCTGTAATTGAAGCCCTGAAAAAGTTTAGAGTATATGTGCTAGGTATCCCATTTAAAATTGTAACCGATTGTAATGCATTTAAAATGACTATGGATAAAAAAGAAATGAGTACAAAAATAGCTAGATGGGCAATAATGTTATCCGATTTTGATTATGTTATTGAACATAGACAGGGTAGCAGTATGAGACATGTCGATGCATTAAGTAGGTATCCTATTTGTATGGTAATCCAAGATAGCTTAACTTTAAAAATTATCCAAGCTCAAGAAACCGATGACCATATTAAAACAATAAAAGAAATCCTAAAGGTGAAATCTTATGATGATTATCTAGTTAAAAATGATGTTCTTTATAAATGTGTTAATGGTAATGATTTATTAGTTGTACCGGAAGACATGCAAATGAATATAATCAAGGCCGCTCACGAAAAAGGTCATCACGCAGTTGCGAGAACAGAGAAAAGTTTAGAAAATGATTTTTACATCCCTAAAGTTAAACAAAAAATTGAGAAATGTATAGCAAATTGTGTTCCCTGTATTTTAGTTAATAGAAAATGTGGTAAACAAGAAGGCTTACTTCACCCAATAGAAAAAGAAGAAGCTCCATTACATACGTACCATGTTGATCACTTAGGTCCATTAGAAAGCACTAATAAAAATTACAAACATATCCTTTCGGTCATTGACGCATTCACAAAATTTGTTTGGTTGTATCCCACAAAATCTACCGATGCTGCCGAAGTAATTTCTAAATTAGAAATCCAAAAATCTATCTTTGGAAATCCAGTTCGAATTATATCAGATAAAGGTCCTGCATTTACCTCTAAAGCTTTTGAAGATTATTGCATCAATGAAAATATTAAACATATCCCGATTACCACTGGATTACCCAGGTCTAACGGCCAAGTTGAGCGTCTAAATTCTGTGATAATATCTGTTCTGTCTAAATTGTCTGTCGATAATCCTAAAAAATGGTATACACATGTAAGCAACGTCCAACAGGTGATAAATTCGACTTTTCAGAGAAGTATAAGCACAACTCCTTTTGAATTGATGTTTGGTACTAAAATGAAACTAAAAAATAACATTGAAATTACTAGTCTTCTGAATGCTGAAATACAATCTGATTTTACAAATAATCGCGAAGATATGAGAAAAAATGCTAAAAAACAGATTTTAAAAGTCCAAGAAGAGAACCGTAAAACTTACAACCTCAGACGAAAGAAAGCTAACAAATTTAAGATTAATGATGTGGTTGCTATAAAACGCACACAACAAGGTCCAGGTTTGAAGTTAAAACCAAAATATTTAGGTCCGTACAAAGTCATAAAAGTAAAAAATAATGACACCTACGATGTAAAGAAACTTGGATTCAACGAAGGACCCATGGTCACCAGTACATGTGCAGAGTACATGAAGCCGTGGACGGACGAAGCTTAAAAAAAAAAAGAATTTCACCGATTGTGATACTATGCCGACTATGACAAACCACTGGACTGACAACTAAAAGAATTTTCGAAAAGACGTAAGAAAGAAAAAGATGAAAAGACGTATGAAAGAAGACGAAAAGACGTAAGATAAAAGAAGACGGAAGACGTAATAAAGAAAAGACGAAAAGACGTAAGGTAATAGAAGATGAAAAGACGTATGAAAGAAGAAGACGAAAAGACGTAAGATAAAAGAAGATGAAAGGACGTAAGAAAGAGAAGACGAAAAGACGCGAAAAAAAAAATATATGAATTTTTTCAAGAAATAATCTAAGCTTTGATAAACAATTTGAATGATGACTTCTTTTTTTCAATTTAGACTTTGGATGCTGCTGTGTTTTTTTTTCTTTATCTTTTCAGATGATCCAGCTGCTGTTTCCAGCCAACAAGAATACATTCGAGGACGAATGTCTCATCAGTATGGCCGAAATATGGGAAATCTCCTCCACTATTAGATCTGCATATTATTTTCTACGCATCGCAACTCTGATGAACAGGCTCTCAGTGAGGCAGACGATTTTGAAGAAACTATTAATTCCTAAGAAGCCAGACGATTTAAGCTGTAGAAAAAAGAACTGAACGGAAGAAAGGAGAATGGAATGTTTTTAGTTTTAAGTTGGTGAAAAAAGAACGTAAGATGAAGACGAGTTCCCGTATAAGATGTAATTGATTAATTAGAGTTATGATTGTTTGCTTTGTAAATAGTCTTATGTAAATATCTTTTTTGTAAATATTAACGTTTAATATAAGCCATTTAAAAGTTTAAAAACGGTGTCAGAATTTAATTTACCTCCGAGTTTATTTACTTATGTGTTCAAAAGAACTTAAAGAAGAAGAATCTCCATATTATTATTATTATTATTATTATTATTATTATTATTATTATTATAAACTGAAAATTTCTGTATGATTTTACTGGTGACTAATTGAGTGCTTTCGATGCCTTTTCTTTTAAGATCTTCATTTTCTTTTCCGAAGTTTATGGACCAATTTTTGTTTTATAATTTTATTAAGATTTAAGAAAATTATTTAAAATACTATGTATGTTTTTTGGGTGGTAAGGGACTCTAATACGGCGTCAAACACATGTGATACTATTTTAAAACTCAATGTTCTACACTTTTTAATGTGTAGACCATCACCAAAGTTGGTTTTGTATAGGCCCTAAGAGTGGGGATACCCTCCGCGGTGGTCTTCCCAAGGGAGCCTAATACGTATTTACGCAAGGAAATCCAACGCTCGAATAAAATCACGGGAAACTCTGAACAATTAAACCAATGGGCGCGACTAGGCTCGAACCCAGCACCTCCCGTCAACCAGTTTCGAGCGTGGAGCCTCTCGATCACTGGTGAGGACAAGAAGTTCAAAAGTAAAATTTATAAATAAAAATAGCCGATATTATCAATCAGTTTTTACCTATGTCTTTTTCATACAGTCATTTGCAAGAGAATTAGTTGGAGGGGGGGGGGGGGATCACCTTTTTCGTCTTATGACCTTTTGGGAAAATAACAAAACCAAAAAACCCCTAACCTACAAGCTAATCTGTATTCAATTTGCTGAAACTGTTAGATGTTAAACGATTAGTTTCAGAACACTGCGTAAAGTTCTGTAGCTTTTGTGGAACTTTAAACATGCACGGAGAAATAGAAAAAGTCATCTATTTAGATTCAGAAATCAAGCCGGCTTCATATTTAAGAGGCTACTTAAGTTAAAAAAAAAAAAAAAAAAGATCCGTTCGCTAATACTAATCCTATAGAAGAAATTTATAAAGATATTTCGGTTGTATTTCAATATTTTTAAAGGATTTTCTTTTGCATTAAATAATAGAGATCGATCTGTATGCAGGCCATTGTTTTTACCTTTTCGATTTTGATAACAGATATTTTTTATGAGGAGGCGTTTACTTTCCAAATCGATTCCGAAAATGAAAGTGTACACATTAAAATATCTGTAAACAAACTCAAAAAAGTAAAATCGAATCAATATCAACTATGCAGTGAAAAAAAAAAAAAAAAAAAAAATTTAATAATATTGAAATGCAATCGAGATATCTTTATAAATTTCTTCCGTATGATTAGCGCTAGCGAACGGGTCTTTTTATTTGATTGAAGTGGCTTCGCGAGTGTGTTAAGTCTTATTAAGCTATAGATACCACACAAGCAATTAAAATTGACGCGGGTTCATTAAATATTTTTGCGCCCTCTGAAAATCCAAGGTCTGCGCCCTTTACCCTGATCCAGTCCGATCCTGGTTGGCAAACAATAATTCCAAGCAGAATATGAGTTAAATAGTAGTTTCATTTTTTCTGTCCGTTTCAGCTGCAAAATTATATGAGCTCTCTCAAAAAAGACACAAGTTTCTTTATAAATTGACTATGATGTCACCTTTTCAAGAAAATGCTGCGGTTTTTCACATCTTGTTTCGTTTGCTTCAAAATAGAAAAAAAAAAGCTTTTTATGATTATAATAGAAATATAAAAAGTTTGAATTTTCCATCATAAGAAATGAGATCCCTTCATCGTATCGGATTGGGTCGAATGGATTTCGATTATTTCAGGTTCGGGACGGTTTTACGTTACTCTTTCGGGTGGATTGGGAGTTGATCTGATTTTTCAAAAAGTTTAGAATATTTTACCAGATTAAAAAAAAAAACTATCTATTAAAACAAATCTAAATACTTATATTTATTAAAATTCGTATGAAGCGCAAATAAAACTTTCTCAAATTGTTTTTAAGTGCATATATAAAATTAAATAGACATTATATAAAATGATATTTTCAGAGACAGAAATTTTAGACAAATAAGTTCTATATTTATAATAATAATAATAATGAACATCAGTTTTATAATGATCAAACGTGGCATACGTTATAAAAGAGTGCTATGATACGTACGCCATGGATTAAACATTAATACTCATGGACCCATCATAAACAAATTTTTATTGAAATTTCAGTTTTACAATTTGCGGTGTTGCAAATTTTTAAACTTGTAAACATAGGACACCAATTTCTACATCGTCGTATAGGGAAAAAAATTATCTTTTAAATGTGAATTTGTTGGAAATCTGTATCTCAATTTGTTTCCGAGTTATTGCTTTTTTTTTGCAGTTTTTAATGCTTTTTTGTCATTATGGTAATAGACATTTTCTATTTATACTCATTAAACACGGACCAATCAGAAAACAAATAAAACCCGGACATCACAATGATTTCTATGTGTCTAGACCGACAGCAACAACCTTTTTTCAAATGGTTAAAAAAAAGAAAAAATCACATATATGTAGGAGGGGCTTATATTCGGTATTTTACAATTGCAGTTCTTAACCTATGGGTCGCGATCCACTGGTGGGTTGCAGAACAATCGAGTTGTGTCTCAAAAATATATCTTTTATTTCACCTGTTTAAAAAAATATAAAAATTTCAACAGCAAATAATACACCAAGAAAAATATTTAATTTCCTTCTGGATGAATATACGAGCGTCCAGAATATCCAGAAATATCTAAATCAGTTTCGAGATACTTGATGGGTTTCAACACGACATAATTGTGAGGACATGCTTTTTCTACTTTCCTGTTTTTGAAAAACAAGTACACAAACTAACCTCGTGTAGATAGTGACTTAAAGTTAAAATAGATCAGTTTAAATCATGTTTTAGGTTCCCTTATCTGTAGAACCAGAACCAGAAATTTCACTGATTATAAAGTTATATTTTTTAATAAATAAACGCCTTTCTCATTATCTTAGTGTATCTCTGTATTTGAATGTTATTTTAATCATTATTCCATTTAGACATATTGGAATTACCAATTCTTAATTCTTGTTTTACTTGATAACACATTCTTCGTACGAAAAGTTGCCTTTTTTTCATTGGATACGATAGCCGTTAACTGATAGAAGTCAAACAACAATTTCAATACTGATACACTATAAACCTTTATATTAGTGATTCAATGTATATTTTTTTAACTTATAGGTAGGTCGCGAACTTATAAACGTTGGGAACCGCTGCTTTAGGGTATTAGTTATATTCAGGATGCGATGTCAGTTGTACGCAAAAAATCCAATCCAGTGTTATAAGATGTTGAAAGCAGAGCAATATTGGATAAAACAGACGCAAGAAAGGTTCTTTCCAGAAGAAAAAGAAGCATTGTTTAAGAAGAAATTGGTCCCAAGAAATTCCAAAATTCTAAATTTAAATCCGTTCTTAGATGAAGATGGAATCATGCGATTAAAAGGAAGATTCCAAAATTCAAATTTAAGTTATTCAGAAGCCCATCCAATTATCCTTCCAAGCAAAAGTCATTTTACAGATCTTCAAATCAGAAAAGCTCATGAAGAAGTATCTCATGCTGGAGTTTCCGAAACACTTGTCCAATTAAGAGAAAGATTGTGGATTATAAAGGGAAAGCAACAAGTAAAACGTATAATAAGAGGATGTATCATCTGTAAAAAATTTAGCACTAAACCTTATTGTCAAGATATTGCACCTCTTTCTCCAGATAGAATTAAAGAAGCATCACCGTTTGAAGTCACTGGAGCAGATTTCCTAGGTCCTTTATATCTAAAAAATGGTGCAAAGATTTACGTTGCTTTATTTACTTGCGCAGTAGTAAGAGCGGTGCATTTAGAGATTGTTATGAATTGAACAACAACCGAATTTTTAATGGCTTTTCGAAGATTCATTTCACGGCGTGGAATTTGCAAGATTATTTACAATGACAGTGCTAAGACCTTCAAGAAAGCGGATAGGGATTTACAGCAACTATGGAATTTGATAAAGAATCCCGAGGTGTAAAATTATTTTAGTGAAAAAAGAATTAAGTGGAAATTCATCGTAGAGAGAGCAGCTTGGTGGGGAGGATTCTATGAGCGACTAGTGCGTTCAACAAAGATGTGCCTTAAGAAAATCCTTGGAAGATCTTCATTAGATTACAAAGAATTTGAAACTACTTTACTGGAAGTGGAAGCTATTTTGAATTCCCGCCCATTAACCTTTGTGTCCAGTGATGCCAATGAGCCAACTCCCTTCTGTCCAGCACATTTTCTTGTGGGAAAAAGACTTACAGCGTTGCCACCGGAAAAGACAAGAATCACTCCTTCTACAAAAAATGAATTAACTCGCAGATATAGATACAGGTTAAACTTAGTGCAACAGTTTTGGTTGAAGTGGAAACAGTTTTATCTGATGGACTTAAAATCTCTCCATTATACAGATCACTCCAAAAGCATACAAGTGATAAAAGGAGCTGTCGTTCAGATTAAAAAAACAATCAACCAAGGCTTATGTGGAAATTAGGCATTATTACAGATATCTGGTAGAGACGGAAAGGTTCGTGCATGCACCATAAGACTAACAACAAGCAATGTTATTCGGCGAGCAGTGCAACACTTATACCCATTGGAAATTGCCTATAAAGATTAACAGCCTATCTTTCTGGGCCGGAGGATGTTGTATTTTCGGACTCTAAACTTCGAAACTCCATGGCGCACGAACATTTTGCAAGCTGCATGAACTAATAACTTTCTTTGTATTCTATTTTGTTTTGTTATGTTGTTGTTGTTCGATGATGATTCTGAGCAAACGAGAATGAGACGTACATTTGTACGCATTATAAATTGAGATGTAAAAGAAAAGTAATATTGTTCATGTAATATTTGTGTTCGTCTTGTAAATTAAATGTTATAGTTTCATCCAAAGGAATGTTTTATTGAAGAATATACTTATCGTTCAGACGAGATAAACCACATAAAAGTGAATAACCTACATCCGAGGTAAGAGTTTTAGAATAATAGAGATTCTAGTATTTATTACGAAACATAAGAAAAGGGATCTAGATAACAGTAATAATATGTATGATATGGCAGCAATAAGACGGAAACCTTTCTAAATCGGAAAATTTCTTCTGTTTCTTTTTGTTTTGACAGGGATTGTAACTTTGCTTGTACCAAGCGTATACAACATTGCAAATTCTCAATGCAGAAAAAAAAAGCGCATTTTAGAGCACTTTTTGTTACCAAATTTACAACACATTATTGCGTTGTGAATTAAAAAACTTCATATATAAAACTTTTTTTATGTTGCGTTTGTGTTCTTAATATATTGCAAAAGTGTTTCTATCCAGAAACGTGTTCTTAACATCTTGAAAAAATGCAGTTATGTAGAAGTGTTTTGAAAATATAGTATTGTTAATTGTGCTGAAATAGCGTTGTAAAGAGTATTCATAAAAATATTTTCTTGCAATAGCGTTGTGCTTCACATCACTTTGTCACCAAATTAAAAACACATTGTACATGGTTTGTACGGGTACCATTATTTTCAAGGTGAAATACCAGCATTTATTTAGTGAAAAATAAATATAGTTCAAAAGCGCGAGTTTTTGTTTTATTTAAATAGGAATTTTCTGTAAGAAAATACTGGTACCGAAGAATTTCCTAGTCGTAAAATTCCAGGACCCGTACGAACCCTGTTGTAAACACCGCTCAATTCAGAACACTGTAACACAACGCATGTAGAACACTTTGAATATTTTTTCTACATGGTGTTTTTAAAAATACACACACACACAAAGAAATATTGCTTTACATATTAAATGAAATACATGAGATTACTGATTAAGTTGACTAATTCTCCAATAAATATCAATAACAGGATTTCTGGAAAAATTACGTACCGTATTTACTCGTGTATAAGGCGCATACTTTTTTTCCAAAAAAATAGGGCAAAACTCCTAGGTGCGACTTATACACGGAATAACTTTTTATTGTTGGATGCCGTTGAATGAGATACATATGAAACAAGAAATTATTCAAAGAAGATATTAAAACTCGGAAAATGTTACTTAACTGAAGTATTACTGCATATTTATTTCATTCCTTGCAGATTTTTATACAACAGAGATAGTGACATTATGTAAACGCTAATTAGCAATTCTCTTTACCGTCACTCATTCCTGACAACCCGAAGTCTAAAAATGCATTTTCGTCTTGTTTTCTGGTCTGGTGTAATGTTTGTTTAGACTTTTTTTTATACTGAAATTCATTTGGTCATTCTTCATTAGCGTATCAAATTTATGGTGCGCGTTGTACACGAGATTTTAAGAAATCGTTATTTTTAGCTGTAAAGTAGGGGTGCGCCTTATACACGCGTGCGCCCTATACACGAGTAAATACGGTAATTTTTAAAAACACTTTCGGCACAAAATTTTTCTTGGAGCAACACATTCATAAGACAATCAAAAACGATTTTAGTTACAAGTGTTAATTATTATGTTCAGTTAGTGATGTGAAAATGCTTCACGAATTTGCAGGGAAGACTTTCTGTTTCACATTATTATTATTAATATAAATGAGCAAAATTATTATTTAATACAAAAAGTAATGATATTTCGTTTATTTGCTGTATCTATAATAAATAAATAAATAAAAAGGTTATGTACGGAAGGATACTTTTATCCTAGGATATATCTTGCACACCCTCAAATCAAAGACTTATCTTACAAAAATAAATAAATAAATAAATAAAAAATAAAACTTACCGAACATCAACTTTTGTGTTAGAGCCATCTTTGTTTTTAGGTGATATCTATAACTTGCGTTTTTTGTTTAACTGTGACAATCTGTAAAAGGGGGAAAAAAAAAGAATGATTTTTTAAACAAAAACTAAAAATGAATGGTCACATCAACATCTTCACAAGTAAAACGAAGCAGTTTTTTGCGAAATATTTACTATAATGTGTTTTACTTTAAAATAGAGATAGAAAGAGGGGAAAAATACAGAAATTTTTTACATTAAATCCCACATATAAATCAAAATAAATTGATTTCATGCATAAATTACACTCACTTCCAAAAGTTAAGCACGAAGATGTAAAATGCAAAAAAATCAACAAATACTGCTCTTATTGACACAAAATTCGATAGGAAAGTAGCATATATATTTAAGCGTAAAACTAAATCAATAATTATGTACAGAAATGAAAACAATATTAAATTTTTATAAGTTATCAGATAATGACATACGGGAGACTTAAACAGAACTATGTACAAAGTGAAAATAAACAGCATAAAATGAAAAAAAGACATTAATAGGGTATGTGATCCTCCTTGTGACCATGCTTTCAATTAGATGGTCAACCCTCGCAGAATTAAGCAATCGCCATTCTTTTTGTAGAGCAGTTTCCAGCTCAATAAGAGTGGCTGGAGATGTTAAACGTAAACGTACAGCACGGTCGAGAGCATCCGAAAGATTTTCAATGGGATTAAGGTCGGACGAATATCCTGGCCACGCCATACGTGCAATTCCTTCATTCTTCAGGTAGTCATCGACGATGCCAGCTCTATGGGGACGTGCGTTATCGTCCATTAAAACAAAAGTAGGGCCAACTGCTGCAGCATACAGTCTCACAATGGATTCTAGGATTTTATCTCGATGCCGGACAGCCGCCACAGAACCCAGTTTAAAGATGTGCAGGTCGGTGTGGTCCTAATGAAATCCCTGCGTACAACATAATGCTTCCGCCTCAGAATGCATGATGTTCGGTGATGTTTTGGGGCTGATTGCGTGTTCCTTGTTCACGCCAGATCCTTATACGCTTGTCATCTGGCTGCAGAGCAAATTTTGACTCATCAGTAAAACATGACATTGCCCCAGTCAAACACAGTGCAATTGACATGTTCCCGGCACCACTTTAAACGTGCCCTTCTTGATTGGACGGGTAGAGGAACACAAACTCGAGTTACCCGGGCGTACAGTCCACTCATATCTAATCTTCGGCGTACACTAGCAGCAGATATCGCCTTAACAATGGACGCTGTATCCATAGATGCCACACGTGTGGAGATCACTCTGCGATTCCGCTTGGCTACAATAGCAATATATCGATCTTCCGCGGGGGTTGTAACCCTTGGGCGATCGACTACGAGCTTCCGGACAACTGTCTGTGTGATTTGGAGTTATCTATATATTAAAACTAAAACGAAAGGCAGAAAAAGTAATCGTGGTTTAATTGCGTCTCTACGCATCGATACTTGCGCCGGTCTCTGAGAGTCTCCTCCTATTGGTTAATCGGAGGAGAGTAGTTACTGTCTGTAAGAGCATTTGCAAAGCGCGTTTGTAAGTATGGGATAAGAACGCTGACACTGTTTAATGCAATGCTATAATAATTAATTTTTTAACTTTACACATCTTATAATGATTGGAATACATTGTTTTTTTCACTTTACGTAAGTTAATTAATTTATTTCCATCTGTATTCTTTTTTTGCAATGTTATTGCCGGCAATCTTAGGCTTAATTGTAGAGATGTTTCATATGAAATTGAAACATTCAATAAGTTAATGATTAAAGTGTTTATTTACGTTCTTGGCCGATAAATCATTTTCTATATTGTAATTTTCAAATTTATTTATTAGTATGTGTAAAAAAAAAGGCTGGAAATCACATTGTTTTTTGTTTCGTGTTTTGATGGTGCGATTTTCGACGGATAGTTTGACTTCATGGATGTAAACAGATTCGCAAATCACTATTTATTTTTTGCTTCAGTTTCTTATTATACTCATGTCAAAAAACGGTGATTTTTTTTCCCACTTATAATTTCATTTTTGAGCAAATTCATAACGTTTAGGAAGTATTTACATTACATCTCATAGTCTCGCCGAATAATAGAAAATTGCATATGAAATGAAAATAATCCCAGTTATAAACAGCTTTGTAAATCATTAATATTTCTTTAATGTTTCACTTTTTTTTGAGTACACTTTTTTTAAAAAGTGTTCCCGTGACAAAATTTGCTGAGTTTTTTTGGGGAGAAGGAGGAGGGAATATTTTGATGAAATTTGCTATTTTTTTTTTTTAATCGCTTGATCTTGATCTCTCAACAATGTTTTTTCAGAAATATGAAGATCATTATAATCAACAAAGAAAAATAAAATTATCAGAAGAGATCCCTCTTTTTGCATAGCTTTCAATCATGATAAAGCAGTCTTTATATACCATATTCATTGCTTGCTGGGTTTTTTTATGATTATTTGGCAAAATTTGCATTTTTTGTGGTACCTAGATGATTTGAAAATTACAATATAGAAAATGCTTTATCGGCCAAGAACGTAAATAAACACTTGGAAATAAAATAACTTATGTAAAGTGAAAAAACCAATGTATTTCAATCATTATAAGATAAGTAAAGAAAAAAAATATAATTATCATAGCATTGCATTAAACAGTGATAGCAAAAATGCAGTCTTTCTGTGTTGTTTTCTCACTATCTGTTTACCAATATTTGCGTTTTTTGAAGTACCTAGACAAATTTAAAGTATTTTTTCAAGATCTTTTGACGAAATTCACATCTTTTCTGGTACCAGGAAAAAATTATTTGTTTTCTTAGGGATTTTCGGTGAAATTTGTCATTTTTTTTCTCGCTATCTTTCGATGTAATTTGCCGTTTTATCAAATTTATGTTTTTTTTCATGATTTTTTTTTAAATTTGTCGTTTTTTTCGTTATTTTCAGAAATTTGTCATATTTTCGCTTTTTTTTCTTTGCAAAAATTACCTGTTTTGCGATCTTTTGATGAAATGTGCCTCTTTTTTTCATCTTTTGACAAAATGTGTTGTTTTCTCACAATCTGTTTACCAATATTTGCGTTTTTTGAAGTACCTAGACAAATTTAAAGTATTTTCAAGATCTTTTGACGAAATTCACATCTTTTATGGTACCAGGACAAATTTATTTGTTTTCTCAGGGATTTTCGGTGAAATTTGTCGTTTTTTTCTCGCTATCTTTCGATGTAATTTGCCGTTTTATCGAATTTATGCTTTTTTTGTTAAATTTGTCGGGTTTTTTCGTTATTTTCAGAAATTTATCATATTTTCGCTTTTTCGTGATTTTTGTTTGTGAAATTGTTCTTTGTTATTTTTTTTTAGAAATTTGTCATTTTTTTCCACTATTTTTAGCTAAATTTACCATTTTTTGCGATTACCTGGATAAATTTTATGTGCTTTTTGAGATCTTTGGACGAAATTCACATCTTTTATGATAACTGGATGAAATTTGTCATCTTGAGGTCTTTCGGCAAAGTTTATCGTTTTTCTCGATTTCTTTCGATGACAGTTGTCGTGTTGTCATGATTTTTCGATGTAATTTGCCGTTTATTGAAGATCTTTTTGCAAAGTTTATCTTTTTTGTGATTATTTGATAAAATTTGCTTTTTTTTCAATCCTTTGACGAGAATTGTTGTTTACTCACAATCATTTGTCGAAATTTGTTGATTTCTCACAATATTTTGAATTTTTTTTCATATGTTTACAAATTTGTCATTTTTTAAGGATTTTTTTGTCAAAATTTACCTTTTTTTTTCGAAATTTTTTCATGAAAATTGCCATTTTTTTAGACGAAAGAAAGATTTACAATATAGAAAATGCTTTATCAGCCAAGAACGTAAATAAACACTTGGAAATAAAATAACTTATGTAAAGTGAAAAAACCAACGTATTTCGATCATTATAAGATAAGTAAAGAAAAAAAATATAATTATCACAGCATTGCATTAAACAGTGATAGCAAAAATGCAGTCTCTCTGTGTTGTTTTCTCACAATCTGTTTACCAATATTTGCGTTTTTTGAAGTACCTAGACAAATTTAAAGTATTTTCAAGATCTTTTGACGAAATTCCCATCTTTTATTGTACCAGGACAAATTTATTTGTTTTCTCAGGGATTTTCGGTGAAATTTGTCGTTTTTTTCTCGCTATCTTTCGATGTAATTTGCCGTTTTATCGAATTTATGCTTTTTTTGTTAAATTTGTCGGGTTTTTTCGTTATTTTCAGAAATTTATCATATTTTCGCTTTTTCGTGATTTTTGTTTATGAAATTGTTCTTTGTTATTTTTTTTTAGAAATTTGTCATTTTTTTCCACTATTTTTAGCTAAATTTACCATTTTTTGCGATTACCTGGATAAATTTTATGTGCTTTTTGAGATCTTTGGACGAAATTCACATCTTTTATGATAACTGGATGAAATTTGTCATCTTGAGGTCTTTCGGCAAAGTTTATCGTTTTTCTCGATTTCTTTCGATGACAGTTGTCGTGTTGTCATGATTTTTCGATGTAATTTGCCGTTTATTGAAGATCTTTTTGCAAAGTTTATCTTTTTTGTGATTATTTGATAAAATTTGCTTTTTTTTCAATCCTTTGACGAGAATTGTTGTTTACTCACAATCATTTGTCGAAATTTGTTGATTTCTCACAATATTTTGAATTTTTTTTCATATGTTTACAAATTTGTCATTTTTTAAGGATTTTTTTGTCAAAATTTACCTTTTTTTTTCGAAATTTTTTCATGAAAATTGCCATTTTTTTAGACGAAAGAAAGATTTACAATATAGAAAATGCTTTATCAGCCAAGAACGTAAATAAACACTTGGAAATAAAATAACTTATGTAAAGTGAAAAAACCAACGTATTTCGATCATTATAAGATAAGTAAAGAAAAAAAATATAATTATCACAGCATTGCATTAAACAGTGATAGCAAAAATGCAGTCTCTCTGTGTTGTTTTCTCACAATCTGTTTACCAATATTTGCGTTTTTTGAAGTACCTAGACAAATTTAAAGTATTTTCAAGATCTTTTGACGAAATTCCCATCTTTTATTGTACCAGGACAAAATTATTTGTTTTCTCGGGGATTTTCGATGAAATTTGTCATTTTTTTCTCACAATCTTTCGATGTAATTTGCTGTTTTATCGAATTTATCCTTTTTTCGTGATTTTTGTTTGCGAAATTGTTGTTCTTTGTTATTTTTTTTCAGAAATTTGTCATTTTTTTCCACTATTTTTAGCTAAATTTACCTTTTTTTGTGATTACCTGGATAAATTGTAGGTGCTTTTTGAGATCTTTGGGCGAAATTCACGTCTTTTATGATAACTGGACGAAATTCGTCATCTTGAGGTCTTTCGGTAAAGTTTATCATTTTTCTCGAGTTCTTTCGATGAAAGTTGTCGTGTTGTCATGATTTTTCAATGTAAATTGCCGTTTATTGAAGATCTTTTTGCAAAATTTATCTTTTTTGTGATTATTTGATAAAATTTGCTTTTTTTTTCAATCCTTTGTCGAAATTTGTTGTTTTCTCACAATATTTTGAATTTTTTTTCATAATATGTTTACAAATTTGCCATTTTTTAGGGATTTTTTTTGTCAAAATTTGCCTTTTTTGAAAAAAATTTTCATGAAAATTGCCATTTTTTTAGACGTTTTGGCAAAATTTTTATTTTTGTGCAATACTTTTACGAAATTTGTTTTATTTGGGATATCTAGACAATTTTTTTTTTTTTTTTTTTTTTTTTTTTTTTTTTTTTTTTTTTTTGCAGTTTTTTGACAAATTTTTTAGAGATCTTTTGAAGAAATTTGTTGTTTTTTGCAATCTGTTGACGAAATTTGCTGTTTTATTTTCCCACATCTATTTATAAAATTTCCGGGCAATGTTTTTTTTTTTTTTTTTTTTTTTTTTTTTTTGGGGGGGGGGGGAGTATTTTGATGAAATTTTCTAATTTTTGTGATTATTTGCCAGAATTTGTGTTTTTTATGGTACCTAGACAAACTTTGGTACATAGTAAATGATTTCTAGCATTTTTTTTTTTAAACTTAAACAGTTGAAAAATAATCTGCAAACATTTTCAAGTCTGTGACGTGTGTCGCAGCGTTGCACCAATTCTGCACCCGGGATCATGTCATGTTGGTGTTACGTTGGTAAATGGAAAAGCATATTGAAATTTTTAATAAATATTAATCTTTAAAAAAAAATTTTTCTTTGAAAATTTTTTTATAGTGGCAAAATACTTTTTTTTCTTTGATTCTTTCATATTGTTGCTGTCAAGTTTTGACGGGCTTCACCTAGCCAGAATAAATATTATCATTAATTTTTTTAATATGTGAAATCTACATGTATTTTTGATTTATGAAAAGGTAATAGAAAAGTAGTTGAAAATGCAAATGTTTATTTGTTGAATGGGGTGGGTAATGTAACAACAAATTAACCACGGAGAGGATCATTGTTATAGTTGTTGCTAAATGGCAAACTATAAATTCAGTCTTATTTTGCAGTAAGTGAAGTATGTATATTTTGTATGAAATGAGTGATGACAGTAATTTATGATTTATTCATGTTATGTACAATTTATTGGTGTTGTATTTGTAAATGAAAAATTATCAAATGAGAGAGATTCTAATTCTATGACAGCATGTTTGAATGTAACTCGGCCAATTGCGGGTCATTTGCCTGGATGTAAAATGCAGGTTGTTCTTTTATTTATTGAAATTTTTGCTGAAGATTAGTCGTTAAAAAATCCTTTAATAGATGGAAAATACCTTTTGGTGCCGTCAAGTTTTGACGGGTTCCATCTAGTTTCCATAAACGTAAATTAGAGAATGATGAACACCGAAGAAAAGAGCAACATCTGTGATCGACTGTCCCACTTCAACGCGCCTCACAGCACGCCAGCGCTCAGAATCTTCCATTCGTCTTCCGGAAGTCATAGAAACACGTATGTCTTCAAAACAAATTCAAACGAAAGTTTTAAACATCTTCTATCAGAACTTCAATAAACTTCTGTAATCCTTCATAAAGCAGGCTTCTTATAAGACTGCCCTTTTTGCATATTTCTTGACATGAAAGCGCGATTGGCTGTTACTTAACATATTTGCATACTTCCATCTACCTCTGCAGTGATTTCCATCCTCTTTAATTCTTATTGGCTTCAGGAAATTAGCATTTTCCTCTCCGTGCTTAACTTTTGGAAGTGTGTGTAGTTTTCAAGAACTGATTAACATTTTGCAAAACATATATATTTAACATCTGAATTAAAAAAAAAAAAAACTATTAAAAGGTTGAATAAAATAAACTAAGACAGACTTGAATACACTTAAAAAGTTAAAATTTATATAAAAAAAATTAAAATATTAAAAACCATTTAAAAATACAAAAAATAAATGTTTCGCCACGCTACACGCAAGGTATCATCAGTACAAATAAATATCCATTGCAAAATAAACAATGGAACAAATCAAGAACAGTTGCAGTTAGATATTTTCTATGCAGTTAACTTTAACTGTTTTTGATTTGTTCCATTGTTTATTTTGCAATGGATATTTATTTGTACTGATGATACCTTGCGTGTAGCGTGGCGAAACGCTTATTTTTTGTATTTTTAAATGGTTTTTAACATTTTAATTTTTTTAATATAAATTTTGACTTTTAAATGTATTTAAGTTTGTGTTAGTTTATTTTATTCAATCTTTTAATAATTAGTTTTTTATGTAATTTTTTTAAACAATATGTCTGTTCGGTACACTTTTGAAAAGTCTGTTGAATATGTCCCCTTAAAATTTGTTGTGGTATCAGAAAACATACTGTTTGTGAATAATAAGAGCGAATTTTCATTTCGGCTTAAAGGAAATAAATTTAAAAATATTTTATTGAAAAAACTTTGAAAATCCTAAAAATTTTAACATATTTTTCATTATTTTAAAGAATTTTTCATTCAGACCTAATAAAATGTTTGATATTTAAAAAAAAACGAGTTATTTACATAATTTTGGAAAATTTCAACTGAATTTCGGAAAAGTGTACCGAAGCATAAAAAAACACATTTCCAAATAAAAAGACCAAACATATAATGTAGACATCCACAGTGCGAAAATTATATTATTTTAAATTTTTGTAATACCGTAATGTTTTATGTCCACAATCATTTACCACTATAATCTTTTAACTCTATTTTTAGACGGATAATTAAAAAAATCAACAATTTGAACAATTTTTTATTCCATGTTCGCTTAATCCTTTCCGGTGTGGTATCCCTAAAAAAAAGGGCCCCTAATTTTAATTTTACTTGCACCAATAATACTTAATTAAAATTTTCCTGTTATAACATATCTGAAAATAAGCACGTTAATATTCTCTAATAAATTCGTTTATAAATTCTGGTGGAAGTTAATTATTTCAAACAGATTTACTCCAAGCCGTAAAGGGTTAACGCAGGGCTGCCACAGGCGAGTATTTTTTAATTCTAACTGGCACCAGTTCGCGTAATTTTTTTTTTTCGAGCACCTTCGTCGCTCGAAGCCCAAGCTCGCACTCTGATTGGTTGTTGCTCTCGGCACTGTTTTCACGTAACTTAGCGATAACCATTATTGGCGAAAAATACTTCGCTCGTAAGTGAACGAGTAAACCTAAAACCTAACCTACTCATTCTTATTTTTCCTTCATTCTTATCCTCGTGTTCTTCTGTGTAAAAACGTTTAAAGAGTACAGCTTTCAGTAAGACACATTCCATCCAATCCAATGCTGCAAGAGAAAAGTTAGTTTGTACTAGGTTCGGAAGGAAATCAAACTCGATGGAAGCATCTATCGCTACGCCAAGTATGATTATCGCCAAGTTACATGAAAACAGTGCCGAGAGCAACAACCAATCAGAGTGCGAGCTTGGGCTTGGAACGACGAAGGTGCTCGGAAAAAAAATTTTGGCCACCAGTTCCTCAAAACAGAAACCCTTGACAGAAACTATGACAAAATTTGCGGGAAAAATATAACTGGTAATTTTATTCCGAATAACATTGCTGCGAACAGAAATAGTTGACTGTGGCAGCTCTATTAACATCTTCCTCGAAGTTGCAATTCTAACTTTCAGAACACATGGAAAATTTACATTGCTCATACTGGACGAATACAGTGCTTGGTCGATGGCATTGGTTGCTTTTTTGACTTAATATTTTTGCGCAGCGATAGTTTTGTACAAAGCTGCAAAATCCGCGGGAAATTTCGGAGATTGTCAAGATTTCGACATTCACAATTTCATTTGAAACACACAATTTAAGACAAATTCTTTATTCAATTTATTTTTCCATTGTCAAAAATCACAGTGCACACAAAAATAGGACTGAAAAAGCAGCTTTTGCAAGGTATTACGTTATAACTGGCATTCAAATTCCGCGTTGTAATTCGGTATAATAGAACTAACTTATAGAAAAAGAATGTGTGCCTTTTTTAACGATAAATTTTGCGTAATTTTTACGCAAAATGTGTATATTTTTCATGACATGTTTCAAAAAAATATTATTAATATATATATATATATTCATACATTTCTGAGAAATATATTGTAAAAGTTCCTTGAAGGAGTCAGGTACCCTTTAAGGCCCCACACTAGGCACAGAAAAAGACCCGGATAATAATGTAAAGTCTATGGGAGCGTTCTTTTCAAATATCTCGCTCAAATTTTAATATTTTTACATGATTTTTTTTTTTTTTTTTTTTTTTTGCATAGGATAACTGAGGAAGATCCGCAACTGGCCTAGTTTTTACTTTTTCAATTTTGGTTTCAGATTAAAAAAAACTACATTAAATTTCAACACTGGTTTAAACCGGTTCTGAAATTGAATCTATCATAATATAAAAAATATATAAGCAAAATCGGAAAAGTAAAAACTAAGCCGGTTGTAGATCGTCCTGAGCTATCCTATGAAAAAAAAAATCAGGTAAATGTGTTAAATATTTGAGCGAGACATTTGAAAAGAACTCCCCCATAGACTTTACATTATCATCCGGGTCTTTTTCTGTGCCTAGTGTAGGGCCTTAAATAATTCCAAAATCGATTTTTCAAAAAGTAGCTTATAGTTAAATATGATTCTTTAGGAGCATTTAAAAACAAACTGCATACGAAAATTTGCGTCAGAATTTAAGTTATGTCTAAAACACTTTGAGATTTTCCTATATGATCAATTGGTGATTTTATCTTAATGTGAATTTTCTCAAAACCGTGATTTTTATCATTGCGTGCACAATTTCTGAAAACTGGTTGCCTAGAATTTCACAAAATTTTCGCTGAATGTATTAAACGTATACAAAAACAATTTACCGATTATTATGTTTCTCAAATTCTTTTGAATTCACGGTTACTTTTGTATTAAAAAAACTCAATATTTCGAGTTTCTTAAAAAAAATTCTCTATATGTTTTATTTTTTTCATTGTAAGTCATTTTGAAAACCCATTATATCGTTACTCATTAAAAAAAAAATTAATACGTTTTAGCCATTCAAATGTGAAAAATCATGCGCGTAATGCATTCAAGAAAAAATCTTTCGTAAAAATTTATTATGTATTATTTTTAAAAATAATTTTAAAACTTTATAAATATGTATACTTTTTTAAAAAACTTTAATTGATATAATTTTTTTTTTCTAAATATGTGTTTTCAGTTTTATAATTAAAAGTCAGTTAGATACAGAGTGATTGCAATTCTTACAGAGGTTACTTTTTCACATACTTTATTAGTTCAAAGAGTATCTGAAACCTTAAATTTTTAATGCATAGTGCAAATCAATATGTTACTTAGCATGGCAACATGCACAAATTTAAATATAAGTAAAATAGTCTTAATTACGTTTATTATTAATTATACTACAATAATATATGTTCCAAACAAGTATAAAAACTTATATTAAAAGACAATTGTTTAAAAGATGCGCTTTCAATGGAAACATGTTAAAATACTAAAGGTTTACATGTTTCGACCCTTTTATTGAGTCATCATCAGGTAAGCCAATTATGCCTTTCAGACGCTGGAGCTTCCGAAAAAAAAATATTTTTAGAAGAAAAAAAATGCCGGTTGTGTTTTTGTGCAAACGCTCTATCTCTTGAACAAATCGAGATTGAGACTTGAAAATGTGTATGAAATTTAGTATACAATAATCAAAAGCGGACTATTGAATTTAAATAATCTCGGAACTATTTTTTTCGGACTCTCGAAATATTTGTTCTGATAAAAGACGCACGATATTTTTTAATTACTTATCACAAGCAGCGAATATAAAAAACTACAAACAAGTTAAAACCCGGTCTTAGTGCAGTTCAAACCACGCAAAGCATTAATCAAGTTTGTGGCGAGGGAAGAATCAACGTAAGTACAATTAAACATTATTTCAAAAATTTTATATAGAAAGTCTCAAATTTGAAGGTCAGGGTGGTCACGGATGTTTTTCTGTTATTTTTAATCATCAACTGAAGACAATATTCGAAGATGGTCCAATCAAAACAACTTTAGATGTTGCGAATAAACTCAACGTTGACCATTCCAGTATCATTTGCCACTTACAACAAATAGACAAATTAGATTAATTTTTAAACACGATTCATCTTGATCGGAACACAGCATTGGCGGCTTCAGCCAATACATCCCTGGTTCGAATCCTGGCCCGGACTTTTTTTCACCCAATATTGAAAAATGGAATAAATTACTCTGTTATAATTAATTTACCGATTGAATTATCGTGTTTAAAAATTAATCTAATGTAATTTCGTATGCAGCGATTTTCTGCAGTTCCATATACTGACCTTCGAATAATTCTGTTGTGCTGATCCAGAGTATCAGACCAGATAAAGTAATCGTTGAGGTTAATTGTGTGAAATAGTCCTCCAGTGTTCGTGTCCGGGATAGATCAGTTGATAGAGCGTTGGCGGCTTCAGCCAATACATCCCTGGTTCGAATCCTGGCCCAGACTTTTTTCACCCAATATTGAAAAATGGAATAAATTACTCTGTTATAAATAGACAAAGTGAAGAAATTCGGTAAGTGGGTGCCACACGAATTCAACGATAACGGAAATAGCAAAATTGGTTCTTGAAAAGTTACACAACTTACGAATTTCCTCTACGGATCTCTCGCCAACCGACAACTTCTTGAGAGAAAAGTTTTTCATCGATCAAGATGATGTCGGAAACGCCTTCCGGGAGTTTATAGTCTCTGCAGAAATCCAAGTTTTTGTATAACAAAAATCACTAAGTTTTTTTCTTTCTCGTTGGCAAAAACGTGTTGAATGTAATTGCTGTTATTTTTATTCAACATATTTAGTTAATATATATATATATACTGGGTGTCCCAAAAATGACTGATGGATTTTAAAATTCAATAACCAGCAAACGGTGACAGCTATTTAAAAAAAATTTATTTGCAAGCTATTGTATTTTAAAATCCATCAGTCATTTTGGGACACCCGGAATATATATATATATATATACATACATATATATTATTCTTTACATCAATCTAACATTTTATTATTATTATTATTATTTTGAAAAATTATTGAATTATAGTTTTTAAGGGCCATGGAACATAAAATGGTTCAAATTTTTGAGTTTTCAATTATCGCCCTGAAAAAATAGAGTTAATAGATTATGGTGTTAAAGGATTATGGATCTAAAAGAATATGATGCTGAGCGGTTTTTAAATAATACATTTCAAACATTGTAAGTGGATTTTTTAAAATTTATTTATTTATTTATTTTTTATGCGGGGTTCACGTTTCTAAAACTCAATTTCTGGTAAACAATGGAAATTTTCAAAAGCTAACTAGTTTGTTTCTTTAAAACTATCTAACACTATGCTTCTGGGTAAAAAGAATTTAAAAGAAAATGAAAAAATATGTTCTTAAACCTTTCGGGTCTGGTGTACAATTAATAGTACATGTCTTTTAATAGAGTATTATTTTGTTTTAATCCTTAAACGGTAACGTGTTTTTTGGCACTTTTAAACGGTAATCATGGGTCACTCGTGCTTAGCGCTGTAAAAAGTGGTTTAAAGTGCTTTAAAAATTCTAAAAAAATTCATGATATTACATCAACTACCCTTGAACAGGAATGAGTCACAATATTGCTGATTTATTAATTTGTTTAAACAATATGTTTAAATAAACAAATAAAAATATGAAAAATGCACATTTTTAAAAAAAAACCATAACTTTCGATAGAATTGACATTGTTTGCTGTTTCAAACGGGAAATTGAAGACCAAGAATGGTTCTTTCACACAAAAAAACAAAAATAGTCGGTATAAATTTAAAAAATGCTTAAGTTTTGAGCATACAAATGACGTTTTTTTAACTTATAAATAGGTACAATTTACAATGAAATAGAAATTTTATTAGTTTTTAATCAATTTTATTTATGAAAATGATGTTAATTATCAAACTAATGAAAAATTACAGCAACACTGATATCATTATTTATAAACAATCGAAACAGATTTGATGTCTGTGTTCCTCGCACACAGGTCTGTGACACTTGCTGCAGTAAATAAAGGTTCGAAAACCCAAGTGAGTGTAATGTATCGATTTTTTATGAAAAAAACATCAATTCCTAACCAAACAAATTTTTTCTTACCTTACACTTTTCGTCAACGTAAATGGTAACCCTGGGTCACTCGTGCCTTTTCGAAATTTTGACTGGCTCTTACGTCGGCTGTGAACGCACTAAAACATCGGCGTTTCGGGAGCTAATAGCCTACTAGTGTACTATTTTTTTTTCAGGGTAGTTTAGTCCCGCTCCCCACTCTCTCCTCTAAGCTAGCAAGGAAAGAAAATTTGACCGAGGCACTAGTGACCCATGGTTACCGCTTAAGGGTTTAAAAAATACTTTTGCTACTAGTTACTTAGTAATGTTAGTATAGTCTATGCATTTACTATATAACTTCATTTTCGTTTCTGCATTTAGTAATAATAATAATTATTATTATTTTCTGAATTCTCTTTGCGCCGTTTGTGATTATTTTATTTTAGCACATTCTCTGCCGGTCACGCGTTAGCGCGTGAAATTCTCAATCATTTAACCCAGAGGGCGAACGTGTTAAATGTATATTTCCCTCTTTAAATTTAAAATAAAACTAATTTTCCTGAAAGAATCATGTGTAATAAAGCCCAAAAAGTATTAGAAAGTTGTAATGTAAGTTAAATCTTATTGTACTACAATATTTTCTAAACATCTCCAAAAATTCTTCTTTATCCTATTCTCATATGAATAATAATTGAACAGTACGCAAAACAACAACATTCATTGTCTTTCAGACAGAGAAATATTCGTTAAACACTAATTAATCTATTTGTATAGCTAGTGTTAATGTTATTAACGTAAAAGTAATTTCTTATAAAATCTAATAAAAAAATCGGACCCGTAAAGGTTAAAATTCTTAAGATTTTTTTTAAAAATATTTTAGTACAACATTTTGAATTTAATTTCTTTTTATCCAAAATTATAATTGCTTCTTATTATTCACAAATAGTATGTTTTTGACATCATAAAAAATTTAATTAATAGTTTTAATTCAATAATTTTTTAGAAAATTGTACCGAACAGACATATTGTTCAAAAACTTAAAAAATTAATTGGTTCTTGTAATTAATTTCTTTGGATTTATATATGGGTTATAATGCACATGTTTACTTAAAAAAAAAAAAAAAACCTTAATTTTAATTTTCATTTTTAAGTGAAATACATAATGTTAAATATTTAGCAAAAAAAAAAAAAATGCTTTATTTATCGAGATGTTCCATCTGCCCTTAAATTAAAATGTACAACCATCAGCTGAAAATGTACTATAATTATTGGGTCTAATTAATTAGTCCTTTAAGGGGGCTCAGGGGTTGAAAACTTTTCAAAGAATCGATTTTTTTTTTATGATCTAGTTTGATTATTCAATTAATTCTTAACTCAATGCAAAAAACCGCATAAAAATATTAGCATTTTTAACGGAGTTATAAGCATTTATGTATTAATACTTACATTGCCACATCCATATAATTTCAACTTTAAGCCGTGTTTTCTCACAACTTGATTTTTGACGACTAACACCAAGATTTAAAAAAAAACTATTCGATGGAACGGCTTAATTTTTTTTTCTTTTTTTTTTTTTTTGCATGTATATAACATCATAATCTAGATTATGAACTAAGGATATAACTATCACTTAATAAAAACAGTATTAAAAAATCTCTCAAAGTTGACAATTAAAAAAAAACCCTAAAAAATACAACTTTTTTTCCATTAAAAATACTCAAAATATTAAACTGTCTAAAAAATATTAATTCATAATCAAGATAATGATGTTATATGCATGCAAAAAAAAAAAAAAAAAAAAAAAAAAAAAAAAGAAAAAAAAAAGCACTTACATTAAATAGTTTTTTTTTTTTTTTTTAATTTTGGTGTTAGTCATCAAAAATCAAGTTTTGAGAAAACGAGACTTAAAAGTTGAAATTATATGGATGCGGCTATGAAAGTGTTGATACACAAATGCTTATAACTTCGTTAAAAATGCAAATATTTGTATGCGGTTTTTTGCATTGAGTTAAGATTTAAATGAATAATCAAATTAGATCATAAAAAAAGTCGATTTTTTGAAAAGTTTTCAACCCCTGACCCCCTTAAATCACCGTAAAATTCCTTAAAATTGATCGATTGGTGGATCAATTGATTGTTCTCTAGTTTTTTTTAATATTGAAAGACTGGTTGATTTATTGATTCTTCGGATATTTTCCTGTTTGCTCAAAATCTAGTTTAGATACTGGGATGCGAAAAATTACAAGTTGTAACCAGTGGCGCAGCCAGAATTTGGTTCTAGAGGGGAGGGGTGTTTAGTTTCTGATAAAGGTGTTTGCCGGTTATTTGAATCGCCGGTTAATAGAATCAGTACTAATAAGAATATTCACTGTATACTTAAACTGAAAGAGCATCTGTGTGGCAGGATATAAAATGTGATTCGATAAAGTGGCAGATTCCGAAATGCGCAAAAAGTATTTAAATAGTAAATTCGGTTTTGATTCATATAAGCGGCAGTTATAGCGATCTTTATTAGCTCTGGGAGGGGTTTTAACCTTAAAACCACCCCCTTGGCTGCGCCACTGGTGTTAGGATTATGAATTAAGCAACTGGTGTTAGGCTTGTAGTTAGGATTATGAATTACTAGAAGATAGCCCGTCAAAATGACGTGTTTGCATTTTTACAGGATGATAAAAAATTACAACAACTGTGGTGAATCATAGCCACTTTAGGCTGAAACAATTTTGATAAATACAGCGATTAAACTTGGAAAGGGAAAAATCTAACCAAAAAAAAAAAAAAAAAAGGAAAAAAAAAAGAAAGAAAGAAAATTTCAACAGAAATCTGCATTTAAAACTATAGCAAAACTAACTGGTAGATGGGGGTGGGGATTATAATGAAATTTAAAACGCACCCGTGGTTTGCTTAAATAAAAAGTTTTAATTAAATAGTGTTTTTGAAATCGTGAAAAGATTTCAAAGCGAAGTAAAATGTAGTGACGTCATTTACAGCTCCCACTGTACATCTGATCAATGAGAACGCTCCATTAGGACTATGGAACGTTTTCATTGGTGAATGAGTTTTTTTTTCTCGTAGATAGGTTGACCCCAGAATTGTTATACACGGAAGGGTTTTATATGTGTAATAAATTATAATATGAATTTTTAAACCCATAAGACTACTTAAGGGGGTCCGGGACACAAAAATCTTCAAATTTTGGATAGAAAAAGAAATATGCATTAAAAATGGTCTTTCTTTCTTTTTTTCTACTTAAAATGACGTTTAAATCATATTTTTGTCTTAATTGGAATAGAAAATATTAATTTTTTGGCTTTGGTTTGATTTCAAAATCCAGCTTTCAAGCATTAAATGTCAATGGAAACGACTTTTTAAGAAAATGCGTCCTTCTTCATAATGAATTTTTTTAACATTTCCCCTACGTAGATTGTTACAAGTCAAGAACTGTTAAAGATAAATGGTTCAAACTTGGAATATGTCTTTTTCAATTGTTTTTCTTTAACTTTGAATTCAGCAAATTAAAAAAGTATATATTAACTTTCGAAATTATGATTTTTTAAATAAAAGTTACATCATTTTTTAAATTTTTTACTTTGAATATTTTTAATTTTTACATAAATTAATATTTTTAAAAATGCAAATCAATTTAAAGTTTACATATTTATGTTTGTTTAAATGAAAAAAATGAAATTCTACAAATAATACTTCGGATTATAACGATTTTAAATTATCCCACTTTTTTAATAAATTTTAAATTTTAATGAAAAAAAAAAAAGGCATGAGAATTTTAACATACGACTTTGTTTACAAACAATACGGTTAACCGTCACAAAAAATTTCAAAATTTTAACTCAGAAAATTAAAAATATATATATAAACTTTCGAAATTATGATTTTTTAAATAAAAGTTACATCATTTTTTTTTAATTTTTCTTTGAATATTTTTAATTTTTACATAAATTAATATTTTTAAAAATGCAAATCAATTTAAAGTATACATATTTCTGTTTGTTTAAATGAAAAGAAAATGAAATTCTACAAATAATACTTCGGTTTATAACGATTTTAAATTACCCCACTTTTTTAATAAATTTTAAATTTTAATGAAAAAAAAAGCATGAGAATTTTAACGTGCGACTTTGTTTACAAACAATACGTCACAAAAAATTTCAAAATTTTAACTCAGAAAATTTAAAAAATATATATTAACTTTCGAAATTATGATTTTTAAAATAAAAGTTACATCATTTTTTAAAATTTTTACTTTGAATATTTTAAATTTTTATATAAATTAATATTTTTAAAAATGCAAATCAAAATTAAAGTTTACATATTTCTGTTTGTTTAAATGAAAAAAAAAAAAAAAAATTCTACAAATAATACTTCGAGTTGTAACGATTTTAAATTATCCCACTTTTTTAATAAATTTCAAATTTTAATGAAAAAAAAAGGCATGAGAATTTTAACGTGCGACTTTGTTTACAAACAATACGGTTAACCGTCACAAAAAAATTCAAAATTTTAACTCAGTAAATAAAAATTAGTTTAAAATATGTCCTGCGCCTTTCTAAAATCGATCAATTATAGTTGTCGATTCTTTGAGTGTTGAAAGATTGACTGATTCCACCGCTCTTTTCTCCCGTTTTCTCAAAAACTAAGTAAATAAATAAATAAATAAAATAAAATAAAACAAAATGAATGAATAAATAATAATAAAAAAAAAATAATAAAAAAAACAGAATGCAACAAACTGAAGATTATAACTAGAACAATCTACACTATTAAAATCCGACCGTATGTATGTGACACTATCTCCTCCGATCCTGGGAACAGAGAAATTCGTCGCGTTTGTTTTTTAATTGAACGGAAAAAATCCCGGGATCCCGAGTTGCCCATGCGTCTGTCTTTCTGTCCGTCCGTCTGTCTGTCCGCATTTAACAACTCAAAAACTACTCAACCGAATCGTTTGAAACTTAAAATATATAATTATTAGATAATTTTGTCGAGTCATTTCAAATTTTATGAAAATCCGATTTATAGTTCAATTTCAGGGACAATCAAAAGGATTTCGATACATTACGGTCAATGGGGAAAAAAGTTTCAAGTGCATTTTAATGGTCTTACACTCTTTCAAACATAATAAAGTTGATATGCATCTATGTAGTATATACTATAATATACATTTTGTACAATTTGTGGTGCAAATAATATTTCTTAAAAATAATATTTCATAATTTTAATATTTTATTATTTCTGATTTACAGGGCCACACAAAAGTATTCTATTGCATACTTATATATTGAGACATTGTTTGGTATGCATTTTAATAGTATTAAACTATTTAATATTAATAATTAAACTATTTAATAGCCGTAATTAATAAATTATTAATCTGTTTAATGCCCTTCTGACCGTCTAAACCGATCAGCGTAGCGGGCGAAGGACGCTAGTCATTAATAAATGTTAATTATACAATTCAATGACGTCGGAAGATTCCATAATGCATTCGAGTCCGATTTTTTTTTTCTGTATTGTGAATAAAATTACTTTTTCTGTAATAATGTTAGTCATAGCTATCCAAATAGGCTTATTGAATAGGGCGGAGCGTAAAAAACTTTTTTTCGAATTTCTTTTCTCCCTAGCGCGGAAAAGTTGTCTAGTGGTATCACTAAGATACTCACAAAATTTTAAAACAATCAAAAAATATCTTCCGGTTCCACTTTTGGGTCGAAATATGTAATTTTAGCCAAAAATGTTGTAATTTTTCACATTTCAGTAATATTTTAAATTTTCAATTTTTTCTTCGCCCTAGTGCGGAAAAACTGAAAAAGTACATAAGGAACACAAGTCCAAAATATTAGAGTAATTAAAAAATATCTTTTGTTTCCACTTTGGGTTCTAAATATGGGAAATTTGTCGGAAAATATACAAATTTTCGCATTTTAGTCATTTTTTTTATTTTTCAATTTTCTATTCCCGCTGGCATGGAAATGTTCGAAGAATATGCAAGAAACATAAGTAAAAACTTTAGAATGATAAATAAATATCTTTCGTCTTCCTTTTCGGCGTCTAAAAATCTCAAAATAGCCAAAAAGTATGTAACTTTTCACATTTCAGAGATTTTTTTTCTTATCAATTTTCTCTTCTTGCTCGCGCGGAAAATTCGGAAAATCATATAACAAAGATAAGTGTAAAAATTTAAAATAATTAATAAATATCTTCTTATTTAATTTTTATTACTTAAACTGGCAAATTCGTGGCATTAATGTACTCAAAAATCATAGAACAATCGAATTAAAAGCGATCTGAGGGAAATTCCTCAGCTTTGAAAGTTCAGCTTTCTGTTCGTTTACTTTAGTGTTACTGTTGGTTTAGTGCTCCGCTCGTGATAGGTTCTTAATGAGATAGTCAATTTTAGCTTCTGTATATTATTGAAAAATAATACATCTGAAAGTGTTTACAAAATTTTAATTTTTAATATTGTGTTGAACTCATAGTGTGCATAGAAAATATTACAATATCACAATTAAGGCGCAGTATACACGAGATTTTTCTCATCCCATTTTTTGGGATCCTACTAAATTAAGAAGTGGCGTTCTACCAACTTATGAACATATAATGTACTTTTTTGTTGGTGAGAAATGAATCGAAATATAACTAAAAATCGGACCCACCTTTGGGGTGATAACGGATTATGGGCTGAAATGGTTGAAGCAATTTAGCAGGCTCCTCAGTTCCAACTATTTCTAGGTCAAGAATAGTCCAAATGATTGGTTCATATAATGATAAATACAAGAGTATAAAGAAGTTTGACACTAAAGAACAAACGAAGTCAAAATTAAAAATTTTCTTATTGGAAGGGAAGAAAACACCTGTTAAAAATTTTTTCTTACAAGAGTACATCTCTAGGACGATGTAAATGTCCACGTGATATAAAAATTCCAAAATTGGAAGACAGTTTTTTAAGGATCAAAGAAAGTCAAGGAAATTGTTGATAGACCCAATTGATACATTCGGAAACACGGTCCTCAACACGGAAACTTAGTAAATGAATGAGCAGGCTCGAAAAAGAATAAGAAAGTTTCAGAAAATGGTATAAAATGGAAAAAAACAATCACTACTGCTTCATCGAAGACTTAGAGTTATTTAAATCTTCTAGTCTTGTTGATGAACAACTGTGTCACGATCTTAGTGATAAACCTTTAGTTTCATTGCATTCGAATATAAATACTATAAGTATATCACGAACAACCCGTCGTCCTGCCCTAGCCAGAACTTGAGACACAATAGGAGTGTCCGACCGAGTTGCAGTATCAGTAACAGGCGCATTTCTTGAGGACTTGCGAGTTGTGACACGTGACGACATGTCCAAAGTTATAGACAGGCATAACACAAGCAGAAAAAAAAATAAATATCGCATGAGATGCCAAGTCCAAGATTAGAGTTTCATATCCACCAATATCTTGAAAAGAGTGATATTTTGACCGTCGAAAAGATCCAACTTTAATTCAGAGGAATATTGAGGGAACGCTCCATGAACAAAGAGTGCTTGAAGAATACTGGACACTTATAGAAGAACTTGGCTGCGATTATATAGGGCAAGTGTCACCAATAACCTCTTCTGCTATGTTTCTCATATGATTTCCCATACTTTCCGCTCCAGCAAGAAGAGAAACTTGATAAGAAAAAAAAAAATCTCTGAAATGTGAAAAGTTATATATTTTTTGGCTACTTTGATATTTTTAGACCCCGAAAAGGAAGACGGAAGATATTTATTTGTTATTATAAAGTTTTTAACTTATGTTTCTTGCATATTTTTCTAACATTTCCATGCCAGCGGAAATAGAAAATCGAAAAATAAAAAAATGACTAAAATGTGAAAATTTGTATAATTTTCGACAAATTTCACATATTTAGAACCCAAAGTGGAACCAGAAGATATTTTTTAATTACCCTAATATTTTGGACTTGTGTTCCTTATGTACTCTTTCAGTTTTTCCGCACTAGAGCGAAGAAAAAATTGAAAATTTAAAATATTACTGAAATGTGAAAAATTACAACATTTTTGACTAAAATTGCATATTTCGACCCAAAAGTGGAACCGGAAGATATTTATTGATTGTTTTGAAATTTTGTGAGTATATTGCTGATACCACTAGACAACTTTTCCGCGCTAGGGAGAAAAGAATTTCGAAAAAAAGTTTTTTACGCTCCGCCCTATTATTGAAGTTTAAAGATTAGCTCATTGTCTGGAAACTAATGCATACACTTATTTTGTGTACTATTCAATTCATATTTATATGATAATAGGTTAAGGAAGAGTTTTTGAAGAAATTTTGAAACTATCGTATTACAATAGGATTTAGCAGATATTACAACTTTCTCTTATATTTTGTGTGTTATGGCCCTACATTTGTTCAAAAAAGTAACCTACATTTCAAATTTAAAAAGTAAAATATGCGTATAAAGCAAAGAAAACGCCAACGGGATAGAGAGAGTTGGGCAAACTTTTCTTATTATTGATTTTACTAAATTCCAAAACATAAATGAAGTCATAAGAAAAAATACATAGCCATATTTTATAACTTCTATATACCGAAAGTAACGAAAATAATTGTTGAGACAAAATAATACCCGATGAAAAGACCCCTAATAGCATGCATGGTCACAGTGACGTCACTGTGAGTCACTTTGGTCACATCACATCTGTGACCAAAATGCCACCACTCAGTGACGTCACATTGTGACAGAGATGTGACTTTCTTAAAAATCTATAGAAATTTATAAACATCCTTCAGAACATGTTATTTACTTTTAAAAACATGTTTCTGGCAATTTAAACACTGTCGCTTTTGTCACAATTTCGTCACAATTTTAATGTCAAATTAGTCACAAATGACACATTTTTCACAAATTTGTCACAGTGTGACCACTTTGCGAAACGTCACAAAAGAGCTCTAAAACGGCCATAACGACTTTACATTTTAGTCACTGTGACTTCACATCGATGTCACGTGACGTCACATCGACAATCGATGGTCACAAAGTCACATTGTGACTACACATCGACGTTGCAGTGACGTCACCATACTTTACGGGACATGTGCTATTAATAGTTACACCAGACCCGAAAGAGTTAAAATATATCTATCAGTTCCTGTGATTTTGAATATTGAAAGATTATTTGACTAATTTTTTTTTAACTAATTTAGATATCAAAAGACTACATACTGCGATTGTAGCCAGATGCATTCTTTATCTAGACCTGATAAGATTAGGGTTTCTTGTGAAACTATTTATGAACTTAATACGGATAAACAGACAGACATGTGAATTGTAACAACAACAACAACAACGATAATAATAAGGTTATTTTTTATCATGCTTCATCTAAATAAATGAATGAACTTATATACACTATATGGCCATTGATTATTGGACACTCGCGATTTTAGACATTTTACTAAATATCTAGAAAAATACATGAAGAATCATCTCGAAACTCTTAGTGTATAAATATAATAGTATACGTCATACATCTCCGTGAAGATTTTTTACCGAAACTCTGTAGGGGACCGTCAACAAATTAAAAAAGAATGAATATCTTTTGAATAACCCTGTCAAAACTATTGTAGCAAAAGTGCTCAAACTCTAGATTATGATTGAATGCCTTATTGTAATTCACTGTGTTCATTTTTATGCAAATAGCATGCATACTCGCAGAGTAATTAAGGTTTTTATAAAAATGGTCCCAAAATTTTCCAAGTTTTTTCCTTATAATTTTCAGAGTTCTTAATATAAAATAATATTTTTTTCAGAAAATAGGACAAACAACATTGCAGACAGTACCCTGTAATCAGAATTAAAAAATAATAAAAATTGTATGAAAAATGAGTAGGTTTACTAAATAATTTTTTACTGCGCATGCGTCAAAGATATCAAAATTTCATTTGCATATTATATTAGCTAAATGTATAGAGCAACTTTTGTAAAAGTCTCAAAATCATAGCTTAAAAAGTCTGAAAGTAATCGTCTATAGAAAAAGGACAAAATCCGTTGTTTCCAAAATTAAGCAAAAAAATGAGAGATTTTATCCAAATGTAGTAGTACATCCCTTATTGTGTATTCTATATTGACTTATTGACTATATTCTATCTATATGTATATATTGACTATATTCTATATTGACTTGTATTCTATATTGTGTATTCTATCAATGAATCTATGGATACAACCCCTCTTGTTTTGCTTTATTTTGAGAATAACGGATTTTCAACTAATTCAATCGACGATTATTTTCAGAATTTTCAAGTTATGATTTTGAAACTTTCACAAAAGTTGCTCTGTACATTTAACTAACATAATATGCAAATGAAATTTTGATATCGTTGACGCACGCGCAGTAAAAAATTATTTAGTAAACCTACTCATTTTGTACAAAATTTTCATTATTTTGTAATTCTGATTACAAGGTACCGTGTGCAATGTTGTTTGTCATATTTTCTGAAAAAAATATTATTTTATATTGAGAACTCTGAAAATTATAAGGAAAAAGCTTGGAAAAATTGGGACCATTTTTATAAAAAACCTTAATTACTCTGCGAGTATGCATGCTATTTGCATAAAAATGAACAAGGCGTATTACAATACGGCATTCAATCATAATCTAGAGTTTGAGCGCTTTTGCTACATTAGTTTTGACAGGGTTATTCAAAAGATATTCATTCTTTTTTAATTTGTTGACGGTCCCCTATAGAGTTTCGGTAAAAAATATTCACGGCGATATATGGCGTATACTATTATATTTATACACTAAGAGTTTCGAGATGATTCCTCATGTATTTTTCTAGATATTTAGTAAAATTCCATTTAATTTGCTATGAGGATACCTATTTTTCAAATAATTTACAGTACAGACCATTTCAGCCCATAATTCTTTCGGTAAATTTGCCTGAATTAATATTGCTCTAACTCCCTCCATTAAAGTTCGATTATATCTTTCCGCGACACCGTTCATCTGCGGCGAATAAGTGTTCGTATGTTCATGTTTGATTCCCTCATCTTTTAAGAATTTTTCAAACTCATCAGAGCAAAATTCTCCACCACAATGAGAACGGAGTCTTTTAATTACATGGCCTGTCTGTTTCTCAACTAAAGCTTTATAATACTTAAAATAATCAAATGCCTGACTTTTGTGTTTAAGAATATAAACATATGAGTACCTACAAAAATCGTCAACCAAACTCATGAAAAACCTAGCCCCACCCAAAGAAAGTTCAGGGGCTGGTCCCCAAATGTCTAGGTGTACTAACTCTAAAATACTAGTAGTCTTAATATCATCTATAACATGATGTGATTCACGAGTGCTCTTTGCTAAATTACAAACTTCACATGATCCCATTTCACCAGATAAATTCTTAAGTCCAGTTACATAGTTTGATTTAGAAAATTTTACCAAGTTTTTAGCATTTAAGTGACAAAAACGGCTATGCCAAAGCACTAAGTCATTAGAACAATTATTTAACTTATTTCTAGCAACATAAGCACAAGTTTGATTAGACACACATTTAGCAGCAATACAATAAAAATTTGGTTACTAAAGGAACTTTTAAAAATTCAGAATTATCAGGGTTAAAAATTACAGCATTACATCTTTCAAATTTTACTTTAAAATTCTTCTCGGTTATCTTTTTAACAGACACAAGATTTCTTACCATATCAGGAACATAATATACGTTTTTTAAAGTGAAAGTTCTTGCTACAGTACCATAGTTCACTTGTAAATCAATGTCCCCTAAGCCACAAATATCAGCACTTCCTTTAGCAATAGCCGCTTGACTTTTCAGTTCTCGAAAATTGTAGAATAAGGATCGGTCAAAACAAAAGTGATTCGTTGCCGCAGAATCCAAAATGAATTCAACTTCAGGACCATCAGATAACAAAGCAGAGGCAAAGAACGCTTGACTAGGTAGTTGAGAACTAGATCCTGAACTAGATTTACAACTAAATCTGAACTGATTTTGTTTTGTTGATTGTGACCAATGTCTGCAATTTTTAATTAAGTGACCCACTTGACCACATCGATAACACTTTCGGTTTTCTCGCTGCACTCTTGAATTCACAGCACTAGAAGGATAAACCTTTGGTACAGAAACAGGTGAAAAATTTTTCGAAGACATCAAAGCTGAATTTTTATTTTTAAAAACATCTTGGTCATCCAACTGCTTGTTTTTCAAACGGTCATATTCAGCAAGTAAAAATGGTCGAAGACCTTCCACAGTAAATTCGCTATCAGGTAATTGATAAAGACGTGCAATAAGAGTTTCATAAGATGGCGGTAAACTCTCTAAGATTTGAAAAGCAACTTCATCCTTCGGCACACTTTTTCCCGTTTGCTCTAAGTCTCGAACAATTTCTAAAACTTTTCCAATATATTGACTCATGGTATCACTAGCTTCAAACTTTACATTCATGAACTTTCTCCGAAGGTGAGCAACCCTTGCTCTTGATGTGGGTTCATAAGAACTTTTCAATAACTGCCAGGCTTCAAAAGATGATTCAGCACTAAAAACTACACTTTTTATTTCTTCAGTTAAACTCAAACAAATGTATGCTAATGCTTTTCTACTTTTCTGCATATATTTATCAAAGTGTTCAATATCTCCTCCATCAGTTTTTGCTTTACCTTTTACACTATCAGAAGTATATTTATCTAAGCCTTGGCTTATCAGCATCATATCCATACTAAACCTCCATGCTTTCCAATTATCAGCACCCAGTTTAGGGAAAGAGAGGGTTTGTTCAGCCATCTTGTTCATTTTAGCACAAATGAAGCATGAAGAAATAATAGGTAAACAGAGCGACCAACCACGCTCTGCTACCAAATTGTAGGGTCAGTCTAAATACTTCCCCCACAATGTCTAAAAGTCACACTGTTCACCTTTCTAAGTAAACAAAACACTACTTGCATGAAGGCTTAAGTAACTTCAACATCTTGAGTAAAAAAACAAAGTTTATTAAAAGCCATTATATGAAGAAAAACATGTCAGGAAAATATCATAAGTACTTTTAAGCATACACAATTTAACCATATTCAGTTTCTTTAATTTTACTAAGTTTAAAAAGGTATAGATACTTTCTACAAAAAACAAACACATTTCCTATAAACAACTAGATGCAGAGGTACTTACATGTTGAACTGATTGAGAATATTGCTTGCCAAATATATACAGCAAATACAGTAGAAAATTATCATTACAGGTGTTGCCAAAAATAAATAAATAAATTTTAATAAATGAGACACACCCACTGAACAAAATGACATCACTTGTCAAAATGACATCACCAGGAACAACAATTTACAAAAAAATGTCAAAAAGTTAACTTCACCACCAACCATCCAACCACATGCTGAAAAAGGTAAACAAGCATATACAGTGGCTGTAAGTATTACACTATTAAATTTTAAACTTTAAAATGGATAACTATTAAATAATTAGCAATTGAAATAAACTTATAAATTAAAGGAAATTTATATGGTTGGTGACTACTATAAAAATGAGTTTAATTTTTTTTTAAGTACTTGCTACTACAGAAGAGCTGGGAAAACATACAAAATATAACTTTAACCCTACAATTAACTGTGCCTATTTAAAAAACTTAGTTTAAAAAAAATGTTTAATATTATTCATCATCTGAATCATCGAATGAATTTGAATATAGGTGTTTTTTGAAAATCAGAGTCATACACTCTGGTTTTATGTATTAATACAGATTAATTGATTAGTACAATATCGATTATCAAAAGTCGATTATTTAAGCTATTTTAAATATTTAGGTTAAATAACTGTTTAATGTACTTTTGATTATATGTCATCTGAAAATGGAATGGATTTAAATATAGGTATTTTTTAAAAATCACAGACATGCACTCCAATTTTGTATATTATTACAGATAAAAAACAATTTAAAACATTTAGACTAAATAAAATTTTTAATGTTATTTTTTAGTACACATAAACTAAATAATCAAATAAGCTAAAAAACAAAATTCTTTTTTTCTTTTTTTATAGCAATCAGGCATTTTAATTTTATATATTAGCACAAATAAAAATTATTTAAAATCTTAAATTAAATATCACAATCAATAAAAAATAACTTTCATCATATATGATAAAAAGTTAAAACTACATGAGATCTAAGTTATTCCTTTTTATTATTTATTTGTCTTCATCTAAGTTTCTCATATTATCGTTTCACTTATTTAAGCAAATCTGGTAAACAGGTTCTTTATCTAACTACTGTATTCTGCCTTAGTGATAATCGGCTTATGCTGTGCCCTCGCCAGCCATCCATATAAACATAATTACTTATTTACCAAAAAGTAGATAAATATCAACTTCCTATGATAAATATCATCATTGATTAAAAGTCAGCCATTTACTGGGAAAATAATCGTCTAGGTTTATCGGAAGAGTATCGATAAAAATCTATCGATGTTTGAGGTTTTCTTTGAAAACTGATAAATGAAAGATTGTATCAATTTATTCACGGAAAAATATGTATATTAAAAGAACAGTAATGTCAACGCTATTTCAGATATACTGTCGCTTTCAGTTATTCTAAGAAATTAACCAATAAATAACACTAACCTGCAAAATTTTGGGTAATGTCATCTTTGATAATTGATTCTTATGTAATTTGAATCGATCGATGTATTCGAATCGATATATTTTGATCGGGCTGAATCCAACAAAGTTGAAAAGTGCTTTTGCATTTGATATTTTAAAATAGATGTGATGATTGTTTATTTTACCTTTTGGTAACTGGTTTTTTATGAAATTTGTAATACTGAATCCGAAATGACCTACATTATTTATCAGTACGTCAAATGATTTCGCAAATCACAAAATAAATTAAAAAAAAAATAAATATCGACATATTACGAACATTTGGTACTATAAAATAGATACAAAACTTTTTTTTAGAAGACCCCCATGGAGGGAACCCTTCCTCCCACCCCTGTTTAGGGACTGTATTGCAAGTGTAGATAATTGGCCCTTCATAAACACAAACAAACAAACAAAAATTTTTTTCCATAATGTATACATCTTTTGGCTTATACTATGCATTTTTACAGCTAAACGTGTAAAATATTGTGCAATTAAAAATTCTTACAATTTTATATTCCATATGTTAAAGTTTCCTGAACCACCTTTACTTTGCTTCGCGTTTTCCTTTTCATATTCTGTAAAAGATTAATCTCGGTGTGTTTTTAGGTGCGTTTGTAATTATTTAAATGCGTGCCGCCTAAATGTCCTTTCGTCCGTTCATTTGCCTGTCCATCCGTCTGTACGCATTTAACATTGCAAAAACTAGACAACCGAATCGTTTAAAATTTAAAATATATAATTAATGCATAATTATGTCGAGTAATTTCAAATGTTATTTTGTTATTATATATTAATATATATATACATATATATATATTAATATATTAATATATTTCAAATATTATTAAATGTCATTATATATTAACATTGGATGTATAATTCAATTACAGAGACACCCAAAAGTATTCAAAATATTTTAAAATAAAAAATATTTTAAAATTTAAATTTAAATTATGTTGCGTTACTGCCAATGGGAAAAATAGTTTCATTTGCATTTTAACGATGTTACACTCATCCAAACGTAATAAAATTTATATGCATCTATGAAGTACATACTAAAATATTCATTCTCTGTAATATTTGTTACTAATTTACAGGGCCACATAAAAATATTCCATTGTATAAAGGTTTAGGAGGAAACATTGTTTGGAATGCGTTTTAATTACAATGAACTATTCAACATTTTGAGAAATTGACACAAGTTGCTGAGATTTACATGTTGCTTCTTGTATAATATAAAGCAGGTAGCATATACAGGGACATACAAAAGATTTTGTTACTATACTGTATCCGAAGTACTGTATACTATTACACTAAGATCTGAATATTTTTAAACATCGTTATACACTGTAAAAAAAAGTGTCGATCTACTAAAAAAATTTTAGTGAGCCTTGTAATTACTAAAAAATTTTTAGTAATCTTACTCGGTTACAAGGAATGTGTAAGAATTACTAGAAAAAAGCTAACAACGAATTGAGCTAATAGTTTTATATTTTTAATAGCTATTACTAAAACTCACTTGGTGTGGTCGTGATAGCCTAGTGGTCATAGCACCGAACTCCAGGCTGAAAGTACCCGGGTTCGATGCTGGACGCCACCAAATATGCACCGAATGTATGCAATGTGAGTACTCGTTAGATAAAGAGATTATGAAAATCCTGTCGTAGCAGTTACCGTGGGTTATGATCTCCGGACTTTCCCTCCCCTTTAGAAACATGTCAAAATAGAGCAGGTAGCAATGTTTGGTGCTGCCATCTATTGTGGTTTTGCCGAAAATCTTCCGCTTCAGAAGTCTAAATATAATTTTTAATTAACTAAAAATAATTTTGGAGTTATTACTAAAATTTGCTTGATGGCTCATACTAAAAAGTTTTAAGTTAGTTATACAAAAAATTCTTTTGTTTAGTTTACAAAAGAAATGTTTGTTTCACTTGCAAGAAGAAAAAAAATGCTTGTAATGGTTACTAAAAAATTCTGTGGAATACAAATTTACTAAAAAAATTTTAGTAACCTCTTGAATTTTTTTTTACAGTGTAGTACGAACGCATCTCATTTGCTGCATTTAACGTTCAATTCCGACTTGTTTTTCGGTCGAGAAGGCCGGTAATTTATCAGAGATGTGTTTAAAACATGTTACTTTCTTTTGATAAGGCTTTGACATATTGCTTTGTTTTGTTTTTGATTTATTGTTTTGATGTTTAACTTAAATTACTTATGATTTGTAAAAAAAAAAATGCTGAGATGATGATTAAAAATTAAAGCCCTTTTCGGATTCAACGTTAAAAAACACATCAAAATCAGTTATCAAAAGTTTAAAAAAACACAGCCATCATATCAATTTAATAGTATCTGGTTTTCGTTATTATTATTATTTTTTTACTTAAAAAAATATATATATACGATTTACAAAAAATCCTAATGTGATAGTTAACAAGTTTGTAAAATTGATCGAGATTGTACAGAAGATCTCGCTTAATATTCCTTTCAAAACATTTTACCTTTTAATTAAAAATTCGAAATCGTTAATTCTAATTATTAAACTCCTAACTTTTTTTTAATTAAGAAAATTGATGGCGGGACTATTAAATTTCATTTTAAAATTATTGGCCATTCATGAAAGATATTATATGAATATGCAAATTTTTGGGGGGAAATATGAAGCAGTAATAAAAAAAATAACATTTAAAATGGCTTTTTGTGAAAAAATAAAATATGAGGGGACGGAGTAGATGCTTAGTGTTGTCCAGGAACTTTAAAACGATATGTAACATTAAAAAAAAAAAAAAAATCTCCTAAGGAGAAAAATTCTTTAATTGTCTAAAGTCGAAATAGACCTCACTAATCGAAATAGCAGCGTCAAGATGGACCTCTTTTGTCAAACCTTTAAAAAGGGGTCGTAACACGCCTGTAGCTTAATTAGAGGCTAAGTTAGAAAAAATGTCTAAAAAACACAAGTTACAGCTCTCGGAGGGGGAGGGGTAAAAAGCTACTTAGAAATTAACCGACGCTCATAATATTTAAGAGTGGTTAAAGAGCTTTCTAATGATATGTCATATGAGGGCCTGCCCACGAGTATCATCCACTTTCTCACGCAACGCTTTTTTGAAAATTTTGTATTTGATAAATAATATTTGCCCCATAAAAAAAAAAAAAAAAAAAAACACATCTAAAATTATATTTATTGTAGAAAACACTACGATTTTAAAAATTTGTTCGCACTCTCTTCTCAAAGTGCCCCCTTATTTTAAAATTTCAAGTGTCTGAAAATGTCTGAAATTTTAAAACCGATCAAAAAAATCCGACATAAAAAATAATAATTACTGGGAAAACGATTTTTAATTTAAATTATGTGCAGTTAGCAAAGTCTTTTTTTTTTATCGACTTTTCCATAAAATAAAAAGTTTCTAATAGATTTCTAAGAAAATTAGATATTTTTAATTACTATATGAAAATATTAATAGATGCATATATGTAAAATGTGCAAATGCATTATTTTCAGAAATTTTACGTACAAAAAAAAGAAACAAAAAATAAAAAATAAATAAAAAGGATTTTGGTGATATTTTTATTTTGTAGACTGTAATTTGTTATTTAAAAAACTCCATACCTACCTTGAAAGAAGACATTATCACTAGTTTTAATATCTCACTTTTGGGATTTTATCGTAAACCAATGATCAACGAATAAAAGCAGTGTATGCATACCATTTATTTATTTATTTTAATACTAACTGTACTTTGAGTATATCCATATAAAAACATGTATTAATACAGAGAGTTACTCTGTGTGCAGAGCTGGTTCTACATTAAAAAGTTTCTCAACATATACATGTTGATGAATGTAAATTGTAATTAGTTTTCACCTAAGTAGCACATCAACGAAAAAACTATGGCCAAATTATCAGATTAAATGCCCATAATGTCTGATCGAAAATATCACATTCATTTGACTTAATTATGTTGTATCTCTGTTATGTCATCAAGTAATTTTTTAGTTCGAAATTTTATTTGTAATTTTATTAATGTTTTACTAATTTGTGTGTTCTTTCTTCATTTAAAATAATTATGTCAATTTATAAAATTTGGTGAATAATTTGGTCAATTATACAATTTGGCGAAATTGGTCGAAGGGATAATCAAGTATCACCAGTAGTTGTTACTTAGACTACCTGCACAAAATATTTAACACTTCTCATACATAAATATTTTTAAAGCTAGTGAATATTTATTTTCATTCAGTTGGGAAAATTATAACTTGAATGATATAAAATTTATATATTTTTTAAATTTAATATCCATTTCCCATTTGTACACGTTTAGTAATTAACAACAAAATAAATAAATAAATAAATAAATAAATAAATAAATAAATAAATAAATAATCCTAACTGATAATTTTCTGATTTTTTAAAAAAAAAAAATATTTGTATTACATATTATTATTACTGCTATTGCAATAAAAACATTGTAATAAAAGTACATCAATAATAATTATCACTGTACGTAAGATAAACACATCTTTATTTCGATTTTGTTCTTTTAATGTAACCAAACTAGTTGGTAAATAAATTATACGAATAGTGATTTTTCCAATTGAGTGAAATTGTGTCCAGTCCGGGACTCAAACACAGAATCTTTGATTCTAATTGTCAATGCTCTTTCAATTGAGTTGGGAATTCATTTAGTACGTAGGTTGATCCAAAAAAAAGTTTACAAGCAGAAGCATTTGAAACGTAATAATTATGGAGCGAATATTTCCACCCAGGGTGGTTGACAGATGGCGCTAGTTGACTTATAGCAGTTCTACGAGTAAGTAGCGTCAGTACGCAGAAACTTAAGAGTGACATTAATGGCACGACGTCTAGTAAAGTGGTCTCGCATAGAGGTGCGAGCCATAATTCGATTCTTATGGGCCAAGAATGTGGCTGCATCCGAAATTCACAGACAAATCGTTGAGCAAAGGCGTCATTCTTCTGCATGACAATGCCAGGTCCCATACAGCTCGCCAGACTCAGGAATTGCTGCAAAGGTTCAAGTGGGAGGTCTGAAATCACCTCCTATACAGCCCTGATTTGGCTCCAAGTGACTATTTCCCTTTTCCGAAGCGAAATTTAACCGGAACACGGTTCACCTCAGACGATGCAGTGAAAACAGCTGCTGAGAAATGGCTCAATAAGAAGGGCCCTGATTACTAACAAGGTGGGATAAATAAGTTGGTCGAATATTCTGACAAATGCCTAAACAGCTTTGGCGACTATGCGGAAAAGTAGAGGCCAGATGTGTCTCTTGATTGCCATTTGTATCTTGTTTCTATTGTTAATAAATACTTTTCCCTTTGCCTTGTAAACTTTTTTTGGATCACCCCTCGTACATTTACATTTTGAATAACTTTACCAACTGAGGGAAAAAGTGACTAGGCCGGGACTCGAATTATTATTATTATTGCTATTGCAGCAGAAACATTGTAGTAAAAATGCATCAATAATAAGTATCACTACACTGTAAAATAAACACATCTTCAAACTGATAGGTGAACAAATTATACGAGTAGTAATTTTTCCAACTGAGTGAAAATGTGTCCAACCCAGGACTCGAACCAGAAAACTTTGAATCTGTTTGTCAATGCCCTTCCAATTTAGTTAGCAATAATACCTTTAGTACATTTACATTTATAATTTTTCCAACTGACAAGGATAGTTATAACCTTGGTAATAACATCTTTTGAATATTTTAATGTATGTTGTAGGGGAGAGACTTTTTAACCCTCTAAGCGTTTAACCCGTAAAATTCCGTACACTAAGCCCCAGGTTTCACTGCAATATAAGCAATGTTTAAGATATTATTATTCTATAAATTTAATGAATTTTCAAAGCATTGAAGAATGATTAAGACTCTCAAGGATTACATTTATATTCCTAAATAAGATTTTTTATGTAATATTGAAAGAATCATATTTTATTAACATTTAAAACAAAAGGCAGAGAAAACAACATTACAATTTTACCCATTTGCAAGACGCTTGGAGGGTTAAACCTTAGGTTCAATGCATTCTACACAACACTCCTTAGTTCTTTAGAAACAGGCTCTACTATTATAACACAACTTAAATAAGGGCTAGGTTTTTGCCGGCAGAAAATAGTTTCTGCCTTGCCAGTGACAGAAAGTGATTTTAACCGGCAGAAACTGGCAACAACTAGCATAAACTCATTTCATGACATAATCAGGGACTTTTTTAGTGATGTTAAATTGCTTATATACATTTTGTTCAGTAGAAATAACAAATAAAATATTGCAAATAGTTTAAATTAAGAAATAAATAAATTTGCATTAGAATTCGAGTTTTGTATCTTTCACGAAGAATCAGCCGTATTATTTGCAGATAATTAAAAACAATGAAAATGACTTTAAGGAAATATTAATATTAATAAGTTAAAATTATAAGTTAGTAAAATAAGAAATAAAATAAGAAATATAAGTTAAAATTATAAATAAATATCGTGATTTATAAAGAAATTAAATACTTGTTATAAATGTTAAAATCAATTGTTGTTGCTTTAGATTAAAAAAAACAAAAACATGACTGTTCTATTGCACTCTGCTCATTAAATTTGCTTAACTTTATTTAATGATATAAATATCATGGAAACTCACAAATTCAAATTTCAAATCTCATTTAATGTAGTGCTATGCTTATGCAAGCTTATTTACTTCATCTTAAGTATATGGGCTCAAAATTGACATTAGAGCATAAAGAAAGGGCAAGCAAATTGCTTTTTGATATTAATCTAAATCTTGTGCCTTATATAATAACCCCTTGTAGCAAATCGACTCTTTTCGAGAAAAATATTTCCCTAGGGAAGTCCTAGAAAATGTTTCACCTTTTGTGGGTGGTCGCCTATTAAAACAAATATTGGTGAAAATGAGAATTTTTAAAAATTTTACATTTTCAATAATGACATTATTAGCAAGTAATGCTAGGTTTAAAAGAATATTTTCAAACTTTTCTTTCATTGAGAACAAATTAAAAAGCAATCTAGGTTAAAAAAAAAAAGGTTAGCAAAATTAATCCTATATTTTGGAATACTCTTAGTATATTAATACTTTTTTCTATAAACATAAATTTATTCTTTTAATATTATAAAATAATAGAACGAGATATTTCATTATTTTTTTTCTGTTATTTTTATTTTATGATTATTTATTTATATGTTTTCACAAGAACCATTTCTCTTTGCATATAGTATAGATAATTTTTAAGTTATTGCAGTGCATTATTTATTTAAAAATACTCTGAAAAAATCTTAAAATATCATAGAATTTTTTCTAAATTTCTTTATTTTTTTAAACTTTTAATTAAACTTGCACAGCATCAGGCTACGTTATAAAAATTTCTGTTTTACAAGTGACAAAAACTTATTATATAAACAAAGTAAATTTATATGATCATTTCAAAACTTTTTGCTACTTTTAATAACATTCAGAATCTTTATTTTAATTTTTGAACCGAATTCTTTATAAATGATTTTTAACTTTTTGACATCTTATTTGAATTTTTTTAATGTTCTACTAATTTATGCTCTCTTTCGTTATTTTAAATAAAAACGTTCGTTATTTGAAAGCGTATGTCAATTTGCATAATTTGACAAATTGGTCGAGGAATAATCAAATAGTACCCAAATTTGGATATCCAAATGACCAAATTAGTCTAATAATCATAAAAAAAAAAAAAAAAAAAAAAAAAAAATAGAGAATTATAAAGCATTTTCAAACTAATTCTAATATTTATACAAATTCCAGCAAATTCTATTTATTTATTGCTATTTATATATTTATTTTTATAAAATTGATATACAGTCGAGTCTCTCTATAACGAAACACCATGCATCGAATTTCTCTATATAAAAAATTTTTAGTAGGAATGTTCCCTTTTCCCGTGGTTACATTAAAAACAGTCTCTATATATCGAAATATCTATCTCCATATAACAAATATTTCCATAAAATGTTCTTTATTCAGTTGTAGAAAAGCTTCGAAATCACGTGAAATCAATTTTCCATCACTTATTCCTAATTTATCGTTCAGTGCTGAGTTTTTTATATTACTTCTCTGCTTGAATCTCCTTGTTCTTTAAGTCCAACGAATTCATCCCCCCCCCCCTCCTCCCATACACTTTTCAACATCTTTCTGTATCAAAACAGTGTCAAATGAATAGTTATACATATAAGAACGGGATCAATGGGGGTAACTGAAGAAAAAATAATTTACAATTGTTTCAAAAAGGCCGAATTTTATATACTAGAGGATAATGTGAATTCTGAGTTCGGAGAAGATGCGACTTGTGCAGATTTAAAAAGAGAAATAGTAGTAAATTAAGGAATGCAGAGATGTCAATAATATCTCTCTGACTTTTTTGGAAGTGGATTACAATCTCACTATTGCACAGTACTAATACAGTACTTATTGATAGTGATATTTTAAGCAGAGTTATGAACAATTTCAAATTCTTAATTAAACACATCAAAAATAACAATTGTTCAAAATTTACACATTAAATAAGAATTTTAACGTTATTCTCTATACAACGAATTTCTCTATATAACGAATTTTTTACTCGAACAATGGATTTCATTATATAGAGACTCGACTGTAGTTAGTTTAATTCTTACATTCAAAGGTAAAAAAAAAAAAATTAGCAATGTTTGATATGTTTTCCAATATAGTGCGTTTTAAAATTATTTTTAATACACACAAATAAAATGCTTGACAATCACGAAAAAAATACTTCATGTTTCAAAATAAACACATTTTCCCCATAAACTTTTTAATTTAAGAAAAATATTTTCAAATAATGTGCTTTCATAAAATTAGATTGCGTTTTATGCGAGCTTAATAATTTTAAAAGAAATTGAAAGCGTATTTAAAGATGAATAAGTTATTTTTTTTTAATATATAACATTACAGTTTTCAATATTCTTAATTCAAAACTCGTGAATAATTAAGTTTAAATTGCATATATTATATATGGATATATAATAATCTCATTGTGAATGTTTCAACATATTTTGAAGCAGCAATTCTTTAAGTACTGCCATCATTCTTAAAAATAACAGTAGATTTAATATATAAACTTTTTTTTTCATTTAATAAGTATGATATTATACTTTTGGAAGAAGTATCAATTTAAATTAATAGAATTTTGTTCAAATCACGGAGCCATTATATTATACTTTAAAGTTATTTTACTAGAAACATCCCTTTTTTTAAAACTTCGAGAGATAGTTACATTAATAGTAGAAAAATAGATATATTAAGCTAAATTAAAATACTACTTAGTAACATAATAAAATTAGATTTTTGTAATTCCGTTTTTTTAAATTAACTTTCTGAAGTAATTATAAAAATATACGATAGCATTACAAAAGTTGATTATAAAAGAAAAAATTAATAAATAGAGTTTTATTTGAATATATTAGAAGATTACACAATTAAATATTCAAAGAGAAAAAAAATCAATAAATGGCATTAGATATTTACCTTTGATGTTGTATTTTGTAATATCAAAGATAAAAATATGCATCGTAATTACATAGGTGCCAACCTGACATTAATCTTCCGTAATACGTGCATTAATTTGATCCTGGTTTAATGAATTTCGAACCAGAATTTTTTCAAAGAATTGAAATTAAGTTCATTCAATTTAGAAACCTGAAATTAAATATATAATGATTCATGAGAAACATTTTCTTGTTCGAAATGAGGTTAATCTGGATCAAATTAATCTATGTATTACGGAAGATTAGTTGAAAAATGACAGCTATGCAATTATAATACAATAAATTGCATACCAAAGTATTTCGTAAAAGTTGGCGAATATGCTTTACAATTTTAAAACATCAAGCAAATTTTGAGGCATACATCTAAATATAACAAGAATAAAAACCGAATGAATTTTGATCCATTTTATTTTAGTTTGATTGCTTTCGTTAGTTAGTTTGATTGTTCTAACAGTTTAAGATACACAGTGCTGTTTATCGAGAGTTATAAAATTAAACGTAATAAAGATATATGACTTCGTATTATTAAGCATGTGAAAGAATAACTACAATATCTATTTGTTGAAAAATTTTGAAAGTTGCCTGCTTAATAATAATTAAAGACTTTACATAATAAAATCGATATTAAACAAAATACAGATTGATGGTTAACGTGTATTTTACAAATAAATTTAAAAGTTGTGTTAAAATAAAAATGCCTGAATGAAATTAAACTCAACGTTTCGATTTAATTTTCAAAACCATCTTCAGGAGTGAATTTTTCCAAAAGCACAAATCGCAGAAAAGTCTACATGATACATCTACATGCAGCTTATAATTTTAGACAATGCACATTGTTCTGTCGATTTGTACTTTTTGAAAATTTTACTCCTGAAGATGGTTTTGAAGATTAAACCGAAACGTTAAGTTCAATTTTATTCATGCGTTTTTATATTTATATAATCTGTAAATATATTAACAAAGAATATGTTGGAATTCAACCTTTATTTTGTTTAACTGTCAGTTTATTTTAGAATTCTTTATATATAAAATATGTATATCAAAAGCGAAAAAGAATTGAAACATTCTTTTAAAATTTTCTAAATTGGAATATGGTTTTAAATACAGCGCCTACATGTGTGTCTTGTCTTGCAATTTCTAAATATTCGTGTCATTTTCTATTTGTCTCCATAAAGCGAATGATGCATGTTGCCCTTCAAAAAATAATAAAACGAATACAAAAATCTCATTATTCTTTGGTATTCAAGACTAACAAAGGAAATCACTTGAAATGAAATTCTCATTTTAATTTAAAATGCTCTAGTTACGTGTCGTATGTTTTCATTTGACAACATTTTCACTTTGTTGTTATTAAACTTGACAGATTAAATTGAAATAAACACGTAAAACATAACATTCATTTGCTAAGTTAAAAAAGAAAAAAATGAACATTAAACAATTTGTTTGAAATCCATTCGTTATTACAAAGGTCCAAATTAGAAACAAATTAATTAATTATTCTTTTAAATTAATTTAAGAGTATCTATTGGGAAATAAATGGTTTAATTAATGAAGATTTAAAGTAAGCCCGAAAATTATAACTGACTAAACAAACATTGATAAATTTTTCTTTGTTTATTTTTCGATATTCGTTAGCTTTTCTCAAAAGAATTTTCCCGCCCTTCAAATCATTTTAAATGTCATATGCTATAAAAGCATCCCTATTTCACCTAGGTTTAATTAGAAAAAAAAACTAATGCTTTAAGAATGCTTAATGTAGCACAGGTTGCTTACATATCGTTCATATAGAAGATAATTAATTTAACTAAAAAAAAAAAAAAAAAAAAAAAAAATACAGTTTTCAAAAAATATGAAAAACACTTTTGAATCCAGAAAATAAATATTTTTTTATGAAAAATAATTCGAATTTTCAAAAAATTAAATTAGAATTAAAAGTAGCTATAACAGATGAAAACGTTTTTGATTTACCGATTTAAATTTGATTGATTTACCGATTGGGAAATCGTGTTATAAATTAATCTAATAAAAGTAGCTTATTTACTTCAATATGAGCCATGATACATCTTATTTCAATAAAATTTATACAGTAGTAAAGGTGAATTCGGGCTCGTATTTTGGAAGTCCGAGCTGCTTGAGCCCGACACCAAAAAGTTACAAAACAAAATCGTATGACATTTAAAAATTCTTTCAGAAGTGATGTCTCTTTTTCAACGTAAGTCAAAATCAACGTAAATTAAAAGAACATTATCTTAAAGGCCCGATGCTTTTATAGGAAAAGAGGAAACGCAGATCGATTGCTTTCTATCGGAATAACATGATAATTTTATTTACTTATAGACAGTGTCCTCAGCATGAGCAGAGTACACGATGATAAATCGATATAACAATCACTATTTTCATATGAGAAACGACTATAACTCATGCAAAATAAAATAATAAATAATTTCACAACGTAAATTAAGAATATGCTGGAATTTAACATCTGTTTTGTTTAATTGTACAATTTATTTAAGAAATTTTTTTTACATAAAATATACATTAATATCGAAAAAAAAATTGAAAAACTCTTTCAAAATTTTAAATATTGCGATATGGTTTGAAATATAACGCCTACATGTATATTTTGTCTTGCATTTTCTAAATATGCGTGTCATTTCATATTAATCTTCATAAAACAAATGATGCATGTTGCCACTCAAAAAATAATAAAACGAATACAAAAATGCCACTAGTCTTTGGAATTCAAGACTAACAATGCCCATCACACGAAATGAAATTCTAATTTTAATTTAAAATGCTCTAGTTACATGTCGTATGTTTTCATTTGACAACATTTTCACTATTAAACTTGACAGATTAAATTGAAATAAACACGTTAAACATAAAATTAATTTGCAAAGTTATGTAAGAAAAAAAAGGACATTAAACAATTTGTTTGACTTATTATTAAAAAGGTCGTCCAAATTAGAAACAGATTAAGTTATTATTTCTTAAAATTAATTTAAAAATATCTATTGGGAAATAAATGGTTTAATTAAAGCAGATTTAAAGTAAGTCTAAAAGTTATGACTAAACAAACATTGATAAGTTTTTCTTTGTTTATTTTTCGACGTTCGCTATTCTCAAAAAATTTCTGTTGCTTCTCAAATAATTTTAAATGTCAGATGCTACAAAAGCATTCCTTTTTTAACCTAGATTTAATTAAAGAAAAAATTAATGCTCTAAATATGTTTCATGTAGCACAGTTACTTACACATCGTTCATATGGAAAATAATTAATTTAACTCAAAAAATTACAGTTTTTAGAAAATATAACATGCGTTTTATATCAAGAAAATGAATCATTCTTTTCGAAAAAAAAAAAAAAATCGAAATTTTTTTAATATAAACAATCAAAACTATCTAATTTATCTCAATGTGAGCCATGTTATTACATCTTATTCTAACCTTTCGAATCTCATTTTTTTTATTCAGTTAAAAAAAAAAAAAATACTTTTACGTTAATAATTGTGAATTGGACAATTGCACCATAAATTATACTAAATATATGTACTAAAATAAATACAGATTGTTAAATGGTACATTTATGAAAACAATATACAGGGTGATCATAAAGTCCCAGCCCATTTTGGAGAAATAATTAATGCATGGATTTTATATTACAGGTGAATGATACTCTGAGGATATGCTAACAACAGAAGAACGAATTGCGTTTGTAACGGCAAGTTTGCGTGGTCAGACATTCGAGGAGGTCAGGGAGACGTTTCGTAGAAAATTTGGAAGAGAGGTTAAAACAAGAGGAAATATCCGAAAAATGGTGAACAAATGGTGAATTTTTTTGAGTGGGGGTTCATCAAGTAGCAGGCCTACAAGACTAGTGTTACAAATGTGACAGTCTTAAGGGAGACTCGAACCCCATCATCAAAACTTCAAAAAAAAATTTTTTTCTCAGAAAACGATAAAATACATATTTGCGAATATCCATGCAAAATTTCAGAACTCGGGGACATTTGGAACAGGTAGAAAATGAGCTTTTTAAATTGTACTCACTATAGAGTTTAAAGGACTAGCGGCCATTTAAAACGTGTTTTCCTGAAAATGACTTTTTTCATATTTTGCCTAAGTTCAAAGTACTAAGGCTCAGTGGTAAAATGTTTTGGAAACAAAGTGTTTATATTTTTAGAATCTTAAAAGAATTTGCAACAAAAGTAAGGAGAGATATTTTTTTTAACTATTTCTAAAAATTTTACATAAATTGGTAAACATGAAAATTATAACGAATTTAAGGAAAGTTACCATGCGTATTTTTTTTTAGCCGATTAAAATAGAAAATTAAAAATATCTCTCCTTAGTTCTTTTCTATATACTATAACACTATTTAAGAAATTTTAGTAATACCAAAATATTGAAAATTGAATGAGGAGTAGTAATTTTAAAAAGTGTATTTTTCAAAAAAAAAAAAAAAAAAAAAAAAAAAAAAATCATAAAAATTTCCATAAAAAATATACTTTTTAATAAAAAGTGAATTTTTTTGCTAATTATTCCTTACAAGAAGATTCTTAAATAGTACACCAAAATTCATTACTTTAAAATCAATAATAAAAATTTTGGGTTTTTTTTCTTACGGGTCTCCTTTAAAACAACGCATAACCGAAGCATGCGAAATGATCACCATGGAGATGTGGAAAATGTGTTACGAGCTACACTGAACCGATAGGAAACTTGTTTTGAATTTGATGGACATCACGTTGAAAAGTACTAATATGCTGTATAATACTATTGAAATATAAAATTCATGAATAAATTATTCCTACAAAATGGGCTGGGACTTTATGTTCACCCTGTATTTAAAATAAACTTAAAAATTATCAACGTTTCATTCGCTCCTGCGAACGTCGTCAGGATAAAATTGAAAGATGTTAAATGCAATTTAAAGTTTCAAAATATAAGCACATACATCCAAGAGTCCACAAGCATACTTGAGTTGAGAGTGCGTAAACCTGCTTTTTAATTAATTATAGCATATTATGCCAGATTTTATGAATGGAATATGACAGATAATCGTTACAAACTCGTGTCCCCGAGCTTATTGTTCGTAATGGACTCAATTTTATTAAGATATGGATTTTTGCATGGAATTATAATTTTAGCTTCATCAAAATTAGTTTTGCTCCCTTCATTTGAACAAATATATTCTTACGAGGGCTGTACTCAGTTTTGACTTTGCAAATCTCTTTTGTACCCTTTAAATATCTTTGAAAATTTTCGTTTGGTTTTCACCAATATATAACAATCTTTCGTAATTTGCGAGGATAACTGGAATTTCATAAACTCCTGCTATTTGATGATAGCCTCATTTGAAACATTTTTGCAATTGGAACTATACGTCTACACTGTAAAAAGAAATTCAAGAGGTTACTAAATTTTTTTTTAGTAAATTTGTATTCCACAGAATTTTTTAGTAACCATTACAAACTTTTTTTTTTTGCAAGTGAAACAAGCATTTCTTTTGTAAACTGAACAAAATAATTTTTTGTATAATTAACTTAAAAATTTTTAGTATGAGCCACCAAGCAAATTTTAGTAATAGCTTCAAAATTATTTTTAATAACCATTATGTGCGCCCGAAGGGCAGGAGGTTTCTTCGAGCTGCATCCAGACTTCTGAAGCGGAAGATTTTCGGCAAAACTGCAAGAGATGGCAGCACCAAACATTGCTAACCGCTCCGGTAGGATTTTCACAATCACTTTACTAACGGGTACTTACACTACATACATTCGGGGTGTATTTGGCTATGGCCAGTATTGAACCCGGGACCTTTCAGTCTGGAGTCCGTTACTATAACCACTATGCTATCAAGGCCACACCAAGTGAGTTTTAGTAATAGTTATTAAAAATATAAAACTATTAACTCTTCGTTGCTAACTTTTTTCTAGTAATTCTTACAGATTTTCTTGTAACCGACTAAGATTACTAAAAAATTTTTTGTAATTACAAGGATCACTAAAGTTTTTTTAGTAGATCGACCCTTTTTTTTTTTTTACAGTGTACGACACATAGTTAAAAAATTAAAGGTCGGAGATAGATAAACATTGCACCCTGTATATCACAGCTAAACGTTTAATGCTTTGTATGCAATGATGCCATTTTAAAAATGTTATTGACTAGATTAGTGCTTGGCTATTCTTTTACCGACATTTTTTAAGGGGATCCAAAATATAAAAGTCTTCAAATTTTCTAAAAAAATTATTGCACTAAAACTTTCTCTCTCTCTTTTTTGTTAAATGCTTAGAATGAAGTTTAAATCATGTATGTATCTTAAGTAGAACAGACAGATGTTAATTTTTCCATTTTGTTTTATCTTCAAAATCTAGCTTTCAAACAATGGCTATCATGGAAACGACTTCTTGTGAAATTACTTTTATCTTCGGTATGGGTTTTTTTTCCATTCCTTGCTTTTACAGTGTTACAAGTAAAATAATAATAATAATAATAATGGTTGCTTGAAACATGTAACATGCCTTTTTCAAATGATTTATTTTAATTTTCATTCAGAAAATTTGAAAAAAAAATACTTTTCAAAAAGGATTTAAAAAAATTATCTTTTTAAAAATTTTTTATTTTTATTTAAATTAATATTTTGAAAAAATGCTGAATAAAAATTAAACTTGTATATTTCTGTTTATTTATATGAAAAAAAAATTGAAATTTTATAAACAATATTTCGAGGTATAACGATTTTAAATTACACCACTTTTTTCGTAAATTTTAAATTAAAAAAAAAAATCTGAGAAGTTTTAGCACATAATTTTGTTTACAACTGATAAAGGAATTTCAGAATTTTAATTCAATAATTAAAAATTATTTGAAAATGTCTCCTGGGCCCCTTTAAATAGTGTTGCATCATAATTTCTTGAGGAAAATAATGCTAATAATTTAGAAAAGTTATAATCATACAGAACGGCATCCATGAGAATAAAATTGTCTGTTAATATTTGTAGTGAATATATTGCTAGATGTACCTCACTAATTAGAAGTTATAACGTCCTTTCATGGATATTCCTTCATAACTCGGGTATTTGTGCCGACATTTACAAATTATTGACTATGATATACCTTCATTATGAGGAAATTACTTAATAGCCAAACTGCGTTGCATTTACGATATTTACCAAGCTTTATTTATCTACGATACGAATTTCAGGAATGCTTCTGTTAGGTGATTATATAACACAGTTATAAACATATACTGGACAATTGCACCATAAAATTTAACTACTAAAAATGTATTTATTAAAAATACAAAACATTGCTCAATGGTGCACAAAACAAGAACTTTAATATGAACTTGTACAATTAAAATAAAATAAAATATCAACGTTTCGCGCCGTCTTCTGCGGCCGTCTTCAAGAAAATATGATGTCTAAATACTCAAAGTTTGTTTCCCGATCGAGAGATAATATTTCTAATAAAATAAAATTGAAATGAATTAAAAGTTTTTAAATGTTGCCACTTACACGTGAGTAAAAATTAAAATAATGCAAAGAGATATAAAATTTAAAATTTTTATGATGTTATGCCATATTTTTGTATATTGTAGGATAAATTATCATTACAAGGTTTATTTTCTCGTTCAATGATTTCGACAGATTCTCATATTTTACCTTCAACTGGGTTATTGCACGGGACTATGATTTTAGCCGCTTCAAAGTTAACACAGTAGTAGTTAACACAGTTATATTCAATTTTCTCCCGACGCACAGTGGGGCAAAATTCCGAAAAGCTGGCCAAAATATGAAAATGTTAATCAATTTGTACGAAAATTCGTATACAGGTGTTTTTGAAGATACTAAGAAAAAGTAGAAAATTAAAATTGAAAAAAAAAAAAATGGCGGAATAAAAATTAAAATGTCTCGAAAGTTATTCAATTTATATGCAATTTCGTAAACTTTTCAGGATGCTAATTAGGATTCAAAAGTTAAATTTTAAAAATAAATAAATAAATAAAATTACAGATTAAGAGTAAAAACAATAAGATTTAAATAAAAGTTAAAATTTCGAGGTAAACTTAAAAGGGAATTTTCAAAAAACCAATACATATTTAAACGAAATTTAAGTACGTTAATGGAAAGTAAAACATTAGACTATTTAATTTTTATATTATTAAAATAAAAACGAAAATATATTCCAGAAATTAACCTTTAGAATCAACTGTAGTATAATAAAAAGATTCTTCAGAGGTCAAGGTGTCGAAATAGTTAGCAGAACTTGTTGACGGTATTGGAAGATCCTGTGACTCTTAGGATCAATGATTTTAATTTCTTCTACTATAATTTACCTAAACTGGAAAGGAAAAAAATCTGATGACATTAAAAGACGTAAAAATAGCTTTTTTTCTCGCTACTGCATCTTTGCGATAAATCTTCTCGATGCCTTTTGATCAGTTTGTTGCATGATTCTTGAGTATCTTATGACATTTGACAAATTGGCAGTAATGAAGATAATGTTATTTCTTCGTCATTAATAAGTAGTTTGTGTACTGAAGTAAGCATATAGAACCAGGGGTGCTGCTTAAATCTACGAGCTATTTGTAAGGGAAATTTTTCGAAGTTTATGAAATAAATAACATGGCTACAAGAAATTACTTATGGCATACACTGTAAAAAATATCCGTTAATATACACAAAGTTTTCCGTAAAATTTTACGGAATAGTTTTATTTTTCCGCGAAAACAGTAGTATTTCCGTATTTCCCACTTTGCGGTTACAAATACGGAACTGTTCCGTTAATTTTTCCGAAACAGTAAACGTTCCGTTTTTAACAGCACATGTTATTGGTATTTTTAACCGGTAAGTGTCGTGGCGCCATCTGTATGAGAAAAATAGAGAAAAATGTTATAGCAACATTTCTCTTTTTTTTCTGTTTTAATAATAAAAAGATAGCATATTTTTACAATATTAAATTAATAATAGTAAAATAAGATTTATTAATTCTTTTTAAGTTTGATACAGTTAAGGAAAATTATTTTTTTTTCAGTATCATTTTAAAATAATGTTTATTTAATCACAGTACAAAAAGTGTGTAGGATATTTTAGTGAGAAAAAAATGTACTTTTAATTTTAATATATATATTTTTTAATCTATTTAAATTAAAAAGTTCGCACATAAAATTTAAAATACATCAAAATATATTACCAAAATTATTATTAATTCGGCGATTACCTAAGTCATAATAATCAATAAATGTAATTAATTTTAATAACCCATGTATGGGTTATTAAAATTAATAGTTACTATAATTAATAGTTACTATAGTAACTATTTTTATTGAGTTTACAATAGATCGTCATACAAAATATTTGTTAAAATACATGCTTTTTTTAAAAGTGTGTTAGAATCCTTTTATAAAATAAATAAATGAATATGAATAATATTATAAGAGAACTTTAAAACTCTTCCAAAAAATTAGGAAACAAAATGTTTTAATACTTTCATTCATGCATGTAATATTTTAAAGGCTAAACTTTTTTTTTATAAAGCTAAATATTAGAAATTATAGAAAGAAAATCTGTAAAACATGATTTTAAACTATCCGCTCAATTAAAAAAAAAAAAAAAAAAAAAAAAAAAAAAAAAAAAAAAAAAATCTTTAAAAAAATAAACCTGCTTTTAAAATCTTGTCTTTATGAAATGCACCCGAAATAACTAAAGATATTTGGAAAAGTGTTTTGTGTAATCTTGGTGTAATGCTGCTGTCTACGACCGAAGAGCTCCCGGGTTCGATGCCCATGGAAGGTAAGTCACATTTATTCACTGTTGTTTAAATTAAATGTATACAATATGTTCCTGATGTTAACGTGTCTTTCTAAAGTAAAGGATAAAAATCACAAAGGTGTTAGTTTGTCCTTGAAAAATTCTTTTAATTTTCAAACGAAAATTTTTGCATCAGAAAACATTAAAAAAAACGGAAATATTTTGTGAAAAAAACGGAACTATTTCTGGAATTTACGGAAATTTTTTTCCGTTAAAAAACGGAAGTAGTACTGGCGTCTAGATTACCAGAACTATTTCCGTTTTTTAACGGGAAAATTTTTTACAGTGTAGAAGCGTTTAATCAAATCTTCGAATATGCTCGTTTAGAAACAAATAGTTGCGTTTTCAAAGAATCGTTGAATTGTATTTCCATCATTAGTGCTTCCAAATCTGGGATTTAGTTTCTCGACGAGAAGTCTTGATTGTAAACGAAATATTTTTTGCGCATTTTATTTTGCAATTTCAGTGTTCTTCTTTTCATGCAGAGTACGAGCTTTTCATTTTTTCTATCCAGTTGTCTGCCAGGTGTAAGACCTCTCTAAACATCTTTGCATGTTACTTAAATATTCGGAATTCTAAATTATCTCAATCCACTTTTAATAAAAAATGTCAGATCGGTAAGATGCTGTTTTGATGCTGTCTGACATAGGTAGCAACGTTGAGTATTCCACTAATTCGTTTTTAAAAACTTTTTCTTCAGTATCAATGATTGTATTAAACGAAATAAGTTGATTCTGCTGGTATTTAATGCAATCCCATTCTTTGACAGTTGCTTACGTATTTCTTGAAGAAGAAAAATGGATCTTGATTGGCCCGATAAAATCAGTAAAATGAAGATCTCGATAATTTCAAATTGACGATTCATGAATTATTCGCAATATTTATGTATTCTAGTAGCACGGAAGAAAAGAAAAATATAATATACTTCCTGCCATCTTCATAGGTAAATGTTTGTTTAAATGTACTCAGAATAGATGTGCCATCACATCCTCATTTGCAAATCAAATCCAAATTACTAATATAAGCGAAAGTGATATTCATAACGATTTTTACTCGCATTAATGAAATACGCTCAGTAGTTTGATCTAGCAAATATAGCCATTGACAAAATAATTCTTCTAATTATAATAGAACAAACAAAATTACTACCTATAAAGATAAGAAAATATTATTCTACCGGATCAGTAATAGAGAATTATTTTCATTTTTTCATTAGTAAGCTTACTTATCAAATTTATGTAATCTTATGATTGTAGTACTTATTTACAATATAATAGGAAATAAACTATTATAAAATTGAATAATTCAAAAATTTGAAAAATATTTATCAGCTAAATTATGTAAAAAGCAGTCAATTTCAAAATTTTTGAGGCTGCCGAAAAAGTGGCATTTTTACTTGCGGTTACTAAAATGTGCGTGAAATGCAGAAAGGCAGTTTTAGGCAGCTGGTTTTTTATGAATCACTAGACAATAGCTCAAGTTATTATTTCCATTAAATTTCGTTGCGGAACACTGTGGAACATTTAAATTTTTTGATGTTTAAAAACAACAAAATAAAAAAAATTCTAAAATTTTTTATCAAAAATGACAATGAATTTATTAATTTTTACGTGTTTAATATAAATTTTGTAATACATGCAAATAAAGTACATACTATCATAGTGTGAATCCATTTCAAATCATTAAAATCGGATAATATTATAAAATATAGCACGCGTTTAGAGGAACTATTGTTTTGCTGTTTTTGTTCGCTCTAAATGATACTCCTTCAAGCATCATTTTTGAAATGATGCTGCTTGTAAGGGCAAAGCAAAAATCTTTTTTTTAATATAGATTCAGACTTTCCAAATATTATTCTAGCAACTGTACAATCGAAATTCCCTAAATCGTAACTTCATTTTTCGACTTTTGGCCAGCTTTTTGGTTTTTTGCCCCACTGTGCGACGGCCGTAAACGTTATGTTCATAAAACAATGTAAAAAAAAGTGTAAGTTAAAATAGAAATATAACAAAGCAGTTGAACAAGATTCATAAATTATCTTCAACAAAATAATAAAAATAAAAATATATAATAATAAAATAATAGTAATAGACTCTATCAGTGTGACGCCACAGGCAACTCAACTCGACATATCAGCCTCAAATACGTTCCAAACAAACACATAGAGTTCAGAGTGTTTCAGAGATGTACTGTACCGTCAATACCACGTGCAGTATGATCGTTCAAAATAAGAGAAGAACGTGGAACAAGGACTGAATTTACTAAACTAGGAGAAGTTTCCATATCGAGCCACAATTGTTTGGCCGATTTGTGACCCTTTTAACTCTTTCGCGATTGAAATTATAGCTGCATGTCACTACATCTCTATCTTTTTCTTCACTCTGTTGTTTGTTTGGAACGCATTTTCGGCTAATATGTGGAGTTGAGTTGTCTGTGACGTCATCACTGATAGGGTCTATAATAATAATGTGGAAAATTCTTCTAAAGTTCAGTTCTTTAAATCATAATTAAATTCACAGACATAAATTCTGACACCGCTAAACTTTTAAACATTAATTATTTACAAAGGTAATATTTACTAAATTCTATTTACAATTTAAACACTCATAAATTTTAGTTAATTAGTACACGTCTCACGCGGGAAGTCATCTTCATCGAACTTTCTTTTTTTCCGACCCAAAACAAAACGTTCCATCAAACGTTATTTTCATCTCACTTCGGCATTTCACTTGAATTTGATCTATTCCTTGAATCGTCTGCCTATAGCTGAGAGCCTTCGTCTCAGAGTAGTGATATGGGGAAGCTACGAGACACACTGCTGTTTGGCTGTGGGAGAAGGAATCGCTCCCACAATAGCAACAGATTTTTCTTAAAATATATTTAATTTTTGCTCAACACTAAAGCTTCACATCTTTTTATAATATGAAAATAGTTTAAATTTAATAAAATTTGCTTTAACTAAATAACAAGTACAACAGTTAGATAATATAATAACGCAAAATTTACAAAAAAAAAAAAAAAAAAAAAAAAAACAGATTTTTATGTTTAATTTTTACTTAAAGCTAAAGCTTAACAACGTTTTATAATATGAAAATATATAGTTTAAAATTAATAAATTATCTTTAGATAAATAATAAATATGACGGCAAGATAATATAAGAACGCAGAATTTACAAATTCTATTATTATTATTATTTTAATCAGATTTTCGTAAGCAGCATTTTAAAATAGAATTAAACGCATGGAAGAAGAACCTGCATATGACAGAATGTTCTTTTAAACTGAAAACTTTAAATTTCTTTTGAACTTCCTTTAAACTCTTCATCCATTCAAAATGAATACAATAATACTCGAGAAAAAAATATATTATACATTTAAAGTTGCTAAGAATGGAACTTGCCTATAACGTATTTTTTCTTTTTCAAAAGCTATTCCGTCTTAAAAAAACTTACTTTTACCATGCATAATTTTTAAGATTTTTATGTCTCCATTACATAGAATATGGATTAATTATATTAATGATAACTGAAATATTTACATACAACAAACAAAGGTTCATTAAAAACATAAATATCGCAGCCTACCGCAGCCTACTGCAGCCTTCTGCATAAATAAAGATTATAAACATGGAAAAAAAAAAAAAAAAAAAAAAAAAAAAAAAAAAAAAAAAGACTAATATAAGCTTTTTGGTTAAAACTCTTCCGCAAGAGTAAAAAACAATGTTCTGTAGAAATTCACTTGAGCCGGATTCGTGCCGAAATTTCAACTTTTTTCCGGGACGGGCCGTGTCGGGCTCAGGCCGAAATTTTAACTTTTATAACGGGCTGAGTCTGGCCAATATTTTTTTTCATTCGGGCCAAGCCGAATATTTTCTTTCTATGGATCGGGCCGGGCGCGGGCCTGGAAATTTCGGCCCGTGCTGACCTCTAATAAAGGACTTCAAACACACACACAATAAAATTCTGATATTTTTGTGAGCAATAATGGTGCTAGCAGACATTGGGTTTTCAAATGCGTTAGGCGTTTTTCAAATTGTTTATTTGGGCATCAAATTTCACCTTAATAAATTGTGAAGTTTAGTTACAGTTATTGACAGTGTTGGAAAGTGTTTCTTAATCCATGCTGCATGTGTGTTTTTTAATTTTTGTTTTCGATTTAAGATAGGATTTCGTTACAAACATGTTCTGTTTTTTCAAAAAACTAATTTTAAAATTTAAGAAATATATAAGTTTTTTCATAAATTTGGGAGGGCGGATAAATTGTAACGTACGGATTTTTAACCAGAAATCGGTTTTTGGAACCTTTAAGTATGGGAATTTGAAATTACTGCTTGTTACTCAAGTAGTTCTTGAGTTACGGTTAAAAGACAACCGACATTGCAAAATTGAAAAATTCAGAGTTTAAAAGAATGCCAGTATGATAACGATGTCTTAGCCACTTTTTTTTTTTAATAACATCACTTGAAAGAATGCATAATATCTAGCCAAATTGCTTTTATTTTTATTTTTCTATCATTATTATTATTATTATTATTTATTTATTTTCTCTGGAATAATTTATTAACATTGCTAATTTTTAAATTTGTTGAAAAGTGTTAAAAATTACGATCATGGATTTAAAAAAAAATAATTAAAAATTCTAAGATGATAAACTACCTAAAACGAAAATTTCCACCAAATTCATTACGATTCCTTCTTAATAAGTATTTAGGGTTTTTGTATTCATGATTCAGTAAATCAGTTCCTCGTTCGTCGGAGGGAGGGGGGGAAATGGCGTCCCCTCCAGTTTGCACTCTACACGTGGCTACGCCACTGAGCTTAATGGATGTTCCTTTGCCCCATAGATATTTACGCGCATAATGACAAATTATCGGCGTGATGAATATGTACCTTCATTATGAGGAAATTACTTTACTGAACGATTTATGTTGTGGTTAAGATTATTTGCAGAGTTTATGCGATTAATTTTGAGGGATGTTACTCACGAGTTGTCTAATGGCGTAAACCAGTATTATAATTTATGATTAAACCATTGTTACGACTTAACCTGTCGTTGATAGTGGTATGCACGTTTCTCTCATACAAAAAAAATAAAATAAAATAAAATAAAAATAAATAAATAAAAATAAAAATAAAAATAATAAAATAAAAAGAATGTCGCCCAGTTAAACTGATGGCATTGAGCTGAAAGGCTACGCATACTAATTGCACATTACAGCCTTATGTTTTCAAGGTTTAATTCCGTTCGGAAAAAATATTAAGAAGGGGAAACAGCTCTCCCCTTTTCCATTTATTATACTTAATTATTGAACCTCCTAAACTATCAAGGAGATGCTTTATCATATAAAAAAATCTATATCTAAAATTCAGAGAAAATCGGATAATTCTTAATAATAAAAACCCATTTAGCATTTATATAATTTAAGAGGAGTTATCCCCCTCTTTTATACTTAACCATTAAACTTCACAAACTATTCAGAGATTTGAACGAAATTTGACAATTCTGCTTGAAAACCCCCTTTATATACATTAAGGGGAGAGGATTTAAAACCCCTGTTTCTCCTTATTCTATGAACACCTAATAACAGTCACGGAATCGCCTCATCAGAATGATCATATATCTAAATTTTGAACGAAAACTAAATTCTGCATGAAAACCCCATTTATCTCAATTAAGGGGAGGGGCATGAGCCCTCCGTTCCCCCTTTTATACATATCGAATAAACTCCAAAAACTAATCAGAGAAGCGCCTTGTCAGGATATACCTATATACAAAATTTCAAATGGATCGGATATTTTTATCATGAGTTATCGCGTTACGCACGTACGAACGAACATACATACAGAACGGGCCGGCACATAAGCTCTCAGGCAATGATAGCCTGTGAGCTAAAAAGTCAAAAAACGAATTTTTTACTGGAACGGTGGATTTCATTATATAGAGACTCGACTGTATATGTAAATGAGACATAATGCTCGTATATATCTAAAACGCTGTGTAAAAAAAAAAAAAAAAAAAAAAAAAAAAAAAAAAAAAAAACATTAAATTTTAAGAAATTTTGATTAATAAATTTTTCTGTGAGGTGTTATCTCATAAATCTTTGAACTGGAGCCAGAAAATGAAGTGTTACATAATCTAAAAATTTAAATAGTAATCAAAGGTATAGTTTGGTTTTTTAGGGACTCAAATATTCTGCACTAACTAAAATTTATTTTGGAAGTGTGAACTTGTCATTTTAAAAAGTGCAGAAACACGTCACGGTTCGTTCCAAAGAGAGAACTTGAAAGTGCTTTCATTGATGGAAATTCTTTCGCACGATTTTATGAATTTTTTTTTAAACAAAATTACCTAAATTTTCAAAGGTTCGGTGGAGAAATAGACCTTTATCCCGTCTTATAAAACTGTCAAATGACCAGTGAAACAACGTCAATAGCAATGACAAAAATGCTGAACTTTCATGTACGAAGGAGAAGAAGGATCGCTTACTTTATTTTTTTTTTCTATATTTACTTCTAAACGTATTAAAAAGTTATTGCCAACATTTATTAATTTCTATCGGCATTTCTTCCATAAAAAGATTTATAAAGCATAAATATAAATTAGTAAAAAAATGAAACATAATTAGTTAAAAAAAAAAAAAAAAAAAAAAAAAAAAAAAAAAAAAAGCCTATTTTTACTCAAATGCCCATTTTGGCAATATATTTTGAATTATATTCTTACTTTATTTAAAAAATTGAACAATATGCTCATTATATAGTTCCTAAATAACAAAAAACTGTTAATTAAATTCGTTTGACAGCAAAATTGAATTTAAAAATGAGTCATAAAATAACCAATTTATTATTTTAATACATCCACAATTCTTTAATCAAGATCGCTTTGAGAAATTTTGTGCGAAGTGCCTACTTTGACAGATTTTTTTAAAATATATATTTAGCCTTTATCAAAACTCTGACCAATACGGCACATTACACAGTTCCTAAATAACAAATAACTGTCAATTGAATGCGTTTGAGAGCAAAATTGAATTTAAAAATGAGTCATAAAATAAACAATTTGTTATTTGAATACAACCTCAATTCTTTTATCATGATCGCTTTGGGAAATTTTTTTGCGAAGTGCTTACTTTGACAGCTTTTAAAATATATATATTCACCCTTTATCAAAAAATCGACGAATACGCACATTATATAGTTCCTAAGTAACAAAAAACTGTCAATTGAATGTGTGTCAGAGCAAAATTGGATTTAAAAATGAGTCATAAAATAACCAATTTGTTATTTGAATACCCACAGTTCATTAATCATGTCGCTTTGGGAAATTTTGTGCGAAGTGCCCATTTTGGCAGCCTTTTTTTAAATATATTCTGCCTTTATCAAAAAACTGGCCACTCCGTCACATTATATAGTTCCTAAATAAGAGAACCTGTAAATTGGATGCGTTTGAGAACAAAAAAAGATTTAAAAATGACTCGGTAAAAACGCAATTTCTTAAATTTCCGCAAATTTTAATCACGATAACTTCGTGAAATTCTGTTCAAAATACCCTTTTTGGCAGCCTTTTAAAATATATATTCTGCCTTTATCAAAAAACCGCCCAATACGTCAAGTTATATAGTTCCTAAATAATAGGACCTGTAAATTGGATGGGTTTGAGAACAAAAATGAATTTAAAAATGACGCATAAAAAACGCAATTTGTTATACTTAATGAATTTTTTAATGATGAAAACTTCGGGAAATCTGTTCAAAATACCTTTTTTGGCAGCCTTTTTAAAAATATATTCTGCCTTTATCAAAAAATTGGCCAATACGTCGCATTATATAGTTGCTAAATAATAGGATCTGTCATTTGGATGCGTTTAAAATCAAAAATGAATTTTAAAATGAGTCAGAATATAAGCAGTTTGGATTTGAGGTTTTTTCTCCAACTCCTATTTTTGTTTAATTTATTTTTGCTATAAGAATTGGTTCTATGAAAATCTTGTCAATATAAAAATTGTAGATATTATTGTGAAGATGTAAAATAAATTTAATTAGATTTATTGCTTAAGAATTGAGTAAGTTATGGTTTTTTTTCTTTTTCCTCCCCCCTTTTTCTTTTCGTTTTTAATTTTTTTCATCGGTAAAAATTGGTCCTATCAAAAACTTGTAAATACAAAAGTTTTAGATAATATTGAGTACATTTATATAAAATTTAGTTGGATTTGATATCTTGAGAATTGACGAAGTTATGATTTTTTTTCTCCCAAAAACCATGTTTTTTTCGCCCCTTGAGCCCACTTTTAACTTTATCAAAAATCTGTCACGCATAAACTTTTTCCTCATTTTTTAGAAGTAATATAAACTTTAAACTGATTCGATATCTATTTTAATTAAAAAGTTATCGCGTTTTTTCTGTTTTCACAAAAACCCTCCTAACTTTCACCTCCTTGGTCCGATTTTGCCCATTAACGAACTTAACCGAGATTTTATGCCCTTTGATTTTATGTAAAAGTTTGATGAAGATCTGAGCATAATTATGGAAGTTATCGTGTCTAGAAGAAAGTGATATACACCGATAGATAGATAGATAGATAGATAGATAGATAGATAGATAGATAGATAGATAGATAGATATATATATAAACTTTTTTACTGATGGTAGTTTTGGGGTCTAGGAGTCATGATTCGTGTAGATCCGCAAAAATTTTTCAGAAATTCCAACATGGGAGACAATGCAATAGGTAGTATTTCATACGAAATCTACCTAAAAACTAATCATGTGCTGCTGCCTTTCCTTTAATAAATTACATTACGCTATAATTGTTGATACATGAACTGAACTTGTAGAGGTTTTTAAAACATATCTCATGAAAATATCAACGATTTTAAATAAAGTATCTTTTACAAGGGAACTTATTTAAAAATTAAAAAAAAAAGCTAATAACGGCAAATCTTCAAAAAGGGAAAAAAAAAAAAAAAAAAAACAAGGAAAGAGCGTTATGGCGAACACGGGCGCCGCATTGGACAACCCTGATCTATAGAATTTATGCACACCGAGAAATATTTTTAAAAACAGTTCAATTGAAAAACAAATAAACACGCACTTCCAGCAGTTATTGTTCATAATTTTCAGAAGATAATGTTTGTTCAACGGGGTTATTTTTAACACAATTATTCAATTGGTATATAAATCATAACAGTTGCAAATTTCCAATTGAATAAAAAACTGAAATACAGGCCCGGACTTCTTTCATTCGCTTGAAAAATTTACAGGGTGGTCATAAAAAAACTTTGCCAATATACGGAGCTCTAGCGGCCAGTCCGCTCAACCGATCGAAATGAAATTTCAGATATAGCTATTCAGAGGTATGAGCTCGAGATTCTGTGAACGACAACAAAATGGCGCTCACGGTTACGGTTATTGTTACAGAAACTCGAAAATTTCCAATGGCAACATCCAATTTTTTCATCGCAAAATGCTCAGCGCATGCGAAAACCCTAAAGTGCGTTGGAACCGTACGTGTATAGCAAGAAACGGACATGTTATGTACGTACAAAAAACCGTTCTGGGAGTCCTTCCCCCCATAGAAAAAACTCGATTGGGGAGCAAAAATGCATTTTGCACATGACACAGAGTCAGTACACTGATCTCTGATTACAATACAGATCGGAGAAACTAAAACTTTTATTTTGATTACACATTTTCCGCATGGCTGCCATCACAGGCAATTACACATTGCATGGTGATGGCACCCATGTGGAAAAAGCGGCACCAAAGCGGACTGGCCGCTAAAGCTCCATTTATTGGCAAAGTCTTTTTATGACCACCCTGTATAACTGTTGTGGTTTAGAATAGTGTTTTATTAAGTTTTCATACTAAATGCAATGTATTTCAGTTTCTAATTTATATCGAGTCTAGAAATATTTATAAGTTCAATATTTTGAAAATATCGGATATTTTTTGATATTTTCGGAAACATCATAAATGTTTAAGAAACCTGATTATACACATCGATTTCAATTCTTATGGATAACAGGGACATATGATCCTCTTAATAGCTATTCTTTAATCCCATATAGCACATCTGTGCTGATAATGACAAATTATCGACGATGATGCATAACTATCTTCATAACTAGTAAAATTGCGCAGATGAGTGATTTACGTTTAAGGTAAGATATTTACCGAGAAGCTTTATTTATGTATATGCAAGCGATGTTGTTCCTAAATGGATTTAGGGAACGAAACATTATTGTAATTTATGAATGCGTCAAGAAGTTCGGATACAGCACTGGCAATAGACTCTGTCAGTGTGACGTCACAGGTAACTCAACTATATGAACCCGAAATTTTGTTCAAAATAACACAAGTGGAACTAGAAATTTGAGAAGATTTATAAAATAAAATAAAAAGAAAAAGAAAAAAGAAATGAAAAGAAAAGAAAAAGACATCTAAATTAATTAAGGGCGTTCTTAAATCAAAAAGTCAACTTTGTGACACGCGCATTAATTTATTTTTGTTCGGAAATGCATGAAAATAGCAGGTGTTGTTATTTAGAAACTGTCTAATTGCACTTAATTTTCTGTTTTTTTTTTCTTTTTTTCTTTTCTTTTCTTTTTTTTTTTTTTTTTAAACACAATGTGAGAAGTCGTCTTACAAATGTAGAAGAGAAGAAAGAAAGAAGTGATAACTTATCTTAATAAATATCTCGGGGCTTGCATTATTCTTTATAAACTTTTTATTACTTGAAAAGACGTCACTCACATATAGTAGACTAACACAAATAACATAAAAATAAAATTTTTTACATAATTCTGGCGCACGCCACCATCACAAGATATAAAACACAGTTTTCAACCAACATTCGAATATCACTAAGAAAAGAACATTTTTTTTTAGAACTAGTGTTGCCAGATTTCTTTCAAACGAGAAATATTACAACTACATTTTTTTTTAATTTAGCAAAACTCAGGTCACGTGACACGTGAGTCTATTTTTTTTTTCTTTTATTCCTTTGGAAAGCGCGTGTTACAACAATAGATTTCTCATAACAAGCCTTCAAAGTTAACACTTTTGAGCACATTTCCCGACGAAAGCAGAAAAACCGGTCGAAAAGCAGGAGAAAAACGGATGATCACGTCGTCGAAATAGCATATAACTAGATAGGTAATTTAATTATCATAAAATGCAAAAATAGGTTCGATTCGAAATCGCTTCCATATCCAGGCATTCCAATTTTATACATTTTTGTTAAAAAAGAATTTGTAAATGTGTCAAAACGTTTTGCGCTTGTTGAGCGCAGCCCTTAAAGAACACCTTAAAGAAAGTCTCACTCTGTCTGTGTTTGTGTGTGTATGCGTGCGTCTGCAATGGATAACAAAATCTATGCCATACGTAGAGTCTAGCGGAGACGACATTTTCTTCGCTAAAAGTAAATAAATTTCCGCATTTTAACACAATATATATATATATTTTTTATCGTCTCAATATATCAATTTTACATCATCTACAAAACTTTTGAAAAGTTTGGACGGGTAAAAATATTTCTTACAAAATATGGAAAATTTCGACAAAATCAGGAAATATTTTAGTTTTTCGTCGCAGTTTCGCTCGCTTTCGGTGCTAGATATTAAAAATCAAATTATGCAGCAAATAAAATACCAAATAGCATATACTTTCATTTCCGTATTTATTAAAAAAATTTAAATTCAGACCAAATTGAAATTGAACAACGCCGCGCCACCGGGCAGGTTAGCTAGTTTGAAACATTAGATTAATTTTTAACACAATTCTTCAGTTGGTATATAAATCATAACAGTTGTAAACTTCCAAATGGGTCAAAAAATTAAATTCTGCCCCGGACTTTTTTCACAAACTTGGAAATTTACAACTATTATTGTTTAGAATAGTGTTTTATTAAGTTTTCATGCTAAGTGCAATGTACTTTAGTTTCTAATTCATATTGAGTCAAAAAATATTTATAAGTTCACTATTTTGAAAATTTTCGATATCTTTGATACTTTCGAAAACACCATGATATTTACGAAACCTGATTATATGCATCGATAGCAATTCCTGAATAAGAGGAACATGGCACATTTAATGGCTATTCTTTTATCCCATATGGCATGTCTGTGCTGATAATGACGAATTATCGATGAAGATACATACTACCTTCATTAGTAAAATTGCGCAGATAAGGGATTTACGTTTAGGGTAAGATATTTACCGAAATTTTATTTATGTTTATGCGAGCAATGATGTTCCTAAATGGATTTATTACACGAAACATAATTATAATTTATAAATACATCAAGAATTCGGATACAGCATTGGCAATTATGTTTTTTTTTCTCCTTCACTCGGGGGTATTAAGTAACTATTAAAAAAATGACATTTCTCATCAAAGTGACATGTATTAAGGGGTCGAAAAAACTACTATATATTTTTACTTTGAATGTTTATTCTGATAAATGGAGGTTAAGGAAGATTAAACTAATTGGATGTGGCAATTCAAAACTTTCTCCTAATTTATACATGTTGAATACTTCAAAATTCGCCAGTACAAAAATTAATTGGCAATGTATTCCAATAATGAAAATTCTAAAGATATGAAATTTCGTTCATTATTTCTTGAACTATGATTATCGCTAAAATCATATAAATCAAGCAAAATATATCATAGCAACCTACCTGCTGGAGGGGCAGATTCTCAAAAATTTTTAAGGAGCCAGTGGCTATTAAACCGAAATATTCCAGTCGCCATCAACATTTCATTTCCAATAAAAATTAAGAAAGAATGCTAATTTTGTCTAAAGATCGCAGAAGAAAAGTTAGTTTTATCACAGGATCGCAAGACACTCCGTGACTTTTGTTAAAGAATCGCTAAAAAAGTGCGACTTTTGTTAGAGAATCGCTGAAAAATTGCGACTTTTGTTAAAGAATCGCTGAAAAACGTTATTTTCGTCAAAGGATCACACAAAAAATACCGTCAAAAGAAAAGGAAACCACCTGTATTTTCTTATAGAAAATACTTCTGATAGCATAATGGGATTAAAGAAGCCGAATTTCTCTTTCACAAAATACTGGCATTTAACACTGTTTTAGACCTCGTTTTTCCTTCACCACCCGCCACCTTGAAAACCATCAAACTGTGTTCAGGATTCTCTAAAAAATATAAATCCATCGAAAATCGTAAGATGAAAGTTTTCACTAATAGGGTAACATCCCCAGTAATTGGCACATTAAGGATTTGTCTTTAAACTTACTTCTATTTTCATTACCAAGAAATAAAATAGTTACTTGCAAATATTTTTAAATCAAAGAGTGCATGTCTGTGCACCTATTTTGCCTACTAAAAGCAAAAATATTTGAAAAAATATTTTTATAAAAATATATTTATAAAAAGTTGTTGTAATCACCAGTAATTGGCATTTAGACTTTTACACAATTAAAATAACCCTTTTCAACTAAAAAAGCTGTTGTCAATTAAAATTTAAAATATACTATAAATCAGATAATAATAAATTGAAATTCATGCCTTTCTTAAGCCAGAGAAGAAGCATTTGCAACAAAAATGGCTAATTTGATACGAGCCATAATTGTTTCTCTTTCTTAGGCACTATTGTCATTTAGTAGCATAAAATAAAGTAAATCTGTAAAGTAAATGAGCATATAACTGGTATATGATATTGCATTTTTAAAAGACTGGATATAAATCTTATTTTAGAACATTTTTGTAGGATGTGCCAATCACTGGTGCGTGCCAATTACTGAGGATGTTACCCTACAATACTTTTTTTTCCTTTTTTTTGTAATAATGAAGTAAACATGTGTATCTGTTTTGGAATTCTCTAATATTTTATTAATAATTAGATAAATGTCATTAAGTGGTCTTCTACTAGTACGTTTACTTTATATAATGCAATGAGAACTTGATTTGTTCATAAGTTAAATCGACATGCAACAGAATATTTTAATAGTTAACGAAGCATCAAAATGTATAATAGTAAACGCTGACGTTTTATTTGGCAGGAACAATAATAGCCTTTTATGGGCTTATTGGGTTTAATTTGAATAATCTGAGTTAGTTTAACAAGCTAATGCTGATTTGCAGAAAATGTACGGGAATTAAGTGAATTCAAGAAACTTGCATGTTAGATGGGCGTGTTTTCTCTAACACGCTTTCAAAATTGAATGGCAAATAACTGAACTTATTACGCATGAATTTGAATTGAAAATTATAATAGTCCATTTAATATCCGTCATTTACTAAACTAAAAGTCACATTGATATTATAAATTTTTAAAAAAGAGAAAAATTGCTGTAAATGTATTAGATTCAAACAAGTTCCTTTTAGTACAAATATCAATTGAAAACAAAAGCTATTGTTTACAAATGTTCAAGCTCATAATACGTATTTCAAATTATAAATCACCAAGAGTTAGATTATATTAGGACCATATACTTTAATAAAATATAAAAATTCACCAAAAATCTGCCTCAGATAGAACTTACTGTACCTTCACAATGAACTTACTCATAATTATAATAATAAATAATAATATAATAATAATCATAAATAGTCTTAATTATAAGTAATAATTCTAATAACCTATCATGTTCCATGTGCAACAAACTTTATTCTTGCAACTGATACCATTAAGGCGACAATGCACTTAAGTAAAATTTAAAATTTTTAAATGTAATTGAAATTTGGATGTGTTGTTAAGAAGAGGATAAAGTGCTTATACACAAAAATTTAAATTAAAATATTTTTAGTTATTGTATTTTAAATATTTTAATATGAAAGAAAAAAAGATACATTGGAAATTGTTTGACAACCATTTTTTGTTTAAAATATGACATTATTTATGCATAAGATGCATATTATACATTACAATAGACGCTGGCATGAACTAACTGAATGTATAACAAGATTTTTTTCCCCCTTATGCGAAATGTTCGCCAATTCCCGTTCAGGCTCTAAAAATCCATTAACATGATTGGTTTTAAAAAGATTGTGGAGGATTGAATTATATTTTAAAAAACCAGTGGCGATCTTCCTGTAAACTGGTTTCCATTCATTTCTCTTGTGGGGGGATTTTAAAGCCAAATCAGCTGCTGTTTATTGCTGTTTTTATGTTCTATTAAATAAGATTAGTTAAACATCTGATAATTAGCTAATATATAAAATGAATTTAATCAATAATCTTTACTTCCAGCTATTTTCTATATGTAAAATGTACCGTTTTAAATCTGACTTAATTTTTACCAAACTTTTTTTTCTTTATAGCATTTACTTGACAATAGATTGTTTATTGGAAAGAAAAAAAAATATTATTATTTGCGCAGTATTAGAATTGGCAATAATAATTTAAAAATAATCTCAAAATATGAAGTCAATCTCTCGCACATACAAATATATATTTTAATTTAAACTGTTTGACAATGCTATTATTTAACCATTTGTAGTAGGTCGTAATTTCCCCCATATTTGCTACTTTTAGCATATAATTATACACATTTAATAGGTTTCTTCTTTAAATATCCATTTGCAAAAGTAATTTTTAAAGCGTTGTTTAATTTTTTTTTAACATGTAATCATTTAACTTTAATTTCGTAAGTTTTTTTTTCTGTTTCTATTATTTATGCAAATAATATTTTTATTTCAAAGAAATTATATCCTTTGCGATGTGTCAGCAATTGGCAACAACTTAAAACAACAAACTTTTCTAAAATAATTTTAAAATATCCTTAGAAATGCTGAAAGTTTGGATTTAAAACCTAAATGAACTCTAAAAATTAGTCAAATTAAAAAAAAAGGAAAAAAAGAAAGAAAATGCATTCTGCACATCTCAAGTTTCTAAAATATAATCTTAGAAAATTGCTGTGAATAGTTTTTGCTCCTATAAAACTTGTCAGTAAAACGATTTTGACCAACTTTAATATTAAATAGAATATAAATATAATCATTCGAGTTAAAAATTGTCTACTCCAGCTTATTCATCAAATAACTCTCCATAATGCCACCAATTTATGTATTTTTGTGTGCAGTATTTTTCTTAATATTAGCGAAGAAAGACCTCAGGTCACAAAAGATTCAGTTACAGCTGCGCGGCGGCGGCGGAGGCGGAGGCGGCGGTGAAAACGTCAGTTACCGCAAAATGGGGTGAATAGGAACGAAACTTCCCAGTCATACAAATAAATTCATTATAAATATATGTGACGATATTTTTAGTTGCCAATTTTTTTATAAGAAGATAAAAACATCAAGAGTTGGGAATTTCAGTTTCGCCATGCTAGCACCTCTACTGGGGTATATAAAAAAACTGCATGTAGATCGTCAAAAACCTCATTTTTCAAACGTCGTCAAAACTTTGTATGTAACTGAAGTATGTTTCGTATCCTAAATATAAGAGTAAGGATTTTTAATTAATTATAGACCTGTAAATGATATGCTATATTAAATTTTACTTATTTCATAAAAGTGAAAAAAATACTCATAACATCAGAGATTTAAGATTTACTGGGTTAATCATAACACGTTTTTCTCATGGTTTATTTTTCTATACAGTAGTAATTTCATGTAATACCTGAAAACATATGTATGAATATGCATTGTAACAATATTTTTTTTTGTTCTAATTACTTGAAGAGTTTAAAGGTGCTAAGAAATTATTTAGTTAAACAAAACAGTCAACCTTCAATCCAACAGACATGGATCACACAAAAGAATTTAAAATGGAAAATTACCAAGAAAAATTGCACAGAATTATTCTCTGATACCCACAACATTACACAAACATCTAAAAATGGAAAACTAATTAAAAAATACAGGGATGCAAACAGTACTAAGGATGGGGGATGAGGGCTTAATAGTAGATCGTATTAATACATACAGCGATTGAGTATACTCAATAGATTCTGTTACCCAATGACTACTAGTAAAGGATAACATAGCACAGGGCTGAATTTGTATTAAATTCTATCTTCTGCAATTCGAATACAATTTCTTAGAATGCATTTTAATTTTTCTTGAGTTCAAAGTTGTTTCTAATTTTTAAAAAGGCTTATCTTTACATGTATAAAAAAATAAAGGGTCAGTTTGATAGTAACTACGTGTTCTATTCTTCCCTTATCATTTTAACCTAATTTTATTAACCCTATTAAAGTTTGAATCGGAATAAATAAAGATTATAACATTTGTTCCGATTCACCCTATCTCCGGGGTGAATCGAGACACCATTAAAAAAAAAAAAAAAAAAAAAAAAAAAAAAAAAAAAAACATGTATACAAACAGTAACCAATATTATGTTTTTGTTTAAAAAGTAAAGAACAAAACAAGACCGAAGTTTCTAGTAAAAAAATAAAAGAATTAAAAAATCAGTTGTTGCTTTTTTTTTAACGGTAAAGTTGAAAAGATGTTCCGATTTACTCCATTTTACGGTACTTTAAAAAATATATATATACATATATAATAGAGTGATTTTTTTTCCACAAACTGTGACCTCATCAAATTGACAGCTGAAATTGCAGGATTAGTTAAAATGCCATTCGCATATTATAATGCCAAGTCATATCTTAGTGGAAAACACTTGCAAATCTGATTTTAGTAATTGACTGGCAGGTTTACATTGTATTTTTCTGCTTCCATAGTTGTCCATGGTTTCATATCTTTGGGTGCAGGAAAACACAATAATAACAAACAAATAACCCTATCAGTCAAACACAAAAGTTGGATCTACAGATGATTTTCATCAAGATATGACTTGGCAGATATCTTGCATTATAGTATCCGAATGGAGTTCAGTCTAATCGTAAGGTGGTGGTCTGTACAGTCGTTTTCCGGTCTATTAGAAATGTGAAAATATTTCAACTTTATGAAAGCGGCATTTTAAGAATTAACGATTGTTTAAAAAATTATTTGTTTACCGATATAAACGCTCATATCTCTGAGAAGAAGCGATCGAATTGAAAAATTCTCTTTGTATAAAATGAATTGGAGTGTTTAGTTTTACAATTCATCAAGTAAAAATAAACAAAAAATAAATAAAATAAAAATATATTGTTTTAGTCGAATTTCGGGGTTTTGAAAGTTTACTATTTCCTTAAAACATATGTATGACAGTAGAGTCACTTTTATTTGGGCAACAGTTATAGGCATGAGTCTGTAAAATATCCACAATCTTCATTTGAGCAAAATGAAATAAAACGTAGCAACTGTTTGTATTTTAAAACTAGTCGTTGGGGGCCACCGTAATACTTACCCATCATGGATATGTATATGAAAATAAAACATGTGAAAACTATTTATACAATGCATTGCAATTCATAAACAAAATTTAAATATTGTTAATATACATAGTAATGCTTTATTAAAGAACTGCTGATGTACCAATTTCGACAAATTATATAAAACGCCAAACTACTCAAGTAGTACCGAACCGCGTAAAAGAAACATCCTTATAACTCCAAAAATAATAATTCTATTAACTAAAAATTAATTGTGTCGGATTAAGCGTCTCATTTCCAATTAAAATATACTTCTAAATTGAAATTTGAATGAAATACAGGGTCATGAAAAATCGAAGAATGTGGAAAACAAGATTACAAATATCTCGGCAACTAATAATCCGATCGACTTTGTTCTATATGCAAAATGTGTGTTATTTTATTGCCTTTTACGTCCATTCCTTAGAACAAAAAAATTCGAAAATTTTTATGTACCTTTCATCAGAACGAATTTTTCGAGAGTCCGAAAAAAATAGTTCCGGATAATCGAGGTTGCTGATATTAAATAGGGTTCTTCCCATTCTTACATACTAACTACATACAAAATTTCAAGTCTCTATCTCAATTTGTTCGGGAGATAGAGCGTTTACAGACAGACAGACTGACAGACAGACAAACAGACAGACAGACAGACAGACGGACGGCAATCTTTTTTTTTTTTTAAATATGTTTTTCGGAATCTCCACTATCTAAAACGTGTCAATCCGTCAAAATTTTTTTTTCGATTTTCAAAACGATTGCAATATGATGGGTAAGTAAAAATGCATCATTTTGACGTAATTACAGTAAAACCTTTTCAGCTTTTAAAGCCTTCAAGCATTCAAATTATGAATGATGACAGTAAGAATTAATTTCAGAAGATCAACAGCTTTCCTCTCAGAATATACCCTTATTAGAAAGTGATGTCGTAGTTAGCAAACGATATTTTATAATTATCTTCTTCCTTTTAAAATTACTGAGCAGTATTTTAGATGTGTGGCAACGGAAAAGACCTGACTGAAATGCAAAATTTTAAAAGAGATTTTCTATAATGTTAAATTATTGAAGATTGCAGGGAAAAAAAGATAAGTAGTGGTCTGGTGATTTTTTAACGCTGTCAGCGAGATTTTCTATGTTCTAAAACGTGTGTAAGCAAGTTTCATGCAAATAGGTAAAAAATTAAAGATTTGTTTCAGAAACATGCATACAAAGAATTGCTTATATATATATATATATATATACAGTGTCTCACATAAGTGATGGGACACTTGTGCTTTACAAAAGAAAACTAATCAAATAAATTAAAAAAACGTGTACACATTTTTTTGTGGGTGTGTTTCATACTTAAATTTAGTAAATATTATTACATAATATACATTTTGTCAAAATATTAAAATATTAATTTAATAAAAATAAAAATGTTTAGAACGGACCAAATAATAGCTCACATAAGTCATGGGACACCATTATATATGCAACAAAAATCGTCTGAAATAAGCAATAAAAATATTTTTGGGGGTTTTATTTTTACTTAAAAGCAATTGGCAACAATTTATAAAATCGTCTGCAGTATTTCTCTCCAGTTTGTTTTGGAATTCTTGTGTTTTTTAGCTCTGTGTAGCCATGAATGCTAAACGAAAAGAAACTTCGCCTGAAATTTGAAAATTACTTATTAATTTGCATATTGAACGTGGAAAATCTATTAGAAAAACTGCTGAAACAGTTAACTTGAGTCGTTCAATAGTTTTCAATATCATTAAACGATATAAAAAGAATCATATGATTCAGGATAAAAGAAGACCTGGCCGACCATGAAAGCTATCCAATGGAATAAAGCGAATTATCGTTCGAAATATAAAAAAAAATCCAAGAAATTGTGCTTCAAAAGTTGCTGCTGATTTACAAGCATTATATGGAATAATTGTTAATCCTGAGACTATTAGAAGGGTAATTCGATCTGCTGGATATCACGTAGAGTAGCCAGGAAAAAATTCTTCGTAAGTGAAAAAAATAGAAAACTCAGACTAGCTTTCGCAAAATCCAACATAAATAAGAATTCTGATTACTGGAATAAAGTTATATTTGCTGATGAGAGTAAATTTAATATATTTGGTTCTGACGGTAGAATCTTGGTGTGGAGAAAACCCAGGGAAGAATTTCGCAAACAGAACTTGGTACCAACAGTAAAACATGGTGGAGGAGGAGTTATGGTATGGGGGTGTATATCGTCCGCTGGAGTTGGTAATCTTGTTTTTATTGACAGTATAATGGATAAGTACAAGTATACTGATATTTTAAAGCAAAATTTGAAATCTTCAGCACGAAAATTGAACCTTCATAACGATTTTAAATTCTACCTGGATAATGACCCCAAGCACACTGCTCTGAACGTTAGACTCTGGCTGCTATATAACTGTCCTGAAATAATAAAAACACCACCACAATCTCCAGACTTAGATCCCATAGTGAATATTTGGCAAGAATTGGAATCAAGAATTCGCAAACACACCATTTCTTCAAAACAACAACTAAAATCGGTGCTTCAAGAAGAATGGGGTAAAATCACTCCAGAAATCACAAAAAAAAATTAGTCGAATCCATCCCAAAAAGATTAAATCATGTTTTAAAAGTAAAAGGAAATCCAAGAAAATATTAAAACCTTTTAAAAAGTAAAATTTTTGGATAAATATTTGATGGAAAAGTAAGTGTCCCATCACTTATGTGAGCCATTTTTTGCTCCGTTCTGAACAATTGTATTTTTACTAAATTAATATTTTAATATTTTGACAAAATGTATGTTATGTAATAATTGTTACTAACTTTAAATATGAAACACACAAAAAAAATTTTGCACATGTTTGTTTATTTATTTTATTCCAGTTTCTTTTTATAAAGCACAAGTGTCCCATCACTTTTGTGAGACACTGTATATATATATATATCAATTCAATTATTACTCTAAACTGCAGAAATGCTGAAATTCGAATAACATCTATATTGCATCTATAACTATCTATACTTCATTAGTTTGAACTCATACAGTATAGACATTTGCTTTTAATGATATTAAATTAGCATATTCGAAACATGCAGAAACAAATTTACGCAATAATTTAAACTATAAATCCACCTTAGGTTAGTGGCCTTTAAAATCTTTGTTTTTATTTCACTATAAATTATAGCAGACAATCACGCTAATCACTAGAAAAAGCAACAACTGTGCAAAAAAAGAAAACAAATACGAAAAAAATGATTATCTTGATTTTTTTTTTTTTTTTTTTTTTTAATTATAGCTTTATAGCAAGTCTTTTTTTTTTCTTATTATTCTTGCATACATGTTGGATTCTTTGATCGCTGCTAAACACTTTCTTAAAACATCATAAAATTTATTCTTCATCCAGTCATCAACATTAAAATTTTGCTTGATTATCCCAGATACAAAATGGCTGAACAATGCAAAGACGACGCATTAGCAATTATCTCGTATGTGTTTCACAACTAGAATAGCTGAGGTACAGGATCATTTTGTGCGGAAGATTACCATTTTAACCTCATTTAAAAAGGCCGCCTAGTGTTTCATAGTATAATATCGGAGCTTAGTATTTGGATTAATGGCCATCCTACTCCTGTTTTTATTATATAAACGAACAGTTTTAAACAAATATGTTTTTATCGAGCAATTATTTGAAAAAAAAAAAAAAAAATTGCTCCTTTTTTTCTTTTAATGTCTTTAAGGAGATTATTGATTTTTGGAACAGTATTTGACTACTTTTTATAATAGTTTAATAAGTTCTCTGAACCCAAAGCGTAAGCTTTACAGATGAAATTAATTCTCATTTAAAAATGTGCCTCTGCGTAACTCAATTTAAACGTGCTGTTTTAAACAAATTTGTTTTTACTGAGTAAATATTTAAAAGTAAATTTAATTTCGCTCCATTTAAAAAAAAAATTCTTTAAGGAGATTACTGATTTTATTAAATGTTTCTGATGAGTTTTATAATAGTTCAATCAGTTTTCTGAATTCGAAACAGGTTTTTCAAATGCTATCAATTTCCATTTAAACATTTTCATCTACGTATAATGTTATTATATAATAATTTAGTATCTAATTGTAGTTTAGACTAAACCGAAATATTTGGCTTAGCTTAAAAACAAATCATATTTCAATATAAATACCATTTTGTGATTTGCACAAAGCACCACACCATCCCAAATTATTTAAATATCTTATGATTGAAGCTTCTGTACAGCACCCTAAAACCAAATTTTTAACAGTGTAATAATTTTGGTTTGGTTATGTTTTAAGGCATATATTTTCATAATGAATATATTATAAGGTGGTCTGGTGTAATAACGCCAGGCGGGGCAATAACGCCAAGTGCTAATATTATGCATAATTCTGAAATAATCCGGCAAATGACACCCATATGCTCTGCGCAGAGGAGTTTTGAGTCATATAAATCGCAAAAAATAGCTTCAAGTTAATTTGTTTCATTTTTAGATCTTATTGTTTTTACAAGCAACTAAAATTAACGCTTGGTCTAAAATTTGCGATACGTTTTGTGATGTGAAGACTATTTTTTTTTTATCCGGAAATACCGGGTGATTATAATTAAAGTCCCGATTTTAAAAATCGATAATTTTAAAACTACTGGTCAGAATGATTTGATATTTTAGCAGAACAATCTTAAGGCAATGGAATTTCGTTTGGCGAAGGAAAAAAAATAGTTCCAAAATGAGCCGATAGATGGCGCTGTCAGTGTTCACATTGTCTAGATATATGCAAATTACTAATACGTGACATGCGCACATGAGACTTAGCCGCCATAAAAATGCAGAGCACCAGCACTTTGCCTAAATGCTTCACCATGACTCTGACTATGAAGGATCGCGCTCTGCTCTTGAAGCTTTTTTATAAGAACGATGACTGTGCACTTACAGCTATTAGGAAGTTTCGGACATTAAAATCCATTAAATTGGGTCCAATAACCACGAAAGGTCTGCGAAAAATGATTGCTAAATTCGAAGAGACCGGTTCATTTGACGTTAAACGGGGAAGAGGAAGGAAACCAGTTTTGGCTGCGGCAGTGGAAGATGTGGCTACAGCATTACAAGAACAGACTAACAGTGATGTTGGAATCAGCAGTGCACGGGGAATTGGCCGAATGCTGGATATGCCGAACAGCACGGTGCTTAAAATCCTACGGAAGATCTTGAGCTGTTATCCGTATAAGATAACTCATGTGCAGGAGTTGGTACCTGCTGACCTGGAAGTACGTCAATCTTTTGCACTGCAATTTCTTGCCCGGATGGAAGTGGAAAACGGATGGCAGTAGTAGGAAAACGAGAGTACGGGGACATGCGGAGGGGCAGAGGGGCCGTCCCTCCGCATCCCTCCGCGCCCCTCCGCATCCCTCCGCATCCCTCCGCGTCCCGCCTGCGGTCCCGCCTGCGGTGCCGCCTGCGGTACCTCCTGCCCCCACCATGCATCCCCCTCCACAAACGCCCCCTAGTGGAAAAAAGGAACATTCTATTATAAAGGGATAGGTGAAAAACCTTCCCTAATTAAAAATATTATCAATCACATCTCAACTCGGAATCATACTATATGATGAAGATTAAATTTATATTTGAATTTTGAACAACCGTAATTTTAATGAGTATTATTAATTAAGCGAAACAATTAAAATCTCAGTTTTTAACCATTTTATTTAGATTTCTTCAACTACAAGATGAGATTATCATTTTAACACAAGAAAGTTAAACATATATTTGAATTTTGCTTGATAGACATCTTAATGAGTAGTATTAATTAAGTAAAAACAATGGAAAATATCAAGTTTTATAGAAAAAGACTGATTTCTTACGATTTTTATCAACTTAAGAGAGAAAACTTAAACGTACATTTCAGTTTTTAAGTGGTTATCATTTTAATGAGTATTTTTAATTAAGCAAAACAGTGAAAAATATAAAGTTTTATTTGATTTCTTAAGATTTTTATCAACTACATGATCAGTGTATCGACTTACAAGTTGAAAGTTAGACATGCATCCTAGTTTTTCAACAGCTATAGCCTTAATGAGTATCGTTAATTAAGTAAAAAACAATGGAAAATATCAAGTTTTATAGAAAAAGACTAATTTCTTACGATTTTTATCAACTTAAGAGAGAAAACTTAAACGTACATTTCAGTTTTTCAACAGCTATAACCTTAATGAGCATTCAAAATTAAGTAAAAAACAATGGAAAATATCGATTTTTATAGAAAAAGACTGATTCTTACGATTTTTATCAACTACATGATCAATGTATCGACTTAAAACTTAAAACTTAAACATACATCCTAGTTTTTCAACAATTATAACCATAATGAGTATCGTTAATTAAGTAAAAAACAATAGAAAATATCAAGTTTTATAGAAAAAGACTGATTTCTTACATTTTTTTCAACTCAAACTTCAGAATATCAATTTGAGATAAAGAAATTTAACCGTGCATGTCAGTTTTTAAGTGACTATCACTTTAATATCGTCTTAATGAGTTTTGTTAATTAAGCAAAACAACGGAAAATACCGATTTTTAAAGAAAGAAAACCAATTTCATCATACTTTTATACACCAACTAAGTAGAACGAATAATAAACGAATTATTTAAAGAAATATTCAACACATACGCACATTTGAACCTACGAAGCATTCTTCATTACGTCATATCCAAACTAAAACTTTTTTCTACAACCCCTCCACCCATGTACTCCAAGTAGGGGAAACACACAATAGAGTTCTGACGTCACAACTTACAAAGGTATACAAAAAAATGTTTACATTCAAGTAAAAGTATCGCATAGAGAGAAAAAAGAAGACATTTAAACTATTTATCCATTCTAGTTTTATAACAGTTACCACAACATCACCAAATTAAAATTTGAAGTCATAATGAGTGTAATTAATTAAGCAAAATAATAGAAATATTAGTTTTTCAGCGAGGAAAAGACGAATTTAAACAAATTTTATTAGTTTTACACTAGTTTAATAATAATTTTAAGAGGAAAAAGACGAATTTAATAAATTTTTTTTTAGTTTTACACTAGTTTTTCTCATCTCCAACACGGATATATGAATTTAACAGAAGAATTAAACGTGTATTTTAGTTTTTAACAACCGAAAAGTAATAAGTATCATTAATTAAACGAAAATAAATATCGATTTTCAAGAAAAGACAATTTTTTACACAAATTTTCAACTTTGAAATACATTTGTTTACATATGTTATTACAATATATTTCCAAACTAACTATTTTTAAAAGTTTAAATGTCATTATAAAATGTTCATATTTTATATTTTTCACGTCTTGACTACATTCGACATCTTTCACCAAATAGTATGCTTTTTTTTTTTTTTTTTTTTTTTTTTTTATTCTAGAAACTGAAAAAAAGTCACATCTTACTGTTTCAGAAACTTGACATGTGAAAACTTCTCTGAGTTATTCGATTCACATTTTTAATCAAATTGGCATATTTCACCTCACCTTTTTGAAATTTCCATATTATCAAACATCAAGTTATTTAAAATATAAATACTGCTTAGTGTTTAGATAGTATACATGACTGCTTCTACTTATTCTGTTCGTATTATTAATCAAATTAGCAGTTTATTATAAAACTTATTTGTACGCATGCGCAAATTGTCACGTGACATAAACGATTAAAAGCAATATGAATTTTCGAAAAGCAGCGCAGCATTTTGCATTCCCACTGTTAGACTTGAGAGGGAAGTTGGTAGGTGCACGACTCTGACTAATTTCCAGATTTTAATGCATGTGAAAACCGTTTTCTTCGTTAACGAATAAGGTAAGTTTTATTATATCATTACAATATATATGTATCAATAAAAATAAATTTAACGAAAAAAAAAAAAAAAAAAAAAAAGATTTTTTATATATTAAGCATTTATTAAGTATATAAATATACTTCTTTTATTACGCAGATGTTTCAGCAAGATGAAGCAAAACAGCAGCAAATTTCCGAAATGTATGATCCGACTAATTCGACCTTAGCACATACAAAGTTAAAGAATAATACATATGTAAGTTACTTATATGTTAAATACTAGAATTCATACACTATGTATAATTAGGTTAAATTTACATTAAAATATTTTGTCCTATATTCAATAAGAAGTATTTTTATTTGTAATATTATAGTGATATCTAACTGTTTACATTAATTTCCCTTACAGAATTGCTCTTTTTGTGATAAAAACTTTTCATCTAAATGGAATTTAAAAGAACATATACAGATCCATGGCAATGAAAAACCATTTACTTGTGAGGACTGCGAAAAACTGTTTTCAAGAAAGTGCGAATTAAAAAAGCATATGATGATGTATGATACTCTATCACCTGTTATATGTGAAATTTGCAAATTATCTTTTACTAGGAAATGTGCTCTAATAACTCATATGAAAACACATCCAAACAGAAAATTGTTTAAGCATGAAAAGTGTGAGAAATCCTTCAACTATCGTTATAGATTAAATCAACATACGCATATTCACAATAGACCGCAATTACATTGTTATGAATGTGGGAAATCATTTTCAAGTGAAAATAAGTTGAATCACCATTTAAAAATTCATCAAATCCAACATCGTCCACTGTTTAAGTGTAAAAAGTGCGAGAAATCCTTCAATTATCGTTATAGATTAAATCAACATATGCATATTCACAATAGACCACAATTACATTGTTATGAATGTGGGAAATCGTTTTCAAGTGAAAATAAGCTGAATCACCATTTAAAAATTCATCAAGTCCAACATCGTCCACTGTTTAAGCATGAAAAGTGTGTGAAATCCTTCAACTATCGTTATAGATTAAATCAGCATACGCATATTCACAATAGACCGCAATTACATTGTTATGAATGTGGGAAATCATTTTCAAGTGAAAATAAGTTGAATCACCATTTAAAAATTCATCAAATCCAACATCGTACACTGTTTAAGTGTGAAAAGTGTGAGAAGATCTTCAGCTATCGTTATAGATTAAATCAGCATATGCATATTCACAATCGACCTCAATTCAATTGTAATGAATGCAAGGAAACATTTTCAAATGAAAATAGACTAAACCGTCATTTGAAAGTGCATCAAAACCTACAGCATACATGTGATCAGTGTAAACATAAATTTAATAATAAATTAAATTTAAATCAACATTTACGTACACACCATACTAAAAAACGTCTTGTTCCTGTTAACAGTGAAATACCATTACCCACTGTAGACTTTAAAAGAATAAAACATGAAATACCAGCTTTCGAAGTGTTTGAAACTCTAACTTTTCATCCTGAGAAAAATGAAGAAGGTTGCTTAGTTACAATGACGGATATTCAAAAATTAACCAATCATTTGAAGAATTTAACAGTCAAAGATCAGATTGGAGACTTCGAAAAATTGAATGTTTAGAACTGAATATTTCAAAGTATGGCACCTTATCTAGAAATTGATTTTACATTATGTAAATATGTATTCTTTTAAGTGTCGATTTTATAATTGATAGGAATGTATATTATTAACAGTGTATTGTATAAATAGCAGTAATAAATAAATAAATAAATAAACATAGTCTTGAGTTAGTCCTTTCATATTATTAATCAAATTATGTTTCGTCCTACATTTCAGCGCTTTCTGAATTAACATTCATCAAGTTGCTTAAAATATAAATACTATATTTATAGTTTCAATGGTACATAGTATACATGGTTTATCTTGAGTTAGACCTTCCATAGTATTAATCAAATTATATGTTCCATCTTACACATCCGAATTATCATCCATCTAGTTGTTTAAAATATTAATAAAATGTTTATAGTTTTTGATTATACATAGTATGTATTAATACAATCTTTAATTTTTAACAGTTCATATTTCAAAAAACCTATTTTCGAAACCAAACTATGTGAATTTTACCACAATGCTTATCATCATACAAAGATTTGTGTTTCATACTTTTTCTAAAAATTATCAGATATGTACGCCTCAGAGGAATTTCTATCATTAGAATAAATGAAAAAAATTAATTTATATTAAACGTAGAAGAAATTTGATTGCAATATACGTGTATTTAATAAAAATAAATAAATAAGCGATTATTTATACATTAAAACCTTTACTAAATATATATTTCTTGCATTATACAGATTTTTCAATAAGGTGAACACAAACAACAGCAAACTTCAGAAATTAATGATCTGAATGATTCATCCCTAGCACATATAGCGTTAATGAATAATACATATGTAAGTACTTATATGAAAAATACTAGAATTCGTATATGAATCGTAATTAGAGTAAATATAAAATGATTTGTCTTACTACTTACACTTTAACAAATGCCTTTTTACCTATATTGTTGAAAAGAATCCTAATTGTTTGCATTTATTTCTATTACAGATGTGTTCTATTTGCTACAAACGCTTCTTAAGTAAATGGAATTTAACAGAACATACAAAAATCCATACAGGTGAAAAACCTTACACTTGGGAAGATTACCAAATGCTGTTTTCAAGAAGGCGTGAATCAAAAATGCACACATCATCATATAAAGCATCGTCAGTTATATGTAAACTTAGTGAAGATATTCAAAAATTATTCAGACGTTTGAAGAATTTAGACATAAAGGAAGATATTTAGACTATATATTCATCATATTTTCATAACACTTACCACAATATCTTAAACTTAAAATTTGGAAGACATACACACTGCTGAAAAGTAATTTTGTTACTTGTGATTCTTCTAACCAGCATGAATGTATAGATATTATTTTGCAATGTATTCTTTAAATGCTCACAATAAATATTCTTTTATATGCATATATCGTTGTGTTTATTTTTTAAAATCTATCAAAATTTTGTTCTTTTTAATACAGTATGCAATGGCAAAACCATTGTATTTGCTATTAAAAAGAACAAAATTTTTGATACTTTTTTCATAACTTTTTTGAAATTTTTGCAACTTTTTTACAATTTTTTTTTTACATTTTTTTAACTAAATTTTTCATTTTTTAACGTTGTGATTTTTTATTTTTTACTTTTGTAAAAACTTATTTTGAAAAAAAAATTTTTTGTGAAAAATGTTTTTGAAAAAAAAAATTTTTGTAAAAGTATTTTTTGAAGTTTTGTTTTTTGTAAAAAAAATTTTTGTTGTAAATTTTTTTTTTCAAAAACTTTGTTGTGAGTTTTTCATTTTGTGATTTTTTTGTTTTACATTTGTATTTTTTCTTTTCGCTTTTGTAATTTTTTTTATATTGTAAATATTTTTTGTTGGTATTTCTAGAAAACAGTGAAATTATTTTGTAAACTTGCATATTTTTTCATACATCTGCTTATTTTTGTATGTTCTTATGCATTTTTTAAGTTGTGAGAGTGTTGTTTCACTTAAAATGTTATGTGTATGTATGTGTGTGTAACCTATTTTATTAATGTAATAGATTTTAAAAAATAAACACAACGATATATGCATATAAAAGAATATTTATTGTGAGCATTTAAAGAATACATTGCAAAATAATATCTATACATTCATGCTGGTTAGAAGAATCACGGGTAACAAAATTACTTTTCAGCAGTGTGTATGTCTTCCAAATTTTAAGTTTGAGATATTGTGGTAAGTGTTATGAAAATATGATGAATATATAGTCTAAATATCTTCCTTTATGTCTAAATTCTTCAAACGTCTGAATAATTTTTGAATATCTTCACTAAGTTTACATATAACTGACGATGCTTTATATAATGATGTGTGCATTTTTGATTCACGCCTTCTTGAAAACAGCATTTGGTAATCTTCCCAAGTGTAAGGTTTTTCACCTGTATGGATTTTTGTATGTTCTGTTAAATTCCATTTACTTAAGAAGCGTTTGTAGCAAATAGAACACATCTGTAATAGAAATAAATGCAAACAATTAGGATTCTTTTCAACAATATAGGTAAAAAGGCATTTGTTAAAGTGTAGGTAGTAAGACAAATCATTTTATATTTACTCTAATTACGATTCATATACGAATTCTAGTATTTTTCATATAAGTACTTACATATGTATTATTCATTAACGCTATATGTGCTAGGGATGAATCATTCAGATCATTAATTTCTGAAGTTTGCTGTTGTTTGTGTTCACCTTATTGAAAAATCTGTATAATGCAAGAAATATATATTTAGTAAAGGTTTTAATGTATAAATAATCGCTTATTTATTTATTTTTATTAAATACACGTATATTGCAATCAAATTTCTTCTACGTTTAATATAAATTAATTTTTTTCATTTATTCTAATGATAGAAATTCCTCTGAGGCGTACATATCTGATAATTTTTAGAAAAAGTATGAAACACAAATCTTTGTATGATGATAAGCATTGTGGTAAAATTCACATAGTTTGGTTTCGAAAATAGGTTTTTTGAAATATGAACTGTTAAAAATTAAAGATTGTATTAATACATACTATGTATAATCAAAAACTATAAACATTTTATTAATATTTTAAACAACTAGATGGATGATAATTCGGATGTGTAAGATGGAACATATAATTTGATTAATACTATGGAAGGTCTAACTCAAGATAAACCATGTATACTATGTACCATTGAAACTATAAATATAGTATTTATATTTTAAGCAACTTGATGAATGTTAATTCAGAAAGCGCTGAAATGTAGGACGAAACATAATTTGATTAATAATATGAAAGGACTAACTCAAGACTATGTTTATTTATTTATTTATTTATTACTGCTATTTATACAATACACTGTTAATAATATACATTCCTATCAATTATAAAATCGACACTTAAAAGAATACATATTTACATAATGTAAAATCAATTTCTAGATAAGGTGCCATACTTTGAAATATTCAGTTCTAAACATTCAATTTTTCGAAGTCTCCAATCTGATCTTTGACTGTTAAATTCTTCAAATGATTGGTTAATTTTTGAATATCCGTCATTGTAACTAAGCAACCTTCTTCATTTTTCTCAGGATGAAAAGTTAGAGTTTCAAACACTTCGAAAGCTGGTATTTCATGTTTTATTCTTTTAAAGTCTACAGTGGGTAATGGTATTTCACTGTTAACAGGAACAAGACGTTTTTTAGTATGGTGTGTACGTAAATGTTGATTTAAATTTAATTTATTATTAAATTTATGTTTACACTGATCACATGTATGCTGTAGGTTTTGATGCACTTTCAAATGACGGTTTAGTCTATTTTCATTTGAAAATGTTTCCTTGCATTCATTACAATTGAATTGAGGTCGATTGTGAATATGCATATGCTGATTTAATCTATAACGATAGCTGAAGATCTTCTCACACTTTTCACACTTAAACAGTGTACGATGTTGGATTTGATGAATTTTTAAATGGTGATTCAACTTATTTTCACTTGAAAATGATTTCCCACATTCATAACAATGTAATTGCGGTCTATTGTGAATATGCGTATGCTGATTTAATCTATAACGATAGTTGAAGGATTTCACACACTTTTCATGCTTAAACAGTGGACGATGTTGGACTTGATGAATTTTTAAATGGTGATTCAGCTTATTTTCACTTGAAAACGATTTCCCACATTCATAACAATGTAATTGTGGTCTATTGTGAATATGCATATGTTGATTTAATCTATAACGATAATTGAAGGATTTCTCGCACTTTTTACACTTAAACAGTGGACGATGTTGGATTTGATGAATTTTTAAATGGTGATTCAACTTATTTTCACTTGAAAATGATTTCCCACATTCATAACAATGTAATTGCAGTCTATTGTGAATATGCGTATGTTGATTTAATCTATAACGATAGTTGAAGGATTTCTCACACTTTTCATGCTTAAACAATTTTCTGTTTGGATGTGTTTTCATATGAGTTATTAGAGCACATTTCCTAGTAAAAGATAATTTGCAAATTTCACATATAACAGGTGATAGAGTATCATACATCATCATATGCTTTTTTAATTCGCACTTTCTTGAAAACAGTTTTTCGCAGTCCTCACAAGTAAATGGTTTTTCATTGCCATGGATCTGTATATGTTCTTTTAAATTCCATTTAGATGAAAAGTTTTTATCACAAAAAGAGCAATTCTGTAAGGGAAATTAATGTAAACAGTTAGATATCACTCTAATATTACAAATAAAAATACTTCTTATTGAATATAGGACAAAATATTTTAATGTAAATTTAACCTAATTATACATAGTGTATGAATTCTAGTATTTAACATATAAGTAACTTACATATGTATTATTCTTTAACTTTGTATGTGCTAAGGTCGAATTAGTCGGATCATACATTTCGGAAATTTGCTGCTGTTTTGCTTCATCTTGCTGAAACATCTGCGTAATAAAAGAAGTATATTTATATACTTAATAAATGCTTAATATATAAAAAATCTTTTTTTTTTTTTTTTTTTTTCGTTAAATTTATTTTTATTGATACATATATATTGTAATGATATAATAAAACTTACCTTATTCGTTAACGAAGAAAACGGTTTTCACATGCATTAAAATCTGGAAATTAGTCAGAGTCGTGAACCTACCAACTTCCCTCTCAAGTCTAACAGTGGGAATGCAAAATGCTGCGCTGCTTTTCGAAAATTCATATTGCTTTTAATCGTTTATGTCACGTGACAATTTGCGCATGCGTACAAATAAGTTTTATAATAAACTGCTAATTTGATTAATAATACGAACAGAATAAGTAGAAGCAGTCATGTATACTATCTAAACACTAAGCAGTATTTATATTTTAAATAACTTGATGTTTGATAATATGGAAATTTCAAAAAGGTGAGGTGAAATATGCCAATTTGATTAAAAATGTGAATCGAATAACTCAGAGAAGTTTTCACATGTCAAGTTTCTGAAACAGTAAGATGTGACTTTTTTTCAGTTTCTAGAATTAAAAAAAAAAAAAAAAAAAAAAAAAATGCATACTATTTGTTGAAAGATGTCGAATGTAGTCAAGACGTGAAAAATATAAAATATGAACATTTTATAATGACATTTAAACTTTTAAAAATAGTTAGTTTGGAAATATATTGTAATAACATATGTAAACAAATGTATTTCAAAGTTGAAAATTTGTGTAAAAAGTTGTCTTTTCTTGAAAATCGATATTTATTTTCGTTTAATTAATGATACTTATTACTTTTAGGTTGTTAAAAACTAAAATACACGTTTAATTCTTCTGTTAAATTCATATATCCGTGTTGGAGATGAGAAAAAATAGTGTAAAACTAAAAAAAATTTATTAAATTCGTCTTTTTCCTCTTAAAATTATTATTAAACTAGTGTAAAACTAATAAAATTTGTTTAAATTCGTCTTTTCCTCGCTGAAAAACTAATATTTCTATTATTTTGCTTAATTAATTACACTCATTATGACTTCAAATTTTAATTTGGTGATGTTGTGGTAACTGTTATAAAAATAGAATGGATAAATAGTTTAAATGTCTTCTTTTTTCTCTCTATGCGATACTTTTACTTGAATGTAAACATTTTTTTGTATACCTTTGTAAGTTGTGACGTCAGAACTCTATTGTGTGTTTCCCCTACTTGGAGTACATGGGTGGAGGGGTTGTAGAAAAAAGTTTTAGTTTGGATATGACGTAATGAAGAATGCTTCGTAGGTTCAAATGTGCGTATGTGTTGAATATTTCTTTAAATAATTCGTTTATTATTCGTTCTACTTAGTTGGTGTATAAAAGTATGATGAAATTGGTTTTCTTTCTTTAAAAATCGGTATTTTCCGTTGTTTTGCTTAATTAACAAAACTCATTAAGACGATATTAAAGTGATAGTCACTTAAAAACTGAAATGCACGTTTAAATTTCTTTATCTCAAATTGATATTCTGAAGTTTGAGTTGAAAAAAATGTAAGAAATCAGTCTTTTTCTATAAAACTTGATATTTTCTATTGTTTTTTACTTAATTAACGATACTCATTATGGTTATAATTGTTGAAAAACTAGGATGTATCTTTAAGTTTTAAGTTTTAAGTCGATACATTGATCATGTAGTTGATAAAAATCGTAAGAATCAGTCTTTTTCTATAAAAATCGATATTTTCCATTGTTTTTTACTTAATTTTGAATGCTCATTAAGGTTATAGCTGTTGAAAAACTGAAATGTACGTTTAAGTTTTCTCTCTTAAGTTGATAAAAATCGTAAGAAATTAGTCTTTTTCTATAAAACTTGATATTTTCCATTGTTTTTTACTTAATTAACGATACTCATTAAGGCTATAGTTGTTGAAAAACTAGGATGCATGTCTAACTTTCAACTTGTAAGTCGATACACTGATCATGTAGTTGATAAAAATCTTAAGAAATCAAATAAAACTTTATATTTTTCACTGTTTTGCTTAATTAAAAATACTCATTAAAATGATAACCACTTAAAAACTGAAATGTACGTTTAAGTTTTCTCTCTTAAGTTGATAAAAATCGTAAGAAATCAGTCTTTTTCTATAAAACTTGATATTTTCCATTGTTTTTACTTAATTAATACTACTCATTAAGATGTCTATCAAGCAAAATTCAAATATATGTTTAACTTTCTTGTGTTAAAATGATAATCTCATCTTGTAGTTGAAGAAATCTAAATAAAATGGTTAAAAACTGAGATTTTAATTGTTTCGCTTAATTAATAATACTCATTAAAATTACGGTTGTTCAAAATTCAAATATAAATTTAATCTTCATCATATAGTATGATTCCGAGTTGAGATGTGATTGATAATATTTTTAATTAGGGAAGGTTTTTCACCTATCCCTTTATAATAGAATGTTTCTTTTTTCCACTAGGGGGCGTTTGTGGAGGGGGATGCATGGTGGGGCAGGAGGTATCGCAGGCGGCACCGCAGGCGGGACGCGGAGGGATGCGGAGGGGCGCGGAGGGATGCGGAGGGACGGCCCCTCTGCCCCTCCGCATGTCCCCGTACTCTCGTTTTCCTACTACTGATGGCTATTGAACATTGTGTGGTCTGACGAAGCCCACTTTCATTTGCAAGGTTCAGTAAATACGCAAAATTGCAGGATATGGGCGACCGAGAATCCGTCCCAGCTACAGCCATTACCTCTTCAGTCTGAAAAGCTTACTGTGTGGTGCGGAATAACGGCAGCGTTTATCGTTGGTCCGTTTTTCTTCGAGGAGATCAGACCTGCGGGTCCCGTTACCTGCGCCGTTACTGGCAAGCGGTATGAAACACTTTTGCACAACCATGTCCTTCCGGCACTTCAGCAGCGTCAGTGTGTGGATCGCACAATATTCATGCAAGATGGCGCTCCTCCGCACATTGCTACTCCTGTGAAGCAGCTACTGAGTGCTAATTTCGGAGATGACAGGATCATAAGCCGTCATTTTCCAACAACGTGGCCGCCACGTTCCCCCGACTTAAACCCGTGTGATTTCTGGCTTTGGGGGTACCTGAAGAATGTTATTTACAGCGGGAGGATTCAGAATCTAGCCGACTTGAAGGCAAGCATCACACACCACATCCATTGCATCAGTACAGATACCCTCCGATCTGTTGTGGAGCATGCCGTTTTGCGCTTCCAATTAGTAGCGGAACAAGGCGGAGGGCATATCGAACAACTTATGCTTTAATCATCAGCAAGGTGTTGATTCCATGAAGCTCTTTTTTTTTTTTTTGTCATAATCGCTGTTGTCGCTGTATTCTGGACTTTTCGCTAATAAATCTTTAGTAAATCTCTGAACTCTATTTTTTTTCTCTTGGCTAACAACATTTCTGTGTTTAACGAATACATTATTGGTCTTTCCTCCTGATGTTACCCGGACAGCGCCATCTTTCGGCACATTTTGGAACTATTTTTTTCCTTCGCCAAACAAAATTCCATTGCCTTACGATTGTTCTGATAAAATATCAAGTCATTCTGACCAGTAGTTTTAAAATTATCGATTTTTAAAAGCGGGACTTTAATTATAATCACCCGGTACTTTGTTCATTACATAAATTTGTACAGTAAAACCTCTAAATAACGGACACCTCGGGAACGCAAAAATTGTCCGTTATTCGGAGGTGTCCGCTATTGGGAAAACCTCAGAGATTCAATAATCGCTAAGAAATACTCAATGTTTCATTAATTGGCTTTTATATGTCCTAGAACTTCCATTACATGATTAATCAGAAATTAAAATTATTTTTTAAGCAATAAAACTGAAATTAAATTGTGTACACCTTCATCCACTGTCTAGTACACTCTTGTGAAAAAAACTGTTACAAAAGTTTACTTTTGCTTGTGATTACATGTAGTTTGTTTTTAAATGTGACTTTATTGGACATTTTAGAGTTCCGGGACGGAAAGAAGAGGGGTGTTGCACTTTTAGAGCATTAAAAACATAAAATCGCAAAATCATCCGGGGAAAGTTTCGAATGCTCTGGGAAATGTCCCTCCCGGGCAACTTCCTGAATTTAACATTGGACGCGGGGGGGGGGAGGACTTTCCCCAGCCCATCCTCTACATAACTGTGATCACACATTTTGTGATGCAGTTTCCCAATAAATTTAGACGCTTTTAACTTTTTTTTTTATCGCTAAAAGATATTTTTTCATTCTTTATCGCCGAAAATAGTGTCCGCTATTCGGAATGTCCGTTATTCAGAGGTTAAACATAGAAAATTTTAAGTTTTGGGAGTGGGGATTAGAAAATTGTCCGTTAAATAGAGGTGTCCGCTATTCGGGAGTGTCCGTTATGGAGGTTTTACTGTAGTACATTTCATGGACTTTCAAAATGTTGTTGAATATTTTGGATATCTTCTCGAGATAAATTGTAATTTAAAATGTACAGCGCACTAACTATAACGGGGTAATAACGCCAATCCTTGGCATTAATACCCCGGTTGATTCCCTGCAGTGGCCGAGCTACATCTTAAGTACTGATTCAAATAAACACAGTTAAAACTGTGCAATGTTTCTAATCATTCTATTTAAGCGGTCCTTTTTAAGCAAAAAGAAGCTCATAGTCAGATATTCTTTTGCCTCATCCTTCCCCCCAACCTACACCTTTATTTTTCTTACACATTCACAAAAAATTGAACATTTTCAATAGCTTAGAATGCAATTTGTCAATTTCTAAGTTTGTAGAGTTTGTATTTTTAGAATTGGGCAATCTACATGCAATTATTCCATCTTATTTCATAGTTTGGTTTGCATCGCGTTATTACCCATATACGTGGGTATTAACGCCAAATACCATTGGTCAAGAAATCATGCCATTACATTTTATGAATACATATCTGTTAAAATATTTTTTTATATAGATAGTCAATGAGTTGCTGTATCAAATCATATATTTGTTTGAAAAATACGATCTAAAACTGAACCGTGAAAATTGGTAGAACCTTAACGTGGCGTTATTACCCCAGGATACCTTATAATGAATATATTTTAAATTGAACAAATCCTGTTTTTTCGGTCGCTGAATTCGAACTTTCAACTTCCCACCGAAATTTCTCTGGCAACCCTCCCCCCCCTTTAAATATTGATAAAATAATCTCCAAAATAATTTTTAAAAAATGAATTTTTTATTGTTTTACTGAAAAGTTTCGAGGAATTTTGAAAGTAGAAAAAAATTGCAACAAATAAGATACATGACATTATGGTGTAGGATGAACAGGAAGGGGGATTTTATCCCCCCCTCCCCAACTGCGCGGCGGAGCTGCGTGCACATAGTTATGCAATTCTGCTTAAACACTCGCATCGCTTGCGGTCGCTCTCTCATTTTTCGGATAATTTTTCATATAAGATTTAATTAAGGTTTTTTTGTGTTGCTGAATCCGAATTTTCAACTTTCCATCAAAATCTCCCCTCCCCCCGTCTCCTCCCAAATTTTGGTTAAATGATCCTCAATATAGATATATAGGCTCAACTTATGTCATATTGTCATTTATCTTATTTGTTGCAAATCTAAATTTCTAAATACTTTTTCACTAAAACAATAAAAAAATTTAATTTTTTGTTTACTTTTTTTTTTTTTGGGGGGGGGGGGGAGAGAGGTCATTTTACAAAATTTAAGGGCGTTGCCCGGGGGAAATTTTGGTGGGAGGTTGAAAACTTGGATTCAGAGACCCCAAAAACATAAATTAAGCTTTTTTCCAGAACTAAACTACGAATTTTCCTTGGTACTCTATACGGTCTCTATTGCTTGGACTATTAATGCAATATTTAAAACAAAGAAGAAAAAGGTCATGCGGGAAGCATATATTATGAAGTACTTTCCAACACATTCAGAATAAAGTAACAAATCTGCATCGTTTAAAAAATTAAAATATTATGTCTCATTTCACCATCTGGAAATGTACAACGCATTTTTAAACCGTATTTCAGCTGCTCTCATCTACAATCGGAAGATTATCTGAAATTTTCAGCAGCTCTGTATATGATATAGAGATTTGTATCTATCAACAATATTATATACACTGTAAAAAAAAATCAAGAGATTACTAAAAATTTCTTAGTAAATTTGTATTCCACAAAATTTTTTAGTAACCATTAAAAACTTTTTTTTTTGCAAGTGAAACAAACATTTCTTTTGTAAACTGAACAAAATAATTTTTTGTATAACTAACTTAAAACTTTTTAGTATGAGCCACCAAGCAAATTTTAGTAATAGCTCCAAAATTATTTTTAGTAACCATTACGCGTGCACAAAGGGCAGGAGTTTCCTTCGAGCTGCATCCAACAGGCTTCTGAAACGGAAGATTTTCGGTAAAGCCGCAATAGATGGCAGCACCAAACATTGCTACCTAATCTATTTTGACATGTTTCTAAAGGGGGGGGGGAGTTCAGAGATCATAACTCATAACTGCTACGACATGATTTTCATAATCCCTTTATTTACATTCGGTGCATATTTGGCGGCGGTCAGCATCGAACCCAGGTACTTTCAGTCTGGAGTTCGGTGCTATGACCACTAGGCTATCCAGCCACACCATGTGAAATTTAGTAATAACTATTAAAAATGTAAAACTACACTGTAAAAAAAATTCTGTGAGGTTACTAAGAATTTTCTAGGAAACTGGGATGCCTAGAATTTTTTATGTAACCGCAACACAAGAAAATCGTGTAATATTACAAAAGTTGCTTTAGTAACTGTTACTAAATATTGTTTAGGAAACATACCAACCTTTCTTTTAACGAGTTTCCCAAAGAATCGCCTGTAAATTTACTAAATATTACTTAGTAATCTTACTAAGGATTGTTCAGGGAGTTCACTAAAGAATTTTTAGCTAATTTACTAATGATTTTTAAGGGAGTTTCTCATATTAGTTTTTATAAAAAGTACTAAATATTGTTTAGTAAGCTTACTAGCGATATTTTAGGGCGATTACTAAATATATTTTGGCAAATTTCCTAAGAATTATTTAGTAAACGTACAAATGATTTTTTAGGGAGTTTTCTAAACAATGTTTTGCGAGTTTTCTATTGATTTTTAGTATTCTTACAAATGATTTTGTAGTAAATTTATTGAGAATTTTTTTGTACATTTGCAAGGAACTTCATGGCACATTTACTTAGAATTTTTCAAAATTGCAAACTAAACTTTTAATGTACTTATTAAAAAATAGAAACTTATTAAGGTACCATCAGAAAAATTACCTTTTTTTGTTTTATATGTTGTTGAGCCAGTTTTTGTATTCTCGCCAGAAAGTTCTTTGCAACAGTACAAGAATTTATACATTAAAAATGCTAATGATTTTTTAGTATTGCATTTAAAACATTTTATTTGCACTTCCAAAATATATTTGTAACTGTAAAATATTTTTCCAGTTGTATTACCAGTGGTTTACTAGCAATATTCTGAAAAGATTTTACGTGTATATAAATATATTGTATACTAATACTTCTATTAATTGGAGTTGTTACGAATTCTTTCAATATGAAGTTGATTTTTTAGAGTTTTAGATATCCAGAGTGAAGTTTTCCTCATGTATCAAAATACTTCGAAACAAAATAAACAATATGGCCTGACATGTGTTTCAATATTACCGCAGCAATTGACACAAATATTTGTATGTTGTGCACTAAAGTTTTACTTTAGTCATTTCAATAGGTGCAAAATCATATTTTATATTAAATGGGCATTATAACAAGAGCACTAAATGAGCAGATAAGCTGAAGCAGATCTTACGGTTTTTAGTTAAATTAAAAAAAGCCAATAAAAACAAAGCAAGGCACATCATTGAGTTTTAAAATATGCCTAAAAAATGTTAGTGGTATAATTGTGACAAAAAAAATTCACAAATTGTAAGGACTATATTATCTCTCTCTCTCTCTCTCTCTCTCTCTCTCTCTCTCTCTCTCTCTCTCTATATATATATATATATATATATATATATATATATATATATATATATATATATATATATATATATATATATACATACATACATAATTAAGCACTGTGCCTCATATAATCCAATACATGATTTAAAAACTTTTATATCGTGAGAAAATGTTATCTGTTCATTTTATGTAAATATGCTACTAAACTAAACTAGACATAAAAAATATATATTTAGTCATATATATTTTTTAAAGAAGTTTTGTTCGGTTCTATGGTCGTAAGAAATTCATTAACTCCTGGTACATATATTTGAACACTACATAATAACCGATTCAATGGCACAAAAACAGATAGGAAATCTGCAAAAAAATTAATGTATTTACCTGAATGTCGCATTTAAGATTTTTTTACATCTTATATATCCTTATTTCAAGTGAATATGCAGTGAAGTTATAACTAATTATTAGAATCTTTCTCCTCCCCCTTTTTTCTGAGGGGGGGGGGGGTGATCTTTTTCCACGACTTATTCTTCATATATTTATTGCACCGGCCTACACTTAATACATTACATATTTTACATATGTCTTTAATACTTTATTTGCTTGAGAGTTTTGTTTCAAATTGAAATATTAAAGAGGAAAAAATTATTGACAAGACCAGGAATTTAAAACTAACCTAACTTAAAGATCCCGAAGAATGGATCAAATATGTATGAATTTAGCAGAATTCTTATGTGGTTAACATTCCTTTGGAATTAGAATCTTTAACTCAAATAGTTACATATATGAGAGTTGATATACACCTTAACATATATATGGAAAAAATACACCTTTGATACATCAACAGTAATTGTGGGCAGGTTTCGAACTTTTTAATGTTTATCAGTATGGTATTATCAGTATAACTAAGCAATTTTATAAAAGTAGAAAGCTTATGGAAACTAAAATAGAAACAAAAAGAAATGTATATTGCTTTGTAAAATATTATAAACTGTCGTTTGATATAAATATAATATCCATATCTGTACAACCAATAAATGCAATATGAATAAATAACAAAATACAATGAAATATATGAGTAAATTTATTAAACAACTATTTATTAAATTCATTGCAATAAAAAAGCATATTTTTTATACAACTCACATTTTGCAAGTATTACATAATTAGTATTTATACAAATGCCTATGGATTTCATACTTTGTATTTTTGAAGTCATGCTTTGTCTAAATAACAATAATCAAACTCATATGCATATGTATGCTAAAACACTATTAGACAATGATTGTCAAAATGTCATTACAATAAAACTACTGGAAAACTTCAGTGCTTCAGAATATATTAAAGCGGAAGAATGATGTTCACGAGATTTTTCTAATTGATAGAGCTTTTTCCTCAAATTTCGCCGTCAAGCAAGCTCACATTGTTTTTAAGATGTACTTCAGTTTCTTCATACATCTAAAAAGAAAAGATAAATGTTAACATAAATTAAATAAAATTAAATAAAATTTATAATGAATATTATTATAGAAAAACTAATATTCATCTTAGTATCGAATGTTACAACTATTTCAAAATTAGCTGATAGAATCCGTCAAAACTTGGAAAAATTTAGGACTGTTTTTATAAAAATCTCAATTTTTCTAAGAGTATACATGCTATCCACATAAAAATAAGCACAGTTTATTGGAATAACCCACTTAATCATAATATACAGTTCGAACGCTTTTGATACATTAGTTTTGACAGGGTTATCTAAAACATTTTTTTTAATTTGTTGACGGCCCCCTTTGGAGTTTCGGGAAAAAAGAACTTCATGGAAATGTATGACTTACTATTATATTTACACATTTATAGTTTCAAGATAATTCCTCATGTATTTTTCTAGATATTTATCAAAATGTCTAAAATCGCAAGTGACCGGTCATCTTTGGCCATGTAGTGTACATACAAATCTATAGATCATATACAGTGTTCTACAAAATAATTCGGATATTTTTCCGATAACTGATAGCAATTTTTACATTAAGTTTTCAAATGCGTTATGTGTTTTATAAAATGCTTACTTAGCCATCATACTTAACCTTTTTAAGCGGTGGAAATTTTAGATACAATTCTGAATGCATTGGAAAGTGTTTTATAATCTATGGTTTTAAATTGATTTTTAATGCTTGCTTAAAAATACTTCTATTAAGTAAAAATACACACAGATTTAAAAGATGCTTAAGGAGCAAAATAGTATAAAAAATGATTAGCTGCTTTTTGCATCGATTTGTACATAAATATCTGCTATGCATTTTTCTTTTAAAATTGGCAATTTTTCTATTCCCATACAGTTTAAGATAGTTATCGCAATATATCATCAGTACCAATTTTAACATGTTTATATATTCTGATATTAAATTTCTGATATCTACAAGCCCCCACAGTAAGCCGTTTCGAAAAAAAAAAAAAAAAAAAAACCCCTCAAATTATTTTTCCAAAATCTTTTTACTCCCTAAGCAACTACAAGATGCTATTTTAAAGTTCCGATAAACAAAATATATGCTTTAAAATCTTGAAATGCTAAAATTGATAGTGCAGTTGATTATTAAAATATGAATTTTAACTCTTTCAAATACACTGGTAAACGCAGATCACTTCGCAACAATAATAAAGAACTGTCGTACTTGCACCGAACAGAGAGGGGTGAGGTGCAAATAGAAATTCATACCAGCAAAAGAAGGACAACATTCTTTTTCTTTATTAGTAAACACAGCTTCATTTCAAGTACATTTTTTATACGGATTCTCGAACTGCGATATGCATACACATATGAAAACAAATAGGAATCATAAACTATATTTTAGAATTAAATAATTTTATAATAATTCAGTTATTTTAATAACTTTGTATTTTCATAAAAATAAATAACACGCTAAAAAGATAACATGCTATTTTGTACCAAAGACCATGTTACAAATAAAAAGAGAAAAAAAATTGATGATCAGAAATGACATCGATGTGAACTAACAACCGCCCTCCAAAAAAAAAAAAAATATATATATATAACGTTATATTTGTTTAGCCCCAAAGATTAATTTGTTTGCTCTTAAAACATAAAGAGTTCTTTTTTTTCTAATTTTACATAAAAATAAAACTTCCTCTATAAATAATTAAATTAACAGACATGCAACTGAATTACTCGCTTAAAGCTCTAAAATGACCTAAATATTAAAAAAAAAAAAAAAAAAAAAAAAAAAAAAAAAAAAGGGAGAGTGGGGAGGAATGAGACAACTTTCAAAGATGAGAAAATCAAATTTGACACAAAAACCAAAATTTCGATTTATAAAATACAAAATGAAACATTTTTAATGTTTTTGAACATTATAGAAACATAATTTTCAAAACGATTTTATTATTATAATGAAATTGTAACTAAGAGAAAAAAAGTAAAGAAATTGAATTTTTCCTAATTCTTCATTTGCTGGCATGTCCCATTCCTCCCTTTACTCTACGTTAAATTTCTTGTATAGACAGAAATGCTGCTTTTAGACATAGTTTAAATTATGGATGATATATAGTATAATGCTCTATAAAAAAGGAAACAATTACATATATACATAAACAAGTCATTAATATACAGAAAGCATAAAAAATTATAAAGCAAATTTACTTTTGGTTCTTGAAATAATCTTTTTCTTTTTACAATTGCAAGTTGTGCAAATTAGCTACTTTATTCAACTAAACATTGGGGATGCTTTTCCTTAATCTAATACGTGACTGATGAAATATTTATAAATGAAACAAACAGAAAAATCTCCTGCCCCATTCCACTCCACTGTCCTTTACTCCCACTCTCCCTTACTAAGTAATAAAATCTTAGGTTGAGAGACTTTGGGAAGATTTCAGGTGGTTAATTACTGTCATAATAAAGTAACAAATACAGCAGGAAGAAAATAGACATTTAAAGATTTATAATTTTAAAAAGTAAGCATGGCGACAAAGATAACCATATTTTCTTTTTTTTTTATTGAAGGAGGGGAGGGAAGAATTTCCAAACGGTTGACAATTTAACTTACTGAAGACTTACAAATTGTGCAAAAAATGAAAATTAATCGCTTTAAAAAACTAAACTTTGTATGCTTTTAAGGAGAGAGGGGAAGAGATAACGTCATTTTCGGTGAGAGGAGGGGTAAAGCATATGATCTATTACTTATTGGTACAATAAAGTAACAGATCAGGATTTTTTTTTTTTTTTAAGAAAGGGAGAGTATTAGATGACTTATTTACATAAGTTAAAAATTAGAAATAAGTAAAATACTAATATCCCAGTGATTAGTTTGCAGAGCTCGTTATTAGGGTAAAGTAGGAAATTGGTTTAATCCCTTCAGCTTAGATCTAAAATGAATGTATTTAATTTTTCTCCCCTACGAGCTGAGAATTAGAAAAAAGATATAGATGCACAGTAATTTTTTTTTAATATCATAAAAATATCTCAAAAGAATTAACTTTAAATAACATTGTCAATACGGATGTTGTAAAGTTTAAAATTCTGAGTAAAATGACCATCTACATTTAATATTTTTGCTGAACATTAATGCCACAATTCTCTTTCAAAGCTTAACCGCAGTGGTCAGGAGGTTTAACTAAAAATTAATTAAGGGAAACTGGAAATTATTTTAATCCCTCCAGTTTAGATCTAGAATTCCCCCCCCCCCATGTTCTAAATTTACGTTAGAAAATACATTTTTTTAATTATCTTAATATCGCAAAACAAGTAATACTGTAAAAATAATTGACAATTCAAATGTCTTAGAGTTTAAAATTTGCAATAAAATGAATACCCATGTTCATAATTTTGTCGCAATTTTATTTCAAAATTTTGCCTTAACCGCTAATCCAAAGGAGACAACAAGTTACCCATTCATCCTCTCTACATTTGTTACATACGTGTACAGATACATTTTTCATTCTTGAGGCCTTCACGATGTTATGGTAATTAGTTAGGAATTTATTTTGTCTATTTTGAGAATTATAATTTAGTAGTTTTCAGGCAAAGTGTTGCTTAAATGATAGCTGTTTTCCATTTCATTTCGCAGCGAACACCGCCAACCTTAAACCATAGTTTAAAGTGAAAGATTTTTTACGTAAAGACTATAATACTTTTTTTTCAATGTTTGTAAGATTTGAAACTTTTATGAATTTAACTGCAGATTCATGTATACTTGTCAAAAATCATTTTATTATTACTATCTTTGCCCTTTACGCAAATATCGAAATTTTTAATCGTGCTATTATTTGACCTTGAATTCCTCTAAAGAAAAGTCTTATACACACCCATTTGTTCCTCTATCCCGCTTCCCCCTATCCTTGCTCTTTATTTTCAATATCCTTAATTTTAATACATATGCATTGTTGTTCACTCTATATGCATCATATTAAATGCTATACATATTTTAAATACAATATCGGAAGTAATAAGCAACATTTCCCATCATTTACGAGTCATTTTTGAAATATTCTAAAAATTATGAAAATATCCACTTTTTAAAGTTAACTTGTTTGTAGTGGCTAAAGCTCACTTACAAAAGGAGGAAACTTGATACACTAATTTCTAATCTATGTCGATAGGATTAAAACAATTTCCAGATTTCTTGGAATTAAAACAGAATTTTGGCCTTTCTTGTATACCCCACCACTGGGCTATAATCCGCAATGAAGAGATTAAGCCATAATTCTCAAAAATATCCATTCTAAATAATGCATCAATAACTAGAAAAAGTTGCATGTACATAATAACAAACACGGTAAACTGATAACCTTGTCTTTTCGCGTTTCAAGTTCTTGTTTAGCGATTTAGCCAATACTTTGAAGTAAAATTGTTGAAAATTAAACAAAAATGTTAAATATCGGTTATCATTTTATTTATAATTTTAAATTCTACAACATTTGCATTGACAGTGTTTTTTTATTAGGTTTTTTTAATAGATATTTTAATGGTAATTAAAAAAATTGTAACGCAACCTAGCAAGAGGGGGTGAAAACTTAATACATTCATCCTAGACCTAAACTAAATGAATTTAAATAATTTCCAGCTTTCCTTTAAATAATTCTGATTTAAGCTTTTTCCTCTCCTACCACTGGAGTTTAAAAGAGTTTTATACTTTCTGTGTGTAATTCTATGCGTTCTTTTAGTTAAAAAAGGGGTGGGGGGAAGAACAGGAAAGACTTAATTGATATTTCATTACGACAATAAATTAACACATAGAGCACAGATTGTACTTTTTATGTTATTTTAAATTAAGAAGTTTTGAAAAGTTTTTGAAGAAAATTCGGAAGCAAAATTTTAAAAGCGAAATACATATGAAGTTTTAATGAAATGAATGTGATGTAAGAATGATTAATGAAATTTATTCACTGTGAAGACACAGTTGAGTAATATTTTTTTAAAGCAAGTTTTAAACACTTTAAATTTTGGCATTGTGGAGAAGAGGGCAATAAAGGAAAGTGAAATTTTAGAAAAAGAGCAGATAAATTTGATTTATTACATAAAACATTAGAAATTTCACATGTATTAAACACAGATGTAAAGAATAGTTATTTCACCGAAAAATAAATATGTAATAAACAGAACATAATTGCAGGTTAGCTTGCCAATAACTAAAAATCAAATAGTCTTTTCTGAGTTTTGATTTTTACTTATTATGAATCAAGCAAAAAGGAAATGTAATAAAATGTAACTCATACAGAATAAAACTTTACTTACTCAGTAACTAGAAATGTTTATCCATATCGGATTCAAGATGGATGCATTTCACGCCTCTGTGGCTTCGTAAATAGCGATTACGTCACTACTGAAGCTCTTTCTGATTGGCTGACAGGTGAAACTACGACATTTCATGTATTTGTACTATGCGGGTGGTAAATATTATACCTGGTTACAAATAAAATTTTTGTAAACATGCAGATTTCTGCAGCTTTACAAAAACTAGTTTTGTAGTCTTCCAGATTTTTTTTTACAGTGTACTAACTCTATTCATTGCTAGCTTTTTTCTAGTAATTCTTACAGATTCCTTGTAACCGAGTAAGATTACTAAAAATTTTTTAGTAATTACAAGGATTAGTAAAAAATTTTTTGTAGATCGACCCTTTTTTTTTACAGTGTACAATATTTCAGTTGAAAAATCCCCTTCAGCAATTTTTTCTAATAAGGACAATGGTATGGGAATACTGTTGTGCAGCCCCATACATGAGGTATAGAATTTATATATAAAGAGTAATATGCAAAGAACTAATTAAATTTAAAAGCGCTTATCGAATTTTAAAACGCGCTCTCCAGCAATTATTTCGCAAAGACAGTATTGTAACCGATTTCTTTTGTGTGTCTTTGTAAATTAATAAAAAAATGCTATGAATGCTCTGTTTTAACGTGATCATAGTGAAATTCAGTAATTTATATCGGTTTCAATTTATTTGAAATAGCATAATGTCATTAAAATACTCTTCAAATATTTTTTTCCCATATACTATAATGGGATCGAATTCTTTTGAGTGTCCCTGTAAATAAACGATTAATGGTACATACTTTATGTGCAATACGAAACAGACTTTGGGGATCCTAAATAAGTTTTATCAATTGCATGAAAATCCGAGTATATTTATATCCCACCAGTGGCCGCGAGGTTCTGACCTCCAAACTGGTAGGCGGTGGGTGCTGGGTTCGAACCCAATCGCGACCGTTGGCCTATCCGTTCGGAGTTTTCCGTGGTTTTCTCCGAACCTTGCGTAAATACGGGTTAGGTTCCCTTAGAAAGACCCCCCCCCCCACGGAGGGCATTCCACCCCTTAGGTTCTATATCCCACAGCGTAGATAATTGGCCGACATAAATCGAACCGAGTATATTTACGGGAGTAAGAGCATGGCCAGACTGAATGACAAACCAAATGCATAAGCACTTTTCAACTTTATTAGAAATTGCTAATGAAAGATTCATCCCGTTAATAGAAAAATGCGTTAAAATCAATTGTCTTTGTAAAATAAGTAATCTGTTTAATTTTTTACTATGCATTATATTAGCGTATTTTATAGTTCTTTCACAACTGCTGAGAAATGATGATGTATACATTACTAGAATTTATTTAGTGAATAGAGTTTTATTGTATTTTTTTTTCTTTTTCCTGAAAAATAAATATAAGTTTCTTCAACTAAAGTTTACTATCTAATTAACAAATGGATTAAAAAAATTAGTAAGTTCATTAAATAGCAAGCGAAGAATAGTTTTAAAAATAAAGATGCAATTGAAGTCGGACATATACACTTTATTGAAATTTTATACTATCTTGTAATACATTTTACAGTTTTGAAATTTCAAAATGAAAGGGATTTTACTGCAAATAGGAAAATCTGCTCTCTTTTAAAGATGCAAAAATTATTACTTAACTATTTTCATTCAGTGGAAATAATTTTTTTGTAATTATTTAGTTACAAACTTTTTTTCGCAGGCAGTTATTTATTATTTTTTAAGCACGAAAAGCAATTTTGTAAAAGTCCAGTTTGAAATAAATTTTTACACTCAATTTAACAGATAAAATCGTTTATTTTGAGAGCTTGGGTTTACTGTAAGATGAAAATCTTCAAGTTTTTTTTTTCTTTTAATCTAGTGGGAATTTTAAGAGAAAATAAAATTTTTAAAATGATACAACTCAGTTTATTAAACGAAAAGTATTTGAAGAAATGGTCTGTCAATTGCATGCATTTACTTAATATGATTTTAAAAAGTTGCGAATATATATTAGATATGTGTTTTATTGCTTCCACATTTTGTCAGGACTGACTCTTTAGTAAATTGTTTTAAAATGTATTTCTCACATAAATTTCACATTTGTATTTTTTTAAACTCAAATATAAATTTGCTATTTTTTTTTTTAATCGTTCATATATTTTAAATTTTGCAGAATGTCTCCCTATCTTATTTTCTGCAAATTTTGCCTAAATTTTCAGGTACTTTTTCACTAAAACAACAAAATAAATTTTTTAAACCTATTTTGGTGGCATTTTACCAAAATTTGCGTTGGAGGAGGGCTTGCGGCGGCTTTTGTAGAGAAGTTGAAAAATTATATTCGGCGACTCAAAAAAAAAAAAAAAAAAAAAAACATAAAGTAAGCCTTTTTCTAGAGGTACGATAAATTTTACTGAAGAGTCCCAATACGGTCTCTATTGCCTGGACTGTTAATGCAATATTTAAAAAAAGGAATTCATCCCGTTAATAGAAAAATGCGCCAAAATCAATTTTCTTTGTAATATAATCAATATATTTTTTTCGTATATATTAATGTATTTCATATTTCTTTCACAACTGCTAAGAGGTGATGACGTATATATTACTAAAATTTATTTAGTGAATAGTGTTTTATTGTATTTTTTCTTAAGTTTCTTGAATTAAAGTTTACTATTTTATTAACAAATGGATTTAAAAAATTAGTAAGCTCATTGAAAAGCAAGCGAAGAATATTTTTAAAAATATATATGCGATTGAAGACGAACAGATACACTTTATTGAAATTTTAAACTATCTTGTATACACTTTACGATTTTGAAATTTCAAAATGAAAGAGATATTTTGTTGAAAATTGGAAAATCTGTTCTCTTTTAAAGATGCAAAATTTATTACTTAACTATTTTTTCTTCAGTGCAAATCATTTTTTTTTATTTATTTTCTTTAGTTACAAACTCTCTTTCTAAGGCAGTTATTATTATTTTTTAAGCATAAAAAGCAATTTTGTAAAAGTTCAGTTTGAAACAAAATTTCACACTCAATTTAATTGATAAAATCGTTTATTTTGAGAACTTGGGTTTGCTATAAGATGGAAATCTTCAAGAGCTTTTTTTGATCTAGTGGGAGTTTTAAGAGGAGATAAAATTTTTAAAGTGATACAATTCAGCTTATTAAATGAAAAGTATTTTGGGAAATGGTCCGTCGTTTGCATGCATTTACTTAATGTGATTTTAAATATGTTTTTAAAAAAAATGTGAATAATATAGGTACGTGTTTTATTACTTCTAGATATAGTCAGGGTTGAGTCATAGGGAAATTGTTTCAAAATGTATTTTTACAAGTAAATTTCACATGTGTATTCTTTTAAACTCAAATCTGAGTTTGCTGTTTTTTTTTCTTTTTTCGTTTACACATTCAACATTTTACAGATTGTCCTGATTTTAAAAATGTGAAGAATAGTAATAAAATAAAATGCTGCATTATTACATTTTTACATAAGTTAACATTTTATGCTTATATTTCCGTCATATTAAAGGCTACTCAGCTAAAGAAAGTTTATTTTCGTTTAAATAAAAGTATTCTTGTTGATAACTTTGTTAAAAAAATTCTTCATAAAGAAATAGAAATCTTTTTCTACGTGATATTTTCCAAGTAATACTATTTTATAAGCTAAAAATTAAAGATGTATTAAAGTATAGTAATGCTCTTTTTTTTTTTTTTTTTTTTTTTTTTTTTTGTAAATTTTTATAAACATGTCATAATGTAACCTCACTGTTTTATAAATCTTCATTAAAATTCATGCTTTAAAATTAACTCTACACTCCTTATTATTTCGCATATTAAATAACAGTCCGTCTTACATAAAAATAATGTATAATATAAAGAAAGCAATCTGGACTGTTTCTTAGAAATTCGCACAAACTTCACTAAAAAACTGAAGGAAAAAAGCGAGACAAAGAACACAAATGGGCCTTGTTAAGGTAATTTTAATAACCACATTACTCTTTAAAACTGTTACTGTTTCAATGAAACCGTTTCGTCGGACAATATCGATTTTAGTTTTGGTGGTATTTGCTAGACATTATCATACCTGCCAATATAAATTTTTTTATTCATAAGAACACGAGACTCATGTAACCCAATCTTTTATGCAACTCATAAAGAACGTTTATACATCTTTTTAACCCTTTCCGGCACGCATTTTCAGAAATAATCACGTTTTGAGCACTTGGCGAGTTGGCGAAAGCTAGAACGTTCAACTAGCTGCATCGCCAAACACAAAATAAACTAAGTTTAAATGTGTCATAAAACATATGATTAATAGAATTATACTTATTACAAGCGAATCTTTACTACTGACTACTGTTTTTAATTAACTTCTCAATTTCTTTGAACATAGCGAGTTAAGGAAATAATATTTTTGAATTGAGAGAAAAAAGGAAAAAAAAATTATTTTTAGATGTTCTGTGAAATTTAAAGCATTTTAATCTGAAAAAGCTCTTTGTTTTAAATTATGTTTTAATCGTAAACAACGGTGAATAACATTTCCTCATATTATAGACTTTGCTTGATAACTTTTACGGAAAAACAAATGAACAATAAGCGCGAACTCTTTGCAGAAGGAAGGGTTACTATTCGCTAGGTGTTTGACGTCACAAACAAGAAAGGATGCGTAGCACTGACTTCATCTCCGCGCCAATCGTTGTTCTGGCGATAAGGTGCTCAAAACGTGATTCTTTTTGAAAATGCTTTCGGCACGGGCAAAAACCTTTAGTAAAATGAGAAATTATCGACTGACACCGGAATTCACAAAAGAATTTTTTAGCTATTTTGCAATCCTTAATTTAAGCTTTTATGGAAAAGCAAAATTTTACTAAAATATTATTGGTGCCAATTGCAAATCTGGAACAAAAATCAGGTATCCCAAACCGGGAACAGTGTGCCGGAAAAGGTTTTAAAGTACATACTCATATTGTTGAATAATATAATTATGATCATTATAAAGATTGTTTTGATGAAAGAAAAACATGAAAAACATTATAAAATTAATAAACGAACTCATTTAAAAGATGTATATTTTTTTAAATATTATCTTTATATTTAAAATTACACTTGAAATATTTTTTAATGCATGACTTTTTACATACAATGAAAATTAATAACCTCTGCTGGTTTGACAATGAAACCTGAACTATTTTATTTGACAATCTCCTATTTGCATTCACCTTTTGCCATTATTAAAGTCAACAAGAAAGAAATTCACAATTTTAGGGAAGAAAAAGGAAACTTAGGGAAAACTTTGCAAAAAAGTATAAATTGGTTTTTAAAAGTTGTACACCTAAAATGTAAAAATTGGCAAGTATGTATTGGATAGAATTTAGTTCTACAATTTTGAGAAATACTTGATTCGAATGATTAGTTTCTAGATTTTATCTACTTTCCAGCATATAGCCACCGTTGACTTAAGTAATGCTCAGAACAGTTCAAATACTCGAATTTCGGGAACGTTCGCCAATTTGTCGTTCTTCGCTACGAAAAAGATGTTTTGCTTAGTACAAGTGGCCAAGAAGGATTTTGCAGTAATGACTGCTAGGCAAATAAGGCCAGAAGATGTAATTAACAGCTGTTGTAATTGCTGTGGATCTAGGAAATAATATGATGGCGAATACACTTCTTCAAATCAAATGTCGTTGCCATGGTCGTTGCCCATTGACACCAAATCAAGACTTTTGGACGATTATACGAATCAAGCCTTTTGGACCAACCATTGGACTAATCCGGTTAGAATTCAATCTTAAATATTGTAAATAACAACAAAAAAAAAAAAAAAAAAAAAAAAAAAAAAGTTTAAAATGATTGCTAAGTGATTTTTTTTTTTTAAAGAACGCTCCCATAGGTTTAATATTAGCGATCCAGTTTCTTTGCGTGGTTAGCGTAAATCTTAACTCTCAAGCTAATGTTAATGCTAATATATAGCATTGCTTTCATATTTCTTGGTGGGTATTTTTATTTTTATTTTTCAAAAATTTAATTTCCTCTTTTTAGAAGGTTTTTGAGGCCAATGACATATTTTTTTCGGGCGTAAGGATTAGGAGGAGGGGGGGGGGGGGAGAATCAACGTTTGTCCCGGGAGAAAAAAAAAGGATAGTTTCTATCCTGTAAATATATATTTTTTATTTATATATACATTATTTAGAAATACTGACAAACAAACACAAAGGGAATAATATTTAGAAAACAGCTCCACCTGCTATACATAAAACAGGTATATTAACGGTGCTATTATATTTCGAGTAATGTTTATTTTTACGACCTTCTACAGCACATGAAATATTTATTATCTCATTAATCATTCAATAAGAAAGTTACTTACGGCTAGACATTTAATAAGATAAGTAGATTAGGTCGTATTGATTATATTCACTTTTAAATATGCATGTATTTTATTATTATTATTATTATTATTATACTGGGTGGAAAATGAAACCCGTCAATTAAACAGAATGGCAAAATAGTACAGCTCCATTTTTTGGCCTAAATTTCATGTGACTAAAAAAAAAATCCAATTGTGCCTGAATTTTTATTTTCTTAAATTTAATGATAAAATCACTTTAAAATGTTACAAAACGAACAGGAGAAATATTAAAAGAAAAATTACGCTAAAATATTTGTATATTTATATGTTAAAATCTAAATTTACGAAAATTGGGAATATGTATATTATTTGTAATAGTACAATGTGCGTAATTATGTGTTTTGAGTGAATTTATGCAATTTAAGCTTTTCAATTGTATATTATGTACTATAACTGGTATTTTTATAAATTACTAAAAAAGTATTTTTTTTCTTTTACAGAAATTTATAACAAAATGGATGTAATATTTTTAATAATAAATTAAGAATAATAGTATTTGAGGCTTAAAAACAATTTATTTTACATTCATATTGAAATGGACTTTACAAAAAAAAAAAAAAAAAAAAAAAAAAAAAAAAAAGAATAAATAAATAAATAAATAAATAAATAATAAATAAAATAAAAAACTTGTCTAAATGCTAATAAAAATATGTACTCATTCGAGCTTAGTGTCCTATATTTTGCAAGCTACAAAAATTCATAAAAAATTAGGTTTGAATGTATAATTTCTCAATTAACGAAAATGCTTATTTCAAACAAATCTACAAGTTAAGATTATGAGTTATTTATTTGGATCCTTTATAGAAAAAATACAAATAAACTTACTCTTTAATTAGTTTTTACCAACTTGAAAAATCCACACACACACACACACACAAAAAACTTTATTTAAGAGGGTCAGGACACAAGAATCTTCAAATTTAAAAAAAAAAAAAAAAAAAAAAAAAAAATATTGCATTAAAATTTCTCTGCTTTTTTTTATGCTTATAATGCTTTTATCTTAATTAAAAAAAGGTAAAGTTGTTTTAGTCGTTTTGGTTTGTTTTGAAAATCTAGCTTTCAAGCAATGGTTCTCATTGATGGGCTTTTTCATCATTTCTCAGGTTTAAATTGCTATAACTCAAGAACCATTAAAGATAAATATTTCAAATTTTTAGCATTTTTTTTTCAATTCCTTTATTTTAATTTTGATTCAGCAAATTTGAAAAAAGTATTTACTTTTGAAAATATGATTTTTTTTTAAGTTAAATTTTTTCTTTATAATTTTCTTTGTAATTTTGTAATTTTTTTTTAATTAATATTTTTTAAAATTCTAAATAGTGATAAAAATAAAGATATTTATGTTTATATAAATGAAAAGAAATTGAAATTCGATAAATAATATTCTGAGTTATAACGATTTTAAATTACCCCACTTTTTTCATAAATTTAAAATCTTATTATTATTTTTTTTAATTATGGGAAGTTTTATTGTATGATTTTGTTTAAAAATAATAGGTTAACCATCAAAAAATATTTCAAAACTTTAACTCAATAAATAAAAATCTTTTAAAATAAGTCTCGGACATCCTTAAGCAAATAAATATCACCCTTATCCTGTCATCTCTTGCGAACAGATAAGCACATTGATAGATAATTATTTCACACAATTTTCATCTTATAAAAACGGTACAAATTTATCGTGTATTATTTTCATGTTATAATAATACAAATTTATCGAAATTCGAAACAAACCAAAAATGGGTCGCTGGGCATCAATGAGTTTATACGTAATAACTCATCCATAATTTAAATTGTTATAACTCAAGAACCATTAAAGATAAATATTTCAATCTTTTAACATGTTTTTATCAATTATTTTATTTTAATTTTGATTCAGCAAATTTGAAAAAAATCCGAAACAAACCAAAAATGGGTCGCTGGGCATCAATAAGTTTATATCTAATAACTCATCCATAATTTGTTGGAATCCCTTTGCCTGCGACTTATCATATCGTGCTATTTCCAATAACAACTCAGATGCCATGACCAAGTGGTTAATTCGAGAAAATATTGTCTTGACTGGGATATCGTCCAAGTAGCTCAAATTTCTGAAGATTGGCAATTAGAGAAAAGAGTTCTGTGTTCGAGTCCCAGCCTGGGCACATTTTTTGTTCAGAATGGAAAATTGCAACTTCTTTAAGGGAGTTCGGGACACATTTTAAAATAATTCTATTTATTGAATTAAATTTATGATGGTTAACCACATTATTTATAAACACAATCACGTGATAAAACTTCTCATAAATTAAAAAAAGTAATAAAATTTAAAATTTATTAAAAATGTGGTGCCATTTAAAATCGTTATAACTCAAAATAGTATTTGTAGAATTCCACTTTTTTTTTTTTTTTTTTTTTTTTTTTTTTTACATTGAAATAAACAGAAATATCTAAATTAAAATTTTATTCAGCATTTTTACTTACCCATCATACGTAGTATAGGGTAAGTCTTGCAATCGTTTTGAAAATCGAAAAAAAAAAAAAATTTGACGAATTTACACGTTTTAGATAGTGGAGTTTCCGAAAAACATATTTTTAGAAAAAAAAATTTGCCGCCCGTCTGTCTGTCTGTCTATAAACGCTCTACCTCCCGAACAAATTGAGATAGAGACTTGAAATTTTGTATGTAGTTAGTATGTAAGAATGGGACGAAGCCTATTTAATATCAGCAACCTCGATTATCCGGAAATATTTTTTTCGGACTCTCGAAAAATTCGTTCTGATGAAAGGTATATAAAAAATTTCGAATTTTTTTGTTCTAAGGAATGGACGTAAAAGGCAATAAAATAACACACATTTTGCATATAGAACGAAGTCGATCGGATTATTAGTTGCCGAGATATTTGTAATCCTGTTTTCCACATTCTTCGATTTTTCATGACTCTGTATTTCATTCAAATTTCAATTCAGAGGTATATTTTAATTGGAAATAAGACGCTTAATCCGACGCAGTTAATTGTTAGTTAATAGAGTTATTATTTTTGGAGTTAGAAGGATGTTTCTTTTACGCGGTTCGGTACTACTTGAGTAGTTTGGCGTTTTATATAATTTGTTGAAATCGGTAATCAGCAGTTCTTTAATAGAACATTACTATGTACATTAACAATATTTAAATTTTGTTTATGAATTGCAATGCATTGTATAAATAGTTTTCACATGTTTTATTTTCATATACATATCCATGATGGGTAAGTATTACGGTGGCCCCCAACGACTAGTTTAGAATATTAATTAAAAAAAATTAAAAATATTTAAAGTAAAAATTTGAAAAAAAAAGCACAATTTTTATTTTAAAAAATCATATTTCAAAAGTAAATATTTTATTCAAATTTGCTGAATCAAAATTAAAATAAAACAATAAAAAAAGACATGTTCCAAGTTTGAAATTTATCTTTAATGGTTCTTGAGTTATAACAATATGAATCCGAAAATTGGTGAAAAAATCAATCATGAAGAAAAATGTTTTTTCACAAGAAGTCATTTCCATAATAACTACTGCTTCAAAGCTAGATTTTGAAAATAAACAAAATGAAAAAATTAGTATTTCCTCTTCACAGAAGATAGAAAAATAATTTAAACGTCATTTTGAGGGGGAAGTAAAAACAGAAATTTTTTTTAATGGGATAGGGTTTTTTTTTTTAGAAAATTCGAAGATTTTTTGTGTCCCGGACTTCTTTAAACAATTTCATTCTCAATGAACATTTTCAGCAGACAAACAAGTAAATTAGCAGCATCTATACTAATAAAATCCGTGCGCCTCTGTCTGCTTGAAGCCGATTAAACTTCGCAACGCGGGCGAGTTGGAAGTCGCGAGAGGTGTCTTTCGATTGGAAAAATTCAGGGGAAGTCATTTCAGGCATTTTCGAGACCGTGGGACCAAAATTAAAAAAGTTATGAATTAAAAACCCCTTGGGAATCGGAACGAAAAATGTCTCAAATCCCAAGCGGCGCTCAAACGGAGCTCTGAGGCAGAACACTGCGCCACCTTGCGGTGAAGAACCTGAACTTTTCCCCTTTGGCTAAAAGAAGAAGCAGTCGAAAACCTCTTTTTCTCCCTTTTTTGCGCGTTTTTTCTTAAACCATCATGCAGACAGTTTTTAAAGTAGAAAAAACTGATTACATATTCAGAATCTGCGTAAAAATCTGCTTCTGATGAACTAAAAAATACGAAAAAATGTCTTATGGGCGCTTAGTGCCCACCGTGCAAAACCAAATATTTTTAACGGGGCTATGGGCGCGAAGCGACCATAGCTCCGATCCACAATCTTTTTTTTTCAAGTGCACGTGGCCCACCATGCGAAATCACATATTTTTAACGGGACCATGGCTCTTTAATTTACTTTTTTTGTGCTTGAGGATTCGAACACCAAGACTTTCTTATTAAATGAATTTTTTTGCTTATTATATACTGCTTAATACCGAGGTTCGTTTCGAAAAAGTGGCCCAGCTAGCGGGCGTAGCTCGCTAGTCTATACTAATAAAATCCGTGCGCCTCTGTCTGCTTGAAGCCGATTACAGTTCGCAACGCGGGCGAGTTGGAAGTCGCGAGAGGTGTCTTTCGATTGGAAAAATTCCGGGGAAGTCATTTCGGGCATTTTTGAGACCGTGGGACAAAAATTAAAAAAGTTATGAATTAAAAACCCCTTGGGAATCGGAACGGAAAATATCTCAATTCCCAAACGGTGCTCCGAAGCAGAACACTGCGCCACCTTGCGATGAAGAACCTGAACTTTTCCCCTTTGGTTAAAAGAAGAAACAGCCGAAAACCGCTTTTTCTACTGGCGCTAATTGCGTTTATTTGCGCGTTTTTTCTTAAACCATCATGCAGACAGTTTTTAAAGTAGAAAAAAACTGATTACATATTCAGAATCTGCGTAAAAGTCTGCTTCTGATGAACTAAAAAATACGAAAAAATGTCTTATGGTGCTCACCTTGCAAAACCAAATATTTTTAACGGGACCAAAATTAAAAAAGCTATGAATTAAAAACCCCTTGGGAATCGGAACGGAAAATATCTCAATTCCCAAACGGTGCTCCGAAGCAGAACACTGCGCCACCTTGCGGTGAAGAACCTGAACTTTTCCGCTTTGGCTAAAGAAGAAACAGCCGAAAACCGCTTTTTTTCTACCGGCGCTAATTGCGTTTTTTTTGCGCGTTTTTTCTTAAACCGTCATGCAGACAGTTTTTAAAATAGAAAAAACTGATTACATATTCAGAATCTGCATAAAAATCTGCTTCTGATGAACTAAAAAATACGAAAAAATGTCTTATGGGCGCGTGGTGCCCACCGTGCAAAACCAAATATTTTTAACGGGACTATGGGCGCGAAGCGATCATAGCTCCGATCCACAATCTTTTTTTTTCAAGTGCACGTGGCCCACAGTGAGAAATCATATTTTTAACGGGACCATGGGGAGGGATTCCTAGATTCTAATTTACTTTTTTTTTGTGCTTGAGGATTCGAACACCAAGACTTGCTTATTAAATGAATTTTTTTGCTTATTATATACTGCTTAATACCGAGGTTCGTTTGGAAAAAGTGGCCCAGCTAGCGGGCGTAGCTCGCTAGTCTATACTAATAAAATCCGTGCGCCTCTGTCTGTCTGTCTGCTTGAAGCCGATTACGTTCGCAACGCGGGCGAGTTGGAAGTCGCGAGAGGTGTCTTTCGATTGGAAAAATTCCGGGGAAGTCATTTCGGGCATTTTCGAGACCGTGGGACCAAAATTAAAAAAGTTATGAATTAAAAACCCCTTGGGAATCGGAACGAAAAGTGTGTCAATTTCCAAACGGAGCTCTGAAGCAGAACACTGCGCCACCTTGCGGTGAAGGTAATGAATTTTTCCCCTTTGGCTAAAAGAAGAAACAGCCGAAAACCTCCTTTTTCTACCGGCGCTAATTGCGTTTTTTTCCGCATCAATTTTTTTGACTTGCCGTAGAATATTTACCGTAGTTTTCGCTAAAATATTGAACTTAGAAATAAAACAGGACTATCGAAACCTTTTTGCGCGTTTTTTCTTAAACCATCATGCAGACAGTTTTTAAAGTAGAAAAAACTGATTCCATATTCAGAATCTGCGTAAAAATCTGCTTCTGATGAACTGAAAAATACGGAAAAAAGTCTTATGCGCGCTTAGCGCTCACCGTGCAAAACCAAATACTTTTAAAGGGACTATGGGCGCGAAGCGACCATAGCTCCGATCCACAATCTTTTTTTTTCAAGTGCACGTGGCCCACCGTGCGAAATCACATATTTTTAATGGGACCATGACTCTTTAATTTACTTTTTTTTGTGCCTGAGGATTCGAACACAAAGACTTGCTTATTAAATGAATTTTTTTGCTTATTATATACTGCTTAATACCGAGGTTCGTTTGGAAAAAGTGGCCCAGCTAGCGGGCGTAGCTCGCTAGTTAATATTAAATCGTGAGATAAAACGTAATCATCAGCAACTCTGAAAAGGTTATTGTATAGTTTCGTTATTAATTATATTAAATGGTTCTAGATTAAGAATCATTTGTCATTAAATATATTATTTTTACCTCCATGTTAAATAAAACAGATTAAACATTAAATTTAGATAAATTCATACTTTTATGAATAAAGAATGTTAATTATATCTAAAACACCAGACTGCTGTTTGGAATAGATTTATTTAACACAATATAATTCGTTAACATTTCGACAATTCAGGAAATAATAGCATCAAAGCTTTGCAAATATTCCTTTCCATTAATTAGCTTATAGAGCTAATTCGATGAAAAGACGCTTACTTGTTAAACCAAAGCTCCGATTATTGCGATTACTAAGTCTTTTGATTACATAAATGTGATATATATTTTTTTGTAAACAAGCGGCAGCATTAATAGACATGAATTTATCTAATATAAATTCGTGACGGTAATACATGCTTTTTGTCTATATTAGTAAATTTGTTGCTTTGATTTCCATTTTCCATAGTCAAACTCATGTATTTATATTGCTTTCAAATTTCAAACATAAATACAGAAATACTCGCCAAATAAAATAGTTCCATCAGTTGATATTTTACATTGAAAAGCCATTTTGTTAATTCTTTTGTTATACAGAATAAGAACCATTCAATGACTGAAAGATGTGATTATTTTCATAATTTCATTTTCTAAGGATTGTAAGCCCATGCAAAATTTGAGCGAGCAACAGCAACAAAAATGACTACGTCATCGTGTTAGAATATGAAATCATGATGTAGGACAAGATTAATAGAAGTAGATGAAGGAATGACTGTTCTGCCAAAGCCTTTTTGGATGTTTTTGTAATTATGTAAATACGTAACACCTATAATCGTCGTAATAATCCGTCCGTCCGTCAGTCCGTTTGCGTATAGCACAGTAATAACTACTCAATCAAATCCTTTGAAATTTCCCTAATACCATGCATGGTCACAGTGACGTCACTGTGAGTCACTTTGGTCACATCACATCTGTGACCAAAATGCCACCACTCAGTGACGTCACATTGTGAGTGAGATGTGACTTTCTTAAAAATCTTTAGAAATTTATAAATATCCTTTAAAACATGTTATTTACTTTAAAAAACATGTTTCTCGCAATTTAAATATCGTCGCTTTTGTTACAGTTTCGTCACAATGTTAATGTCAAATTAGTCATAAATGACACATTTTTCACAAATTTGTCACATTGTGACCACTTTGTGAAACGTCACAAAAGAGCTCGAAAACGGCCATAACGACTTCACATTTTTGTCACTGTGACTTCACATCGACGTTACGTGACGTCACATCGACAATCGATGGTCACAAAGTCACAATGTGACTTCACAACGACGTTGCAGTGACGTCACCATGCTTTACGGGTTAAAATATAAAAGAAACCTAAACGGAAAAAGTATTTTTTTCCTTTTCTAATTAAGATAGAAACAGGATTTAAATGTTATTTTTAACATTAAAAAAAAAAAAAAAAAAAAAAACAGAAAAATGTTTAATTTGATAATTTTTTTTAAAAGAAAATTTGAAGGTTTTATATGTTCTGTACCCCTTTAAACATTTTCATTCCCAATAAACATTTTCAGCTTCAACAAGTCATACAAGTAAATTAACAGCATTAATATTAAATCATATTGAATAAATCATAATCGTTAGTAAATCTGAAGAGCTTATTGCATAGTTTTGCTGGTAGTTATATTATATGGTTCTAGACTAAGAATTACATGTCATGAAATAAACTTACATTTACCTCCATACTTTAATAAAATAAGTTAAACATTAAATTTAGATAAATTCATACTTTTATGAATAAAGAATGTTAATATTAACTAAAACACCAGGTGCTGTTTGGAATAGATTTATTTAACACAAGATAATTCGTTAACATTTTGATAATTCATGGAATAATAGCATCAAAGCTTTGCAAATATTCCTTTACATTAATTAGTTTATACAGCCATTTCAATGAAAAGACGCTTACATGTTAAACCAAAGCTCCGATAATCGCGATTACTAAGTCTTTTGATTACATAAATGCGATATGAATGTTTTAGTAAACAGCATTAATAGACATGAATTCATCTAATATAAATTTGTGACGGTAATGTATGTTTTTTTGTTCATGTTAGTAAATCGGTCGCTTTGATTTCTATTTTCCATACTGAAAATCATACATTTATATTACTTTCAAATTTCAAACATAAATACAGAAATACTCGCCAAATAAAAGAGTTCCATCAGTTGATATTTTACGATGAAAAGCCCTTTTGTTAACTCTTTTGTTATACTGCTTAAGAACCATTCAATGACAGAAAGATGGGTGCAATTGTTAAGGCTCCTGTCCTCGCTCGAGGAAACGCTCGCGTGCTAATGCTATTCTTATGGGGAAGCATTTTTCTAATAACTCTTTCGCATTTCGTTCCTTTTGAATATATATATATATATATATATATTTTTTTTTTTTTTTTTTTTTTTTTTTTTTTTTTTTTTTTTTTTTGCATTAGATAGCTGAGTTGCATACCGACAGAGCACCTTTTTTACATTTTCGATTTTGGTTGCAGAGATTTTTTACAAAGTTAGTTTCACTTTCAAAACTGGTTTCGAAACTGAAAGTGTTTAAAAATATATATATCTGCAACCAAAATCGAAAAAGTATAAAAGGTGCGCTGTCGGCATGCACCTCAGCTATCCAATGCAAAAAAAATTATTCAAAAATGTCAAAATGCGAAAGAGTTATTAGAAAAAAGCTTCGGCATAGGAATAGCATTAGCTCACGAGTGTTTCTTCGAGCGAGGACAGGGGACTTAAACATGCAATTTGTGGTTAATTTTGTTTCATTTTATAAGGATTGTCAAAGCGCGCAGCGGCAATAAAAATGACTACGCCATCGAGTTAGAATATGAAATCACGATGTACACTGTAAAAAAAAATCTGTGAAAGTACTAAACATTTTCTAGAAAACTGGGATTCCAAGAACTTTTCATGTAACGATAACAGGAAAAATTCATGTAATCGATTCTGAAACTTCAATTTTTGCTGTTATCGTTACAGGAAAAGTTCTTGGAATCCCAGTTTCCTAGAAAAGGTTTAGTACCTTTGCAGATTTTTTTTTACAGTGTAGGACAATATTATTAGGAGTAGATGAAGGAATGACTGTTCTGCCAACAGCCTTTTTAGGTGCGTTCGTAATTACATAAATACGTAGCACCTATAGTCATCGTTCAATCTGTCTGTCGGTCCACATATAACGAATCATTTGAAATTCAAAATATATAATTGTTGTATAAATTTTGTCGAGTCATTTCAAATTTTATGAAAATTGGATTCATGGCTTAATTACAGGGACAATCAAAGGTATTTCGTTATATTACGGCCAATTTAAAAATATATATATATTCAATTGCATTTTAATTTTGTTACTATTTTTCGACCTTAATAAAATTGATATGCATTTATGAAGTATACGCTATAATATATATTCTGTACAGTCTGTGATGCAAAGAAAATTTGTTATTAATTTATAGGTCTACACAGAAATATTCCGTTATATGATGGTATTGGGAAAATATTGTTTGAGGCACGTTTTAATAAAATTAAACTATTTCACATTTTATGAAATTGATATACGTTGCTGAGGTTTACTACAAGTTACTTTCTGTATAATAGAAAGCTGATAGTATTTACAGGGATACACAAAATATTCTGGATACTGTAGGCGGTTTCATACAGTATTGCATAGATACTTTATAATAAGAAAACCACAAATCACACATGGAGCTTTTAAAGTAAAAAAAAAAAAAAAAAAAAAAAAAAAAAAAAAAATGGATATTTTTTTTTTTATATATTTCCTCATTGGTTACTGAAGGGTAAGCTGCAAAAAAGAGGTAACTTCATTTTCCTTTTTTAAGAAAGTTTTTAAAGAAAAAATATTTAATTTTTAAAATTTTGTCAAAATTATTTTTCTGCTCATTTTTCTGAATTATTTTTTCTGAAAGTTTAAATACATTTATAAACGTTTGCCACCAATACTATCCAAAAATATCTGTTCTGAATATCTTTTTTTAGGTGCGTTCGTAATTATGTAAATACGTAGCACCTATTGTTGTCGTTCAGTCCGTCCGTCTGTCCGTCTGTTTGTCTGTCCGCATATAACAACGCAAAAACTACCCAACTGAATTGTTTGAAATTTAAAATACATAATTATTACATAATTTTGTCGAGTTACTTCAAATTTTATCAAAATCGGATGCATAGTTCAATTACAGGGTCAATCAAAAGTATTCCGTTGCATTACGGTTAATGGGGGAAAATGTTTCAAATGCATTTTAATGGTGTTACACTCATTCGAGCGTGTTAATGAACAAGAAAATTTAAGTTTTAAAAACATAAACAGTATGACATTTTTCAAATTTTTGGAAAAACAGTTTTTGCTTTTACTTTAAGGAAATAATGAACATGCTTATTATTTGTTTATTTATTTATTTTTAATACTTGTACTTTTAAAAGTAATCATGAATATCAATTTCAAAATAATAATAACAATATTAATAATATCTCATTATATCATAATATCAAGTAAAAAATAAATAAAAAAAATGTTTAAAAAAAACCTCGATTTTATATGTTTTTTAAATTTTTGCTTTAGTACATTTGTATAATTTGTAATCCACAAGGCTACTTTTTGCAATCTAATATTCACAAAAAAGTATGAAAATGACACTTTAACATTTTTATTCTTTATTATTATTTTTTTATTTTTGCACTGATAAAAGGCAAAAGATTGAAAATGTTATCACATTTTCTTTTCGGCCATCTTTCATCTTTTTCCCCTTTTAACTTACATTATATTAATGCATAAAAAATAGTAACATTTCAGATTTTGTATCTTTATTTTAATGTAAATTACAAATTCATAAACAAGGTCTTTAACTTTCTATTATTTTCAAATTGCGATCTCTCATACTTCCTAAAAAAAAAAAAAAAAAAAAAAAAAAAAAACAATAGCTTTAAAGATTTTTTTTTTTAAGTTTCGGTTTCGTTATTATTATGCAACAGTAGATTTAAAAGAATCATGAAAGTAAATTATATTTAAAAGAATTAAAGGTTTATAAGGATGTCTTTCTTTATTGTATGAAGAATAAGGTAGTTGTGACGTATTTACATAAAAATTTTGGGATAATTTTTTTAATGTACGATAGAATATGTCGAGCCTCTTACTGTGTTTTCAATTAATTTAGAAATGTATTAAGAGGCTACTTCAGTCACCCGAAAAGAACCGCTCACTAATGTTAGTCCTGTAGAAGATATCACTTCAGAAGATATAGTGAAGAATATATTCAGAAGATGATATATTCCTGTAGAAGATATCACTTCTGTAGAAGATTGCACTTCAGTATTTTTCAACAATTCTTTTTTTATTGGATAGTTGAGATCAATCTGTACAAAATGCCTTTGTTACTTTTTCCATTTTGTTTACAGATATATTTAATGAAAACACTTTCATTTTTTTTAACCGATTTCGAAAATGAAAGTATCTTCTTGCAAAAAAATCTGAAAGCAAAATTGAAATAATAATAATAATAATAATAAATAATAATAATAATAATAACAATAATAATAATACTAAAAGGGCAGGTGTAGAGATCAATCTCAGCTATCCAATGCAAAATAATAACAATAAATAAATAAATAAATAAAACAAAATAAAATATAAAAAATATATTAAAAATATAGGCAAGCGAGATAATTATAAACTTCTACCAGAATAAGCATTAGCGAACGAGTCTTTTCAGGTGATTGAAGTAGCTCATTTATAAATACATGTATGGTTAGTTTAGTTACACTTTCTCTCTGTAGAAAGTACAGTTGAGAAGGGGAAAAAAGGAGGTTATTTGTACATATGCCCGAAGGCATCCTTTTGGTCTACGGAGAGAAATATTCTTATTGGTTTATTTTTTCTATAAGTGTAAAAAAACATACTTTTTATACGAGATTGACCGAAAAATCAGTATCGTTTTCCTTTTCGGCCTAAAATTTGAATTTCGTCGAAAACATTTTTTTCGGCACAAATGATGCTGCTGAAAATTCATTTCTGGAAATTCGAAAAGACAAGAATCTGTAAACTGGGCTATTTTGCACAAGCATTTGTAATGTAAATTACTTGCTACGATTTTGGCTACCTGTATTTTAGGACGGAAAAATGTGACTTATAAGGTACCCTGGGGTAATAACGACAAGTTAAGGTTCTACCAATTTTCACGGCACAGTTTTAGATTGTATTTTTCAAACAAATATATGATTTGATGCAGCAACTCATTGACTATCTATAAAAAAAAAATAATTTAACAGATATGTATTCATAAAATGTAATGGCGTAATTTCTTGACCAATGCAATTTGGCGTTATTACCCACCTATATGGGTAATAACGCCATGCAAACAAAACTATGAAATAAGATGGAATAATTGCATGTAGATTGCCCAATTTTAAAAATACAAAATCTACAAACTTAGAAATTGACAAATTGCATTCTAAGCTATTGAAAATGTTCAATTTTTTGTGAAAGTGTAAGAAAAATAAAGGTGTGGTGTGTGTGTGGGGGGGGGGGGAGGGATGAGATAAAAGAATATCAGACTATGAGCTTCTTTTTGCTTAAAAAGGACCGCTTAAATAGAATTATTAGAAACATTGCACAGTTTTAACTGTGTTTATTTGAATCAGTACTTAAGATGTAGCTCGGCCACTGTAGGGAATCAACCGGGGTATTAATGAAAAGGATTGGCATTATTACCCCGTTATAGTTATTGCGCTGTACATTTTAAATTACAAATTATCTCGAGAAGATATCCAAAATCTTCAACAACATTTTGAAAGTACATGAAATGTACTACAAATTTATGTAATTAACAAAGTATTTTCGGATAAAAAAAATAGTCTTCACATCACAAAACGTATCTCACAAATTTTAGATCAAGCGTTAATTTTAGTTGCTTGTAAAAACAATAATACCAAAAAATGAAACAAATTAACTTGAAGCTGTTTTTTTGCGATTTATATGACTCAAAACCCTTCTGCGCAGAGCACATGGATATCATTTACCAGATTATTTCATAATTATGCATAATATTAGCACTTGGCGTTATTACACCAGACCACCTTATTATGGGAGAAATCACATTAAATAAGGCCAAGAAAACTTTTCTAAAATAACGGTGTCCAACAAGCATAACAATTATTAGCTGTGTGACTTACTCTGCAAAAAGCCCATGGCCTGTGATGCAATAAAAAGAAATGCAATTGAGAATATGTTTTTCAATAGTGTAAATATGAAGACTGTGCGATGTTCAGAAGTTTAAAATTTTTTGATTAAATGAAATTGATTGTTCAGGTGATTGCCATTGCGTACATGAGATGAGTATTACTCCCGGGCATGTGTTTGCTTAGTAATATATTTTTTATTTTTTAAAAAACTCTATTCTTCTCTTTTTTTTAGCTTTTCATTTTTTATAATGAAATTATCAAACAGACATACCACCTGAGGCAATATTTCTGAAATAAAAAAGAAAACCATGACGTCAACTTTTAATAATTATTTTGGTTCAATAAATAACGATTGAATTACTATCTTTGCAGCTGAAATTTACGATATTTTCCGAGTCTTCATTTTCAGTCAAACAATTCAGTATATTTAGAAAAGAGAAATGCTGATGGAGATATCTACCAAAGTTTGGAACGCTTTTCAGGTACGTTTGTAGTTACATAAATCATTAATTAGTATATTGGTATTACTAATGTGCTTTTTATATAAATACAAAACACTTGTAGTCTTTGTCTAACAACCCAAAGCGAATGGTTTGAAACTTAATATATATAATAATTGTTGCAGAATTTTGTCGAGTCATTTAAGATTTTATGAACATCGAAGAAAAACTTAAAAGCATATTAATAAAAGTGTTTTTTTATTTTATTAACTTCTATTATATGTAATTAATTCAATGATATTTCATGATAGGTAATGATTCTAGGTTGCTATGGTAATTATTGCATCAAACTCTATCATACTTAATTTAATGATATCCCATGTAGCGAAAAGATTTTAAGTTGTCATGGTGATAACATCCATCACTAAAAGATCCTGTTTAAAATGGAGTTCTATTATCTCTGTATCACTGAATTTAAACTATAATAAAGATTTCTAATAGAGATTTCTTTTCAATTTTCAAGGCATACACAATCAGTGAGATTTTTCCCAGAACGGTTTCTTTACGTTTCATTAATCACAATACGCAAATTTAAGTTTTTCGTTGTCCTGTTCACAAAAGCAAAGTTTTTGCAAGTAAGCAAAGTTTTTTCATGTTTTTATGACAGAACAATCAGAAAATGGCATTAATTACTCAAAAACTAAAATTGTGTTACATGGTGTTATACAGTTGGCCCCGCTTAATTGCATACAGTGAATTGTATGCAATTAAGCGGGTATGCATGTAAGCGAAAGCAGCAATTAACGTTATTAGTATAGGTTATCATCCGATTCTATACCACAGACATGATAAATATTAATGATCAATTATAATTTATGCAATTATTAAAACAGTAATTTAATCACTAATTTATTATTATTCTGTACCTATAACGATATATAATTGTCATACTTCATAATATTATTTACATCATATGGTTTTATTTTTCATTACAATTTATGTGATCCAAGTGAAAATAAAAAATAAATAAATAAATAAAATAATAAATTTTTGTTTTCAAAATACAACCTTTGGAAATATTAATAAATTTCCCCATAAATTCATTTAATTTCTTATTATTTGTCAACTTATTCTTATGAGACTAAGGGATTGTTGTGCGATAATACGAGTGTTTTTAGCATTAATCTTATGGGGACCATTTCTGTACCACGGAATTTTATGCATTTAAGTGTATGTTCGATTATAAGTTACGCGATTAAGTGGGGTATACTGTATCTGTTTGGCCTTTCTACGTCTTTTCGAGGATTTACAAGGTGCAAGACTAAAAAATTAAAGAAAAAAAAATAGTTTTATTTGACAGTTAACACGTTTCAAACTCCCCTGAGTCATTTTTAAAGAAATAAATAATGATATTTTGAAATATCACTTTTTGCATCATGCAATGATCTGAAACACCATCATTCAGTTTTTGATGTAACTCAACATTATTTTACTTGGATGCTTACTTCTATTTATGTAACCATTCAGTAACTCGTGCCACAATTTTGGTACGTTGAATAATATTGTATTGTTACATATGGAATTTTCATGACTAAGAATCTCTATTGAGAGATTATAAGAGATGGATAATAATCTTTTTAGACATCCAGGATTTATTTATGTACTTTTTAAAATTTCGGTCATGGATTTATATTAAGAAATTGATAGCTAAGAAAGATTGAACATAAAACGAATTAAAATTTATATTTTGTTCATAAAACTTAATTTTATATAGAGGCTCAAAGAGTACGTTTTTTGACAATTTCTTGGAATTTTTGTAATTTTATTTTACTTTTTCAAAAAAAAAAAAAAAAAAAAAAAAAAAAAAAAAAAAAAAAAAAAATTGCAAAGATGTTTATTCCATAAGATACATTAGGTCTGAAGAGGATATAAGTTAGCGAGTATGAGATTGGCGTAAAAACATGGCTCGATTATGACTAATTGGGGCCCCAGGCAAAGATAAATTAAAGGGCCCCTATCGAATCATTGCAACTTTATTCAAATAGAACTGATGATCACTCATACACTCCTGGACAAAAGTATAAACTCAGAAAATTTGTAATTTGTTTAGATCATAATATAAATAAACTTAACTTTAAATTAATAAAATAAAGATGAATATTATTAATAAGACATCTAAATTTAATGTAACTGATAAATAAAATGAAGCTAATAATTTAAATAAGAAAATACATTACTTAAAATAATAACATTATGCGAAACCTGGACAAAATTATAAATTCAAAGTTATGAATTTCTCTATTCTGGCATATTTGATATAAATAAATGCACTTTATGATAAGAAACTAATAAATGCAGTCATTATGGATTAATACATGTCAATACATCAATATATAAATACTTTTATAAATACATCCAAAGTTATTCAGACAATACCAATAAAAGAACCAATGAAACCAGTATTGTTACAATCATATTGTTAAAAACAGTTGAAGTTTGAAGAGAAATAGAAGGCAGATTACCAAATTACTAAGAAATATGTGGATAAATGGACATTATATAAACAGAGTAATTCATATATTACCATACAATAAACCAATAAAACCAGTATTTTTACAATTATCTTATTGAAAACAGTTGAAGTTTGAAGTGAAATAGAAGGCAGATTACCAAAATAATGAAAGATAAATGGATAAAAAGGCAGTATAAGGCTTTTCTATTAAACTACTTCTTCAGGGGTGTATAGTTTAACAAAAAAGCAAAAACATCCAACCAGTTTCTGTTATGAGTCGTGCTGAAAGCTACGAATTCGACTCACAATACACCCGACTGGCTGGAAGCTATTCAGATGACAAATTAGTAGAAAGATACACATAGAAGAAAATAAAATCAATATGACAAAATAACAATAATACATTATTCCATTAAAAAAAAGGATATATATACGAAGATATTTACCATTACCCATATCCTAGCAAGATTTGTAGTGCAATCAGATACAAACTACATGTGACTTACTAACAGTCAAGGTTATGGTCATGGTATAAATCACATTAATAAAATAAAGTTGTAACAATAATTATAAAAAATAGTAAAACATATATTATACTATATAATTCATAATATATTTAGAAAAAAATAGATGCTACTATTAGAAATATTATATTTTTATTTTTTATCAATTATTAATATTACTATATTAATTAATTAACTAGAATATATTATTACAACTTCTAGCAGAAAATTATTTTAGTGCTGCCATCTAAAGGATTAATATATTAATTAAATTATATGCTTATGGTGCTGCCCTCTATTATAGGAAAAAAATAAATTATTTATTAGCTAAGAATTTCCAAGAATAATTTCTATTCTAATATTTTACAAATAATTTCTTTAAGACAAATACAATAGACAACCATATCTTATCTCAATAACTTGATCATTTTTAAGTTATTTTAATTTTTCTCATAAAATAACATTATGTCAAACCTGGACAAAATTATAAACTCAAAGCTGTGAATTTTTATTATAAATAAATGCATTTTGTGATAATAAACTTATAAATAGAGTTATTAGAGATGAATATATTTGAATACATGAATGCATTTTTAAGATTTTCTTTCAAAAAAGATGAGTAATATAGTACAGTCTGAGTATAGTACATGTGTAAACTGAAAACATAAAATTATAGAGTTTAAGAAGTGAACATACTTTTGAATCCTGGTGCAAAGTATTAACGCATCCATTCAAAAATGTGTTTAATCGCCATTTTTTTGAATGACTTCGAATATGCAATTTTCCAACTACTCCATAGAGTACTGGTTCCGGGCTGAAAATATAGCCACTTTTAAATCATTTGTGTTTTGATATTGACGTCCATCGCGTTAGACTCTTTGATCCATTGCATCCCAATAATTTTCAATGAAGTTTAGATCAGGGTTGCGGGCTGGCCAATTCAAGACATTTACATGCCAGCGCTGCAGCCACTCTTTTGTATTTTTGGCTGTGTGTATTTCTACATTATCTTGCTGAAATACCCAGTTCACTCCAACGATCAATGGTCCATATGGCAAAAGATTATCTGCCAGCATTAACTCGCAGTCTTCTGCTTTTTGTTTTCCATTAAGAAAAGCCAAAGCAGTTTTACTATTCTGAAAAGAACCAGCTCACACCATTACAGATCTTTAATAAAATCATGGAGAGAATTGAAAATATGAATAAATGTCGTTTGCCTTAATACAAATTTGAAAAATACTTTCATTGAATTAGTTTCTTATCACAGAACACAATTATTATTTAGATATTAAATACCAGAGTATAGAAATTCATGCCTTGAGTTCATAATTTTGTCCAGGTCTCACATAATGTTATTTTATGGGAAAATTAAAATATGTATTGATATATTGAAATGTATTCATGCATAATGACTCCATTTATTTGTTTTTTATCATAAAATGCAGTTATTTATATGAAATATGCCAGAATATCGAAATTTGTAACTTTGAGTTTATATTTTTGTCCAGGACTCACATAATGTTATTTTTCTTAAGTTGTGTATTTTCTTATTTAAATTACTTACTCCATTTTATTTATAAGTTATATTAAATTTAGATGTCTTATTATAAATATTTATCATTATTTTATTAATATAAAGCTAAGCTTATTTATATTATGATGTAAATAAATTAAAAAAATTCTGAGTTTATAATAATTGACCAGGAGTGTATATTTATGTGTAGTGCATAAACATATTTTTGCACCTTAGATATAAATAGAAAAGAAATTTTAGCTCCGTCAATTCTAAATCAATTACCTTATTTAATAAAAGCACACCTATTTTTTTATTTATTTTATTATTATTATTATTATTATTTTTTTTAATTTAGAAATGAACAAAACTTTTTATATAACTTTATCAATTTGTTATGTTACTCTAAGATGAATTTAATAACACATGGAAGAGCTGGAATTGGAACAAAAGTAAATATTTTATAATTTAATGTAGGTATTTGCCCGTAAAGCATGGTGACGACACTGCAACGTCGTTGTGAAGTCACATTGTGACTTTGTGACCATCGATTGTCGATGTGAAGTCACGTGACTAAAATGTGAAGTCGTTATGGCCGTTTTAGACTTTTTTGTGACGTTTCACGAAGTGGTCACAATGTGACAAATTTGTGAAAAATGTGTCATTCGTGACTAATTTGACATTAACATTGTGAAGAAATTGTGACAAAAGCGACGATATTAAAATTGCCAGAAACATGTTTTTTAAAGTAAATAACATGTTTTGAAGGATATTTATAAATTTCTAAAGATTTTTAAGAAAGTCACATCTCGGTCACAATGTGACGTCACTCAGTGGTGGCATTTTGGTCACAGATATGATGTGACCAAAGTGACTCACAGTGACGTCACTGTGACCATACATACTATTAGGGTGGTGGCTCTTTTAGCTCCGGGCTCATGGGCAAAGTCTCGATTTGCTCATGCGGTAATAAGGGCCTGCGTAAAAACTCTGTATGTAACGGTGCAACATACCAAACCTGAGGCTCTAGTTACTCAATGGTTAGAAAAATAGAGAAAAAAAAACATACAAGTTAAATTAAAAAAAATAATGTGTGTTGCAGGAAAAACTAAGTGATGATGTTTCAGATCACTGCATTACAGATAATTTATTTTCAGAATAGTGTTTATTTATTTTTGAAAATGCTTCGGATAGAATTGAAATATGTCAACAATGAAATAAAACTATTTTATTGTTTTTTAAAGTTTTAATATTAAATCTTTTTAGAAATTAGAAATAATATATTATTACAAGGTGTTGATCTGTTATACACTTTCAATAAGCCTTTAAAAATCGCTTCATAGATTTTTTGGTAAATTAATTTACTTTAATTTTGTTATTTAATCATTATATTAGAACTTCTAGTTCAATATATTTTGATATTTTCTATCATTTTACATTAATCTTTTCATTCGTAATAACGAAATTATGAAACTGACACATTTCCGAGGGCAAAATTCGAAAAGTAAATGAAAAAGAGAAATATGACGTCTTTTAACGATTATTTTCGATGGATGAAATTTTATTGATTTTCTTTTCAATAACAAAACAGTAAAGATTTTTGTTCTTTTTTCTTAAAATGATTAAAATAACCCTTAACCCCTTGGAGACTAGCGACACATATACGTGACCCAAAAAGGCTGAAGAATCCTCATTTATTCCCACCAGTAAAGTTATACTGCAAAAGTTTGGCTTATTTAACCTCTTCGCTACTGGCGATTATTACAGTATTTTTAATTATTACTGAATTATTTCTTCTCTCGTTTGACTTCAGAGCGAGATTTTTGTTTTGTTTTCATTAGCTCGAATCTTAGAATTCGAAACATATTATTCTTATATCGAAATTGCATTTATATTGGAGTATCATTAATAAAATGGGACAAAACTGATGTACCCATTTGGGTACTCAGGGACTGAAGAGGTTAATAAGAGCATTTTCTCGACTTAATAAATCCCAAATTTTTGTTTTTAAAAACTGGTTACAAAACATTAAAAATTTCGTAAAAGACTGCTATCGCGAAAGGGTTAAGTATTTGTGATTTCTACAAATCTAAAATTTAAATGTGATCGTAATCAAATTATTTGATTAGGTGTTTCTACTTTCTTCTATATTTACAAGAAAAAAGTATTGGATTCGTAAAAATTTTTAAATTCCGATTTTCGATGGTTTTACACGTTTTAAGGGTCAGAGATACCAAAAAACATGCTTTTACAAAATGTCTGTCTGCGAGTCTGTCTGTATATTTCACAAATCTTGTGGGCACTCTATCTCAAGAACTAATGCACGAAATGTAATAAAAATTTATATTCTGTTAAACTCTGATATAAATTGGTGCTGATTAGTTTTTGGTAAAGATGATGTGACAGGTGGCGCTACTATGCAGCATTTATCACGGTTTCCGCAAAAGCTCTATCTCAAGAACTAATGCGAGAATTTTCATCAAATTTCAGATTCAAGTAGTCCATGACATGCGTTGTTATTTTCTACATTTTGATGTAAATTCAACAGGTTCAACACAACCTTCTCAACTGGTTGTTCTGCTATGCTGCATTTTTTGCCATTTGCGCAATAATCTCTAGAATCCTCTCTCTCTAGAAATAACACATGAATTTTCTTCAGATTCAGTCATTCATTAATGTGTTTTTACATTTTGGTATAAATCGCCCAGCACTGCTCACAGCTATTCTACATTTTTCACGATTGTCGTCGTAGTCCTATCTCAAGAACTAATGCACGGATTTTCATCAAACTTCAAATTCAGTAAGGTGTTGACATAAGTTGTTTCAAATCAAATATCCGTGTAACTCATCCAAAAAGTGAAGCTGCTATGTTGCATTTTGCATTATTTAAGTTATTTTACCGATAATCATATCTCAAAAATTAATGCAGGGAATTTAATATAATTAAAATACCCATGATTGGCATAGATTGACATTTAATTTTGGCAGTGTGATAACGAATTTTGAAATATTAACACAGACGAGATACAAGAAATTTTTGGGATTCCCACTTCCGACTAGTTTTATTTGTTTTGAAACTGACTCTGTTGAGTTGAAACATGCCAAGAGTTAAATAAAATTGTTTTACTACTTTTAAAATCTGAATCATATACATTTTTAGCAATTAGAAAGGATGCATTATTATTATTATTATTTTATAAAATAATAAATTTAGTTCAATAGAATATTGATTATTAGAGAAAACGGGTACTGAATAATTTCTTGGTCTGGAAATTCTGGCATCAGTACCATTTATAAGCAATTGCAATAATCCGTACATTATGACTTCGGAAAGAAAAAATGCAAAAAATGAAAAGGTTTCGGATATTTCATTGCAGATACCTTTATACCTTATTTGCCTTATCTATTCGAATATTGAAAGCACTATGAAATTTGTGTATAATTTTGTTATATTATGGTTGGAAATTATAGACAAAGGTAAGAATATATCTATGAATCTTTTCCGTCTTTAATTTACAAAATTAAAACTTGAAAAATGCCAAATATACATTGCTAAATATTTTCCCAAGAGTATTAAAAGAAAATGCTGCATATAATGAAAAAGAGTATTTATAAATCACACAAAATTAAAACGTCTAAATTGCGAAACAACCACAATTTAATATTTTCCAACCGTATTTCAGTGCAACCCTGGATTAATAGACATTTTTGGATGTATTTTCAATAATAAAACTGTTATTTGCCTCTAGAATTATATTTTAATTTCAGCTACAATTGCTTAGTTTATTTTGTAAATATTTCTTAATTCTTTACACTTTAGCATTAAGCATATTGTAAGCCTCGCAGAAAAACAGTTAACATTGCACCCAGTTTTGCACCCAATTTTACAATCTTGTTCTACAGTTAAAATCCCTATGCTTTTGAAATATTTATCCGATATTGCTTTCATATTATTCCAACATTTGTTTGATATATAGCACAGAAAAACTATAAATGCAGGCTAGAAATTCATTTTTAATGTATTATCACACATTTCTCTGTCGTATTAAATTAATTTATGTAATTTCTTAATTTTTCACACTTAGTATTAAGGAAATTATAATCGCCATGCAAAATAATAATAATAACAATAATAATAATGTAACATCCATTTTTTGCAATTTGGTTCTACATTTTTAACGTCTACACAAGCGGTTCACAATCTTTTTAAGTATATGAATCACATTTAAAAAAAAAGTATTTTCGTGACCCGTCTAATATGAAGGTGTATCTAATATCAGTATGGAAATTTTGTATGACATCAACAAGCTATCGGTTATCCTATTCCTACTCTATGGAAAAAAGGTTAATTTTTGTGCGAAGGATGTATTAACAATAAAAACAAGAATTAGCAATACCAATGTCTGTAGGTTGAATAATAATCAAAACAATAAATACAAGTAAAATTGTTTTTGATTATTATCAAAACACAACTTTAAAGTCAGAGAGATTTCTGGCTCTTATGTTTACAGATGAGGGCATCTGTATCCAAATAAAAATTGATTGATTTTAATCTTAAAGGAATCTGGTAAACAAAATTCTTCAAATTTTCTATTAAAAAATTTATTGAAATTGTAGCGCCTTTAGTAACTAACTCTTAAAAAAAAAAAAAAAAAAAAAAAAAAAAAAAAAAAAAAAATACAATATTTGGTAATGTATTAGCGTGATCGCCGTCAGGAATCTCTCTCTCCACTCCACTCGATCCTGGCGAGACTCTTGGAACAAGATGTTTTATCTAAGTGTGTTAACTTTTTATCTCAGTATAAACCGCATTAATTGTTAAATCTTATGTGTTGACTACTGCTTCACATAAAAAACTTTTTTTAATCATTTAAAATAACATGAATAAATCAATGAACATGAATAAATCATGAATAAAAACATGAATAAATCATGTTTTCATCTTAATTAGAAGAAGAAATATTAATTTTTTCGTTTTGGATTCTTTTCAAAATCTAATTCTTGAGCAATAATTAGCATGGAAATGATTTCTTGTCGAAATTCGTCGTTCTTTATGATGTTTTTTTTCACCACTTTTCGAATTCAAACTGTTATAACTCAAGAACCTTTAAAGACAAATATTTCAAAATTGGAACTTGTTTTTATTGTTTTATTTTAATTTTCATTCAGCAAATTCGAAAAAAAAAAAAAAAAAAAAAAAGATTTATTGTGAAATTATGATTTTTTAAATAAAAATTACATCTCTTTTTTTTTCAAAATTTTAATTTAAATGTTTTCAACTTTTCCAAAAACTAATATTCTTAAAACTGCTGAATCAAAATTAAAATTTAGGTATTTCTGTTCATTTAAATGCAGTACAATTGAAATTCTACAAGTAATATTTCGAATTATAACGATTTTAAAATATCGCCCCTTTTTAATACATTTTAAAGTTAAAAAAAAAATATTTAAAAATTATGAGAAATGTTATCATGCGAATTTGTTTATAAATATGTTTAGCCATCATGAAATAAATAAATAATAATTCAATAAATAAAAATTAATTAAAAACGTGTCCTGAAACATCCTAAATCAGTTTTTACTCGTAGATTAATTCTATACCGTATATCCGTTGTATCACAAGCATCCTAAAAATTTATACTGTATGATTCTAATTTTAGTTATATTCGCTGTATAACGCACTGCCTTTTCTTTACAAACACATCTGAAATGTACGTACACATGCAATACTCTTATCTTTTGATATCATTTATTCGAATGTTTTTTATAGACTTTCGAACAATGGTTTACGGAAGTAACAAGCAATAGGTGAGTGTTAGAAGGTGAAAAACATTTACAAAAGGAGGTCAAATTCGTCATACAGGTCTGGAAATAGTATGTCAGTGGATAATAGAAGCGTGGAATGAAAACAAATCCAAATCCTGATCAAATTCAAAACTCATTTAACCCTATCAGGTATGGCGTACTATTAATAATACAGGCCTTTTAATCGAGTATTATTTTGTCTTAACGCTTCTGTTCCTGCCCGCGAAGACACTTACGAATTAATGCTATACCTAAAGAAGCACTTTTCTAATAACTCTTTCACATTTTGACATTTTTAAATAATATTTTTTGCATTGGATAGCTCAGGTCTGTCTCAACATCGCTCTTTGATTAGTTTTTCAATTTTTGTCACAAGTATTTTTTGTAAAGTTACTTTCAGTTTTTGAACCGGTTCTGAAAGTGATAATAACTATATAAAATATATCTGCGACCAAAATTGAAAAAGTAGTCAAGGAGCGATCTCGGAAGAAACTTCAGCTATCCAATGCAAAAAGAAAAAGAAAAAAAATCAAAATGCGAAAGAGTTATTAGAAAAATGCCACTCCATAGGAATAGCATTAGCTCGCGAGTGTCTTCGCGGGCAGGGACAGGGGCTTTAACAACTACCTTTGCACGAAACTTTGAAACTTTGTTACTTTCTACATATAGAAGTGATAGTTTATGCCTTCCTTACTATTGTTGCGTATATAGGGTTCTTTTGATCTTATGGTTAGACAACTTCCAACTCTTGTTTATTAGAAAAGTAGAAAATAATTTATTTACAGATCTTCAGAACAACAGAGTCTTCGAAACTCACAAATATTACTAGATATTCAAAAATAACTGTTCAAATCTATCGTACAAGTGCAGATATAGATCCCAGAGACTCTTTATACAACGTCTCAACACTAAAATCACATTCAAAATAACGTAAATAAAACTCAAGCAAACTTGCTTAAACAATACCCTAGAAGTTCACTCAATGACTGACTGGTAAATAATAACCACAACAGCTCGCATTGCTCTCCTTATATAGGCTCGTAGCATGCGCCGGAAATTTCTACAACCTTCTAGAAAAATCCAGAAACCAAGGAAAAACATTCAATGTATCAGTAGACCTAAGGGGGGGTTACCATAGAGAGGGAAGGGTTACCATCGCCAACAATCGCCAAGTTTGTTGCCAACTTGGCGATATATCGCCAAATTTGGCGACCAAAATTAGTCGCCAAAAGTGACGCCAACTTGGCGATATCTCTAATATTTCGCAAAGCTGTCATAGACATTCACTGAAAATAATAGACAAGTTTGCTTGATAACAGAGACAATGTAACAAAAACTAATATTAGTAAAGGAATGGAGCTTAATAAGATTATTTACATTATTTTACAGTACAAACACTAACTATTTACAAAATTCGTAACACTATGTTTCATTTATGTTTTGACATTTAGTAATAATAATAACAATAAAAGTTTGTTTAATTCTCTTTGCGCCGTTGGCGATTCCTTTATTTTATGCATATATTTTACGCTTTAAATTTGAAGTTATCATGTGCCATAAAAAAGTGATACACAGTCAACTCTCTCTGTTCTGCACACTCACAGGACCGAAAATATGCATAATGTTAAAAAAAAAAAAAAAAAAAAAAAAAAAAAAAAAAAAAAAAAATTTCAGATTATAGGGTTGTTCATTACAGAGGAAGATTGGAAATGCATTACTACGTCTATATAGGATGGCTGAAACAGTAGTTGATCAGATTAGGTAAATGTTATGGGGCTTTTATTACATTTTCTTCCTTTTAAGTTTTAAAAGTAAACTTACCGGGTGTCCCAAAAATGACTGATGGATTTTAAAATTCAATAACTTCCAAACGGTGACAGCTATTTAAAAAATTTTTGCTGGAGTTTTTTTACCGTAATTTTTTTATTTTGGTTCGCATCTCAAACAATAGGTGGCGCTGGCGGCGATTGAAGGCCAGGTAATCAGTGCTGAGTGAAGCGTCGACCTAGCCTTCAATCACTGGCATCGCCACCTATTGTTTCAGATGCGAACTAAAATAAAAAATTACGGTAAAAAAACTCCAGCAAAATTTTTTTAAATAGCTGTCACCGTTTGGAAGTTATTGAATTTTAAAATCCATCAGTCATTTTTGGGACACCCGGTACAAACCTTAATGAATATCCTATCATCTTCAAAAATTAAATAGCAGCAAATTTATAAGGAAACATTTTTGTTAATTGCCATTTTCCCAATAGTTGATCAAATGGAAAAATTAGTCAAAAATTCCACAATTAATCTTTAAAATATCAAATCGGTTTTGATTCCTCTGGGATACAGTATGAATGCAATCGGAAAATGATTGTCACTGAATTCTTTTATTGGGTTCACAATGTTTCGAAGTACAAAGAGTGTTTTACTAAAGGGGTCAAGTTAGCCCTTGCCAGCTGTTCTAAGATTACATACCAATATTTCGAAAACTAACAAATCCAAAATGCTGATTTTTATTTTATTTTTTTAGAAATATATGTCATTTATTTAAGAAAACTCAAAAAATTTCAAACGATATCTTCCAGCCAAACAAAAGTAATCGAGGGGACAAGTGTTCAGGTATCAAAATGGTCTCTACTGCCGTTTTTATGTTAGGTTGTGATTAATGATAATTTATACAGGGTGAGTCATAAATATAGAAACAATAGGCTATTTCCTTAAACATTGCCTCTAGACCCATACTTCCAATTGCAAAAATTCATTAAAAAAGGTAAAATTTCTGATAAGATAAGTTGCAACTCCATGAGGGGGGGGGGGGGGTCTATTTGAAAAAATACGAAAATTAAATTTTTATACGGTCTCCGTAGAGCAAAATTCCCAATTAGGAAATTATTCCTTATTCATTCCTAAATTGAACAACAAAAATTTCCTCTCCGTATCTGAAAACCTGACAGAGATATTAAAATCCAAAATTCTCCAAAATTCCTGACTTACACCGCTTTACCATGCCTGTAAGCGGAGAATTTTTATCTCGTTTTCAAAGCAAATGAGGGATCGTCCACAAATTGTTTGTATTAATTGTTGATTTAAGACCGTGCCTCTTATTTGAACATAATAAAGCAGTGTGTTGGTTTAAATCAAAACTTTTTTTCAAAATATGTTGATCGTTAGCAGTGGAGGTCTGCAAGGATTGAAATATGTAGGTCCGGTCTCAAACCGACCCATAGGGAAAAAATTTCTGCCCGGCATGGAAAAATGTTAAAATCATAATCTGGACCTGATTGGAAAAAAGTTTAAATCATAGCCCGGCTCAGCCATGAATTTCTACATAGTTTTTTATTTCAGTGTAGTTAAAAATTGTTTCGCGGGGAGGAGTTCTGACCAAAAATACTTATTATAGCTTTTCGTTCTTTATATTTATACTTTTTATTATTAAAGAAGCGCCAAAGGCTGTGACATATTTATTTTATCAACGAATCTCTGTTTATATCTAAATGTTTCCCTTATATTTTAACATCGCTAATCCATATCCCGTGCATTGGAGACTTTGAAAAATGTTATACAGTAAAACTTTTCAAGACTGAATCACATAGGAAAGAAAAAATACGTAATAGACAAATGCCCTTCCTAGGAGGGTTAAATGGAGTTTATTTTTTCTTAGGTATTATTGTATTCATTTTGCATGGATCAACACATTTTCTGTTTAAGACAGAATTCCGTCATAGGCAGATTTTTTTTTTTTTTTTTTGGTTTTATTGTGTTTAATTTTTCAGCATTTAAATATACTATTCTTAAAAAAAATAAATTTTGAAATTTTTTTGTTGTTGTTGTAAAATAAAAGCGATTTTAAAATCTATGTGGTTTTCTTAAAAATTTTGATTGAACCAAATTTTACTTATTCCATGCACGTATTAGGTCAGTCAGAGACAGTGATTTTAATACGGATTGCTCGAGATCGGGATTTCGTCCAATGTAAACCTTATTAAAAGTTAAGAATTGTTAAAGAAAAAAGTACAAACTTGAAACATGTCATTTTAAATTATTTTACATTAGTTTTGTTTCGGGAAAAACTGAAAAATTATTTACTTTTGAAAATATGATTTTTTTTTAAGTTATATTATTTTTTCACTAAATATTTTTAACAGCTCTAAAATTAATATTGAAAAATAAAAGCCCCAAAACAAAACTAAAATCAGATTTTCATCTTTAGTTAAATGGAAAGAAATTGAAATCCGATAAATAATGTTTGGAGTTATAATGATTTTTAAATATCCCATTTAAACCAGTACTAATCATATGAAATGTTTATAAATTTTATAATAAATTTTAGGATGTGATTTTCTTAGCAAATTATGTGGCTAACCATCACACACACACAAAAAAGAAAAAAAAAAAGAAGAAAAAATATCAAAATTCTAACTCAAAAGATAGATTTTTTTACACGTTTCCTAGAACTGTTAAAGTAAAATTTCTTTTGAATAGCGCGCATTTCAATTTGTGTTTAATCCCTTAAAACCTGATGAATTATTCAATCGGCTATAACTTCAAGAATTTTCAAGACAACATAACTTCATAGATAACAATATAACTTCATAGAATTTTCAAGATATGAAGATGCAACTTTTTTTGTATTATTCTGGACTGGGTAAGGAATGTTTTCCTAATTGGAAATTTTATACTATGGGGGCCACATAAAAAGTTAATTTTCGTACTTTTTCAAATAGACGCCCCCCCATGGAGTTGCAACTTATCTTATCAAAAAATGTATCTTTTTTTATGCATTTTTGCAATTGGAAGTATGGGTCTAGGGGCAATATTTAAGGAGATAGCTTATTGTTTCGATATTTATGATTCATCCTGTATAAAACTATTATTTGAAATAAGCAAGATGGAAGTGGATTACCACAGTTGTCTACAAACTAATCATAAACTAAATGTTTACTTTTTCTAATTAAAAAAAATCATAAAATGGATTGTTTTATAACGGGCAGCTGACAACAATGTGACAATAGGTGCTCCAAATCATTAAATTAAAAATTTTATCTGAAGTATTCAAACAAATTGCAACTTCAAGAAAATTCCTAAAATCTAGCAGTGATTTTGTCTGTTAATTTTTTAATCGAGTTTGTTGAAACTTTTTTATTATTCTGTAACAATTTCTCTGAATTTTCATGATGGGAATTCAGATTGAAAATACATGTTCAGTTTACAGAGATGCGGAGTAGAAATTGTGACCAAAAATCATGTTCGTAATAGTGGAGTGTTCAGATTAGAGGGTGTTCAGAATACAGAGAGTTCATATTTTGTTAAGTCTATAGAGTTTCGCCGGGACCATTGGATTGTGTTCATAATACTAGAGTGTTCACATTAGAGAGTATTCAGATCGAGAGAATCCACTGTATATATAGAGAGATAGATAGAAAGATAGAAAGATAGATAGACAAATGGCTAAAGTTTTTTTACTTATGGCAGTTTTGGATTCATAATTAATGTTGATTTGCAAACATTTTTTAGAAATTCCAACATAGGAGCGACCGCAATAGGTAGTATCTCATACGAGATCTACCTAAAAGGAGGTAAATTCGTCATGCAAATCTAGAAATAGTGTACCAGTGCATAATAAACTCGTGGGGAATAGTTAAACCTTCAAATTCAAAAGTCATTTAAAAGAGATTGTATGCCATCTAGATAAAACAGAAAATGATTATTTATTTATGGATCAGAGTGATAGTGATAGAGAAGAAGGGAATTCGATGACCTGCAAGAAGATATAACTGAAAATGGATATGGCGAACTTTTTATGTTACCAGATAAGGACAATTTTTAAATTCATAAGGCAATGTCATTTCTTTTAAATAAAGAATATTTAAGGTAATGAAAAAATCTATTATTTTTTTTTTTTGACTGATCTATTCTTTATTTTAAAATTTATTTATATTCAGCGTCTTATTTTTTATATTAAAAGTGAGCATTCTACGCCTACTTTTTCCGCACTTGTCTTTCAAAAATAGCAAAGTAGAAAAGGCAAATTTACACAAGCATGTAATGTTGATTTCCATCAAGTATATCAATGCTGATTTAGATATTTCTGGATGTTCTGTTCATCAAGAAGAACATTAAGCATTTTTCCAGGGTTGCCATATTGACTTCTCGTCTACAGACATATCTCACAAAGAGGACATAACATAATACCGACTGACTCTTTACCATTATACAATGGAAAACTTTAGTATGGCCCTGTTGTAATAACAAATATTCTTTGTACCACACACTGTACAGAATGTATATTTAAGTAAATACTTCATAGATGCATGTCAATTTTATTATGTTAGAAAGATTGCGACATGATTAAAATGCACTTGAAACTGTTTTTTCTCATTGGCCGTAATGTAACGGAATACTTCTGATCGTCTCTGTAATTAAACTATACATCCGAATTTCGTAAAATTTGAAACGACTCGACAAAATTATAAAACAATTATCTATTTTAAATTTCAAACGATTCGGTTGGGTGGTTTTTGCTCTGTTATATGCGGACAGACGGACGGGCAGATTGAACGACGACTATAAGTGCTACGTATTTATATAATTACGAACGCACCCAAAAAGAAAATTACTGATATCAATGAGGACCATCTGTCACAAAGTTAACATTTTTCAATAAGCGTCAATTTTTTTTCTGGCACTTTATTTATTATATGTATTATATGGAACTTCTGTAAGCGAGTAATACTAGCATTTGACCGTTTATTTAATTTTTTTTTTTTTTTTTTTTTTTTTTTTTTTTTTTTTTTTTTGGACGTACCGTACTTCAAATCTCATGCTATTTACCATCATTAGAACTTTTTCCCGTTGAGGTAGTTCGAAAATTTCTTTTGATTATTTCTCAGATGAAACAATTATATCTCCAAACTAATTGTTTTTTAATTTCCGACTCTATTAACTACCTTAATATAAACGACTTTTTTGAATGTATTTTTTTTCCCCAAATCGCAATGCAGTAGTCGATTTGAAAAATAAATTAGTCTGTCACTCAAAGATGATTGTGTTACATTCCCCTTGAGGGTGACAGAAGGCATTTCAGTGTAATTGAAAAAATATTGTACGAGTACGGGGAATAAATCTTTTCATTCCAGAATTTCTGGGCTGACTTTCCCCACAAAAATACCTGAATATCGCAGAAATATCGCGAAATAACGTACGAAAAGTTTATAGTTATTTTCATTAAGGACCTGCCAAAACATATTTTTAAGGAAGAAATCGAAACTTGAAAAGAATTTCTGTGAGCTTCCTGTTTTTGGTTGAAAACAAAAAACGTCCAAAAAAATTTTAAAGTGATTAAATTGCATGCATTTAAGTAATTAATATATACATAATTATTAATTAATTATACCTATTTAATAAATATCCAAATTTATGAAATAAACAAAATTATTAATTAAATATACAATGTTAAAAATTTCTATAAGATATCAGAGAAAAAAGCAAGATTCTCTGTAAATTTACACTAGTTTTTGGTTACATGCATTTGAGATTTTAACGATTTTCTCAATCATCATTTTACAGACATTTCCCTTACATTATATCTAATTCCCTGGAGGGATTTTCATATCTTTATTTAAAAATACATTTATATTTGTTAAAGCTTTTAATGCAAATTAGACACTTAAATTTGTTTGAAATTTTATTAGACATATTAAAGAAGAAAATTTAGTATAAAAATTAATTTTTCTTAACTTAAAATAATTTAGAAAGGGAAAAATCATCTCTTTTGTTTGCCTAAAACGAACGGCTCTTTTTAACATAAGAATTTAAAAGCAATGAGATTTTTAAAGCAATATTTTAGCTACTACACCATTTGCTTTAAATAAAATTAGGCCTAACCTTAACATCATGATTGGTAGTTTTGTTTTTAAGTGTCAAGTGGTGTACCTTGAACATAATAAAACTGGTGTACCTTGCAGTGGGTCCAAGGTGCACTAGGTATTGTCTAATGGATCTAAAAAGAAGCTCAAGAAGTTAACATTTGGAATTGACATATCTAATTAAAATCTTGGGTGAAAATAAATATAATTACTAATATAAATAAGTTTTAATGTCTTTTGTGATCATGCTAAGTATAATTGTTCTGATGTTTTATGTCTATTTAGATTTTCTTATTTTTTTAAACCTAATAAACAATGAAATGTATCAAAAATTTATGTATGTAGCTTCATGATTTATAAATGTTGATTTTATTCGCTTTAAACAAGTTTTTTTTTTTTTTTTTTTTTTTTTTTTTTTTTTTATAATGGGACCAAGGTACACTACTAGTGTTGTACCTTGGTCCTATTTTCATTTTTATTCAAAATTTTTCATGAAAATTATTTATAAAAAAATTTCAGACAAATATATGTAGTGTATAACATCTTAAAGTTTTATAAAATCTTTTCTTTTTTTAGTTTTGGCAATTTTTTTAAAAATTAAAAATTAAAAAGTCAAAATCGGTCCGAGGTACACCACCTTCCCCTACATTCTTCGTAATTATACTTTATGGAACAATTGTCCAGTATATGTATATAAATAAAAATTACTTTAAAATGTGTTCTGGACCCCTTCGATTTAAAATTATAATGTTACAACTGCCTGCACAAATTTGTGGTCATGGTTAAGTACAGACATCCAGAAGGAGGGGGGAAAGCAAGAGGGTGGGGTTATCGAAATGCAAATGAAAGAGATAAGTCCGAGAAAATTAAATAACTGATGTTAAAGAATATTTTAGAAGAAGAAAAGACAAATATTGAAAAATAATTCGAAAGACATTGTACTACAAGGCGTGAAACAGCTTTCAATCAAAATCTCTTACGATAAAGGAAATGTAAATTTAAATTTCTCTATTTTCGACAGCGACAAAAGACTAATCTATCAGTTCTAAGGAAATGCCTATTATCTGTTAAAGCACATTTGACATTTTTGATAGATTGCACAAGACTCTGAATTAAATTTTACGTTTAAAAGCCAGGGAAATTAATTAACATTGAAAGATAAATAATTAATAATACAAAATAATAAATATAAATAATTCTTTATAAGTTATTGTGTAATATCTGTTTTTCATACAAACAGCAATCAATTGTGTTTTGTTTAAACTCCTCCGGTATTTTGAGTTTTCCCAAGTATTTCATTGTGGAAGTGCAATATATATGTATACTTATATAAGTTCAGCAAATTTTGCTTTGATTACACGTGTAGTAACATTGATGTTTTGGTAAAGAAAGAATTATTCTTCGACCATGTATGCCTCTAAAGGAGTTCTATTTATAATGTTAGTCATCTTAGTATGTGCCGAAGGTAATTATTTTATATTTTTCTATTACTTTTATTTAGAATTAATTAATAAATTTTAGCCTTCTAGTCAGTGTCCTAGGCACACGGTGCAATTTCCAGGGTCCACTGATTTCAGAGCCTGCAAACTATCATATGTTTATAAAAAACTTTTAGTAAAAAAAGACTTAATACAAAAAATATATTTTAAATGTCATTTTTTACTGTATTTTGTAAACTAATATTGCCAATGATGTAGATTTATATGCCAATTATATCATTTAATGTACATATCTTTCACAAATTTGAATTTATGTTTATGAGCATGTTTATAATACATATATAAGGTACCCTGGGGTAATAACGCCACGTTAAGGTTCTAGCGATTTTCACGGCTCAGTTTTAGTTTGTAGTCTTCAAACAAATATATGATTTGATACAGCAACTCATTGACTATCTATATAAAAAAAATAATTTAACAGATATGAATACATAAAATGTAATGGCGTGATTTCTTGACCAATGCTATTTGGCGTTATTACCCACCTATATGGGTAATAACGCCATGCAAACAAAACTATGAAATAAGTTGGAATAATTGCATGTAGATTGCCCAATTCTAAAAATACAAACTCTCAGCTCTAGAAATTGACAAATTGCATCCTAAGCTATTGAAAATGTTCATTTTTTTGTGAAAGTATAAGAAAAATAAAGGTGTGGTGTGTGTGTGGGGGGGGGGGGGGGGGGGACGAGGCAAAAGAATATCAGACAGTGAGCTTCTTTTTGCTTAAAAAGGACCGTTTAAATAGAATTATTAGAAACATTGCACCGTTTTAACTGTGTTTATTTGAATCAGTATTTAGGATGTAGCTCGGCCGCTGTAGGGAATCAACAGTGGTAAAAATTGCAAGGATTGGCGTTATTACCCCGTTATAGTTATTGCGCTGTACATTTTAAATTACAAATTATCTCAAGAAGATATCCAAAATATTCAACAACATTTTGAAAGGCCATGAAATGTACTACAATTTATGTAATTAACAAAGTATTTCCGGATAAAAAAAATAGTCTTCACATCACAAAACGTATCTCGCAAATTTTAGATCAAGCGTTAATTTTAGCTGCTTGTAAAAACAATAAGACCTAAAAATGAAACAAATTAACTTGAAGCTGTTTTTTGCGATTTATATGACTCAAAACCCTTCTGCGCAGAACACATGGGTGTCATTTACCAGATTATTATTCATAATTATGAAAAATATTAGCACTTGGCGTTATTACCCCGTCTGGCGTTATTACCCCAGGGTACCTTAATATTCGAAAAAGTTATCAAGTATATTGTTTTTAATTTAAAAAGAAGGTACACATGATTATATTGTACTGTAAATATTTAGGTTGGTAATAAATAAATTAATAATCGATTAAATATATTAATAATTTATTGCACATAGTAACAATAATATGAAAAGCATGCATGCAAATTTTGAGACCATGAAAAATTCAATATTTTTAGATTTCGTTGAAAACAAAAATTATAATTGTGTCACATTAACACATTTTTCGTTGATTTTTTCGAATGCAGAAGGTCAAAGTCTCAATTAATAGCTTCATAATTTTATTATTTTAATTCATTACCTTATTGATTACATATTGAAATAAAGTTTGATTTTACAATAACTTCAAAGATTTAAATTAAATCTTAATTTAAAATAATTTTTGTTTTACGAGTTAGGTCACCTAATATTCATAAGATTGATATTTATTATAAATATTTTTTTGACTTCCTTTTAAATTCATATTCATTTCTTTTATATAAATTGTTTAAATCTTTTTCATTCGTCTAATTCGACGGGTTTCAACTCTTGATATTTTAAAATAATAAGAAATCTGACCTTTTTCAAATGTTGCCAATTGAACAAAATTTATGTTTTCAATAGATTTTCATGAAAATCGCCTAATGTCGTCAGTACTAAAGATTAATTCTTATTTATACGAAAGAAGGTATTTTTAAATGAAAATATTAATCTTGAAACACTTTTAAGACGCTATTAATAATTTTCTGACACGTAGTTTCGGCGTCAGGCTCAGACTTCAAAGAAAGTACTCCAATCTCATCTCTCGTACGAACATTTATAGCTGATCTCTAAGGACAGCTCTAAACATTACAACAGCCTGAAAGCACATTTTAATTAATATTGAACGTGATTCGCAAGACATAATACAGTAAATATTTATGTTGGTACATGCAACGTGTCAAATTAAAGAAGTATATCACATACATATATATAATTCTTATTTAATAAATTATTTAGGATACTTCGTTTAGTCTTTATAATTATGTAGCTTAATTATAAATAATATGCGGATATTATGAATAATTATTTAGAAAAAATGCGCACAAATTATAGAAAAAAAATTAATTATTTTTCTTTTTGTATTTTATATAGTTTTAATTAATTAATATAGATATTTTTTTTTCAGAAAAAAAAGAAGAAAAAAATTTTGCACTGTTAAAAATTTCTGGAAAAACACAGAAAAAAATCAAGATTCTCTGTGAATTAATACTAGTTCTTGGTTAAATGCATTCGATTGAGTTTCTCGGTCATGATTTTACACGTATTTCCCTTATCTTATATTTAATTCCCTGCAAGGATTCCAATGTTTTTATTTAAAGATATTTTAATATTATTAATATTAAAATCTTTGTATCTTTGCTGAATTTTTAAATTCAAAATACACACTTTTAAATTTCTTTTGCAGTTTTTTAAAGATATTAAAAAAGAAAATTTAATTTAAAGATTTTTTATCTTTTAACTTAGACTAATTTAGAAAGAGAAAAATCATCTCATCAGATTAAGAAGGGGTGTTTCCAAGCTTTATCTTAAAACACATACAGGGTGTTCAGCAAATAACACTCTGATTTCAAAATTAAATTTCTCAAAAACAAAGATCAATAGAAGTATACAGTAAACTGTTTATTTATCAGGTAAGCTGTAAAAATATTTTACAAAAGTTTCGAACGGTAAATATTTTGAAAAGATTGTGTTCTGATTGCTACGAATGCTTTGATTTGACATTTTTCTTGCTTTAGATTGCTGCCAGAGAATATGTTTTTCGGCTTAAAGTGCCATATTTCATAGTTTTTTTAAATTAAATTTTTGAAATTTCGAATTCTAAAAATCTACTTCGAAAAATCTTTAAAATATTACACTGTAAGCTGAAAAATTATTTCTCTAATCAATTATTTCTCTCTATCAATCTAAAACAAGAAAAATGTCAAATCAAAGCATTCTATGCAATCAGAATACGCAATTTTTTTTCAAAATATTCATTGTTTGAAATTTCTGTATAAGATTTTTGCAGCTTACCTAATGAAAAAACCGTTTACCGCATATTACTATCGATCTTTGTTTTTGAGAAATTTAATTTTGAAATCAGGGTGTTATTTGCTGGACACCCTGTACTTTGTACTCAATAGCTTCTATAGTTCAGTCTGTAAGGCATTCTTGCAGTGTCAAAAATTCTTGGTAACACCAGGACGGTTAGATACAAAATGGGTTGAAATTTAATGATACGACAGTTCAAATTTATTCGGAAAATGCAAATTCTTTGAAGCTCATTGAAGATTGAGTGATGCCTGATGCACTATTTTTTAAAATTAAGTTAAATTATTATCATTAAAAGTAAATTTACAGAGTTTTGTGTATTTTTAACAATGTTAATTTGCAGAGTCCATTCTAAATTCACCTAATAACTTGTCTATTATTTAACATAATCTCGGTTTTTCGTCTAATCTCTGAAATTTTGCATAAGACATAAGATAAGGGAAATTTCACAGAAATTTTTATAACAGTGGATTTGTTTCTTATCTTTACTTGAATATTCCTTCTGTTAAGTTGGTTGTTGTATTTTCTTGTTATGAAATAATGTAAGAGCAATTTCATTTTTTCTTTCCTCTCTCAATCAATTATTATTTATTTTTTCTTTTGTCGTTTCTATTATTATGAGTTCAACGCATTATATTAGTAACATACTTTTTTTTTTAATATATGAGATAAAGCATTTTTAGCAATACATTATATTCTTGCCAAAAAATGATTAAATATTATGTAATATTTTGTTAATTATCTTTAATTTTCTTCATTACAATTTCCAAATACATTTTATTCTATTTGTGATTATTTCCTCTTGTATCGATTTTATTTGTTATCCATCTATGTATTAAAATGTTTAGGATTGTAAATATGTTGCAATTTCCTAGTGAGTTCTATAATTTCAATTAGCTGGAATGTCGGACGTTCAGGCATAATTTTAAAAAATCTAGGGAGGGGTAAGGGAGGTATCTGTAAAATTGAATCCATTAGATAATGAAATCGACTCCAAGGAAAACATCTTCGCCGATCATTGTACGGGATGTCTTTTGATTAATAGACAAATGTGTTGCCGCACAGCTATCTAGCTTGCATGAAAAAGATTGCAATTTAAATTCTATTTTAAAACATAAATATCAAAAATGTCATTCAAATATCATTAAATTAATTCATATAATACAATTTCAAAATTTTATTATTTGTCGTGTGATCGGAGATATTCAGCTATAGTTATGCAAAATTTCAAGTCTCTAACCTATGCAGTACGAACTCTGTGGCAAAGAGAGAGGAGTGATATGAGTAGGGTATAAATGAAACCCTAAAAAGAACAAGAAAAAAATATTTTACTAAATTATGCTACGTTCAGATGAAAGTTGTATCAATATAATATAAATGTGAGCAATACAAAAATTCAATTGAGGTGCAAGAGAAAATCTTTATTAGTTATCGTCATAAAATTGCAGTACAAAAAAAAAAAAAAAAAAAAAAAAGAAAAAAGTGTTTGATACCAAATTTGTTGATTGATTATTTCGGAAATGAATTCATCTTTTTCTTACGTTGAATGTGTACGAAAAATATAAATATAATATCATTTTATCGCGTTTTTATTCTGATTATAATTTTTTTTTACATTGAATGTGTACGAAAAGTAAACAAAATACCATTATTTTATCGGGTTTCTATAGTGATTACAACAATTTAACTTAGACTGGGTGTTTATGAAAAGAAATAATGTACCATTATTTCATCAGTTTTTTATCTTGATTACAATATTTTAACTACACTCAATGTGTACGAAAAGTAAAAACATGCTATCATTTTATCGTGATATTATAGTGATTACAATGTATTTCTTAAATTGAATGCGTACAAAAAGAAAAAAAAAATCCTTATTTAATTGGGTTTTTTAGAGTGATTATATTATTTTCCTTCATTAAATGTGGACGAATATTAATTATGCATGAGGTGCAAATCTTTTTTTTAAGAAAAAAAATTAATAGTAATAATTTAATTGTAGTCTGTGTAACAGGGCTGTAGCTAAGGGGATGTTATGGTGCGGCTCAGTCCCCCGAAAATATTTCGAGCTTCCCCTGAAAAATATTCCAAGGTCATCAAATGAATTTCTGTTCCGAAAATTCAAAGGAAATTCTGTTCAAAAATCTAATTTAGTTTTGAGACCCTTATAAAGTTTTGTAGAGTTACTAAACTGCATATAAAATAAGTGTCTGAACACTCGCTCATACATTTGCACATAGGAAGCTAACATGATGTTTAATATTGCACACATTATGCACTCAAATTTTTCATCATCCTATTCCTTCCTTAGCATAAAATGAACTTATTACAACAGTTTAATAATAAACATAGTATCTACAATGTGAATATGCACTAACTTATTTTTCTGCGTCAAAAAGAGAGAGAGAAAAAAATATGACCCCCTCCCCTCCCCTACATTTTCTTGAACCCCGCTTATTATTCACTTCTAGCTACGGCCTTGCTGTGTAAACAGTTGTATAACAAACTTAATTTTGTAATAGAATACATTTTTTTTTTTTTTTTTTTTGAAGCTATGGAATTACTTTTTGGCAACTTGAAAGAAAAAACAATGCCTGTGAAAGAAAAAACAGGGATGGTTTCACCAAAAGAATTGTCGGAGCAGGGTCCACAAGCTTCTGTTCCAGAAGAAAACACACACACAGGTAACTATATAATTATTGTTTAATTAGATCTCCTCACGACTATATCAGTAAAATTTGCCGGTTGTATTTAAACGCAAATAATAATAATAAATATCCACAAAGTGGCACATAATCAGGGTTGCCACGCTTTAGGGAATTATCCACTCAAAATATCAATATTATATATAGCCCCAGTAGCCAAATAATATTGGGACAATATTGGCTACATCTTGGAGCAATATTGGCTCATTGGCGTAATATTGGCATGAAATATTGTTCCAGTATTGGGATGTTTACATTTTGCCCCTGTTTAGGCAATATTTGCATCGAATATTATGCTAATATTGGGGTTTCATTGGAAATATTGCCACCAAAATGCCAATATTGATTAAAAATTGGGGTTTCATTTTAAATATTTCCAATGTAACGCCAACATTTGTACAATATTGGGAATTCACTAGAAATATTTCCAATGAAATGCCAATATTTAACCAATATTGACGTTTTATTGGCAATATTTTCAAGAAATGAAATATTGGCGTAACGTTGGACCAATATTGGTTTGCTATTAGAGATCATACCATTAATTGTAAAACAATATATAAACCATTGCATTTAATACAAAATTACCACATTGAAACATAGGGGAGGGGGGAAATTAAAATAAATACAAATGAAATTTGCAGAACCAAAGCAGAATCCTCAGGCCTACAAATACTTTGGAACTACAAATAAAGTGTGTGGTTTCATCTTCGCATTAGCCATGAAAAAGCAAAATAATACAAATTTGGGGCTACCAACACATATAAAACCGAAATTAAATGGAGAAAAACAATAAAAATAAATCATAATATCATTATTAAATTGGATAGAAAAATGAAAAAATAAAACCAGATAAAATATATCTACACTATAGCAGAGCTGTCCAACGCGGCCACCCTTTAAAGATTTTCTTGGCGCCCTTTTGAAGATTTCCTGTTATTAAACATTTTAGAAGTAAAATTCCATTATAAAAAATTCTCTTTTTAAATTTTAATATTTTATCAGAGATAATTTAAAATCTATGTTTGGCATGCTGTTGGTTTACCGTTGTACATTAAAAATTAGAAACATACTTTGAAAATTTAATCATGCATGGTTTTACAATTTTTAATTATTATTTACATAGTACAATTATGATAGTTAAATTTCTTAATAGTTGGAAATGTTTTTTTTTTCTTTTTAATACTTAAAAAATAAGAAAAACAAAAAAAAAACAAAAAAAAAACAAAAAAAAAAAAACAACGTTTTCACCTGCTTCCCTCTCTTTCGAAGATACGTGTGCATGAAAGCTCAATTTCATCTTTTTACTTTTGTCACACGCCCATTGGCTGTTTTATATGAAGGATAAAAGGGCTTAATTTTTCTTTCTTGAACTTGAAATTTTAGAGTCTTTTTCTATAACTTTCTTAGAAAAAATTATAAACAATGCAGAATGATTTTTATTTATGAAAACACTTCCAGATTATCCCTCTGAAACCATCCACATGGTTTCGTCACTGTCATGCTTGTCTATTTTTGTACTTATCCACCATTCAAAATAAATCAAACCATATTTTTACATCCTAAAAGAAACCTAGCAATATCTTTGATGATTTTCATGTTTATTTATTTGCTAATATTGGTATTATAGACGCGATTAAAGTTTCTGGCACTTTAACCTATAAACACTTTTGATATAGACTTCTCATAAAAAAAGCACATTTTGAAATTTTATACGTGTAACTCTAGAATTTTAGGCTTCTTTTGTTTACTGCTGTACGATTCATTTGCGTTATGTTAAGACATGCGTGTATACTAATACTGTGTGATAATATTGCCACATGTTTTTAGTCACGTAAATAATGGTGCCCTTCATTGAGTGCCAAGAGCCAAGGTGCACCCCAGGTTACTGAAAGGTTGGGCAGGTATGCACTATAGTTTAAATAAAAATATGTAGCACAAAATCATTTAAATTCACAATACTAACCTAAACTCAATATCTTAATATAAGATGAAATAAAGAGTAAATTAGATAATTAATATATGCATTTTAGACTCTTAGAAATGGTATTTTAGGTATCATTCAAATTGTTAAAAGTTAGGTACAAGTTAATGCAATGTGTTAGGTACAAGTTTTATGCAATGTGTTAATTATTTTTAAGATTATGTAATTACTAATTGTATATTAAAGAATGTATGAATTTTTTAGAAAAATCATTATTTAATGCATCTTAAATTGGCTTTTTAATATTTGCATTAATAAGATGAGAAGTACATACCGGGTGTCCCAAAAATGACTGATGGATTTTAAAATTCAATAACTTGCAAACGGTGACAGCTATTTCAAAAAAATTGCAGAAGGGTTATGTATAAGGTCAGGAGTTTTTTTTACCGTAACTCATGATTTTAGTTCGAATTTCAAACAATAGGTGGCGCTGACGGCGATTGAAGGCCAGGTTGACGCTTCACTCAGCACTGATCACCTGGCCTTCAATCGCCGTCAGCGCCACCAGTTGTTTGAAATTCGAACTAAAATCATGAGTTACGGTAAAAAAAAAAAAACTCCTGACCTTATACATAACCCTCCTGCAAAAACTTTTTAAATAGCTGCCACCGTTTGCAAGTTATTGAATTTTAAAATCCATCGGTCATTTTTGGGACACGCGGTAAACATTTTATTTTATAAAAATGATTAAGGATTATATTACGATATACAGAATTATGAAAGACTAGTCGTCCTTTGATACCAGTTTGGTCTCTTTTATACCTATGCTGGACAATATGTCATATTACCAGGGCCGTATCTAGAAGTGAATAATGGGGGGGAGGGGTTGAGGCTCAAAAAATGTGGGAGAGGGGGTTCATAATTTCTCTCTCCCTCTCTGACGCAGAAAGTTAAATTTGCACATATTCCTATTGTGGATTCTTATTAAACTGTTCTAATAACTTCATATTGTGCTAAGAAAAGACTACGATAATGAAAACTTCGAATGTATAATAAGTGCAATATTAACCTTCAACTATTATTACCAGTCTCACAGACCACTATGCTTTTTACAATTTTTATAATTTAACAAGTAATTTTCAGTTTAACTACAAACACTATCAAAATTTTGTTTCGTTCGGAACTTTAGTACTACCTCCAGGGATTTTTGGAGAAACGAATTTTAATTACAACAGTTCAGTTGAAAAAATTTAGTTCAGGAATACCATTCTATGAGTTAATTTCACTTTTTATTCATCTTTCAATGAAGACCACTTCACACTAGTTATGTAACAATTTCTGTTCCATTAGTTAAAGGTTAAACATCATGTTAGCTTCATACGTGCAAATAGGATGAGGGAATGTTGAAGCATTTCATTGTTGAAATTTAGTATTTCTGCAAAACTGTGAAAGCGCCTAAAACTAAATTAGATTTTTGAACAAAATTTCATATTGATTTTCGGAACAGAAACTCATTTAGTGACCTTAGAATTTTTTTTTCCGGGGGGAACTCAAAACAGTTCAGGGGGAGGGGTGGGGGATTGGGCCATCTTTAGCAACGCCTCAGCTATAGCCCTGCATCTTATTTTTATTCATAATTTGCTTGCTCAGTCTTTTGCCCAATTGAAAGATTCGGATAAAGAAATAAAAAACTCGGTGCTTTTATGTTAGCCGGGTATAGGAGATAAATAGCCAACCATTGTTCCCTTAGCATTTTTTCGTATTTCATAAATTTCCTTTTAAATATAATCTTTTCACTAATTTTATTTATAGTATAAAATTTTCATTTTAAATTGAAATATTTAACATTCATGGCTTTCACTTATTTCTTTTTACTATCAAAAAAGAAAAGGAAAGAAAAATAATAAATAACATCTTAAACCATGACATTTAATTTCAACATCAAAGCCCAATTTGCCACGTGAAAAAAGAAAAAAAAATGCTTGTTAAACTTGGCGTATTAAAAAATGCTACTAGCGACATTTGCACCGGGAAAATATAAAAATATGGATAATTATTTGTTATCATGGCAACTTTCATGTAGTTTTATTCAAAACAATTTTTTTGATTCTTTATTCATACTGGAAGTCTCGCATATGAAAAGCAAAAGGTACCCGTAATTGCTTATGACAGCACACGACTTGAACTATTATAATATAGATAAAAAGATGGCATTGGAATAATATTTGACGATTTATCACTTGCGTCTGGCTAACATTTAAATTGCCCATTGGCACATACAAAGCGAAGTGGTCAACCCGGAACTGTTGATATGCATGTTGCACATACATTGTAGTACTAAAAATTATACCATGGACCAGTAGCGGCTCGTCAAGAGGTGCTGCATCAAATTATTCACACCACTAAAATTTTATGATAATTTCAGTTTTCTGTAATCAACGAAATTTGTCGCTATAATAATACAAAAGATTCTGTTAAATTTTTGTGGTAAGAAAAATGTGATGCAGCACTCCCTGACGAGCCGCTACTGCCATGGACCATGTATAATTTTTCTATAAAAAATAAAAGTAAAATTGAGGGATTATTCTTATGATTTATTTGAAGTAATTTTTAGAAGTACATTTAAAAATAAATTTATTATCAGTACGTATTTAAAGTTGTTTTAAATTAATATAAAACAGTGTGTGTAATTTAGAAGGTGAATGGGGTAGTTCATTCGAACCCACAATTGATAACAATTGAATTTTAACTGTTCTATTGCATTTATATATACATTTTATACATGGTTATTTTATCACTATGTAAAATCGCCAAAAAAAGTTGTATAAAAATGTGAAAATATACTATATAGCTGTATAAAAAGCTAAAATTATTATATTTTAAAGGTATAATTTTTGTAAATATTTTTAGCGTATGTTGTCAAAGAGCAAGTAAAAATGTTTCTTTAAAATAGTGATGCTCAATGAATAAATTTGTGTAAGAGATGCCTGCGCCTGACAGTAGTACTTCGACCACAAAGGGTTAAAATTAACTTTATGTTCAAATCTACGTAACAATAAATGTTCGCTGTTTTATTGCTATGAAATTTACGCTGTTTTATTGTTGGATATTTTCAGCCAATATCATTAAATTTGGTAAAGTTCTTTCTCTTGGCACAAAGCATGTGTTGGGAAAGTTCTATGTAACCCTGATAGGTTGAATTCTATTTTCGAGAACGTTCTATGGACTTTGACAGGTTGGATCGAATATTTCGGGCTCCTTTTGTGAATTTCCAGAAAATTCCTTCAGATTCTGAAACGCATTTTTTCGCCAAATTTCGCTGCAATTTCACCATATTTTGTAGGTTTCTTTTTCATTTGGCGCTAAGCTTGTATTTTTGCATTGGTAATCTTGAAAAATTTATTTTTCCGCCAAATCTCGTCAATGTCGCTAATATTTCGCCAAATTTGGCATAATGTTGTCAACTTTGTGACTTCGTTTAGTGTCAATTGTTTAGCAATTTAAAAACTATTTCAGCGTTCATTCCTATTGAAATAAATTGACCCGTAGTTTTCCCAAAATGATCCAATAATTGAATTTTCTCAAACATGTGAGGTGACCTAACAAAATGATCTTGTATCTTAAAACAGAAAGGTGCAAAATTTAATACAAATCGTTAGAATCGTTTCTTATGTAGAATTTACATATACACATACATAAACATAGGGTTTTCTTGAATTATAATGTATAATATGTAAAGTAATAACATTTTTGATGATTTTATACTTGTTAATTTATAGATTCCTTGTTATTTTTATAGATGGAAATTTACAAAGTTTACGGTATAGTTTTTTTTTATTTTTTTAAAAAAAATCAGATTTTAGCCCTATTGAAAAATATTTGTACAGTAAGTTTGGGTATCTGCTGTAAGACTAAATATAAATGATTACTTGCAGATTTTCTGTGGTTTCACAGATTTTATTTAACAGTGTGCTTGTTTCTAATGCTTATTCTGAAAGTATTTTATATGTTTTCATTTGATATTTCCAATTCTATGCTAAAAAACTAATTTTCGTTTAATCACAGGTAGTATTTTATCTAATACATTTGCTGGAAAAGCACTTCAATTCATTAGAGATATAGCGGAAGAAGAAGGTAATCTTTATATTACATATTGCGGATTGTACTTATGTAACATTATCAAATGTTTAGAATTTTTGGACCCCCTCCTTTGCTTACAATATCATACGTTAGCATTTTTTGAACCTCCTTCCTCTAATAATATCATTATCAGTACCTAAAAATTCTTTTTTTTTTTTCACTATATTTTTCTTTATATGGTATCAACTTTTTAAAAATTTTCGACACCCTTCCCCTTATGAAATTATAAGTTATCATTTCTTGAACCCACTCCTCTAATAATATCATTATCAGTCTTTAAGAATTTTTTTTTTTACTATTTTTTTTTTCATATGTTATCAGCTTTTTAAAATTTCTCGACACCCAATACTCGACACCCACTTCTCTAATGATATCATTATCAGTATCTTAAAATCCTTTTTTTTACTATTTTTTTCTTCGTATGTAACATTATCAACTTTTTGAATTTCTTTCAATACCCTCACCATACGACATCATAAATTATCATTCCTTGAACCCCACTCCTCTAGTGATATCATTAACAGTGTTTAAAAATTATTATTATTATTATTATTATTATTATTATTATTATTATTATTATTATTATTATTCACATACTTTACTGCTTTAAATGAAGTGAAGAAGTTTATAAAATATTCCTAATATACATTAAATAACACATAAAATTACACTTTAAAGAAGTACTTATTATTTAAATATAATTCTAATAGCTTTCTGTAATATGATGCATTTAGTAATAGTATTGTCTTCTAGTATTTACCCCCTGCACAGAGATAAACAAAATTTCTCATAAACAAAACAAGTAGACAACAGTCTTTCTTATTTTTTACTAGTAAATATAACGAATATCAAATCTAAGGTGGTTTTTCTAATAAAGAATAATATACGCATATGGCAGAAAAATAGGAATAGATAACATTAGATTATTTCATATTTTGGAATGAAATGATTTTATTATCACTTAATGGCTTTAATAATAGCTTTTTATTTTAACAAAAATAGATAATAAACTATACTGATGTAATAAAAAAGTAAAAGGAAAATGAAGAAAATTTTGGTTGCATCAAAAGTGATAACCATATCAAATGGCAACTCTCCCTACATTAGAAGATATATTATGATATCAAGTGTCAGACCCCCCCTCTCGCCCTAAAGTGATTAACGTTATACACTATATTGCCATTGATTATGGGACACTTGCGATTTTAGACATTTTACTAAATATCTAGAAAAATACATGAGGAATCATCTTGAAACTCTTAGTGTATAAATATAATAGTATAAGTCATACATCTCCGTGAAGATTTTTTCCCGAAACTCCAAAGGGGACCGTCAACAAATTAAAAAAGAATGTATATCTTTTGAATAACCCTGTCAAAACTAATGTAGCAAAAGCGCTCAAACTCTAGATTGTGATTGAATGCTTTATTGTAATAAGCCTTGTTCATTTTTATGCAAATAGCATGCATATTCGCAGAGTAATTAAGGTTTTTATAAAAATGATCCCAAATTTTTCCAAGTTTTTTCTTTATAATTTTCAGAGTTCTTAATATAAAATATTATTTTTTTCAGAAAATATGACAAACAACATTGCACACAGTACCCTGTAATCAGAATTACAAAATAATGAAAATTGTATAAAAAATGAGTTGGTTTACTAAATAATTTTTTACTGCGCATGCGTCAACGATATCAAAATTTCATTTGCATATTATGTTAGCTAAATGTATAGAGCAACTTTCGTGAAAGTCACAAAATCATAACTTGAAAATTCTGACAATAATCGTCAATTGAATAAGTCGAAAATCCGTTATTCTCAAAATGAAGCAAAAACAAGAGGGATTGTATCCATATATTCATTGATTAGTGTCAATATAAAATACACAATATGGGATGTACTACTGCATTTGGATAAAATCCCTCATTTTTTTGCTTCATTTTGGAAACAACGGATTTTGTCCTTTTTCTATAGACGATTACTTTCAGAATTTTCAAGCTATGATTTTGAGACTTTTACAAAAGTTGCTCTATACATTTAGCTAACATAATATGCAAATGAAATTTTGATATCTTTGACGCATGCGCAGTAAAAAATTATATAGTAAGCCTACTCATTTTTCATACAATTTTTATTATTTTTTAATTCTGATTACAGGGTACTGTGTGCAATGTTGTTTGTCATATTTTCTGAAAAAAATATTATTTTATATTAAGAACTCTGAAAATTATAGTAGAAAAACTTGGAAAAATTTGGGACCATTTTTATAAAAACCTTAATTACTCTGCGAGTGTGCATGCTATTTGCATAAAAATGAGCACAGTGTATTACAATAAGGCATTCAATCATAATCTAGAGTTTGAGCGCTTTTGCTACATTAGTTTTGACAGGGTTATTCAAAAGATATTCATTCTTTTTTAATTTGTTGACGGTCCCCTCTGGAGTTTCGGTAAAAAATCTTCACGGAGATGTATGACGTATTCTATTATATTTATACACTAAGAGTTTCGAGATGATTCCTCATGTATTTTTCTAGATATTTAGTAAAATGTCTAAAATCGCAAGTGTCCCATAATCAATGGCAATATAGTGTATATCTACCGCTCCTTACAATTCAATGACCTTTTTTTAAAACCTCATAAATACAGAAATACAAAATTTGAAAACTTACTAAAAAAAAAAAAAAAATACCTAAAAAGCTAAATAAATAATATGCAGTGGATAATATATGCAGTGGAACCTGTTAAAGTGACCACCTTGGTAAGGTGGCTACCTGATTAAAGTGACCGCTTTTGAAAAAATTTACTTGTTCTGATATAAAATAACTAGCAGGGGAGACCGAGCTTAGCTCGGTCAAAATTAACTTTGTGTTCAACTCGATATAGTATTTTCACTGTATCATTAACTCTGTATTATTACTGTAAAACTTGTTTATAATAGTATTATTTAGAAAAACAATCCATGAGAAAACTATGTGTTTATGCGCATGTTTATAAATTTTACTTTATTTTAAAATTTACAACGAAAGGACACCAATCCAAATCACTTTTTTAGCTCGACTCTGATTAGTTTAACTATGCATCTCGAAGACTATTAAGAATGTAAAAGAAATTTCTTCACATTCTGAAAGACAATATTTTTTGCTAGATAGAGCCAAATTTGGAGGCATTCTTTCATTTGGCTCCAAATACGTGTTTTGGTTTTCGTTATAGTCGAATTTTTGGCCATATGTCGCCAGTATTTTGTCAAATATCACCAAGTTATTGGCTTTTGCCATATTCTGGTGACCTTGACCCATATTACCCAAAATGAGCCACTAATCAAATTTGATCAAGCATGTGACATAGCTCAATCGTCTTCAGGTAATCAAAAACAGTAGAATATAAAATTGAATCAAAATCGTATAAGCCATTTTTTAGGTAAAATTAGCTTGGCAGCATTCAGCAATGAAGCGAAATGACCCACTAATATAATTTTGTTTAACATGCGACTCAGCCCAATAGTCTTCTCGTGACAAAAAACGTTTTGTTTCAAAATTTAGGTAAAATTGATTGAGTCGTTGTTATATATAATTAGAATGACCCTAGCTCATTTAGACCCAAAATGACCCACTAATCGAATTTTCGCGAGCATGTGTCCAAGCCAAATGGTTTTCTCTTGCTCAAAAACGATATAATACAAAGTATAGTCAAAATGGTGAGTACCATTTTCTATATAAAATTAGCATGACCCATCATGACCAACAAATGACCCTTATAATCGAAATCTCTCGAACGCGTGGCCTAGCTCATTAGTTTTAGCATGCCGAAAAACATTGGATACAAAATTTAGATAAAATCGATTGAGCCGTTTTTAGATATAGTTAGTTTGACCCTGACCCCTTATGATCCAAAATGATCCATTGATCGAATTTTCTCAAAAATCTGTCATAACCCAATGATTTTCTTGTGCCCGAAAACGATAAAATACAAAATTTAGTCAAAATTGCGCGAAACGTTGTCTAGATAAAATTAGAATGACCCAAAAATGGCCCACTAATCGAAATTTCTCGAACATGTGACCTACCCCAATGATTTTCTCATGCCAAAAATATGTTGTATACAAAATTTCGTTAAAATCGACCCACCCATTCTTTAGATATAGCTTGACCTTGACCCATTAAGACCCACAAATGACCCTTATAATCGAAAGCTCTCGAATATGTGACTTAGTTTATTAGTTTTCTCGTTTCTAAAAATTGTTACATACAGAATTTCGTTAAAATTGATCCTGCCGCTCTTTAATTATATATAGCTTGACCCAGACCCTTTATGATCCAAAATGACCCATTAATCGAAATTTTTCGAACATGTAACCTAGTCCAATGATTTTATCGTGCCAAAAAAAATGTTGCATACAAAATTTCATTAAAATCGATCCACCTGTTCTTTAGATATATCTTGACCATGACCCATTATGACCCATCATGACCCACAAATGACCCTCACAGTCGAAATCTCTCAAACATGTGATTTAGCCCATTAGTTTTCTCATGTCAAAAAACTGTTACATACAAAATTTCGTTATAATCCATCACGCCGTTCTTTAAATATAAATAGCTTGACCCAGACTCTTAATGACCCAATATGACCCATTAAAATTTTTTCTCGAACATGTAACCTAGCCCAATGTTTTTCTCATGCTCGAAAACCATAGAATGCAATTTTTAGTCAAAATTGCGTGAGAAAATCTCTAGATAAGAATAGCATGACCCACAATGACCCCCAAAAATAACCCACTACCGAATTTTCTTGAACATGTTATCTAACCCAATGGTCTTGTTGTAATCCAAAGTGATAAAATATAAAATTTGGTCAAAATCGTTAGAGCCGTTTTTTAGATAAAAATGGCTTGACCCATAATGACCCGAAAATGACCCACTAATCTAAACTTTTCGAACATGGGACCCAGCCCAATAGTTTTCTCGTGCCAAAAACGATTGGATACAAAATTTCCTTAAAATCGATCCAGCCGTTCTCTAAATATAAATAGCTTGATCCTGACCCATTATGACCCAAAATGCCCCAATAATCGAATTTTCTCGAACATGTGACCTACCCCAATGGTCTTCTCGTGCCCGAAAATGGTAAAATCCAAGTTTTTGCGAAAATCGTTAGAGCCGTTTTTGAGATAAAATTTACCCACACAGACACACACACACACACAATTTTTGCTCGCATTATAGTATAAGATATGAGAATTATCCGGTAATGTGACCACTTGTCTAGTGTGTCCACCTGTGTAAAGTGACCAGTTAGCCTGTCATTGTCAATGTTAATTGAACCTGTAAACTGTGACCATCCACTTTTCTGCATGCTGAAAATTTTCAAACTAAAAGATTAAAGTGATAATTTTCTGAAATTTTATTTTGATTCATTTAAAAAAGTGCAGGAATTTATCTCCTATAGTTACTATTTGCTTACTATATAAAGTTACAATTTTGTCTTTTATTGTAATGATATTTGCACTTGTCTAAGGTTATTTTTATGGGGAAGTTTATTACTGTCAGTCTTAGAAACGTTATCATAATACAATTACAGTGGAAATAAAAATGCGTATAAATTACAGAGTATCTTGTAGTTATGTGTTATTTCAATCATTACGGAATTTCAACCGTATTCAAAAGAAATAAAGTGAGTTTTAAGTAAATTATCTTTTTTATAGTATATTAAATTAATGACTCAGTTAATATTGTTGTAAATTAATCAATTTCTTACTAAATATAGCGCATTTATCCTTATATATATACATTTTTTTCTGCGATCACAATATTTTAATGTGCCATTTTGAAAGACACTCCATAAAGTGACGACCTTTATATACTGACCACTTTAGTTTTCTAAGGTGGTCACTTTAAACAGGTTCCACTATATATAATATGTGCGTGTGTGTGTGTTGAAGGGGGGGGGGGAGTACACTTAAACCGGGATTACAGTTTGCGAGAGCTCAAGCTAATTTTAAATGAACTCTAATAAAAAGAAACTAAAACATTTATATGCAGTCGTATTTCAGAAAGAGTCACTTTCGTACACAAAGAATGTGAAAGCTAAAAACTCATACACAGACACACTGAAACAAAAATCACTGAAAATTGACATCGATTACGGAAAATCCCGGTTAAACGAAGATCAGGTAATCGAGGTTCTACTGTATGTATAGATATTTTTGGTGTAATTTACGAAGTTCAAAGTAATTTACAGGCGAATTTTCAAATTTTTTGTCCCGTTCGATTATATTTAAAGAAATCGTCAGAAAATTATTTTTAGGAAAGTTTTATAAGATTTTTGTACAATAATTCCTCTATGAATTTTAATTTTGTAAAAAATGTACTCTTAGTGAGCATAAAATCTTAGTAACACTTTTGACAAATATCGTGCCTTTAATGCAAGTAAGCTCTGTAGAAATATGTGAGTCATAACCAAGTAATTATATACGTGTTATGCATAGGATATATACTAAAGTAATTTTATTTAGATTTGTTAATTGTATTTTTACTTTCTATTAGCAAAATAAAATTATTTCTTTTGCAGGATGGCCACTGTTTTCCAAAAATACGATTGCAGGAAAATACCTAACTTCTTTTAATAAGAAAGGTAACTTTTACCACAAATATAAAAATATTTTTATTTATTATTTATTTTACGTTTATTTGAATAATTGTAATTATTTAATCCTTCACTGCACGGTGTGCACATCTGACATGTACCTAAAAGTACTATAATGATCATTATGTACATGGAATTTAGCTAAAATGATAACTATAACCGATACTGATCAAAAACAGTTCAAATAATGGAATAACACTTATTTTATCCATGTCAGATAGCTAAATTTGAGAAAAAAGTAAAAAAAAAAATTCTTCGGGAAAAAAAAAAAAAAAAAAAAAAAAAAAAAAAAAAAAAAAAAAAACAGGCTATTAAGACAAAATTTGCTTTTAATATTTTTTACTGAATATTTAAAAATACTAATATAAAGAAAGTTTCAGAGTATTAAGCAGATAAAATTAATTAATTTAAGCCCAATTAATTACAAAACATAGCAATACAGTATTTGAAAATCATAATTGTTTACTTAGATTACACGCCATAAAATATCAAATTTTATCTCAAAATTTTTGAAATTTATTTTTTTTTCATATAAAACTATTAGAAATGAACTAGACATAGCTGCCAACTTTCAACTAATCTTCCGTAATACCAGTATTAGTTTGATCCAGGTTAACGTCATTTCAAACCAGAAAATATATTTCACGAATCTTTATTTACTTAATTTCAAGATTGTTAGTGGAACATACTTAATTTCTATTTCTTTGAAAAATTTCTGGTTAGAAACTCATTAAACCAGGGTCAAATTAACGCACGTATTACGGATAATCTATGTCAGGTTGGCACCTATGACTAGATTGTATAATTTCTAACTTAGATTATAACACACGTACCTTCTGAAACTATTTAGTAAACAATATTTAATTACAAAAGTGCAAAAATCATTATTTTAATATTAAAATTTACGGTAACAGACTTGACAGTGAAAAATATACAAACCGTGATAAAAGCTTATTCTTGTCACTATTACATTGCTTCACAATTGAAAAGTAAAAAATGGCAAGTAGTAGTTGCGTGAATAGTTTAACTATATCGTTGAATATTTTCTGCTAACTTTAGGCAGCATTCGAAACCTATTTTGACAAAAATAATCACAATGTAACGGACCTGACAAAAAGTGAGGGACAAAAGATTTCTGGTAATTTCTTAAAGAAAATATCTTTGTAATAACTGTTTTTCATTAATATATAACACTAGCAGTTCATATTTAAAATAATTAAACCTTTTTATTTAAAAAAGTTAGCTCAAATTAAAACTAGTCGTTGGGGGCCACCGTAATACTTACCCATCATGGATATTTATATGAAAATAAAACATGTGAAAACTATTTATACAATGCATTGCAATTCATAAACAAAATTTAAATATTGTTAATATACATAGTAATGCTATATTAAAGAACTGCTGATGTACCAATTTCGACAAATTATATAAAACGCCAAATTACTCAAGTAGTACCGAACTGCGTAAAAGAAACATCCTTATAACTCCAAAAATAATAATTCTATTAATTAACAATTAACTGCGTCGGATTAAGCGTCTCATTTCCAATTAAAATATACTTCTGAATTGAAATTTGAATGAAATACAGGGTCATGAAAAATCGAAGAATGTGGAAAACAAGATTACAAATATCTCGACAACTAATAATTCGATCGACTTCGTTCTATATGCAAAATGTGTGTTATTTTATTGCCTTTTAGGTCCATTCTTTAGAACAAAAAAATTCGAAAATTTTTATATACCTTTTATCAGAACGAATTTTTCGAGAGTCCGAAAAAAATAGTTCCGGATAATCGAGGTTGCTGATATTAAATAGGGTTCGTCCCATTCTTACATACTAACTACATACAAAATTTCAAGTCTCTATCTCAATTTGTTCGGGAGATAGAGCGTTTACAGACAGACAGACAGACAGACAGACAGATAGATGGACGGCAGAAATTTTTTTCTAAAAATATGTTTTTCGGAATCTCCACTATCTAAAACGTGTAAATCCGTCAAAAAAATTTTTCGATTTTCAAAACGATTGCAAGACTTACCCTATACTACGTATGATGGGTAAGTAAAAAAAAAAAAAAAAAAAAAAAAAAAAACAGTTAAAAACATAAAACTTGGAATGGGACAGGCATTTTTGCTTAGAATCAAAATTTTAAAAATTTATATCTCAAAAAGTTTTATTGATTTTTTAAATTTTTTATGTTAGGAATGTTCAATATAATCTTCTTTAGCTAATGCATAGCTCAAATCAAACTTTAAATATTAATTTATGTTTGAATTTTCTTCTTTTTACTCATGGACAGCATATGTAAGCGAAATTTGAAAATGTCCCATAAACTAATGTATTATAAGTATAATAAGCTGACATACTTTCCACAATTATCGATCAACAATATTTTAATGACATTTTTAATCGAGTTATTATTTTACTTACATCTTATATAAAAGTACAATTGTAAAAAATACTCTCCTCACATTTAAATATCAATAATAATTATAATAATTGTTTTTGTTGCTACTGTTGTTACTATTATTATTATTATTATTTTCGACTTGTTACTATACATACTATTATTTTTAATTTTTAATATTTTTTAAAATTAATATACTTTTTGAAAATATCGAAAACCATCTATTTACGTACATTTGAGCTATTTTTAAAATTACTGAATATAAAAATTTTCAGCTACTTGATTTCATTTCTTTATTTTAGTTATTGAATTTTTAAGTCAAGGCCTCAGTTTCAGAACACTGTTTCTACTCGTAATAAGAAGTTCTAGTTTAAATAATATTCTGATTTATGTTACCTATATTCTTCCAATTTTAGTGAAATACTTATTTTTATTATTATATTTATTTATTTATTTACTTTACTTTTCAGAGTGTAAAATATTCTTTTGACGAAAGTTTGAGATTTTTTTTAAATTTTATTTATTACTGAATAAAAAAATTCTCAGCTGCTTGATATCATTTGCTATCTCTTTAATTTAAGTTATTGAATTTAAAAGTTAAGGTCTCTTTCTGAACACCATTTCTATTCAAAATGGAAAATTTTAGTTTAAATGATGTTCTGATTGATTTATCTCTATTTTTCTATTTTTAATGTGATTGTTTATTTATTATTAGTAGTATTTTTTAATTTAATTTATTTGTATTTTTTATTTTTATTTTAGACTACGTAAAACCGTCTATTGATGAAAATTTGACTTTTTTTAAAAATTACTGAATACAAATATTTCGGCTATGTGATATCATTTATTAACCTCTTTATTTTTGTTACTGAGTTTTGAAGTTAAGGTCTCGTTTCTAGACACCACTTATTTATGATAGAAAATTTTACTTGAAGTAATGTTCTTGTGGATTTGTCTCTTTTCTTCTAATTTTAATGAGATATTTATTTATTAATTATTGTTTTTTAAGTTTAATTTATTTGTGTTTGTGTTTATTTTATTTATTTATTTATTTTTTTACTTTTTAAAACCATTTATCGATGGAAATTGAAGTTATTTTTAGAATTACTCAATATACATTTTTCCAGTTATGTTTTATAATTTATTATTTTCTTTACTTTAGTTATTGAATTTTAAAGTTAAGGCCTCCACTTTTGGACACCACTTATTTATAATAGAAAATTTTATTTGAAATAATGTTCTGGTAGATTTATTTTTAGGAATATATAATAATATTAGTGTTCTGGTAGATTTATGTTTATTCTTCTATTTTCAATGAGATATTTATTTATTACTATTTTTATAATTTAATTTATTTGTATTTATTATTTTTTTAGACTGCGTAAAATCCTCTATAACTGGAAATTTGTGTTATTTTTAGAATTACTGAATATAAAGTTCGTCAGCTATGTGATATCATTTATCAACCTCATTATTTTAGTTATTGAATTTTAATGTTAAGGACGCTGTTTCTGGACATTATTTCTATTCATAATAGAAAATTTGGTACTACTAGGTTATCCCGTCGACCAAAAAATTATCTCCAAACTATAAGATTAAATGCCAATAATGGATGATCGTGAATGTCACATTTAATGACATTAAATGCGATTCACTTGTTTAAAATGTCATTAAGTGATTTTTGTTTCGACTTTTTATTTGTATTTTTATTAGTATTCTACTAATTATTTGTTTTTTTTTATTATTATTTAAAATAAAAATTATGTCAATATGTAAAATTTGGCTATTTGGCGATTTGTAGAATTTGGCGAAATTGGTCAACGGGATAACAGAGTTAATACCGAAAATTTTAATACAAATAATATTCTGATTGATTTATCTCTATTTTTCTATTTTTAATAAGATATTTATTATAATATATTTCATTTTTTTAAACTTATTTGTATTTATTAATTTTTTAGATTGCGTAGAAGCATCTATTAATGGAAAATTGAGTTATTTTTTAGTTACTGCATATAAAAATTTTCGGCTATGTGATATCATTTCGTCACCTGAGAATAATAAAGTTCTATCTGTGTTTTTGAAACAAATTGACTTATCGATATAGACAGGTTCTATTTGTATCTATGAAGGCATTTTTGCACCAAAATGATGTTATATATAAGTTACATATGACCTTGCAATCATAATATGACATTATCTTAATCCATAAATGCCTTTATAGATACAAAAAGAACCTATCTATATCGATAAGTCAATTTTTTCAAAAACACGGATAGAACCTTGTTATTCTCAGGTGACGATTTATTAACCTCTGTATTTTAGTTACTGAATTTTAACGTCAAGGCCTTTATTTCTGGACATCACTTCTATTCATGATAAAGAACTTTATTCGAAATTAAGTTCTGGTGTATTTATGTCTATTCTTGTATTGTAATGAGATATTTATTTATTATTATTTATTCTATTTTTTTATTTAATTTATTTGTATTTATTGATTTCTCAGACGGTGTAGTACCATCTATTGATGGAAACTTGATTTTTTTTTAATTACTAAACATGAAATATCTCAGCTACGTGATGTCAGTTATTAATCTTTTTATTTTAGTTATCGAATTTTAAAGTTAAGGTCTTTACTTTTGCTCATAATTTCTATTCATAATAGAAAATGTTAGTTTAAATAGTGTTCTGATTGATTTATCTTCGTTCTTCTATTTTAATGAAGGATTTAATTATTATATATATTTTTTAATTTGATTAATTTGTACTTTTTATTTTTTAGATGGCGCAGCACCATCTATTGGCGGAAATTAGAGTTAGTATTTTTAAAATTACTGAATATAAATTTTCTCAGCTGTGTGATATTAGTTATTAATTTCTTTATTTTATTGAATTTTAAAATTAATGCTCTATTTCTGGACATTAATTCTATTTATAATAGAAAATTTCAGTTTAAATTACGTTCTGATTGATTTACCTTTATTCTTCTACTTTTAATGAGATGCTTATTATTTTCTATTATTTTTTAGGATTCCATACTTATAAAATGAAAGCAGAACTATTATAATACCGCTCCGGTGTCTGCCTGTCCGTCTATCATTGCCATTTTACTCGTAAACTATGAAACATGGATAGCTCAAATTGGGAAAATAAAGACTATTGACCCGCATATTTACAGATTATTAAACATTCACAAATATATGTAGGAGAAGGATTGGGTTATTTGAAGCTACTTCAAGAAAAAGAAAAATCTTTTCTTTGTATATCGTGTGGGATATCTTGTGAAAACTTAAATTACGCTAAACTCAAAAATATAAATATTTTTAATTTTAAATATTATATTTTCAGAGATATTGCGGAAAATGTAGTGCCAAAATATGTCCCCCCCCCCCCCATCTAATTCTGAATGTATTGAAACTAAAAATTCTGAAAACATTGGAGGTAATAGATGTTAGTTTAAACCTTGCAGGAAAACTATTGCGATTACTCAAGATCACATAGTTTTTGAGAAAAGGACATCTTTCTGTTATACACAAATTTCAATTTGTGGACATTGAGCAAAGGTGTTGATGAGCGTTGGAGGTATCTATCGTAGCAGAAATGTAAAAGATTTGTTGATAATGACCTTAAAAAAAATTCGCTCGTAGTTAGCCGAGATATTAACCTTTAAAGTCAGGGATGGTTTGGACAAAAATAATGACGGGTACTCTATATACCATCGATTTTTAAAGCTAGATAAAGAATTTTAATAATATATTTGTGCAATGCAATACCTTATAGCAGTACAAAGAAATAAACTTTATACTGTTACAAACATACTAATTTAAAATGAATTAATTACATAAATAAGGGGTCGTACGCATAAAAAAAAATATCCATTATAGTACCAGGATTTTTTGTCAAAGTAAATTTTGCCTTATTTAACTCTTTAATGTTTATTGGTTTCGCCACGAAACCACAAAATTTCAATTCCGATATGCAACAATGACACCGGTATTTTTATCTAGAAATATCCATTTTATTATGTATGTGAAAAATCACTTTTTCTTATTTAGAAATATATTTGTTCTTAATTACCGGTGTCATTCATTTATTTTGACATCTTAGCAATGAAAATGCCTTGATCATTAAAGGGTTAATGCAAAACGATCCTTACTTCGTATATAGTGGCCACTACGTTACGAAATTTTTTATATTAAAATATCTTTTTCCCCCTTTTTTATGCATTCGAACCCTTTATGAATACTATGGGGTTCGCGACTGGTTTGCATTGAGTGAGTCTTACATCACGATTCTTGTGTATTTAAAAGTTAATTAAAAATTTATCTGGAAAAACGCGTCTCGAATTAAAGAAATTTGCAAATTTGCGAACTCCTTTCTACACATACAAGCTGATTTAGAACAATACCAAGTTTAAACATCAAACAAGGTTTTGGTGTAAAAAGAAAAAGGGACTATACTGGAAAAAATTAAAGTTTATTGCTGCTTAATTTTATGAAACGCCAAACGAAGTTTAAATGTATGCACAACCTTTTATTGAGTTAAGTTCCTTATAAATAAATAAGGATAAGATAAAAAAAAAAAAAAAGAACTATATAGAATAGCAATATTTGACATTATTTAGGTTTCATATATTTTTGAACTTTTGTGGTATGTCTATTCATACTTTTCTAATATATACAGGTGTAACTAATCCTTCTTTGTATAGTTTTTTACAGTCTTATTATTTTTTCAGGAGGGAGTTTCATTTAATGATGCAGATAACTCCTTCGCGATGAGAGCACTTTGCTTAAATTTTAATCTTTAACCACTGGTTTTTTATAAATAGAAAATTTTCTGTACTTGAATCGCGAAGATGCTTCAATTACATAAGGTGAACTTTACAGTAAAAAATAACAGGTGGGAATAATGAAGAGTTCTGGAAATAGTAAGTGGCACTTATACCTGTTGCTTGTCTCGAAGGGGTTAATAATACCTATGTTTATTATACGGAACTGTCTGAGTGCGAGTAATATTCGTACTTAACCGTTATTATTTATTTATTTATTTATTTATTTATTTGTATTTATTGATTTATTTTGCGTAGAACTATTTATTGATGGAAACTTCAGTTATTTTTTAAGATTACTGAATATGAAATTTCGCAATTTTGCAGCTATGTCATATCACTTATTAATCTTTTTATTATAGTTATTGAATTTTAATGTTGTAGGCTCCATTTATGGACACCATTTCTATTCCTAATAGAAAATTTTAGTTTAAATAATGTTCGAATTGATTTAACTATTTTTAATGAGAAATTTAATTACTATTATTATTATAAAATATTTGTAATAATACTAATACTACTATTAATATTAATAATAATAATAAAATATTTTTTTTATTTTATTTATTTGTATTTTTTTATTTTTAAGACAATGTAGTACTGTCTCTTGGCGGAAATTTGATTTAGTATTTTGAAAATTATTTATTATAAAATTTCTCATCTATGTGATATTAGTTAATCAATTTTAAAGTTAAAGCCTCTATTTCTATTCGTAAAAGAACATTTTAATTTAAATAATATATATATATATTTTTATCTTTATGCTTCAATTTTTAGAAAATTCTTATTTCCATTCTTCTTAATATTATTAATGTTTTTATTATTGTTGTTGTTGTTATTATTATTATTACATTTATTTATTTATTTCAGATTCAAAACAAGCAGAACAGAAGTCTGAATGAAATGACAGATGTTTACTTGGCTAAAGTTCTATGACTTAAATATAATTTTACACATTAAGCGACACAATGACAGACAGTGAAGCTAAAAATATGTAATGTTTTAAGCAAATATTAAGAAAGTATAATCCTGTAAAACAATATACATACATATATTCAGTATTATATCCTATTTTAAACTGCCAGTCATCGGTGAAAGGCGCAGTCTAACGGAAATTTCAGTGTCATTTGCCGGTGACTGGCGTGGCGCTCAACGTGTTAACCTGAACAAAATGAATAGTGAACGAGATATTTTCAGATGGTGATTACCCCTTATCTACCGAATTATGAATTCATGAAAATTTTACATTCTAAAGCATTTTACGTAAATTGCTTAAACTAAATTAAAAGATTTACATAATCATTTAATTAATCATTGAAGGATTTTTGAAAGATTGAAGGATTTAGAAGGATTAATTAAATTTGAATTTACAAGGAGTTTGTGCAATATTCATAACCCCACTCAAATCTTTTATTTTAAATTGTTTTCTTAGTATTTTGTAGATTTATAAAATGCACAAATATGATGTTCTTACAATATAAATATAGAAATATTCCAGATTTGAAAAATCCCCATCTCCCTTCTTCAGCGCCTAGAAAGCTGAAAAGATACAAAGACAAAAGAAATAATCCTTGTAAACATATTTGTTTTGTGTAACCAATAATGCTTTTGGAACAAAATAAATTAATGTGTCTATAACTCATTCTAAATAGTATTACAACTTATTGACGTATTAAAAGAATTTTATAATTAGTAATTTTTAACGGTACTTATAAGTACCGTCGGTAGATAAAGGGTTAACTTGGATTTACTGATTGAAATAGATGTTAAAAAATGTTTCATATCAACATTTACACCTTTCAATGTAATTTATAACCTATGCAATGTACAACAATGTATTTTTTAACGATGTTTGTCGAGAAATTTTATATTTATATCAATAAAGATATTTACTACATTTGCTATATCTTTATTTATATCATTGTAAATGTCCATTAGGGTTATATAAATTTGTGCACCTCATGCGCACTCCATTGAAGTCATAAGTTGTACGCAAGATATGGTATATGTGGTACGTTCATTCTGTAACAAGTTTTATAAGTATTAAGATCTTGGTGCAACAACTATCGCATTCTTTTACAAAAATGCATGACTACAAAATTATTTATGATTACATATATATTATATTCAATAATACGATAATAATATTACTCTATCTAAAGTAGGACGTCGTCAACTTGGCAATCTAGAATCATTACTTAGCATGAGATGTCACCGAATTAATTACATATGATAGGATTTAATAAAATGAAGAAAATATTTATTAATATCTTTTTAAAATTTGAGGCGATTTTTATAAAATTTTAAATGATTCAAAAAAATTCTGCAACGATTCTATATATTAAATTTCAAATCGTTAGATTGGGCAGTTTTTGGCGCTGTTATGTGCGGACAGACTGACAGACAGATGGGCGGACCAGACGACGATTATACTGCTACATATTTATACAATTACGAATGCGCTTAAAATAAACTACTTAATTTACCACTATTAAAATTTGTATAGTCTTTAGAACCACTCTATTTAATAGTAATTATTAAGGATCGACCGAAACCGAATTTCGGTAATCTCCCCATTTTCAGCCGAAAACGAAAATGTACAACTTTTTAAATGTAGTTGCATAAATACACAAATATACATAAGAATTAGTTGATTATATTAGTTGATATATGCTATTTATTAAACATATATAATTATTAATCAAGTGTACGTGTAGCCCAAGTTGGATCATTGTGCTTCTGACTAAAAATTTTTATTTTCACATAAAACTTTATGTAATTAATTAACCCACGAAACAGAATTTTTTTCTAATTATGCAAATTTCATCTAAATAACTTCTTCTTTTAAATCTATACTACCTCGTGTTATCGTTTCTAATGAATTTTGTATGTGATTATCTATTATAATAGAACTTTCTCAAAGGTCATCGGAAATACATCGGTGGTTTAAAACTGAAAATTTTTTATTTATGTTAAATATGTGGCTTTTAAGGAGCGCGGAAAAGTGTCTTCAAAATTCTGTCATACATTTATTTCCTGCTTTATAATTTACTCACGTCTTGATTCAGTCATGACTAATAATTATTAACAATGAAGATCATAGATGTAGGATCCATTCACAAGGCACTTAGCAACAGCTACGACAATGAACTTTTTATTGCTGAGTAAGCATCTGGAGGCTCGTGATGAGAATCCTAGCATCGCGACTAACGGTAAATTATGATAGTGTAAGTAGTTTTTTTTTTTTTTTTTTTTTTTTTTTTTTTTTTTTTTTGAGAAGAGGACAGATGCTAGCGGAAATCAGCGGAGAACAGACGGTCCTGTGGCTGTCCGCATCTTGGAGCGAAACCCAGGTCAGACGGGCCTGTGGTAAACGGAATAACGGCAAGCTATTTTGGATTTAAGCAAGCTTGGATAGGCAGACGGCCTGTTGCAGTTCGTTTTCTTATGTTTGCACCTCCATCAATATGTATATAATTGTGTTCCACTCTATATATGTGTGTATATTTAATCTAGAACATTAAAACATTAAAACAACCAAGATTTTCAACAAAAAATCGCCTGGGCCATCATTTGAACCCTAGACACCGCCCCCAAAACACTTCATAACTTTTACTACATAGATGTAGATAAAGAATGTCTCATTTGAACCAATACACTGTTAAAAATTTTGCTCTAGTTTGAACCAAATTTTGGTGCTCAGCAGCTCCCACCATAATTTGGTGAAATCTCGCATCAACATTTGGAGTTTTCCATTTCAACCTTGTTCCAATTATTGAAACTACTTCAACAGGGGCTCCAAATATTGGTTGAAGATTACATCATCTTACAAGTGGCAGCTATTGAACACCAAAATTTGCTTCAAACTAGGTAAAGATTTTTAACATTGTATAGCTCAAATTAATGAGTAATGTTGAAAATTTCCGTAGGAAAAAACGAGATTTTTGGAACACAAATAATTTCGGCCCTGCCGAATTTTGGCAGAGTTATCAAAGAAAATGAATTTTCGGCGGAACTCAGATTTTGATCCGGAAACGAAAACAAAACAGAATTTTAAGTCGATTTCTATTTAATTTTTTATAGCATCTAAAAGAAAATTTTCTTCTTAAACGTATTGAAAGACCGGAAAACAACGCAACCCTTTATTATTTTTTTTCATCCAATTATTTTATATTGGGATTTCCAAGTGTGAAGATGACCAAAACAGATGTCAACTGTATCATCAACAGTGGATGCGACCTCGAACGCAGAAAAATCCAATTATCAAAGGAAAATAATGACAATGAAATTACAGAATATCTCCACTGCTCGTGATGCTACTAACCGTCATAAAATCATTTTATTTTCTCCAGTCGTATAATATTATTTAAAATATAGCAAATTTGAGTGGTTTAAAGCCTGTGGGGTGTGGACAGGGTTTAACATGCGTGGCTACTTAGTAGGCAAGGTTCCTTAGCCAATTAAAAGAAAAAAAAGAAGCTTTTTCATATATATGTTTCGGAATACAGATAAATTCGGTCCGGCCGTATTTTCGTCGAAAAGGATTTTTTTTTTTTTTTCGAAACTCAAATTTTGGGCCAAAAACTAAAAGGAATTTTCTGCCGATCTCTGAATTAGATAAATAATAGATAGCAAAATATTGTTAAATAATACAAAATTATAAAAGAAATTCATGTTTCTAACGAGCTTAATTATTTTTTTAATTGATAAAATTTGTAGTATTTGAGTAAAATGTATCAAGCCAAAAAAAGCTTCTCTGTTTAATTAAAAAATATATTTTTAAGTTAACTTAAAAAAGTTTTATAAAGATTACTACATCAAAGAATCGTTATGGATTGCATCCAAGTTCCTTTCGTAGAAATTTTTTAACTTTTCTTGAGTTAAGTATCCAACTAATTGCACATGTCTTTATATTCTTAGAATCCCTCAATAAAATAAGAAAATGTATACCTAAAGTTTTGAGTTACATTATTTAGTCTTTTATTTGAAGCATTTAGGAAAAGATTATTTTTCTGTGAAATGTTTCTTCTGTGGAAAAAAGGTCAAGGAATGTACATCAATTTAAACAATTGCAATATAGAGTTAAATCTATTGGGCTGATAAATACAATAATGCCTTTCTTAACTCTTTAATGTCCGAATTTCCTTACGTTTTCAGAACAAAATTACTTTTAGTTTAATCCTGTTAATCGTAGCTTCCAAATATATTTACTGAAGTTTAAAGATTATCTCACTATCTGAAACTAACGAATGTACTTATTTCATGTACTATTCAGTTTGTATTTATATGATGATAGGCTAAGGAAGAGTTTTTGGAGATGTTTAGAGAATATCGTATGACAACACGGTTTAGCAGATATTACAACTTTCTAATTTTTCTTTGCGTTTTTTCACACATGATTCATTCAGAAAAGCAACCTATATTTTAAATTTACACTCTTAAAACGAAAAAGCTGATTTGGCTTCTCATGAAAGAGCTGTAATTTTTTCGATCACAAAAGAGTTGTTCTTCAAATGATTGAATCTTCTTGATTTAAATTAGTTATTTAAATAGCTCAAGTTCATTTAAATTTGTTAAAACAGCTCGTAAACTCGAGTTATTTCAACACGTTTCGAGAAGCTGCCTTTCAAAACGTGAGGTGAGTGGATTTCAGCTCAACTTGAGTAATTTATTGGCTGACTTTTTAAGAGAGTAAAGAGTGAAATGCATGTATAAAATAAAAGAATTATCAACAGTGCAAAGGCAGTTAAGTAAATTATTATTAGTATTCTTATTACTAAATGTCGAAAGATAAATGAAGACATAATAAGATAGCATAGTCATGTACTATCATTTCTATACGTTTAAAATAACTAAATAATTGTTAAGACATATTCACATTCGATGTAAACACATGCACTATTTATAATGCACCAAATCTGAAAGGTTTAAGATTTTAGTGGACATTTTGGATATTTTTATTTAGCAGATATTTCATAATTTTAATTAAAAGAAAATTAAATATTTTTGAACAGAAAGGGGTAAAATAAGTCGGGGAGTAATCGAGGAGTAATTTGTCCGGTGTTTGCAGTTATCACGGCAGATTATTCCTCGAAGGTTGGTTTACTTGTTTACGATCGCCACATTTAAATGATGCTCATTCTGTTCCTAATGAATATTTTCTTTTTCTAAAAAATTAACTAGCTGTAACTGTCTTGATTTGTCCCAATGTTTGTTATGCAATAAATATTTATTTATACTAAAGAGGCCTTGCGAGTAGCTTGGCGAAACGTTTGCTTTTTCTATTTTTCATATGTTTTTTAGTGTTTTAATTTTTTGCATATTAATTTTATTTATTTTTTAAATTGTATTCAAGTCTATCTTAGTTTATTTTATTTAATCTTTTAATAGTTTTTTTTTATTCAGACGTTAAATTGTGTGTGTATTGCAAATATGATAATATTCTCAGATAAAAGCAATCCAATCTCTAACCTTTTAACTTCCTGTTCCCAGGCGAAACGTTCGGGATTTAATGCTAACGATTTGGGGGGGGGGGGGGGAGAGGTTATTTGCTAACATCGCGTTTGCATTTCGATATTTTTATAAATTTTTATTTCATTTATTTATTTGTTAATTCTTTTTTTTTTCTCATTTGATAGCTAATGTCTATCTCTACATCGCTCCTTTATTTTCATTTTTTTTATTTTGATTGCACGTATCTTTTATAAAATTGCTTGATGGTGAAGGTATGAATCAAAATGAATGTATCATTTCACGATATGAAATGAACGTATCATTCTAAAAAATATCTGCACTCAAAATCGAAAAAGTTAAAAAGGAGCGATGTAGAGATGAACCTTAGCTATCGAATGAAAAAAAAAATTTTTAATCTCAAAATGCAAACGAAATGTTAGAAAATAACCTCTCCATAGGTTTAGCATTATCTCACGAATGTCTTCGTCTTCAGGGACAAGAGCCTTAAGCATTACCAGCCCTTTGCAGGCATTCTTTATGTTATAGTATAACCATAGAGCAAACAAGGGTATCGCATTACAGTCTTGGAGTTTATAATCTCACTAGGGAACTGCAAGAAGTGTAAGTCACCGATTTTGAAGAAAGTGGTATCTTTGGAAAGATCTCATCGAGATCAGTAAAAAATTTGATGGAACTACCCGTCGCAAATGAGCCGTTTTCGAGGTATCCTCAATTTATGTCATGTAACTAGTGCATACTTAATGGGCGTGAACAAAAAAATTTAGTCCCGATTTTAATGAAGATGGTATCTTTAAAAAGATATCATCATGGGGGAGAAAAAACTCAATAGAACTACCCGTCGGAAATGAGCCGCTTTCGAGATATCCGATAATTTATGTCACGTAGCTAGTGCATACTGTTTTAGTGCACAATTAATCGGGGACCTCAAAAAATTGTTCCCGATTTTTATGAAAATGGTGTTGTTGCAAAGATATCATTGTGAGAAGTAAAAAACTCAATGGAAGTAACCATCTGAAATGAGCCGTTTTCGAAATATACAACAATTTATGTCACTTAATGCAGTTTCCCAGCAGTGTGCATTAGCAATGTGACACAAATTGTCGGATATCTCGAAAATGTCTCACTTCCGACGGGTGATTCCGTTGAGTTTTTTAGTCCTCACGATGATATTTTTCAACGATACCACCTTCGTTAAAATCAAGAATAAAAATTTTTGCGGTCCCCCATTACGTGTGCTGTGCACTAGCTACGTGACATAAATTGTCGGATATCTCGAAAACGGCTCATTTGCGACGGGTAGTTCCACTAAGTTTTTTACTGCACTCGATAAGATCTTTCCAACGGTACCATTTTCGTCAAAATCGGTGACTTACACTTCTAGCAGTTCCCTAGTCAGACACATTTTCCCAAAACTGTTTTTAGCTGTTTTTTTTTTTTTTTTTTTTTTTTTTTTTTTTTTTTTTTTTTTTTTTTAATTCAAATAATTTGTTTGAATAAAATATGAGGGTACCTTTGTCAAAAATAAGCTAAAAAATCTTTCGAATATTATTATGTGCACAGAAAAGGGGGGAAAAGTAACTAAGGGGGAAAGGTTATAAATAATAAAGGGGAAAGAAATAATTAAATTTTACATATTACATTATATATTTGTTAAAAGAGCAAATGAAGCCTTTGTGCACAAATGTTTAAAGATAGAAAACCAACGAATATAAATGCACAAATAAAGTATGAGAAGGTATCAAATAGCTATTTCGAATCTACCATCGAGATTCTTCATCAGTGCAAAACTCAGCGAGCTAAAAATAGCAAAACTGAGCAAAGAGACAGAGAGACGCAGACTTATATATCCGGGTTTGCTCCTATAGCGGGTATATAAGCCTGCGTCTCTCTGTCTCTTTGCTCAGTTTTACTGTTTTTAGCTCGCTGAGTTTTGCACTGATGAAGAATCTCGATAGTAGATTCGAAATAGCTATTTGCTACCTTCTCATACTTTATTTGTGCATTTATATTCGTTGGTTTATTATCTTTAAACATTATATATTTGTATTTAAATTAAAGATACATAACTCTTTTCAGAATTTTATTCCAAACAACAAATTTAGCTTGTGATCTTAAAGTTTTTTCCTGCTCTGTACTCCACTTTTCGTTGTATTCTACACATTAATTAAATTCAGCATGCGGTGCAAGATATGAGCAAAAAATTCTATCCAATGATACCCCATTCTACATATTATTTGAGAAAAATGCTTGTTGACAGCAGAAATAATATGCAAGATAATATAGTAATTAATTGTATTAACATATTCTCTAAATTAATTACATTGATAATAATATCGTTAATAAATTAATTTTAATCGAAACTTTTCCCATTTGTATCAGAACATTGACCTTAGTTTCTTTGCTGTATTTAAACCTGATGCCTGCAATTTTCTTCATTTCCATTAAATAAATTGACTTCAGATATTGCACACTTTATTCTGATAGCAATATATTATTGAAGTGAATTGTACCGAATGATGTTTGTCATTTCCATTTGCTTTATCAAGCTTTTTTCTCTCTTATTTTTGTCCACCTTTTACATAGGTTTTTAACAAAAAGAGGTTCCATTATACTTAGAATAACTTGTTTTGATTGCTATAATATATATATATATATATATATATATATATTATTGTGTAATTGGAAAGGGTTTTGAACTATTTCTTAGCATGTTAGTGACATTTTCGAATCATTATTTTCTTGAAAGATGTACAGGCATCTCCCGACTTACGTAAGTAAATTGACTTCCGTAAAATTTTACGTAACTTCAGTTTTGCGTAATCGAGTTAGTTTGTTAGTTATCACAAGTTACTAAAATAAAATTTCGTAAGAAACCGCAATATTTAGTATTTATAAATATATGTATGTATTACAAAATTTAATTTTTTTGCCAAAATTAACCTTAGATAATTATAGTAATTTCCTTTCGACAATTTTCGTATTTAATCCGGCTTATGAAATTAAAATCGTATTACTAGATTTAATCTATTAATCTTTATAGAAGTGATATACATTTTTAATTCGCCTTAAAAATATTTATTCCGATATGCTTAAATTTAAAAAATGAGTCTAAATTAAAAATAGTCTTAAATAAACTTTATTTCTTAAAATTCCCAATAAAACTCATTTTTCCTCCATTTTTGTCAACCCCTTTTTAAAAGTCTCATTAAATTTATTCCGAGAAAGCAGTCTTATTCAAAGCATGATTATTTTCATTTTTTTCCTATGCGTTTTATGTTTATTACGTATCAATAAATTCATTTCTTTTTCCTTTTTTAACGCGATTATCGTCTGTGGAATACATTCGAATTTTAACTATTTTCGAATATTAAGTAAGTTAAATAATAATGTTTTCAATAAAATTATCGTTTGTGGGATAAATTTGATTCCGCTGCTTTAGCCTCGAAGCCAGAAGCTGGTTTTAGTTTACACGAAGGGATCAAATTGTCGAATGTTCTAGAAAGCTTTTTTTTTTCACTTTAGCCTGGAGGCTCGGAGATAAAAGCAAGTCGTTTGGAGCAAGTCGTTTGGAGCAAGTCGTCGGAATGCTATGACAAATGACTGCTTTTTAGAATAGAATGTTTATTATTTTCAATTGAAGTCATTTAGCCGGGAGATTGGAGCATTTTCTGATAATATGGTTGCATAAATAAACTACTTTGAAACTGTCAAGGTATTTATTCTTTCATTAAGCCACGATTAATGTGCAGTATAACGGGGAAACCATCTTCTTTTAACAAAACGTAACTGTGCTACGACGTTTTGACTGGTTTCCTATCTCCTTATGTCACATGTATATACTTAGCTATATATATATACCTATTTTTTAAATAAAGCATCATAGCATAGTATTAACTCGCATATAAGCTATAAAAGTAAGAAAAATATAAAAACGAAATTTCAAATATCTTGTGTAATGCGGGATTTATAAATCTAACATTGATGAATTGATTTATAAAAATTTTGAATCTACATTAAACGGCTATAAAAATAAGAAATAATTAAAGAACATTAATTTAACTTATTCTCTCAATCCGCCTGTCGATTTGTGAAACAATCTATACAATTATTGCAATGATGGATTATAACATATTCACCAAGTTGAATAACTCGTCTGAAGCACCGATTGGCGGTTATGATGTTCACTTTTATACACATACATATAAAAAGAAATAAAGATAATACTTTCAGTGCACTATGCTATGTAAAAGAAGATTCAATATTTGAAATATTTTCACTTGCAATTTAAGTCATCTCTAAAAGTATATAATAATATAACAATAAATAATTTAAATAAAAATAATGAGTACATGTATTTGAAACTAAACTAAAAACAATACATAAAATAGTCTAGTCTTTATAAATACGAGGCGGAACCCGTCGAAATTCGACGAAAGAAAATATTTAAGAAGAAATTGTCTCATTCATTTATAATAAATATACAAAATTAGTTACTGTAAAAAATACATCTTATATTGGTCAATCTAACTCCCAAACATATATTATTTTAAGCTAAAATTAACAAAGTACTAATTTTATAGAACTCAGTTGTCAAAATTATTAAAATTAAACTTTAATTTCATACGTAATCAGTAAATTATTACAAAGATCACTTAACATGATGAAATTATTAATTGAGGCTTTTATGATTGGTACAAATGCGAATGAAAAAAAAATATTCCAAATTAACACGATAACAGACGATACATTTGACACAGTATACGCATTTTAATTTATTATTATTATTATTTTTTTTTTCAATTTTAAGAGAAAATGGAGTGATTCTGTTGCCACAATAACAAAATTGGTTATAAAAACTATATAAAAATTAATAACTCAAAAATAAATTGAGATACAGCTTTCAGACAAATTGCATTTAAAAGTACATTTTTTTCTCTGGACGACGATGTAAAAATTTAAAATGTACGATGTTTAGAAGTATAAAATTTACAGTACCAAAAATTTCAAAACCGAAATTACATGGAAAAGTGTTGCCATTCGCAAAATGACGTATGCGTTACGCACAGACACGTTTGGCCTTTATAATATAGATTTAAATCTACATAAACCGGACTATTTTCATAGTTAACAATGAATACAGTTAGAATGTAATCACCGCACTTTGAAATGTATTGAAAATTTAAACTACAAACGTGGTATTTGACATAAAGTAAAATAAATATAGGATCGCTTAGAGATATAGAACAGGCGGAAACTCAATTTAATTCAAAATCTATCAGATCTTCAATGAGATTGCAAGATATGAAATATATTCTGCTGAATCTTTTATGTGTTGCACATGCACAGATAATCCCAGAAACTTTTCTATTCAAAATATATATGATTTACTAAAATAAAACATACTAAAATATCTTTCTGTGACAATCAGACGAAATTATCAGAAAATCATTTTTTAATCACTAAATATGTCTACTTTTTTGGCAATAGGCATCAGAAGAATCTCGATTCAAAAATTCAAATAATTACGAAATTTTGGGAATGTACAGTAAATTATAAAATAATAACACCATTAAAAAATTTCGGAATAATTGAACAAGAAGAAAAGGTATGTAACTTAATGAGCATATTTTAAATGGATAATAATACACTTTTTATACTAATCACAACTTTAAAAGTAAGCTTAAATTTTATTTGGGATAAGCTAAAAAATTACAAAACCATCCGAGAACATTTGCATATATTGTCAATTCAAAATCATCATAAAACGCATTTGTTAAAATTTTATAAAATCATTAACAGGTAAGTAATATTTCACCATTGTAAAAAATTTGTGAATTGTTACTCCATAAAAATGGTGGCAGCCTCGGTGCCTCTAACTTTATGGAGTACTTTAACCGATATTTACCAGTGTAACATTACACTAACATGCAATGCTACATTGGTAATATGTGTTTAAATTACATCATTATATAAGTGAAATAGAAGTTACTGGATATAGATCCGAAACCTTTTTTATAATTATAAAACATTTTACAACTAAAATATATTATTTCGTATATCAGATAAAATTATCGCAAAAATATCTTTTACTCAGCGTATATGACAGGGGCTCACTTTTCTTCATCATCAACAACAACAACAACAAAAATCCTCAACATGAAAATTCATATAATTACGAAACTTTGATGATTTATAGTACACTGTAAAAAAAAAATCTGTAAAGGTACTAAACCTTTTCTAGGAAACTGGGATTCCAAGAACTTTTCCTGTAACGGTAACAGCAAAAATTCAAGTTTCAGAATCGATTACATGAATTTTTCCTGTTATCGTTACATGAAAAGTTCTTGGAATCCCAGTTTCCTAGAAAATGTTTAGTACCTTCACAGATGTTTTTTTTGCAGTGTAATTACAGTTTTTAATTTATTTTTCAATTAATTTTCTGCACTGAAATTACGTTTGAAAATATTAAATATATAATGCGTGAATTAGAACTTGCAAACTAAGCGTAGAACCAAAAGGGTGAAAAATGTCCGAGCCGGAGATCGAACCAGAAATCCTTGGAATAGCGGTCCAAGTGCTCTACCATTTAATCTACAAGTACACTGTAAAAAAAAATCTGTAAAGGTACTAAACATTTTCTAGGAAACTGGGCTTCCTAGAACTTTTCATGTAACGATAACAGGAAAAATCCATGTAACCGATTCTGAAACTTGAGTTTTTGTTGTTACCGTTACAGGAAAAGTTCTTGGAATCCCAGTTTCCTAGATAAAGTGTAGTACCTTTACAGATTTTTTTTTTACAGTGTACGAGGCCCAACTTGTCATTTTTCACTTCCATACTTAGTTAGAAAGTGATAATTCGTGTATTAAATATTCAATAATTTCAAGCACAATTTCAGTGCGGAAAATTTATTAAAAACTGTATATGTGTTCTTCGATGCTGGATTTATTTGTGTCTCATGTTACGCTTGAAGATTATGTGCTCACGAAGACTCACTGTAAAACATTTGTGTAACGTTACTCCATAAAGTTGGTGGCAGCCAAGCTTCCACCAAGTTTATGGTGAATAGCGGTTTAACCAAGATAACCAGTGTAATATTACACTAATATGTAATGTTACACCAGTAACATATGTTTAAATTACACCATTATATAAATAGAAAAAAAATCACACCATAACACTGGTGGCAGCTTTGCTGCGACCAGTTTTATGGAATAATGTTACACAAATGTTTTACAGTGCTATTCCACTGTAATTGTGTAACTCTGGATTGTGTTGCCGTGCAACTTTACCAATAAATGAGAGTAATAAATGGCAGTTTGGGTATCGTCCTCGTAGCTTAAATGTTAGAGCGCTTCAATCGCTGTTCCAAGGGTTCCGGGTTCGATCCCCGGCTTGAACATTTTTCACCCTTATAGTTCTACACTTAGTTATAAAGTGATAATTTGCTTATTAAAGATTTGTAGAATGTTATGAAATTCTAAAACCACTGAAGGATTTGTGGGTTTTTTTTTTTTTTAATAGAAGAAGAAATAGCGTGAAAATTCAATCAGTAGATTTAAAACTGTTTAAAAGAAATATTTATAAACTCTTAATTCCAAATCAATCGTTCTATTTTCAAGAATAACAATCAATACATTCTATCTAGTTGGAATATAATCAACGTAGTTTGAAATTGAATTAAAAACTGGAACTTCAAAAATGGCATTAGACGTAAAGAGAGTATCTAGTATTTTATTGTTAATATTTTGTAAAACTATTAACAGAGAAGTAAATTTTCAGGTTTTGAATGTATAAATATATGTAGAATAGTGTTGTCTTTGTAAACATTTGAATCTGCAACATTCAGTTATTGTCATAAGTAACGATGAATACATCGTACCTGGTTAAAATGTAATCAACGTCCTTCGCAATGCATTGAAAATTGAAACTTCAAACGTGGTATTTGATATGAACAGAAAGATATATAGAATCTCTCAGCGTTATAAAACAGTCGGAAAGCCAATCTAGTTCAAAGTAAATCCAATCTTCAATGAGATTGTATTCCCAAATGCATTTCGACATAAAATACATTGTGCTAAAGTTTTGATGTTGACGGAGATAGCGCCTGTGGAACTTTCCTAGTCATGAGATGTAGCAGAACTAAAATGTCTTAGTGTAAGAATGAGATAAAAATGATCGAGAAAAGCATGCTTTGTTCACTGAGTAAGTACATTTTTCTATATCAACAATGATGTATTCCAAATGCTTGAATTCAAATAATTTTGAAGTTTTAAGGATATATAACGAGTACCTAATATTTTATTGTTAATATTTTGTAAAACCAAGTAAATTTTCAGCTTTTGAATTAAACACATGTAGGATAGTGACTTTATAAACATTTAACTCTGCATCAATCAGTTATTTTCATAAGTAACGATGAATACATCGTATCTGGTTAAAATGTAATCAACGTCCTTCGCAATGTATTGAAAATTGAAACTTCAAACGTGGTATTTGATATGAACAGAAAGATATATAGAATCGCTCAGAGTTATAAAGCTTTCGGAAAGCCAATCTAATTCAAAGTCAATCACATCTTCAAAGGGATTGTATTCCCAAATGTATTTCTACATAAAATACATTGTGCTAAAGTTTTGATGTTCACAGAGATAGCGCCTGGAACTTTTCTGTAATGAGATACATCAGAGTGAAATATATTAGTGTAAAAATGAGGTAAAAACTACTAGAAAAAACATGCCTTATTCACTGAGTAAGCACTCTTTTCTATACTAAAATGAAATATTTCTAACACTTGAATTCAAATAATTTTGAAGTTTTAAGAATATACAGTGCGTTCAGAAATTAAAAGATCAGAAAATTTTCAGATTTTGAATACATAAATATATGTAGAACATAAACATTTAAATCTGCTTCATTCAGATATTTTTATAAGTAATGATGAATACATCGTATCTGGTTAAAATGTAATCAACGTCCTTCCAATGGATTGAAAATTGAAACTTAACGTGGTATTTGATATGAAGAGAAAGATATGTAAAATCGTTCAGAGTTATAAAGCCGCCGGAAAGCCAATTTAATTCAAAGTCAATCAAATCTTCAATGGGATTGTATTCCCAATTGCATTTCGACACAAAATACATTGTATACATTGAAGTTTTGGTGTTGACGGAGATAGCGCCAGGAACTTTTCTATTCATGTGGTGTATCAGAACTAAAATGCCTTAGTGTAAGAATGAGATGATAATTATCGGGGAAAACATGCCTTATCCACTGAATAAGCACACTTTTTTATACTAACAATGATACATTCAAAAACTCTGAAATTCAAATAATCTTGAAGTTTTCAGGATATAGAGTGGGTCCAGAAATTAAAAGATCACTGAAGGATTCGAAAATTATTGAAGAAGAAGAAATAACATGCAAAGTAGGCCGTGGGGCGATCGTTGAAAAGAGGCTTAGAAACAGATTTCCGTTGCAACTTTGGGGGGGGGCAACTTAACTTTACATTTTTATGCTATAAAATGTTCTCAAACATTGAAATTGTCAAAGTTCTGGACGTAAAAATTGCTCATTAATAAGAAAATAAACAAAATATATAACGAATTATTTTCTCATAACATCTAACAGTCGATTGGCTCAATCTCTCCCTTCGCTTACGTATTAACCAATCGGAAGCGTCCGTTTAGGAATTCGCCGTGGATAGCGTAAAAAACTAGCGAAATTTTCACTTTTTTTGTTTAAAAACCAACTTACAGTGCTCCAAAATGAAATATTTTGACAAAATAATTTTGAAATCATATGCTATGGCATATTTGCAATTTTAAAAGTACACCAAAGATGATTTTATCAACATTTTACTCTAGATTTGCATCTCAATTTTATTTATTGTGATTTCTTTAAGAGCCCACAATAGTCACAGGAAAATTACAGAAAAAGACCCGGATGACCATGTAAAGTCTATGGGAGCGTTCTTTTCTAATATCTCGTTCAAATTTTAATATTTTGACATGATTTTTTTTGCATAAAATAGTTCAGGACGATCCACAACCGGGCTAGTTTTCACTTTTTCGATTTTGGTTATATATTTTTTATATTATGATAGTTTCAGTTTCAAAACCGGTTTAAACCGGTTTTGAAAATTAAAGTAATTTTTTAAAAAAAATCTAAAACCAAAATCGAAAAAGTAAAAACTAGCCCGGTTGTAGATCGTCCTGAACTATTTTATGCAAAAAAAATCATGTCAAAATATTAAAATTTGAACGAGATATTAGAAAAGAACGCTCCCATAGACTTTACATGGTCATCCGGGTCTTTTTGTGTACTTTTCCTGTGACTATTGTGGGCTCTTAAGTACTAATATCAATCAAAACAGCCGTATGTCCCATTATGCAAACCGTACATCTGATTTTTTTACATATATTCTTCACAATATTGCAAAAAAAAAAGTATTTTTATATGAAAAAAAAAAAAAAATTTTTTTTTTTTTTTTTTTTTTTTTTTTTTTTTTTTTTTTTTTTTTTTCACAAATCTTTAATATTTGATGGACAATTTTATTTAAAATATGCCAGTGATGGATATCCTTAAAAAATCTCTTAAAAAATATTTTTTTAATTAATAATTATATTTCAGTTTTTTTTTCAACATATTAATCTATTCATTCTCATAGTCTCATTTCCAATATTAATCAAAATTTAATTTAAATAATAGAAATATATTGAAACAATTAAGATTCCAATAATGGATGCCCTCTCCCCCCCACACACAAAAAAAAGTAATAAATAAAATTGTTTTATAACTGTATTTAGTAACAGAATTTAATGAAAGCTTACTAATGAAACAAAACAGTTATTTTCAAATAAATTTAGCAATTAATTAGTTAGATATTTGTGAGAATTATTTATTGTTCAACTTAATTATTGGGATTATCACATTATGAATATTTCAATTATTTTAGATGTTTTAACTTACTAAATGTCAGGGAACTATAGAAATTAAATTGAGAAAGAGTTGAAGGAGGGATAATAATAATAAAAAAAATTGCAATAGTTAGTTTTGCATAGATTCATATATTTCCCACTATTTTTAATATTTGATCTCCTCAAAATTATTTGGTATATTAATAGTAGTGTTTAGTATTACAACTATAAAAGAAATGATACCGTAGTATAATAAATACATAAGGTTGAAATTAAAAAATATATATATTTAGCTTTTCGTATACTCATGCAGCATGAAAATTATAAATTTTATTCAACGTGACATCCATTTTTAAAAACTTTCAACACATTTTCTTATTACTTACAAAGATTTTAAAGTTGCTCAAAACCTTTCCATTATAAAATTTTTAATTTAACAGATTTTATAGTAAATTACTTCATTCGAAAATAAAGCACCTTCTGTATAATTGTAAACAAGCATTAGTTAAAAAAAAAAAAATCTTATATACTGTGTACAACAAAAGCATAATTTAAGGCATATTACATGAAGTGAATGATTTTAATTATTTTTTTTTTCAGTTGCAAAGTATTTATTAGAAATTTAATTCTATCTTAAATATAATATTTCTCGGGCCATTTTTGCTTTCTGCTTAATATGGCATTAAGATAACATTAAAATCATAAAAAAGATTATTGTCAAAGAATTATTTGATCAGATTTATAATACAGACATACAGTAGAACCCCGCTAATTCGGACCCCGTTAATCCGGATCTCCGGATAATCCGGACTGGTTTGGTCGATTTTTCTTTTTCAATTTTGAGAAGTGATCGGCAAATTTCCATAACATAAATTTATTTCAGCATCATATTCTGAATAAAAAAAGTATTTTCTGAAATCTTTTCGGAAGAATACCTCTAGCTTTCTGATTTAAACTCTTTAATGTTATCTATGAAATGAACAACTAAGCATCATTTAAGCTTTGGCTATTCCAACTTTCGCAGTTTTCGATTTAATCCATTTAGAAATGTCATCAAAAGCTCACTGCTTAATAAAGTTTTACCCAAAGCATTGCAAGAAAGCAAAGTAAAATAGTCCTTATAGACACATTGACTGATAAGGATCGCTTTCCGATCTTTGTCACCCAGTCCACAGGTGTCTTGGGACTGGTACCTTGCCTTCGTGCCAAACTCTTCTACAAATCACTTACGGAAAATCGAAATAGTAGGAGGAATAAACGAGAATGAAAGAGAAATTACACCTGAAGATTTTGTCAACTTGTTTTAAATAAAAAATTGATGGTTGCTCAGATGTTCATATCAGCGACATTAGGAATTGATTGGAAGCAGAAAACAATGAAGAGTATGCCTCGCTTACAGATGACTTAATAATCACTTTGTGCACAACTGAAGGAAATGAAGATGATGCAGACGAAAACCATTATCAATGATGATCAACCAGAAGTTATAAACTATAATGAAGCAACTTCCCATTCATTTTGAACAATTCATGATTTATTATGAATGTCATGTGGAGACTACATCCAATGAACTACATATGCTCATGGGAATGTGTGACCATGCGGCCCGCAAGACTGGCACAGCAGAATATGAGAAGTTTTATAATTACAAAGTAAACATTTTTACTGTCCATAAATATTGAATATGGTCAGTATAATGGTGATTTTCTGTGAGTATGATTTATTTTATTTCATTTATTCACACTCTCCGGATAATCCGGATTTTCGACAATCCGGATTGGGCCTGGTCCCAATTAATCCGAATTATCGGGGTTCGACTGTACATTGTTTTAATTTTTTAATGAATGCTGAAAATGCGCATTCTATTTTAATGTTTAGTAGCAGATAATCTGAAAATTTATCCATTGAATTAAAATTATGAATGTAAACACTGTGGTTATTTTGGAGAAAGGAAAGACATTACAGAAAAAGTCACAGAACTAAAGAATATATATCCATATTTTCACAGTGAATACTTGCATAAAGTATTTTTGTTTGATCTAACATACTCATCGATCAGTTACAAAATTAAAATACATTACCACATTTATAAAAAAAAACAGGAGCTACAGTAAAAAAATGTAGTTGCCGTATGGTGATTGCTAATCAGTGCACCTTTATTTTGAAATAGTAGAAACTGCCAGATGTAATCATAGAATTTATCACAATAAATTATTTTGTTCTGCATAACTTTGCATTCATATTTTATACTTCACCTGGCAACTATGTCTCATATTTTTTAAACAGGTTCATTTCTCCACATGTATACTACATCTAATGATACGTTTTTATAAATATAAGTATTAACTAAAAGTTAAGAATATCAATAAATTGTATAAAGATTTAAAGAGAAACGTATTGACAGTCGTTTTCGCTTTTCGGCTAATCAACGACAGTTTGTTTACGTTTTTCATCGGAGAAACATTTGTGAGATCGCTTTTTATTGGCTGTTGGGGTAAAAACGCGCCAATCGCAGATCGTTTTACAAAATCTATCAAAAAAAGAGTTCCCTGTTTTTATTGTAATTATTAATTAATAGACAACTTTCGGATCCAGAACTTTTATGATTTCGAAAGTTTTAACGATTGTTATAATATTCATGCAGGAATTAAGTTGACCCCCCAGTGTGGCAATGAAGTTCAACGATAATGCTCATCGCCCCACGGCCTAAAGGGTCTTGCCGGATAAGCATAGCGAAACAGCCTCAATGGCCGATTGTTGAAATAACGTGTGTGTTAATAAAGCTCATCACAAGCATAAAATATAGAGTAATTTTATCCCCTGACCTTGAACTGTCCTTGGGATAATCGGAGAAATATGCACCGGAGCTACTATTTTTCAAATACGCTTTACTCAAAAATTCAAAAGTTTAAAAAAAATTAAAACAATACTAATTATTAAAGAATATATTAGTTCAATTTATATATTTTTTCATATTTTTACACAAATTTTATCATAGAAAAATAAACAAAAACAGTGTGAAAAAATTATTAATGTAGTAATTTTATATTTACACCGACCAAAAAATTATAGAACAATGCTCAATGCGTGTACTTTTAACAAAAGACATTTTGTTAAAATCGAAGATGCACTTTTTGAGTTATAACAAAAATAATTCTAGTAACTTGCTAAATTATTCGTAACTTTCCAGTTTTGTATTTGTAGAAATTCACTACTATTGATGCATTGGTCGATTCATGAAACTTTGACAAGGGCAGGATGCGCAGTATAGCAAACTAAGAGAATGTTTCCCTACATACCACTTCCTTAAAAGTTTGTTTCGTGTTTATAAATATTCTGTTTTTTCGGCGCACTGCGCACCCTTCTCAGGTAATAATATCAAAAGCTAACAAATAAAATGGTAATATTTGTTCCACATGACTTTCACATAGAAAAAGGCTATGGGGTTGTACATATTGATATGAAAATTTTAAATATTGGAAACTCGTACCATCTTTCAAGCGACTCTAATCTTGTTAAAAGTAACTAGATTGGACATTATATTTACGTTCGGCATAACCGAAATCCCATTCACTAATTTATCACTTTATAAAATATGTTAATCTAATTATTTGATGTATATTATCATATATTTTAAAGTCCCAATAAGCAAAATTATGGTCCACTAAAATATTTTTTGATGCTTAACACATCATGGTCATGTAAAATCTTTTTTGAAAACAATGGGGCACGCTTATGTAAAAAGGTTCACTGACAATGGGATAGAACCTTTGTCATATTTTAAATTGATGATGAAACACTTCCTGCATTACTGAACACAATTTTAAAAATATGATTAACATAAAAATGTAAACAAAACCAATTCATGTCAAGAATTAACTGAATCTGAATTTTGATGAAAATCCATGCATTATTTCATGAGATAGAGCTGTTACAGAAATCGTAACAACTGCAGTATTGCAGCACCATTTGTGGAGCTATTTACAACAAAATATAAAAAGCATCAATTCATGTCAAGGAGTAATCGAATCTGAAGTTTGATGGTAATCCATGCATTGCTTTTTGAGATAGAGCTGTTGCAATTTTGCAAGCTGTTGCAAAAATTTTTCTTTTAGCAAGAAATCTAAAAAATGCATCGTAAAAGCCCTACCTGTTGAGCATTTTACACTAAAACGTAAAAAAAAAGTCAATTTATATCAAAGTCTAATTGATTCGAAGTTTGCGGATATTCTGTGCATTAATTGTGAAGAAAGAAATATCACAAAAATCGCCCAAATTGCAACAGAGCAGCGCCATTTGTCGGGCGATTTGCGCTAAAAAGTAAATATATATATATAAAATATGTCAAGGACTAACCGAATTTGAAGTTTCATGAAAATCCGTGCATTTGTTCTGGATACTGAGCGATTGCGGAAATCCTTAACGATGCTGCTTAGCAACGCCACTTATCTAGCAATTTATACAAAATGTAACCAAACATCAATTCATGAAGGAATAACTGAATCTGAAGTTTGATGAAATTCAGTGCAGCGATTCTGGAGATAGAGCTATTGCGATAATCGAACAAAAGGCAACATAGCAGCGCCACCTGTTCAGCAATTTACGCAAAAACTAATAAGCATCAATTTTTATCAGGGACTATTTGAATATAAATTTTTATTAAATTCTGTCCGTTAGTTCTTGAAATAGAGCGCCTACGAAATCTATGTGACATAAAAACAAACGGACAGACAGTCACAGACTCATAGACGGACATTTTAAAAAAATCTCTCTTTCGGAATTAATAACTTTTAAAAAATCTGACCTTCAAAACATGTAAATCCGTTGAAAACCGGAATTCAAATTTTTTTACGAATCCAATACTTTCTTCTAGTAAAGATAAAAGTAATAAATCTAAATTTTATTGGAGATAAGTTAGAATATTATAATACAACCTGAGGTAATACGCATATTATACATCAATTCAGAAAAGACATATGTTAGTTAATTGTAAAAACACTTAAAAACAGATAAAATATCAGCTTTTGAGAATATAAATATACATGAATAAACTTTACATTTATTTTATATATTGTTTATAGTCTTTATAAACGTTTAAATTCCCATCATTTGATTTATTTTCAGAAATAACGATTAATAAATGTTAACAAGTTAACATGTAAACAACGCAGTTTCAAAATGTAATTGGAAATTGAAACTTTAATTGTGGTATTTGACAGAAATTTTCAAGAGATACAAAACCACTTAGAGTTATTAAGCAGTCAGAAAGCCGATCTAATTCAAAATCAATCAAGTATTCAATGCGATTGAATTTCCATTTGCATTTCGACACAATATTTTTTGTGTGGAATGTTATGTTACAAAGATAGTGTCCGAAACTTTTCTATTGATAAAATATTTTAATAATCGTTAATACTAATGCTCAAATATCGTTTTGAAAACATCACATAAAATTACGAAGAAAATCGTGTGAATATGGCACACTTTTATTCAGCAACAACGAAATATCCACAGCATGAGAATTCAAATAATTAGGAATTTTTAAGAATTTACAGAAATTGTATGAACCCTGAAGAATTGCGAAATCATTGTAGAAAAAGAAGTAATATTCAATTTTTTTTTCTTATATTTAATACTGATAATGAAACAATTGTCTTTATAAATATTTAAAACCATATCCTTCAGTCGTCTATTTCTATGATGCATTCTATTGAGTGAATGAATACATTTTATAGAGTATAATAAATACATTCTATAGAGTTACAGAGTTATAGAGACTATATAATCACTGTGCTGTGAAATGTATCGAAAATTGAAACTTTCAACGTGGTATTTGACATAAAAAGAAATAGATATAGAATCGCCTAGAGTTATAAGGCAGTCAGAAGGTCAGTCTAATTCAATCAAATTTTCAATGCGATTGAACTCCCAGTTGTACTTTGACATAAAATATATTCTGCTAAATATGTAGTTTACGGAAATGGGGTCAGAAACTTTTTTATTGGTAAGATACGTTATAACTAAAATATAGTTTTGCAAACATCACATAAAATTACGAAGAAAATCACGTGAGTATGGCACACTTTTACTTATCAACAACGAAATATCCACAGCATGAGAATTCAAATATTTAGGAAACTTTGAGAATTTACAGAAATTACAAAAACGTTCAGAAATTGCGAAATCAACGAAGAAGAAGAAATAGCTTTTAAATTTATTTCTTATGTTTAATATTGATAATGAAATACTTATTTTTCTAAATATTTCAAACCACATCCTTCGTTCGTTTATAACCATGGATAACAATGAATACATTCTATAATGTTATAATATAAACAGTGTGCAAAAAAAGGTATTGAAAATTGAAACTTTAAACGTGGTATTTGACATAAAAAGAAAAAGATGCAGAATCGCTTAGAATTATAGGGCAGTAAGAAGGTCAGTCTGGCTTAAAGTAAGTCAAATCTTCAAAGCGATTGAATTCCCAGTTGTAACAATGTTATTTGACATAAAATATATTCTGCTAAATATTCAGTGGGTTATAAAGATGGGGTCTGAAACTTTTCTATTGACAAGATAGATATGTTACAATTAAAATATCTTCTTACAAACACGCATAAAAACGGAGAAACCATGTGAGTACGGCACATTCTTATTCATCAACAACGATCTATCCTCAGAATGAGAATTCAAATAATTAGGAAACTTTGAGATTATAGAGAAATTATAAAAACATTGAAGGAATGGCAAAATCAACGAAGAAAAAAAGATAATATTCAAATTTATTTCTTACATTTAATATTGATAATGACAGACTTGTCTTTATAAATGTTTAAAACCACATCCTTTGGTCATCTATTTCCATGGATTACAATGAATTCATTCTATAAAGTTAGAATATAAGCAGTGCGCAATAAAATGTATTGAAAATTGGAACTTTAAACGTAGTATTCGACATAAAAACAGATACAGAATCGCTTAGAGTTAGTTATAAGGTAGTCAGGAGTTCAATCTAATCCAAAGTCAATCAAATCTTCAATGTGATTGAATTCCCAGTTGTATTTTCACATAAAATGCACCTTTTGCTCAATCTTCAGTGTGTTACAGAGTTGTGGTCTAAAATTTTTCTACTGATAAGATATATTGCAACTAAAACACTCTTTGCAAACATCACATAAAATTATGAAGAAAAACATGTGAAAAAGGCATACTTTTATTCATCAACAAAGAAACTTTCATACAAAATAACTAGAATAATTAGAGAATTTATAGTGATTAAGAAAGTATAAGAACGATGAAGAATTGCGAAATTATTAAAGAAGAAAATATACTGTTAAAATTTAATTCGTATATTTAAAGCTGATAATGAAAATTTTGTCCTTATTAATATTCAAAGAACGTCCTTCGGCCTATATCCATTGATAACATTGGAAATTAAGAAGAAAATCATGTGAAAAAGGCACATTTTTATTCATCAACAACGAAAGTTTCCCCTCAAAATAGCTAGAACAATTATGGAATTTATAATGTGTTAAGAAATTTTAAGAACACCGAATAATAGCGAAATTATTGAAAATGAAAATCTAATGTTCAAATTTAATTCGTACTTTTAAAATTGATAATAAAACATTTGGCGTTATAAATATTTTAAACCACATCCTTCGGTCTATTTCAAATGATAACAATGAATATATCCTAGTGTTACAATGTAATCAACGTGTTGTGAAATGTATTGAAACTAACTGTGAATTTCAAACCTATTATTTGACTTAAGGAAAAAAGAGATATGGAATCACAAAGAGTAGTCGGAAAGTCAATCTAATTCAAAAGTTAATTAAATCTTCAATGAAATTGCATTACCAGATGCATTATTATGCAAAATTATCCTAAAACGTATGTGCTGATGTTTTGTAAAATCCTTTAAAACCCAATGAGAATAAAAACAAAGATAGTCATGCCGATTGCAACTAAAATACGTACTACAACCACTGTCTGTTGATAAAATATGATACTTTACTCTTTCTGAAAATCAAAATGATCGTTTGATTTGTCTTTTATTGCATACAACTCAGAAGCAACGATTTAAAAAAAATTCTAACCTCCACGATCGTGCGGGTTAGAAAGGTTTTTAAGGTGTTTTCTGAGAAGTAAATTATCGGGTTTTACAATTAAAAACATATGTAAAATAGCTCTTATAATAATTAGTGTAAATATTTAAATCCACATCCTTCCATAGATAATAATGAATACATTGTATGAAGTTTGATTGCAATCAAACGTGGTTTGAAATGTATTAAAAATTGAAAATTTAAACACATTATTTGACATAAAGAGAAAGGAATATGTAAACACTGAGAGTTATAAAGCTGTCGGAAATCTAATTCATTTCAAAATCAACCAAATCTTCAATACAATTTTATTCCCAGTTTAATTTCGATAGAAAATATATTGTGCTGAATCATTCATATGTTGCAGATGTAAACACAGAAACTTTTCTAAGAATCTTTCTAAAATAAAGCATACTAAACTTAAAACCAGGGCTACGGAGTCGGTGGGGAATATGGCCGACTCCGACTCCGGAAATTTTAACGATTTCGACTCCTGTCTGGCTAGTGTTGCTATTGGTTAAAATTATGAGGGAACGCAAGAAAAATAAGGCGAAAATTTTATTATTTTGATATTAATTCAGTTCTTAGAGCTTTGAAAGAAAAATAGAGAAAAAAATACATTCCATTTTACTAATTTTTTAATTTCACGTCCCACAAATCCAAAAAATCTAATCATCGAAATCTAAAAAAGAAAACAAAACAGAAATTTTACTATTTGGGATCCGTGGACATGAAAAGAGGAAATCTTTACAAATTTTGATGTTAATTCGTGTCCTCCAGAGCAGAAAAATTTCAAAGGAAAGGAAAATAAAATGAAAGAAAGATGAAAAGGAAATTTTTACAAGTTCGGAAATAAATCAAGATCTACAAGAGTTTTTAATTAAAAACAGTTGTCATCTAATGTATACTACGGACAGTATATTGGAAATCTTTAACTTGGAAAAACCAATATAATCCAAAAATAACAATAATAATTCCTCTTTTGGATTTCAAATTACATATAACCGGTTTGATTTCACTTCAAGCTGTTTAACACAAAAAGTCGGAGTCGGCTTGTTTTTAGCGACTTCGGCTCCTTCGGCTCCTGCTTTACCCTTTCCGGCATGCTGTCCCGGTCTGGGATACCTAATTCAAATTCCAAACTTGCAAATGGCACTAGTAACATTTTAGTAAAATTTTGCTTTTACATTAAAAGCTTATATTAAGGATTTCAAAATACCTAAAAAATTTTTTACTGAATTCCGGTATCAGTCGATAATTTCTCGTTTTACTAACAGATTTTGCCCTTGCCAGAAAGGTTTAAAATTATTTAACTGCCTTTCTGTGAGAAGCAGGTAAAATTATCGGAAAACCATTTCATATTCACAGAGTATTTCACATTTTTCTGCACCAATAATAGAAGAATCATCATCCAAAAATTCAAATAATTACGAAATTTTAAGAATGTGCAGTAAGTTACGAAAAAAAATAAAGCCATGGAAGAATTCCTGGATTATTTAAGAAGAAATAACAAAAGAGCTGGACATTTACATCGTGAAAAATTCAATATTAATGTGAAAAATAATTTATAATATAATGTATAAAATTTTAAAAAGTCAAAACTAAACAAAGATTAAAATAAACTTATTAAAAAAATACATAAAAAATAAAAAAATGAAATTATTTTATTTTAATGTCTGTTTAGATTTTGATATTAGCGTCATTTAGTAAATTTATGATTTTTTATTTTCACGTTAATTTTGAAGAAGAAATAGTAAGCAAGTTTAATTGGTATATTTGAAATTGTTAATAAAAGACTTCTTACATTAATCACAACTAAAAAAAAATAAACTTCAATTGTATTAGCGATAAGTTAAAAAATTATAAAACTACCTGCACACCCCTGAATTCAAATTTATCATAAATCGCGTTAGTACTTTGTAAAATCATGAACAGAGAAGTAAATTTTCAAGTTTTCAAAATAGAAATATACGCAAACTAGCACTGTCTTTAGCCTTTATAAACATTTAAATACCATTATTAAATTATCCCCATCGGAAAATTGAATACGTAACGTTGAATATCAAGGGGAATCTAATCAAACGGGCTTTGAAATGTATTGTAAACTGAAACTTTCAAATGTGGTTTTTGGCATAAATAGAAATATAGATAAAATTGCTTAGTTATAAATCCGCCGGAAAGCCAATCTAATTCAAAGTCAATCAAATCTTCAATGCGATTCTATTCCCGTTTGCATTTTGATATAAAGTACATTGCACTGAATATTTTGTGTGTTATCGGAAATAGGACCTTAAAATTTTCTTTTTATAAGATATTTTACAACTAAAATATCTTTCTTCGAGTATTAGATAAAATTACAGAGAAAATCATATTTTACTCAGTGGAAAATGCACATTCTTCTTCATCAATCTCTAAAGTTTCCCAACATGAAAATTCAAATAATTATGAAACTTTAAGGTTATAAGAAGTTTAAGAATATACGTATAGGTGTTAAAAAATGATAAAGGCACTCTAAAAATCGGAAATTATTGAAGAAAAAATAATGCCAATTTATTTGGTATATTTTAAATTGATAAAAAAAAAAAAGCAAAACAAAACAAAAAGAAAAAAAACACTTTTTTTATCACTCACAACTTTAAAAGTAAGACCTAACTTTTGTTAGGGATACGTTAAAAATTATAAAATTACATGAGAAAATTTGCAGTTTATAGTATGTCAAATCAAAATTATCATAAAGTGCACGCATTAGTATTTTATAAAATCATTCACACAGAAATAAATCTTCAAGCTTTAAAAATATAAATATACCTTAAATAGAATTGTCTTTCTAAACATTTAAATTCATGTCATTCGGTTTATCTTCATAGGTAAAGAGGAAACCTTATATGAAGTTAGATTGTAATCAACGTTCTTTGAAATGTTATTGCAAGTTCAAATTTTAAACGCGGAATTCGATATTAAGAGAAAGAAATATAGAATCGCTCAGAGTTATAAAGCAGCCGGAAAGTGAATCCATTTCAAAGTCAATAAATTCTTGAATGCGGCTGTTGATCTTCTACGTAAAATATATTGTGCTTAATCTATTATGTGTTGCAGAGGTTGGGAATAAATGTTTCCTATTGACAAGATATGTTACGACTATAATATCTTTCTGCGAGACACAGATAAAAATATCGGAAAATAATGACTTATTTATACAGATTATGGCACAGTTTTCTGAACTAACAACGGAATATTCCCAAGCTGAAAATTTAAATAATTATGAAATTTTGAGTACACAGTGTGTTATGAAAATATAAGCCACTAAATATTTAAAGAATCTTTGAGAAAGAAGAACTAATATGTAAATTTAATTGTAATACTTAAAATAGTAATAAAACACTTTCTGTTCTAATCTGAACTAATCTGAAAATAAACCTTTTTTTTTTGGGGGGGGGGGGGCTGAGCGGGGTTATGTCAAAAATTTATAAGACCACTGGAGAAAATTTACATTTTATATACCAATTAAAAGTTGTCATAAAGCGCATGTGCTAATATTTTTTTTTTTAATCCTTCACAGAGAAGTAAATCTTCAGACTTTGAAAATGTATTGATTTGTAAAATAGCCCTTATAATAGTCTTTATAAATATTTAAATACACATCATTCGGTCTATTTTCATAGAGAATGATGAATACATTGTGTCATTGGAATGTTAGCAAACGTGCTTTGAAATGTATTGTAAATTGAAACTTCGAATGTGGTATTTGAGTCAGAGAGAAAGAGAAATAGAATTGTTTAAAGTTATAAAACCACCTGAAAACCAATCTAATTCAAAGTAAATCCAATCTCCAATGCATTTCAATTCCCAGTTGCTTTTTCACATAAAATACATTGTGCTGAATATTTTGCGTATATTATCGGAGATTAAACTTTTCTTTTCATAAGATATTTTACAACTAGCATATTTTTCTTCAAGTATCAGATAAATTTACGGCGAAAATCACATTTTACTCCGTGAATATGACAAATTTTTCTTCATCAATCTCTAAAGTTTCCCAGCATCAAAATTCAAATAATTTTGAAACTTTAAGAACATATGTATAAGTGTTAAGAAATTATTAGATCAGTCTTGAAATCGGAAATTATTGAAAAAGAAAAAACAATAACTTTCTGTACTTTTCAGAACTTTAAAAATAAACATAATTTTTGTTAAGGATATGTTGAAAAATTATTAAATCACACGAGAAAATTTGCATGTTATAGTATGTCAAATCAAAATTGTCGGAAAGAGTATGTGTAAATATTTTTTAAAATCATTAACAGAAAAATAAATTTTCAAGTTTTCAAAATATAATCATACGTTAAACAGCCCTGTGTTTATAAGCATTTACATCCACATCATTCAATCTATTTTCGGAGATGACGATGAAACTTTCTATTATGTAATAATGTAATCATACCTGCTTTGAAACGAACTGAAAATTAAAACTTCAAACGCAGTATTTAACCTAAAGAGAAAGAGTTATAGAATTGCTTAGAGGTATAAAGCCAATCTAATTCAAAGTCAGTCGAATCTTCAATGTGATTGTTTTCCAGTTCCATTTCGACATGAAATATATTGAATTGAATCTTTTATGTGTTGCAGAGATAAGCCCAAAAATTTTCTATGCAGGAGACTGTACTCACATGCATTGTAAAAAAAAAAAAAAAAAAAAAAAAAAAAAAAAAAAAAAATTGTAACCTTACAGATGTAAAGTTTCCGAAATCTGCAAGATTACTAAAATTTTATATGTATACTGTACAAGAAAAAACGTAAATCTATAAAACTAATTTTTGTTAAGTTACAGAAATTTGTAACTCTACAAAAGAACCTACTAAAATTACAATTATCTTACTAAAACTTTATTTGTAACGTGAGTTGAAATTACATAAAAAATTTTTGGCATCCCAGTTTCCTAATAAATTCTTAGTAACCTTACAACTTTTTTGATTTTCAGAAAAATCTGTATCTGTTTACATCAATCTTTTCTGTTGCCGTTTCATAAAAAGTTCTACTCTGTAAAAAAAAAAAAAAAAAAAAAAAAAAAAAAAAAAAAAAAAAAAAAAATCTGTAAAGGTACTACACTTTACCTAGGAAACTGGGATTCCAAGAACTTTTCCTGTAACGCTAACAACAAAAACTCAAGTTTTAGAATCGGTTACATGGATTTTTCCTGTTATCGTTACATGAAAAGTTCTTGGAATCCCAGTTTTTTAGAAAATGTTTAGTACCTTTACAGATTTTTTTTTTTTTTTTTTTTTTTTTTTTTTTTTTTTACTGTGTAGGAATCTCAGTTTTCTAGGAAACTTTTAGTAACTTTAGAGATTTTTTTTACAGTATACTAAAGCAAGACATATAAAAGCTAAAACATACTAAAATATCCGTCAGTGAGAATCAGATAAAATTACCGGAAAAACATTTCTTACTCGCTGAGTATGGCACTTTTTTCTGCATCGACATGAGAAAATACTTTACTCAGAAATTCAAACTATAATGAAGCTTTGAAAACATACAGTATGTTATTAATAAGACCGTTGCATAATTCCGGAATCGTTGTTAAAGAACAAATTGATAGTAAAACACTTTCTGCATTGATCAGAACTTTAAAATAAACTTTAATTTTATAAAAATTTACTTATTATTTAATAAATTAAATAATAGATCGTAACAAAGCTAACATATATAATATAAATATATGCGCGTATGTGTAGATAATGTTTTGTGTTTTTATGCCGGGTATCTCAAAAAGAAGAGACCCTTTTTGTAATTGAATAATTTGAAAATAGTTCACAACAAAAATACCCTTTTACATTACTTTAGAAAAATAATTCATTTTTAACTATATAATTTCAAAATGATTATAAGATTTTGCCGAAGTGTGACGTTGTAAACTGAAAAATCTTGAGTTAGGTTTAAACAGGAAGGTGGCTGCACAGACCGTCAGCTCATCGAGTTAGTGGTTTATATTCCTATATTAAACGGAGCCTGATACGCATATAAAAATGCAACTGGTCTGCCAAGTCATATCTTGATGGAAACCAACTGCAGACTAGAGATGGGCATTATTTAACATAACACGATAAATATTCGTAATATTAACCAAAAACTTATTATTCAACAACAGATTACCAAAAAGTCCCTGTTAATTTTGGAACGCCTCGTATGATAAGCATTTTAAAAAGAAGAAACAAATAGTAATGCTGAAAATCATTTTAGGAATACATATTTATAAATTAATAAAAGTTTAGTTATATAAAAAAAAAATTCCAACTTATAAATTTATTTGGATTCTGAGGCAAAGAATTTCTATTACTGCAGAAAACAAAAATCCCCAACTGCAATAAAACGCTTTTGAGACAGAGAGAGAGAGAGAAAAAAAATTCCGACGCACAAAAAAAAAAAAAAAAAAAAAAAAAAAAAAAAAAACCTATGAAACTTTTTTTTTGACGCGTCACCGTCGATCTACTATTCCAAGACATTAAAAATTTCTTTGGTCTAATCAAGTAAGCCAATCATAGGAACTATTTTCCTTTTGCATTGTCCAAGACATTAAAAATCCTTTTGGTCTAATCAAGGAAGCCAATCATATGAAACCTTGTCCTTTTGCTATCTCAAAAGTTCACGTGATAAAATCTCTCAAAAGCTATTCGCTGTTGATTATTCTATGAATATTTAAAAACATCTGGCTTCGATTCTTCACAGAATATATTTTATCGTTTGAATTTTTTATAACGCTCACAGTTACAAAGATTAGAGCAATAGATTCAGTTTTTAGAATAACGAAAAGAACATTTATTGAAAAAAAAAATAGCTGGAATAATGAAAATTGCTTTTATCAAACAAATAGGTAGAATACTGAAAATGAAATGAGGGGAAAATGTGTTTTTATTCTAAAGTACGTGAAGTTAGTGAATGACGCTTGCAGATTATTAAAAAACAAGTAGATAATGTCGGCCATCTTTGGTCATATTTTTAATGGGAAGGAATCTCTGTTTAAAAAATGGAATTAAAGAGATTTACGGATTTAATTGTTGATAGAAAACTGTTTTATCGCTCGGGCAAGGGACATAATCTTTGGTTGATGTAGTTAGATGGGTAAAACGGTGACAATCTTTGAGTTTGAATATTTAAAAGGGATATTACTATGTACTCATGGTATTTGGGGAAGGGGGTATTCTGGCGCTATGATTTTTAATTAATAAAATGTTTATTGCTGTTTTTTTATCATTATTATTTTGTCATGCGTCGTTAGAAAATATGAACTGGAAAACATTACTTTTGTAATTGTATTTTACTGAAAAAAAAGAAGAAAAATAGCCTGGTGAGGACACAGCCATTCGAAAAAAGATGGGAGGGGGGGGCGGTCCCGACGGACGCGGAAATTTATAGGGCGCCAATTTTATATTACCAACGTCATTTTTTGGCCTATCACAAGTTTTGGGGAGGGGATTTTAAATACATATTTGCACATACGAAATTTGTGGGATGAATGACATTTGATTAAAAATATACAAGTAATGCTTCGTGCTCTTGTGGGATAAGCTTTGAATATGCGTTGACAGATATTGATTCGGGAATGTAAAAATTCGAACTTCAAATCAAGGTGCTAACGAATGAAGATCAATTTTATTTTTTTGAACAAATTGCATTGTTAAAACGGTGTTGTTTTTATGGAGGATATTTCTGATCATTTAGAAAAAATTAATTTCTGAACCGTCAGTTTTGGAGTCATTGTAACAATTGCAAAAATGCTTTAAACTTTCTTCTGCATCATATAAATATTAATTTACATTAAAATAATTATTTTTTAAATTGTTAAGAAACTATATATTTTATACAGTGTTCAGTAAGTTTCCTATAACTTTTATTTAGAAAAAGTTTTTATGTGTTTTAACAAGTAAATCAGAAAAAAAAAGTTCTACGGGCAAAATTTACTGAGTTATGAGAGTTATAAATTTTCAACGAGGAAAAATTCATTTTTAGTGCAAGAAAACGATAATAATACGTGAAATGTAAAGTATCACAACCAACTAAGTTTTAGTCTTGCAAAAATTAAAATTTTAACTCTATGTTGATTTTAAAGGCGCAGGTTTATCTGAACTAAAACAGCGTCTATATTTATGAATCAAAATTATTCAAGATACCTTAATTAACGGCCCTCTAATTAAAATGTCTGTTGACAGCATAGTCTCATCGATTAGTTATACTTTACAAAAATAACAGGTTGTTGAAACCTGTTACCTGTGAATGTGGGGAACGATGTAACCTGTTAACCAAAAATAACTATATTTCCCATCCCTACTGCAGACCCAATATTATTTTCGGATAGGTAGGTTTATCGTTGTGTTTTTCTGCACCCAAAAGTATGAAAACAGGAAGGTCTGGGAGCAGGAAATCACAATAGTAAATCTACCGATCCACAACTAAAATCGGGTCTGCAGGTGGTTTCTATAGAGATATGATTTGGTAAAAGCATTTTAATAAGCTCATCAAGTTTTAACTAATTCTAGAATTTCAGCCGTCAGCTTTATCAGCTAAAGGTTTGTATAACTGTCTTTCGATCTATAAAGGATCCATACAAACATTACAATACCGCCTGAGAAAATTTGCATATCATGTTGATTTAGAATCCTTATAAAGCTATGTGTTAATACTATATAAACTCATTAACATGGATTCAGAGTTTGAGGTTTTGAAATTTGCATCTGTCACGATTTACTTGACGAAACAGTTATCTGAATACACTGTAAAAAAAAAAAAATTGTAAAGGTACTAAATTTTTTCTAGGAAACTGGGATTCCTAGAACTTTTCCTGTAACGGTAACAGCAAAAATTCAAGTTTCAGAATCGGTTACATGGATTTTTCCTGTTATCGTTACATGAAAATTTCTTGGAATCCCCAATTTCCTAGAAAATGTTTAGTACCTTTACAATTTTTTTTTTTTTTTTTTTTTTTTTTTTTTTTTTTTTTTTTTTTTTTTTTACAGTGTACAAGGTGAGAAATATTTGATTTATATGTGTCGCCCAAATGAAATCAGATTGTTGTAGTAACACACCATTTGAAGAGAAAAGTGACTGCGAATGCTCTTATTGAAGGTACAGACTGCTGTGAATACATGCGATATCATCAGATCTCGAAAGATGCATGTACGATAGCGTGGGAGCACGTTAAAATGCATCGGCTTCGCTCGCATCATGGATGTCTCCAAATAGTGACAACGCGCGGGAGAGCAAATTTTAACAACGGAAAATGTGGGTGCTACACTGTAAAAAAAAATCTGTAAAGGTACTACACTTTATCTAGGAAACTGGGATTCCAAGAACTTTTCCTCTAACGGTAACAACAAAAACTCAAGTTTTAGAATCGGTTACATGGATTTTTCCTGTTATCGTTACATGAAAAGTTCTTGGAATCCCAGTTTTTTAGAAAATGTTTAGTACCTTTACAGATTTTTTTTTTTTTTTTTTTTTTACTGTGTAGGAATCTCAGTTTCCTAGAAAACGTTTAGTAACTTTAGAGATTTTTTTTACAGTATACTAAAGCAAGACATATAAAAGCTAAAACATACTAAAATATCCGTCAGTGAGAATCAGATAAAATTACCGGAAAAACATTTCTTACTCGCTGAGTATGGCACTTTTTTCTGCATCGACATGAGAAAATACTTTACTCAGAAATTCAAACTATAATGAAGCTTTGAAAACATACAGTATGTTATTAATAAGACCATTGCATAGTTCCGGAATCGTTGTTAAGGAACAAATTGATAGTAAAACACTTTCTGCATTGATCACAACTTTAAAATAAACTTTAATTTTATAAAAATTTACTTATTATTAAATAAATTAAATAATAGATCGAACAAAGCTAACATATATAATATAAATATATTAGCGCGTGTGTTTAGATAATGTTTTGTGTTTTTATGCCAGGTATCTCAAAAAGGAGAGACCCTTTTTGTAATAGAATAATTTGAAAATAGTTCACAACAAAAATACCCTTTTACATTACTTTAGAAAAATAATTTATTTTTAACTATATAATTTCAAAATGATTATAAGATTTTGCCGAAGTGTGTCATTGTAAATTGAAATATCTTAGGTTACGTTTAAGCCGGAAGGTGGGTGCACACACCGTCACCTCATCAAGTTAGTGGTTTATATTCCCATATTAAACTTAACCCGATATGCATATAAAAATGCAACTGGTCTGCCAAGCCATATCTTGATGGAAACCACCTGCAGACCCAATATTATTTTCGGAAGGATAGGTTTATCGTTGTGTTTTCTGCACCCAAAAGTATGAAAACAGGAAGGTCTGGGAGTAGGAAAACACAATAGTAAATCTACCGATCCACAACTAAAATCGGGTAAACAGGTGGTTTCAACAGAGATATAACCTGGTAAACCAGCATTTTGATAAGCTCGTCAAGTTTTAACTAATTCTAGAATTTCAGCCGTCAGCTTTATCAGTTAAAGGTTTGTATAACTGTCTTTCGATCTATAAAGGATCCATACAAACATTACAATACCGCCTGAGAAAATTTGCATATTATGTTTATTCAGAGATTTAAAAAAAAAAAAAAAAAAAAAAACCTGTAAAGGTGCTAAACTTTTTCTAGGAAACTGGGATTCCTAGAACTTTTCCTGTAACGGTAACAGCAAAAATTCAAGTTTCAGAATCGGTTACATGGATTTTTCCTGTTATCGTTACATGAAAATTTCTTGGAATCCCAATTTCCTAGAAAATGTTTAGTACCTTTACAGATTTTTTTTTTTTTTTTTTTTTTTTTTTACAGTGTACAATTTGAGAAATATTTGATTTATATGTGTCGCCCAAATGAAATCAGATTGCTGTAGTAACACACCATTTGAAGAGAAAAGTGACTGCGAATGCTCCTATTGAGGGTACAGACTGCTGTGAATACATGCGGTATCATCAGATCTCGAAAGATGCGTGTGCGATAGCGTGGGAGCACGTTAAAATGCATCGGCTTCGCTCGCATCATGGATGTCTCCAAATAGTGACAACGCGCGGGCGAGCAAATTTTAACAACGGAAAATGTGAGTGCTACACTGTAAAAAAAAAATCTGTAAAGGTACTACACTTTATCTAGGAAACTGGGATTCCAAGAACTTTTCCTGTAACGGTAACAACAAAAACTCAAGTTTTAGAATCGGTTACATGGATTTTTCCTGTTATCGTTACATGAAAATTTCTTGGAATCCCAGTTTCCTAGAAAATGTTTAGTACCTTTACAGATTTTTTTTTACAGTGTAGTGGAATCTATCCTTGAATGCAAAATGTGGGTTTTCATAGTGGAAGAAGCAGTACTGACGACAAGTCATGACCTGGTCAAACGCATATGGTCTTCGAAAATCCCTATACCATCGGAATACCGATCAACGTGATCACTCCGTGCCATACGCATTTTGCATTCGATGAGAGAATTCACTAGCACTCACATTTTCCGCTGTTAAATATTGTACGATCGCGCGTTGACATCATTTGAAGGCATCCATGATGCGAACAATGTCTTTTAACGTGCTCCCACATAGTGCTATCACACAAGCGTCTGGCGGAACTGGTGATATCACATGCATTCCCAGTACTCTATTCCTTCTATAGAAGCATGTGCAGTCATCTTTCCCTTCAAATGGCGGAGTAATTAGAGCAATGCCACTTTCATTTGGGTCCTCATCAGTGTCCTCGCTGACATTTGACCAACCTTCGTAATTTGGCGAATTAAAAATAAAAAGCATTCGCCAAATGAAAAAAGTATTAGCAAAATAAATTCGCCCTGTAGCACAAGAAAAAAAAATATCTTTAATTGTTTAATGTACCCCCCCCCCCTTTTTATTCAATATATTCTAAAATAATCTAAGTCTTTATAACTGCGACAACGACTGTTATTAATCTAATTTCAACTATCCGCTACAAATATATTAAAAATAGGTATATATTGAAAAAATATATATATGTATGAAAAACGGAAAAGAAAAGAAAGACAAAGCAAAAATTGAGCACTAGCAATTTGGCGAATCTAATTGCTTGTTGACTCGCCAAATGGAGAATTAAATCGCAATTTGGCGCAATGGTGAGCGACAGCGAGAGCCCTGGTCCTCATATAAGGGTCTTGGTAAATCTAAAAAAGAAAATACAACGTTAAAGAAATGTTCCAGAAACTCCCATTCACAATTTTATGTTTAAACTATTTTGTAGCACTCGCAAAACTTTCTGCTGTATAAATAAAATTGTCTGCGATAAAACTGTAAATGACAATCTATTCGTTCTTGAGATAGAGAGATCGCGGAAATCAGGAAGGAGAGAGCCTCGCAGCGACAACTATTGGGCAGAATATATCAAACCTGATAAGGATCAATTTATGACTTAGACAAACAAAACATGAAGTTGGTGCGAAATATGATGCGCTATTATTTTTATTTTAGACATTTTGCTGCTAATTGCCGAAATATTTTAATTTGTGATACTCAAACTTCCTTATCTTTTTATACTTACTCGTGATTTTAAAATTTTTTGCAACAAGGGAACGCCATTTCATGATTTTTCGACTGATGTGGCTCCTTTTTAGCTCTTCTTCCGTATGTTGTGTTTTAATTCCATTCGTTTTTATTTGCCATGTATTTACTAAAATCCTTTCTAAGCATGTAAAAACAATTATTTTAATGAGCAGTTGTTGGACATCTTGATTGTAGATTCTCGGAAATAACTGATGACTGGTATCGATTATGCTTTTTACGATGGCGATTTTTTTCGATTGGCAAATCTTGGAAAATCGCCAATCACTAGTCATATCCTAGCAGCAGCTTTAGGCAAAAACTTGAAATTCAAGATGACAAACATATTAAACATTTATTCCAGTGATTTTAGAAATCCCCTCCCCCGCCCGTCAAAAAATTAACAAGCGGTACGAAAATTCAGGCTATTTCGCCATACCTCAGCAGCAGTTTTAGAGTAGATACATGAATTTGAGATTACCCAATCTACTTAAATAAATTATTTTATCTACTTTATAAATTCCCACCTAAGCAGATTTAATGGAATGTCGCACGTTTAAGATATTTCACCATATCTAAGCAACAGGTTTAGGTAGAAGCGGGATATTCAAGATAACACATCTACTAAAAAAATAGTTAAACATACCGGGTGTCTCAAAAATGACTGATGGATTTTAAAATTCAATAATTTTCAAACGTCGACAGCTATTTAAAAAATTTTTGCAGGAGGGTTATGTATAATGTCAGGAGTTTTTCTACCGTAACTTTTGATTTTAGTTCGAATTTCAAACAATAGATGGCGCTGACGGCAATTGAAGGCCAGGTCGACGCCGAAACTGACCTCACTCAGCACTGATCACGTGGCCTTCAATCGCCATCAGCGCCGCCTATTGTTTGAAATTCGAACTAAAATGAAAAATTAGGATTAAAAAAACTCCTGACATTATACATAACCCTCCTGTAAAAAATTTTTAAATAGCTGTCACCTTTAGCAAGTTATTGAATTTTAAAATCCATCAGTCATTTTTGGGACACCCGGTAAGTACTGCAGTCATTTTAGAGCTATTTTGTCTATTATGTCGTCAACATCCTCTTTCAACAAGATAATGTAAGATTATAAAAATACGAGAATAATTATAAAAATTAGATTATTGCTTTTTTTTCTTTTTTACTACATGTATTTTAATTGATTGAAGGTTCCTTTGGTGAAACTGACCAGCGTAGCGGACTGCTAGTGATCTTATATTTACCCGTAAGACATGGTGACGTCACTGCAACGTCGCTGTGAAGTCACATTGTGACTTTGTGACCAGCGATTGTCGATGTGACGTCACGTGACGTCGATGTGAAGTCACAGTGACTAAAATGTGAAGTCGTTATGGCCGTTTTAGAGCTTTTTTGTGACGTCACACATTGTAACCACTTTGTGACGTCACAATGCGATCAATTTGTGAAAAGTGTGTCATTTGTGACTACTTTGACATTAACATTGTGACGAACTGTGAAATTTTTTTTAGAAAGTCACATCTTAGTCACAATGTGACGTCAATGAGTGGTGGCATTTTCGTCACAGATGAGACGTGACCAAAGTGACTCACAGTGACGTCATTGAGACGTCACTGTGGACATGCTTTTTATGAGGGTATATTCTATCCACTAACGCATTGCTTTATTGAAATCGCTCGAGTAGTTTGGGAGTTAATGGGGTTTTACATTTCGAAGAGCTAAATAACTTCGATGCTTCTAACTTGTGTGAATGTTCTTGAACAGTTTTATAAGCGCATAAATTGAAGTATTTATAAACACGTGGATAGAATTTAGTTAAATGCAATAAATGAATGTAAAATGTTAGAATAAAAGTAATATGAGTAGTCGTAGCACCTCATTCTTGTCTTCCCTTAAACCCATAAATGTAAACCATTCAATATCTAGCAAATGAAAACAAGTAGGAGATTGCACTATAGGCGTAGAAAATGAGGTGCGTTCCTACTATAAGGAAGTTTTTAAAATATTTATATCTTGGTGTAATAGTATACAGTAGAATATTTGAAACATTTTATGTATCCCTGTAAATACTATTTGTTTTCTATTATACAGAAATTAACTTGCAGTAAACCTCAGCAACGTAAATCACTTTCATAAAACGTGAAATAGTTTAATATTATTAAAACGCACTCAAAGCAATCCTTCCCTCTATATCAATATGTAATGGAATACCTTTGTGTAGCCCTGTAAATCAATAACAAATATATTTTGCACCACAGATTGTACAGAATGTATATTTTAGTACATACTTCTTAGATGCATATCAATTTTATTATGTTCGAAAGAGTATAACACCATTAAACTTGGAACTGTTTTTTTCCCATTGGCCATAATGTAACGGGATATTTTTTATTGTTCCTGCAATTAAACTATCCATCCGATTTTCATAAAATTTGAAATGACTCCACAAAGTTATGCAACAATTATGTATTTTAAATTTTTAATGATTCGGTTGGGTAGTTTTTACTCGGACGGACGGACAGAACGAGGACCACAGATACTACGTATTTACATAATTACCAACGCACCTAAAAAGCACTTTCCCCAATTTCGAAATCAGTGGCTCATATTTAACATCGACTACTGTCATTTGACGGTAATTTATGATGAATTCATACGCTTCTTATACATTATCTTCAAAATAAATTGTTAAAAAAAAATGGAATCGGTAGATCATAAAGAATGACAAACGACATCCTTAAGATTAATTTACCTATCAACTACTTTTCTATAAACATGATTAATAGCTTCTTTTTTTTAATATTCTTTTATATTTTGCAACATCATAAGTATTGATTTTTTGGCTATCAAAAACAACTAAATTTATTATAATGATCTATAACCTGTGTCTTTGTCAAGAGTGACGTCATAATTTCTTTCCTCATATGAATGGTATGTTCCATAGTCGGCGAACCTAAGGCACGCGGTCAAGTATTTTCAGCACGGCATAAATTTAATCTCTTAAATCAAAAGATATTAAAATCTCTCCAATAAAATAATATTGAATTTGAACGAAATGTAGTATAAAGTTATGTCTAGCTGGGCTTGTCTGAATTCGATTAGTTCAATTAATGGCCGTTGTCATACAGATTGAATAATATCTTTAGTATTAATAGCAATCTATCTCAATATTGGTTAAAAAAAGTTTCAGTCTATGAAATTATCGAAAAGGAAAAAGAAACATTCATTATAGAGTATTTATTATAAGAGAAAATGACGATCATAATCTGGAATTTGGTTAATTATTTATTATCTAACATAGAACAGCAGAAATAGTAGTTTTAATTTACTTTATAAAATAAAGCACTAAATATTACACATATTTTTAATTAAAAAATTAAGAGATTTTGATTAATTAACTTTTTTTTTTTTTTTTTTTTTGGCACGTCAAGATCACGCAAAGTATATATTTTGGGGGAAAATGGACGCGGATGAGAAAAGGTTCGCCATCCGTGATTCGATTAATCTGAGTTAGGACATTTGACGACATTATTTTTAGACTATTTTACCTTTTATGTATTATGATTATTTCTATAAAGATGTTAAGAAAATTCAGTACTGCAATAAAGTTATCTTTATTTTATTACACTCGTTTAATTAATTCAGCCTGATTTTTAGATACGGTCGTAATTATATAAATACGAAGGACCTATACTCATCGTCTAGTTCTTCTATCTTTATCTCTGTCTGTCCAAAAGTTATTTAGCTAAATGGTTTGAAATTTAATATCTAGAATCATTACATAATTTTACTGAATCGTTCGAAATTTTACGAAAATCGAATCAAAATTCTAAAAGATAATAATAAAAGTTTTCTTCATTTTATTCAATCCTATCATACCCAATTAATTTAATGTTATCCCATAATAAGTAATGATTCTAGGTTGCCATGGCGATTATAGTATTAACCACTTAACTGATCATTATATTTTAAAAAGACTTTCAAATAATGCCTATTTTACTTTTGCATCTTTTACAGAATTTTTTATCTTTTACCACCGGTTTTTCAAAACAAAAAATTTTGCCTAATTGAATCAAAAAAAATTCTCGGTTTAAATAATGTAAAAATTTACAATAAAAATTTACTGGTGATAATAATAAATCATAATTTGAAATCATTAATTCACCTATCCCCTCCTATAACCTTAAAACACGTTACCCATATGACGTACGGGAAAATCAAAGAAGCAGTTAAATCGTATCATACTTAATTAATTCAATGTAATTCCACAATAGGTAATGATTCTAGGTTGCTATGGTAATCATCCTATTAAATCGAATCTTGCGTAATTAATTCAATGACATCCCATGATAGGTAATGGTTTTAGGTTACTAAGGTGATTATTCCATTTAATCATGTCGTATATAATTAATTCTATAATATCTCACGATAGATAAAGATTCTAGGTTGCAATGGTGATACCGTCCTATTACAGATGGCCTGATTTAGGACAGGGCCTTCGGGGCACAAGCCCAGGGCCCCAATTTTCAGGGGGCCCCAAATGCTGCTGAAAAGTTTTCGACTATTGTCCAAAATCAATACAACTGCTTACAAAATCTAGTGGAATTTTACATTTCATTCTACATTCTACTGTGTTCATATTTTATTTTTACAACGTTGTGTATTTTGGTTGAAACATCCGTATTTAATCACTTTATTATAGTGAATATTTTCTTTTATCTTTATCACTTTAAAAATACATTGTATTTTGAATTTTTATTTAATCATGTTCCTGTTCTTGTCAAATTACTTAGGGTTGATGAGTGCAGTTCATAGATGGCAGAGTCCCACAATATTTTAAATAACTGTAGTTTGGTACTGCGGAATATTTCTGATTAGTTGTTGCATACTTTATCATTCCAGACATATAAACTTACGTAGAAAAAGATAATTATCAATACACATTTTATTGTACTACTTCTACTTGTTTAGATTTCATATTTTGAAATAGTTATTTAAAATCCTAAATAAATTATTATAATATTTAATTTTTTAATTGGTATTTAAAAGTGATTCAATCGTGAAGTCTGTCGTGGTTATCTTAATAAGTTACTTTTTTTTTTTTTTTTTGGGGGGGGGGGATCTCAATCTTTTTGTAAGCAACTTTCCAAGGGGGCCCTGTAAGCATCTGTGCCCAGGTCCCCCAAATTTCTAAATCGGTCCCTGAGATGGAGTACTAATACTGAAGTCCAATTTAGAGGTGCTATTTGCATTAAAGATAATTTTTGAATTTTGAAAATTAAAACTATGGCTAGAATACCTTGAAGCTTGCTTGACGAATATGAAGAATGCTTGGTAATAGAAGATTTTAAAAAATTCTGATTATTAACACAAAGAGAGTGTTCTCTTTAGCGGATTTCAATGTTTTTTTTTTAGTTTGAAAATGATAAGAAATATGACAACCATTATAAGGAACATTACAGATTCCCCATTAACGAAAATGAGGAACCGGAGTCTCAGTGGAGGGGTATTGGAATTTATTGATAGGTTCAAAAATAACATTAAAGTTAAAACGTTTTAGACTTTGACTAATTTCTAACAATAAAAAAAGGAAAAACAATCAAATTATCATTTTTTTTTCAAGTTTAGAAAGAATAGGACTGCTAGAAGGTCAATATAAATTTCTTCACAGCTGTATTGATAACAGAAAAGTAAAACCTCTTTTGGCAGCAGCATATTTCAAGTAATTAGGCTCATCCTTAGGGGGATGCAGCATTTGAAAAAAAAAATGAGGGCACAATTTACATAGATGTAAAAGACAGCGATGTTCCGGTTAAGAGGCTACTTCAGTCAAGTGAAAAGACCCGTTCGCTAATGCTAATACTACGGAAGAAATTTATAAAGCCCTAAAGTGGCAAACCAATATTGGTCCAACGTTGCACCAATATTTCATTTATTGGAAATATTGTCAATAAAACGCCAATATTGGTTAAATATTGGCATTTCATTGGAAAAATTTCCAATGAATTCCCAATATTTTACAAATGTTGGCATTACATTGGAAATATTTCCAATGAAACCCCAATATTGGCATAATATTGGCTGCAAATATTGGCTAAATAAGGAAAAATGTAAACACCCCAATATTGGAGCAATATTTCATGCTAATATTTCGCCAATGTGCCAATATTGCTCCAATATTGTTTGGCTATTGGAGAGACATCAATATTTTTAAATGTTTTTTTTTTCTTTCAGTGGATACTGAGATCGATTTATACAAAAACCGTTTTTTACTTTTCGAAACTTTTTGTTTACAGACATTTTTAATGAGCATACTTTAATTTTCGGAACCGGTTTCGAAAGAAAAAGCACTCTCATAAAAAATAAAAAAAATCTGCATTCAAAATCGGAAAAGTAAAAAAGTTCTTTGTACAACTTAAGCTATCAATGCAAAAAACATTTAAAAATACTGAAATGCCACCGATAATCTTTATAAATTTCTTCCGTAGGATTAGCATTAGTGAGCTAGTCTTTTCAGGTGACTGAAATATCCCCTCAACAAGATGGTTTGAAAAAACATGAGGTAAGTTAGGAACGGAAAAAGATTTTCTATAAACACAAGTTTTAAAAAAGGAATCACATCTAGATACTATAACACCAAAGAAATAAAAAATAAAATAAAAGATAGTTCATTACCATTTTCTTTACTCAAAAGTAAACTAAATATGTGGGAAGATGAAATTAAAAGCATAAAGGATGTTGGAAATATTGAAAAAAATATCAACTACAACAAAAATATCATCAACATATCACATCCAACTTTTAAAATTTACAGATTCAAAACAACAAGATTTTCAAGGTGCAGTTTGGTTTCATTCAGCAACTTGATGTTTTCATTTTTTTTTTTTTTTTTTTTTTTTTATAATAGTTTTTTTTTTTTTTTTTTTTTTTTTTTTTTGTACTACTCTGTTATCTCATTGACCAATTTCGCCAAATTATACATATTGACATAATTTTTATTTTCAATAACGAAAAAATAGATAATTAATAGAATATTAATAAAAATATTCATAAAAAGTCGAAATAAAATCACTTAATGACATTTTAAGCACGTGAATCGTATTTAATGCCATTGAATGTGACATTCACGATCGTCCATTATTGGCATTTAATCTTATAGTTTGGCGGTAATTTTTTGGTCGACGGGATAACCTAGTAGTACCATTTTTTTAATATCAGTTTCTTGTATTAAATCACGATATTTTTTATGAAAAGCAATGTCATCATTAATAATTGATATTTACCTTCTTTAAATGCATATTTTTAAATACTTCTTTGCAAATATTACTAACATTTAATTTCAGGCAGATAAAAAAAAAAGGTTTAAAAAACAAAAATTGTTAACTAACTACAGACTAGTTTCGATACCGTCATCAGCCAAGCGGCGTACCATAATCATACGCTGAATGAAGCATAAAATAATCTGCAATTAGATGAAAAATTCTGGTGCTTACAAATTTGTTTCATCTTTTTATGTTGTACTGAACGGAATATTTTATTAATTGTAAAAAAAAATATACATATTTTATTGATATAAATGAATATTTTCCTACTTTACCCCTTTCATTGCAATATTATGAAATAGGGGGAACTGGGGTACATTGATGCATGGGGTACATTGATGCATGGGGCACATTGATACACCCCCTGTACTGCACACAGGGTCATTACAGGAAGTTTCAAAACAGTTCCAAAAGGTGATACTAGTGTACTCAACTGTATACAGAAAGTTTTGAAATGATTCAGTAGTTTGTTGAAGTGGGACGGGTGATTAATTGTTTTTGTAGGTGAAAAGTAAATTTGAGTTGTACCATTGAAATGGTATTATACAACTGTTCCAGTATTTTCAACCGAAAAGAATACTCTCCCTGGCAAGTAAAGCTACTCTTTATCAGTTTCTCATTCTTTTTTGTTAGATAAATTATGAAGTATTGAATTTGAGACTCATTTTCTTGAAAATGGTTGTATGGGGCACATTGATACAGTCTTTGTCGGGGCACATTGATACAACCTAAATCCTTTGCTAGTTCATTTTTTCATTACCTTTTATTATTTTTTTTTTTACAATGCACTCCTTAATCCAACCATTTTTCGCTAAAAATTTCTAATATTAGTTTTTATTGAAGTGAAATGGCTTTAATTTCTTTATATTAAAACATTTTATAGTGTTTTTGCAAAGAGAAGACGTGCGAACTTACAAAGCATAAAGTGCTAGTAGAACTAATTAAAGAAAAGGACGGCAGCCTGGAAAATCTCAAATATATATCAATTCTCCAGAGAAAAAAGTATTTTCTACATCAAAAGTGTTACGTAAGAGAAACAAGCTGCAGAATAGAACAGGGTAATTATATTAAAAACAGAATTTTTAATATGATTATCCTTTATTTTCTGTTTATAAACCGATTTATAAACAGAAAACTTGGTAATTTTTCACCTTTCCTAAGAAAGAAGATAATTCTGGAGTGAAGTACCAGATATGACAAAGTTACCACAGCTAACAATCAGACAAGGAACAGCCAGAATATCAGATCTTTATATATTTCATTTTGATTGCTTTAATATTGCTTACAAATAAAGTGTGGGTGATTTGAATTTTTATAAATAATATAAAATGGTTTGCTAACTATTTTTCTATGAAAAATATGCATTGGTGTTATTTTGTCTCCATTTTTCCCAGACGTATCAAAGTGTATCAATATGCCCCGGGGATGGGGCACATTGATACAAATTACTTTTTTTGATTTTTTTTAAAATTACATGCAAAAATAATACATAAAACACCGATTGTACATTTTTATAACACACTACACAGGTTTTGCTGGCATCACATAGAAAAATAACTTGAAATTTCTGCTTTCTAGACACCAAAATTTTTTTTTGAAAAAAGCTGTATCAATGTGCCCCAGTTCCCCCTACCTTTTATTCGTAGCAAAGTAACAAAACAAAACATTTGCTGTAAACACAGAGAATTGCGTCCGCTCACAAGAAAAAATATTAATTATTAGACTGCTGAATCTTTAATGTACTCAAGATTAATGTATATATGGGGCTCGTGGTTTTACTTTCTTTTCCTTATAGTGGACTGAAACAAAGAAGTTACTTTTGTTTTGAAATTCATACTTAAGGTATCCGATTACGTTCGAAGACATTTTTTTTTAAACTCTGACTTTTGACACTTTTTCTGGTATTTTTCAAAGTAATCTAACACAGAATAAAAAAAAATTATCCTAAAAATGTGTAATGCACTATATGGCCAAAGGTGACCGATCACCTGCGATTTTAGACATTTAGTGAAGTATCTAGAAAAAAACATGAGCAATATCTTGAAAATCTAAGTGTGTAAAAATAGTAGTGCAGGTGATACATTTTCGTGAAGATTATTTTCCAAAAATTCATAGGGAACCGTCAACCAGTTGAAAAAGAACGAATATCTTTTGAATGACCCTGTCAAAACCGATGAAGCAAAAGAGCGCAAACTGTAGATTACGATTAAGGGGCTTATTGCAATAAACTGTGTTCATTTTTAAGTGGACAGCATGTATATGTATTTTTCCAAAAATATGACAAATAACTTTGTTCATAGCACCCTGTAAACAAAACTTACAAATACTAAAAATTGCATAGAAAATGAGCAGGTCTTCTAAATAAATTTTTACTGTGCATGCGTCAACGTTATCAAAATATACTTCGCATAAATGTAAAGAGCAGCTTTTGTGAAAGACTCAAAAACATAGCTTGAAATTTTGAAAGTGCTCGTCGATAGAATAAGCTCAAAATCCGTTATTCCGAAAATGAAGCAAAAACATGAGAGGCTGCATCCATATATCCAATGTTTAGTGTCAATAGAGAATACACAATAAGGAACGTACTACAATTTTTGGATACAACTCCTCATTTTTTTGCTTCATTTTGGGAACAACGGATTTTGAGCTTATTCTATCGACAATCACTTTCAGAATTTTCAAGGTATGTTTTTGAGACATTTAGAGAAACCTTGGATTAAACATTAAAATTCCTGAACCAATCATAAACAAGTGTTAAATAAAATTTCAGTTTTATACAATTTTCGGTAGTGCAAATTTTTAAGCTTCTAAACATCGCACATTCTCAATTTTAGACCATCGTATTGGGAAAAAAACTTACTTTTAAATGCAATTTGTTTCAAATCTGTATCTCAATTTGTTTTTGAGTTATTAATTTTTTTGTAATTTTTTACACTTTTTTTTTCTTTCATTGTATAGCAACAAAGATATTCCATTTCTGGACATTAAACATTTTCCAATGAGAAAACGAATAAAATCCAGACATCACTTCAAATAAGCTTGAGATATCTCCATTCTCACCCGACAGAAACAACCATTATCCAAATGGTCAATAACTTCTTTTGAATTACCCACCATTTTGAAAAACATACCTTATTTTTAGAAACCTTAAAGACCGTTATCTTTTTTAAATTTAAATAATATTTTATAAAATTAAAGTTTTTTTTATTTAAAAAATTTAATAATCATTCCATATGCATTAAACGGAAGTTTAGATTCAATGTTTGCGTTTCAGAAAGTAATTTTAATTAAAATGAGAAAATTATTTTAATTATCTTTTATTATAAAACTAAAGAAACACTCTATTAACATACTCTATTAAATAAATAAATATATATATATATATATATATAAATACTTTTATAAATACATCCAAAGTTATTCAGACAATACCAATAAAAGAACCAATGAAACCAGTATTTTTACATTCATATTATTAAAAACAGTTGAAGTTTGAAGAGAAATAGAAGGCAGATTACCAAATTACTAAGAAATATGTGGATAAATGGACATTATATAACCAGAGTAATTCATATATTACCATACAATAAACCAATGAAACCAATATTTTTACAATCATCTTATTGAAAACAGTTGAAGTTTGAAGTGAAATAGAAGGCATATTACTAAAATAATGAAAAATAAATGGATAAAAAGGCAGTAGAAGGCTTTTCCATTAAACTACGTCATCAGGGGTGTATAGTTTAACAAAAAAGCAAAAACATCCAGCCAGTTTCTGTTATGAGTCGTGCTGAAAGCTAAGAATTCGACTCACAATACACCCGACTGGCTGGAAGCTATTCAGATGACAAATTAGTAGAAAGATACACATAGAAGAAAATAAAATCAATATGACAAAATAACAATAATAAATTATTCCATAAAAAAAAGGATATATATACTAAGATATTTACCATTACCCATATCCTAGCAAGATTTGTAGTGCAATCATATACAAACTACATGTGACTTACTAACAGTCATATGTCATAGTATAAATCACATAGATAATAAAATAAAGTTGTAACAATAATTATAAAAATTAGTAAAACATATATTATACTATATAATTAATAATATATTTAGAAAAAATATAGATGCTACTATTAGAAATATTATATTTTTATTTTTAATCAATTATTAATATTACTATATTAATTAATTAACCAGAATATATTACTGCAACTTCTAGCGGAAAATTATTTTAGTGCTGCTATCTAAAGGATTAATATATTAATTAAATTATATGCTTATGGTGCTGCCCTCTATTATAGGAAAAAATAAATTATTTATTAGCTAAGAATTTCCAAGAATAATTTCTATTCTAATATTTTACAAATAATTTCTTTAAGACAAATACAATAGATAACCACAGCTTATCTCAATAACTTGATCATTTTTAAGTTATGCATATTAGTTTTTAGGTAAACATAAACTTTAATACTATGTGTAAAGTTTTTTTTTTTTTTTTTTTTATTAAATATATAATAATTAACCATTGCGTATTATCCAGACAACACCGCCCTCCCCCGTAATCCAACATCTAACCCACCCAACCATCCTATAATCATATTTTTTTATTTTTTGTATTTTTTATTTTTTTGTATTATTTTTATTTTTTATATAATTTTTTTAAACATTTTTTTACGCAATGTGTTAATTATTTTTAAGATCATGTAATAACTTATTATATATTAAAGACTATAGGATGAAGAGAAAAATAGACAGTTAAAATTAAATAAATGTTTATACAGATAATATTTTTTTAAACAGATAATATTTTTTTAACCAAATGTAAAGGATAACCATATCTTATAGCAGTTTCTTGTACAGTTTTTAAATTATGCATTTTAAAATTATGTGAACAAATATTTTTAATTCTATGGGCAAAATTAAGTAATATATTGACATAGACAGATTTATGTAGGCAAGAATTATAATGAGTAAAGAGGTTTACTTTAAAAGGAAAGTCATTACGTTTGTCATAAATATCAAATAGAATTTTATTATCAGAAAGCGTAATATTAAGATCAAGAAAGTTAATTGTATTATTATGCATATCATTATAACTGTATTTTAAATTTTTGTGGTATTTGATAGGTAGCGAATAGTTAGATGACTTTTTAGAATATAAAATTATTATATCAATATATATATATATATATATATATATATATATATATATATATATATATATCTATTTTTTCAATTTATCAGGAAAAACACTGCTTTTGTTAAGACAATATTTATATTAACACAATTATTATTATTTTTTTTATTCTAGCCTATTTCTTTTCTGAGCATTTTCTTTTTTAGAGTATGCTCTTAAAGTAGTTAATTAATTCTGAGATAAATCGATTAAAAATTAATGAAATCTGCTTGATTTGGACAAATTTTATTCGATTTTTTCTTAAACGAAGTTTTAAAAATCAAGATCGTCAAGTTTTAAAAATCAAGACCTTATCAACTGCTCTGCACAACAAGCATAAAACGGTTTGACACATTTATAAATTCAATTTTTAAAATAAATAAATAAATTTAGAAGGACTGACTATGAAAGAGATTTAGAATCGAACTGAATTTTAAATTTTTTGATCAATAAATTACCTACGGAATTCTACGAGATTTTGGTCACATGACAAAGACGTTTTCCACTCTCTTTTGAGTGGATATTCCTCTTTTATGTGGAAATTTGATTCAAAATACGCCCATTTCTGTATTCCATTATTTCCTGTAATATGTATTGCATTCAAAAGAAGAAGAAAAAACAGTTTGATTACATAGTTTCTGAAACAACCACGTTAGTTGCTTTCATGCATTTCCGAATAAAAATAAATTGAAACTTCTAAAAAGCTGTCTTTTTAAGTTTAAGAAAAGCATTAATTTTATTAATAAAAATATTAATAAAAAGTTGAAATAAAAATCACTTAATGACATTTTACACACGTGAATCGCATTTAATGTGACATTCACGATCATCCATTATTGGCATTTAATCTTATAGTTTGGCGATAATTTTTTGGTCGACTGGATAACCTAGAAGTACCCATTCTTCAAAGATGTAAAAAATAATTAAAAAAAATATATAAAAATAACAATAACAAGTTGGAAATTGTACTTCCAATGTGACAAGTGGGGTGCGTTTGTACTATAAATAATTTCATTAAAAAATCCCAACTTGGTGCAATAATTGTCGCACTTTTAAGATAAACTGCATGAATGCAGAATTCATTACGATTATGCATATTAATTTAAGTAATACTTATACAATATTACTCCATTTTGACGTAATCACCGAGAATCACTAACTATCATGGGATATCATTGAATGAATCATGATTTAATGATTGGATTGGATTGATATGATAGAATTTAAACGAAAGAAATAAAATTTTTTGTAATACTTTTTAAATTTTTGATGTTATTTTCTTAAAAATTCAAAGGAATAGACAAAATTTAGCAAAGATTACATATATTAAATATTAACCACTCGGTTGAATGTTGTGTTTTCTCTGTTATATGTGGACAGACAAGGGACTGTGCAAATATAAGGTTATAAATTTTTTTGGTAATTTTAGACTCCTTCCTAGCTTTTCGATATCATACGTTATCATTCCTCGAACCCCTCCTCCTCCCCGATTATGATATCGTTATCAACGTGTAATTTTATTATTATTATTATTATTTATTTATAATTTGTAGAATTCATGTCTTTTGTCTATATTTGTTTTGTTATTGTCTTTTGTTATTATATTTTGCCCTTTAATTTTAAATGCAAATATTTATTTTTGCATGGTGTCTATTTGTAAAATATTATCGAACAGAAGGATATTTTGATTTAGGGCGTATGCAAATATAACGTTATCAACTTTTTAATAATTTCTCCTCCCTCCCCCTTTCCAATATCATATGTTGTTATCCTTGAACATCTCTTCTTCCCCGGTAATCATATTTTTTATCAAAGTGGGGTTTTTTTTTTTCTAGATTTTATTTTTTTTGTTCGAAGTGATATACAAAACTGGTTACATTTATTTTTCACATATTTTATTGATTCAAATGACGAGAAGTCAATAAAATATTTCATTATTTAAAAGACACTGAAAAGAAATATATACTATTTAAAAGTATTTTATAATAGCTTTTTGTTCCATAATGCATTCAATAGTAATAAAGTCTTGCTGTGCTAGTCTTGAAGGAGGGATAGGGTGCAGATAGAAATTCTTATCAACAGAACAAGTGGACAACATTCTTTCTCTTTTATCTATTAGTAAACGCAAACTTCATTTAAAATGCATTTCACATTTTTTTAAACAGATTTTATGTATGCATACACATATGAAAAAACTATTGGTGTCAAACGTTGGAATATTCCATATTTTAGAATTAAATAATTTTATCATAATTTAGTGATTTTAATAATAACTTTGTATTTTCATTAAAAATGATAACAGACTTAAAAAACATAACATATTATTTTAAACTAATGACCATGTCAGAAACGAAAAGAGAAAATTTTAATTGAATCAAAAATGATTTCGATATCATCACACAAAACCCCTCTCCCCAGAGATATCTTATGATATCATGTGCCAGCCCCCCCTACCCCTTAAAATGATAAAGTTATATATGTATAGCCCCTAATAGACGGAACCAGACGAGGATTATCGATACTACATTACATATGTATGTAATTACGAACGCTCATGTAAGAGCTAAATGAAATCAGTCAAAACTTAATGAGAAACAAGAATTAAAAAAAATTAACACTTTCCAACAAAGTTGAATAGTGTTTATGCATTTGATTTGTCTATTCATCTGTCCAAGCTCAAACTTCCGTAAATATACTCCTATTTTCATACAATTTATAAAGATTACTTAAGGTCACGAAGCATGCTTTGTATTGTATATGAAGTATGTGGGATTAATAATTCATTTACAGGGGCACTCAAAAGAATTCCATTACATTATGGTATATAGAAAAAAATCGTTTGAAGAGAATTTTAATGAGATTGCGCAACATCAAAATATTGAAACTGATATAAATCACTAAACTTCACTATACGTACCTTAGAATAGGCCATTCGTATCATTTTGTATTTATTTATAGAGACACACAAAAAAATCTATTACAATCGCAGTCTTTGAGTAAAAATTGGTAGTGTGTGCGTGTTTAAATTCGATTTGTGCTCTTAAAATTAACTTGTTTTATCCATGTTATTCGTTATATATAAATTCTGTACCTCATATACAAGACACAAGAAATGTAATTCACCTATTATACTCTTTATTAGAGGAAATTGCAGAAGGGGAATTTTCAATTGAGGCATAAGTGTTTCTTTAGTGAACTAAATTTTGATAAATAGATACAAATCTATATTTCATATACGGGGCTGTTGTAAATATTCATACAATTTTCCAATTGTAGATGAAAACAGCTGAAATTGAGTTTTCAAGTATTTTATTCTTTTCCAGATGTTGAATTAGACATAATGTTTTAACTTATTAAATGGTGCAGATTTACATTATTTTAAATGTGTTGGGGGAAAGTGCTTGGTAATCTAAATTTGACAAATGTTTTTTTTTTTTTTTTTTTTTTTTTTTTTAAATCTTTTTTGTTTAATTTTTAAAACTTCAATGCATTTTATTTTTTTAAATATTGGCAATTTTTTTCATTTTATTGCGTTAAACATATTGATTGGATTGGCAAGAATTTTAAATAAAGAGCCGAAAGATTTCACAAAATACAAATGCAACACATCTATAATTTCTACACTGAGTCCATCATAAAATCATTATATATTTTTTAACACTTGCTAACATACGTCACAATTGTTTATGAATGAATTTTATCTGTCCGCCAACCTATTTGACTGTCGGTCTGTCCTTCTCTAATTTGCGTAAATTTGCTCAGATTTCCGTGAAATTGATGTATGTTACTGTGATTTACTATGGCAAGTTTGTTATTGAAAATGAAAAATATGTAGCATTTACAGTTCCTTTACAGGGACAATGAAAAGAATTCCGTTACATTATGGCCTATGTTTGAAAAAAAAATTGCAGTGATGTTTAAATATATCAAAAATTTTCAATTGTGCTACGGATTTTACTGAACAACTTTTAGCGTACTATATAATATGCATGCTTATCATATATACAAAGTTTCATAAAACAAATGTATATTTTTCAAACTATTGATATCACTTGACAAAATCGGCTTTTTAATTGCGTGTGAAGTTTTTTTTTTATTCTGGAAGTGGAGAAAAGTGTTTCATAATCTACGTTTAATGCATTAATTTTCTTCTTCTTCTTTTAATAACTTTCCTTTTTTGTTGTCGATCATTTTAAAATCAAAGTAAATAAATAAATAAGTAGAGAATCCACAACGAATTTCTATCGCATAAAAAAAACCCAGATGAATTCTGGTTCATATATTTACTTACGGTTTGAAGTTTTAAAATATGCCTAGATGGCGTAGTTTCATTTTTTATGATATTATAATTCGTTGCTTCCACACATATAAACGTTAAAATAAAAAAAAAAAAAAAGGAAAAGAAAGAAAAAGCTCGTTTTTGTGCATTGAATTTTTATTTAAATAAATTTTGAAATCACGGGTAGTTTTTTTTTTATGTAAAATGGAAATAAATTTTCATGCAAACCTCTTTAAGACAAATGGAAATTCCAATAAAATCTATGATAAATTCTTTCATTTAATATTTAATTAATGCATGTAAAATTTTCCAAGTAAACCATTTTTAATTAAAAATTGCGATAGAAATGGTGTCGGAAAACGAGTCCATGTGAATTGAAAATCAAATCGCTTTTTATTCATGGACAATCAGGTAAAAGCGTGTAGAAGTACAAATACGAAAAATACTTCTAATGGTGTTACCAGTATTTTTGTATATGAAATCTTTTATTATATCCGAATAAGTAAGCGGAAAAAATAGTGGAATAATTATTTGTGTTTGTGTGTGTGTGTTTATCTTATTATATTTTGTTTCTTTACTGTCAAAAAAAGCATTTTTAAAAAATAATTTAAAAAAAAAAAAAAAAAAAGGCTACAGATCCTCTTTTTTATAGATTATAAACCATTCACAAACACATTGAGAAAAATGTAAAAGGGCTAATTTAACTATTTAGCCACTTTGAAAAAAAAAAATCTTGTGCGATATAATATGAGAAATTTTTCGGAACGCCGAATTGGAAAATAAGTTCTTTAAACATTATGTATATTTTCAAAGGTATCGTCGAAAATGTAATATAACAACATGTCCCTCCGATCTCTTTCAATTTCCGAATCTGCTGGATTTATACTAAAATTATTTTTATTAATATTCTGAAAAAAAAAATTAGGGGTGGTGGAATTTAATTTAAATCTTGCAGTATAACTGACGATATTATTCTGAGTTACATAGTTTTGAAAAAAAATCGCATTTTTCCGTTACGCACAAATTTCGATTTGCGGGCATTCAGCAAAAGTGTTAAGGAGCACTAGAAGTACCTTTCGTCGCATAACTAAAAGGGAATTGTTATTAAGGATTTTCAAAGAAAAAGTATGTAATTAGCCGAGATATTAACCGTTTAAAGGCGATGATGATTTGAACATGAACAAAAGGCAAATGCGGAACATTATATGCTCTTCAAGCTTTTAAAACCAAGATAAGCATTTATGATATCAAACTAATGATATATTTGTGGAATGCAATGCCTAGATGTACTAATTCATATATTTATTGCACACTCTGTACATTCAGTACACACGCGTTTGACCGATTATTATTATTTTATGTGTGTGTGTTTTTTTAGTATCACATATTTAAAAAGTAAAATTTGAAACAGCATAAAGGTCCACGCACATAGCACTAACTTCTTGAGCTGTCTTTGATCTTTCGTGTCGGCGCTTTGATCTATAAATTGCACTTCTAGTGCACTGAATCTGAACTTCAAGAGAGAAATCTAACACGAAATCAGTTGACAGCTTTACGACTGAAGATAAGGTAGATAAAAGTTCCCCTTCCCTGGTCAATTCGGTAGGATCAGTCCCTCAAAAATCATTTAAAGAGATTTCACCCTTGTACCGTTCGAAAACAAAGATTGATTGATTGCTCTTTTAGTGTAATAAAAACTAGTGCTGTTCGCTCTCAGCCTAAGATCATCCATGTACTGCCTGTCTGCCCATTTTCCTCGTAAACTGTGAAACATGGAAGGTTCAAATTAGGCAGAAGTAATAAAAGTTATTGACCCACATATTTATAGATCATTGACCATTTACAAATAAATGCAGCAAAAATTTAAAAGGGCTAATTAAATTACTTGAAAAAAAAATATTTTATTTGTATATGGTGTGGAGTTTTGTGTGGAAACTTCCTAATACTGAACTGAAAAATAAATTTCTTTTAATTAAGTATATATTTTCAATGATATAATCGGAAACGTAATGCAAAATTATGCTCCCCTCCCAACCTCTATTTCTGAATCTAATGTAATTAAAAAAAAAAAAAAAAAAAAAAAAAAAAAAGGAGTAGTGAAAATTTATTTAAACCTTGCAGGAAATTTATAGCGATTACCTTAGGTCACATAGTTGTTTTTGAGAAAATCGCCTTTTTTGTTATATAAAAATTTCGATTCACCGGCACTTAGCAAAGAAGTTGAGGAACGCCTGAGTTAAAAAAAAAGTATAAAAGAAATGTTGATGATAAATCTCGAAAAAAAAATTGTCAGTAATTATCCGAGATATTAACCTTCAGAGACAAGGAAGATCTGGACATACATGAAGACAAGAGTGGCGTGCTCTATGCGCCATCGGTTTTTTAAAGCCTAGATAGCAACTTTTAATGACATAATTTATGCAATGCAATATCCAATTACTAGTATATATATTTGTTGTACAGTACTGTGGGTGCGCGAGTAATACTTGTACTTGACCAGTTTTTCTTTGTTTGTTAGAAACTAAGCCCTAGTATAGAGTAACTAGGATCAGGAGGGGTAATTCTGACCATTTTTTACATATTCAACACTGTTTTTTTTTTTTTTTTTTTTTTTCTTTTTTGGAAAAGGTGATATTTCTGGTGCATAGGAAGTAGCTTTGACTATTTAAGAACATCTTTTAAAAGTTTTAATTCTCATAGCTGATTTTTTTTTTTTTTTTTTTTTTTTTTTTTTTTTTTTTTTTTAGGTTGTTTATAATTGTTTTATCAAAATATCACAATCACAAAATTTTGGGGTAATTAAAACCACTTGTGAGGAAATTACGACCACTTTATTATTTATTTATTTATTTATTTATTTGTACTTCCCTATATACATTTGTTTGGGGGGTAATTGTGATCATTGGATCCCCAAACTGACAAATCCATTTAAGAAAGCTTTGATAGATTTTGCTTCGGATATCAAAAATGCCTCACACTAGTGATAAAGAATGTCTAAAATGAAATAAACATTATGAGGTCGATGTCTAAGCATGAAACACAATTTTACCATACAGAGTTTCTTCCATTATAGCAGTGATCATAATTACCCCTTGGTCATAACTATCCCCATGTTATAATTACCCCCACCTGACAGTAATAAATTACGAATTCACAATTCTTTTGCTCGAAAAACGCGAAACTTTGTAAATTATTTTCTGACTCATTTTTAAACGTAAAGGCATAAAACCAGCTTGGCTGACTATAAAAGCGATTTGGAATCGAAAGACATTTTCCATTTTTGCATAAACAAATTACATATTAAGCCATAAGCGGTCACATGACGATCAGTTTTTGTTCTCTGTAACGTCCGGAAAATCACTTCAAAACTCCAACTTTGACAACATCTTCTAAAAAATATTTTGTGTTTAACAAAAAAAAATCTTCTTTCGATTACACAGTTTCTGCATAAAGACTCCTGCAAATTTCATGCGAGTCCGAGCAAATATGATTTTCAAAATGTATTATAAAGTACGTTGAATACTTAGAATTTCAGAAATAAATAATTTTATGAATTTCTGGAAACTGTTTTAAAAGTTTTTAAGTCATATTTTTATTAAAATTAATTTAATTCATTTAAAGCATGGTGACTTTTTTAATTCTACATTGACCATATTTAAGAAACAGAAACTTGAGTGGTTTTTTAAAAAGGGATTAATTATTTATATGTTTAAAAGTGAATGATTTTTTCCTCTTAAAGCCTGTATTTTTTTATGAATAAATTACTTTTTTCATTACCGATCATAAAATAAATATAAAACGAAAGCACCATATATGCATGCAATCACATAAACAAAAACATCACCCAGATGAATTCCGGCTTATATTTATTAAGCTTATAAATTTTTAAAGTGTGCTGTGGTATCGTAGTTATTCTGTTATTCTTTTCCTGACATGTTAATTTATTTTTTCCTGCATATATATAGCCATAAGGGAAAGCATATGAGAGTGATTCTTTTGAATGCATTTTTTATCTAAATACTTTTTTAATCATGCTTGGTTTTTGAAATCTGTATGAAATTATGCTTTTACATAACGTTCTTTTGCACAAACAAGTGATAGAAATGAAAGTAAAAATATTTTTTAGATTTTAATTCAATCAAATATGTATAGCCACTCTTATCAAAAAATGTGCGAATACAAAATTTATTACATTAAATTCAGTAATAGAGAAATAATAGGAAAAAATATCCCATCATGTGCTGCAGCAGTTACAGTGGCTTACATTTGTTTTTGGACTCTTGTGTTTTTGAAACTTAATTATAAAAAACATGATCTAAACATTAAAGGATGTACTTAAAAGAATTTTCATGCAAACTTTCTTTCTCTATAATAAAATCTAAATATTGAAATAAAAGAAAAAAAATCAAAAAATTAATTTATCGAGATAGCGTTAAAAACAATTTCATATAAGTAATTGGACATTTTGAAGGTTCAACAAATGTAAATAAAAATATGCAAATAATCCAACATTTTAATATTTTGTTGAGTATCCTTTGGATGAAATTACACTTTTAATATTGTTTGGCATAAATGCATCTAATCTTTTTTTCTCTTTTGTGTGTGCGTAAGACTGTTCAATTTGTTTTCATTCCTCTGCTAATTGTTTTAAGTTGTTCTTTCAAAGAAATATCATTTTTTCTTGTTATTTTTTCAAATTCACACATGTTCAACCGGATTTTAAATTGGAGAATATGGCTTGAGTCTTGATAACATTGTTACAGTTGTACAGCATCCATAAGTGAACATTTAGTGCTGTATGCTTGGGATCAGTATCTTGATACAAGTTGAATGCGATTTGAATTCCAAATTTTTAGGCATATTTTTTCAAGTTTTCTTTCAGGAAATTTATATAATTATATTGGTCCATATTATTTTCAATGAAAACTAAATTCCTCATACCAGAAGCCGCAAAACCTCCCCAAACCATCTCTATGTTTGACAATTGGCAATAGATTTTTCGGATTGAGCTCTTTGCTGAGCTTTCTCCACACAGTTGTTCGCTCATCAGACCCAAATATGTTAAATATTCATTCATCCACAAATACAACATTTTTCCAAAACGATATCTTCATCTTTTTCTTCTGATCTTCATCTACCATGGATTTTACAGAAACCAGACGTAACTTCGTACCTCTTTCATTCTGTAAGCTCTACAGTTGTATCCATGTGATCTAATAACTCGTCTAATGTTTCAGGGTTTATTTTTATTGCAAATCTGCTTTCTAATTCTGTTGTATGTTTCACTACACTAATTCTTGATTTTTTTTTCTCGATTTTATGCATAATAAACTTTCGATTCCTGAGAGTTAGTTTGTGAGGAACTCCTTATTTTTATCCTTTTCCAACAATTTCACGTAGCTCCCATTGTTTTATAATATCAAAAACAGTTGAATGACTAACAAGTTTTGAGATTATTCTGATGCTTTTAATATCTCTAAAATAACAGATGTCAATTTTCCAAGAGGGTGAAAAAAGTCCGTGGCAGGATTCGAACCATGGATATATTGGCCGAAGCCGCCAATGGCTCAGTTTGAAGAGACTTGGCAGCTTAAGGGTGTATTCGAAAAAATGCTTTTCCGCATTCAACAGCTCGAAATTTTCCAATACAATTTCAGACACCTTTTTAAAAGTAGAAACATGAAACTTGCTGAGGAGATTTTTGAAGAGACGTATAAGGTGCCGTGTGATGTTTTTTTATGCTCCATTCATTAGAATTTGATTTATAAACAATTCCTTCTCAGTATGACCCTTTTGTCCGTTCCCCAATCTCCCGCTTGGGGAAAATCCGTTCAAAATGCCGTTTTTGATTGCCTTTTTTGCAATATTTTCTGCATTTATCAAAGAATCGACGATTACGGCACCTTGTGTACTTTCTAAATAAGACAATTTGCCAGTTTGATGCATAGGAGAGCAAAAATGAATTCAAAAATAAATCGGAAAATAAGCAGTTTGAATCGAAATACACCCTTAAGCCAATACATCCCTGGTTCGAATCCTGGCTGGGATTTTTTTCACTCTCTTGGAAAATTGACATTTGTTACAATTGATTTACTGATTGAATAATCGTGTTATAAATTAATCTATTGTGGTTTTGTAAGCAGAGTTTTCTGCTGTTCCATGTATTGACTTTCGATTTATTCTGTTGAGATGATTTAAATTATCAGACTAGATTGTATGATCGTGAGGGTTATATGGGTGAAATAATCCTCCTGTATTTATCCGGGATTGTTCAGTTGGAAGAGCATTGGCGGCTTCAGCCAATACATCCCTGGTTCGAATCCTGCCCCTAACTTTTTTCACCCTATTGACATATATTATAATTGATTTTGTAGTAACTGTGTAACGTCCGGTCATGTTCACTTCAAATATAGAAATGTAAGCAAAAATACATGAATTAGTAATAATTTCAAAGTTCAGACAGTAATATTTGACATATATTTCATTTTATGATAAAAAAATAAATAAATAAAGATTTAGAAAAAGCTTTCAAGTGTCTAATTAATTAAGTGAGATTGTTTTTAACCCTTTATTGGAAAATTATTTTTAAAAAAAGTTTTGAATTTATTTTTATTACAATATGTAGGTTTTATTATACTGAAAATAAATTTTATATGAAAAAATTTCTCTAAGTAGATCCATTAATATTTAGATGATGTTTATATAAGTAAGTTATATTTCAGTAAGTTATAAGTATGTATGTTATAAGTAAATTGCCTTTTTTAAAAATACAAGTGTCCAAAAAAGAAATATGAGCCACTGTAGTAGACTTGCCAACATATGAAAGTGAAAAACGCGTCGCTATGTATCGTTACAAGTAGCTCAGTTGGTAGAGCCTCGTCGGTGCTAAATGCCGATGACCCAGGTTCGAATCCCGGCTTGGACACTTTTTCACGCTGTTGACATTATGGCCTTTTGGCAATTAAATTTTAAAATATTAATAGGACTCCATCTTATATACAATGTCATCATTATGTTGATACGGGTTTAGTATCTATCATGGGATAACGTTGAATTAATTAAATTTGATAGGATTTAATAGATTAAAGAAAACTTTTATTAATATCTTTTTAAGTTTTAATTCAATTTTCATTAAATTTGAAATGACTCAATAAAATCCTGCGACGATTATAATTATTTAATTTTAAACCATTCAGTTTGGTCGTTTTTGCGCTTTTATAAACGGACAAATGGACAGACCAGACAACGCTACATATTTTTATAATTATGAACTGATATCAAAAAATTTTCATATGGAAAAAATGCACTTATGCAGCTTTGTTGTTTAACTTTCCAAAAAAATCAATTTATCTTTTATGAAATTTTAAATAAATTTTTGGAAGCATCAAAAACATTAATATTCCATATACTCTGTCAACAAATTGCATAAACAGTCAGTTTTTAGATTATAATGCGCAGTACAAAATTTAAGATTCTTTTTTTAGAAAAGTAAACATATTTTGCAAAAATATCTTACTATAAGTTCCGGATTTAAAAGGTTAGATATAAATGGTGATATTGCTTTTTTGATTATTTTGAATGCTAATTTGTAAAGTGATAAAAGTTTTAATACGCGAAATTTACTTTTTTTTTTTACAGATAAAGCAAAATAATAACTTATTTTGTTTATTACTGATAAAATTCTATTCTTATGCTTTTTAGCAGTGGGTTCAATAATATATAGATGGATATGGTATATCGATCTTACAAAATTATCAGTATTTTCCTCCGAAATATCGAAAACTTTGTATCGATATTTTATTTTCGTTTTAAATGATACATTGATATTTTCAATCGGATGTATGGATATACTATATTTTTAACACTTTCCAAAACAGTCCGAAAGTTTTCGCGATTTAGGTTTGTTTGTCTGGCAGAATTTTAACTCGCATAAATATCCTCGGCATGACATGCATTTTTTTTATTAGTTAGGTTCACAATAGAATATTCATTAATGATCATATATGAGGACCGCAGAAGCAGAAGCCAAGGGGTATAAGTGACAAAATTGAAAAAAAAAATAAACTAAATACACAGACGATCTACAAATATGCTTTTTTCATTTCAGGTAAAGAAATATAAGTGATTTTCTTATTATTTGCTGAATTATAGAGGCAAACCACTTTTTTCGAAAAACAAACAATATTGATTAATTATACATTTAAAGAAAATTGTACTTTATTTTTTAACATTTATTGAAAGAAGAGTTCAAAAACCAGAATGCAACAAGCAGAAATTTCCTATTTCAATTCACTCAATTGTTATTGATGTTCCAATTTAACATCAATTATTTTTAAACTCAATTTACTCCAAATCGAAATTTTGTCACTTGTACCCCTTGGCTTCTGGGGTCCTCATATATAATATTCAACTCTTGACGTACACAGTACTTCAGATGAAGTATAGTACCCGAAATCTTTTGGTATCTATTATCTATAATACTATCTGCTTTCTATTATACAGGAAGTAACTTGTGGCAAATCTCAGCAACATATATCAATTTCATTAAATGTGAAATAGTTTAATATAATTAAAACACGCCTCAAACAATATTTTCCCTTTACTATTATACAATGGAATACTTTTATAAGGCCCTGTAAATGAATAACAAATATTCTTTGCAGGGTTGGCAAGTTTTTGACAGTGTGCGGTTTTATCCGGTTTAAACCATGGTTTAAACCGTCGTGTCAGAAACCTCTTGTCAAAAACCCAGTCAGAAACTTCAAATGCTAACTGATCTGTAAAATTTCACATTAAATATCTATTGCACACATACAACATTAGATGTAAAATTAAAAATTCACTATTACTGTATTGTATATTATTATTTCCAATGAAAAAAAAATCTGTCATAAATCTGAAAATTTGGTTTGTCTCCATCCAAACTTGCTCAACTAGCAATGCTTCTGCTATCAAGCCCTGCTAGCTCAGCATCAATTGAGAGAGCATTTTCTAACTTTGGCTTCATACATTTTAAACTCAGAAATCGATTGGGTGTAAATAAATGTGCTAAATTGGTTGTGTGTTATAGGATGCTGCGGGGTAAAATTAATCCAGATTATTAACTGTACAAAATCATTTTCTTCTCTTTGAACATTCTAAAAAACAAAAATGTTTTATTGCAATTAAAATAATTTAACTTATTTTGTAATTATTAAATTACAGTAATTAATGTTAAATAAAAAATTTATTAAATCGTTAAGACTTATTAAACGTTTTCCTCCTGTTCTTAAAATATTTTAAAGCGCATTACATGTTTTTGACGGTTTAAGCTAGTTTTTGACGGTTTAAACCAATTTTTGAAGGTTTAAACCAGTTTTTGAGGCTTGTCATGTCAAAAACTAGTTTCTGACGTCAGAAACTTAACCCTGATTCGTTGCAAGACAAATTATAGAAAATGTACATTTTAGCATATAAGGGAGAGTGGGGATACTTGAGCATAGGGGATACTTGAGCCACCCCTATTATCTCTACAGTTGGTCAATTTTTCTTTCTAAAACTGGCAAAATAGTAACATATTTATAGTTCTGAACATGTAAAAAAGAAATCACATACCTTGGTACTATTTTGAAAATATGGTGATTAACCCTTTGATCTCTGCTGGTAGAATTTTCTACCACATAATTTTAATTCTGAAATGTCACAACGACACCAGAAATTTCGACCAGATTTATTTGAAAAAGGTTTAATGCATTTTTTCGCGTATATTGTAAATCGGTTTTTTTCTTTGCAAAATACTGGTGCGAATGTGACATCTGGCTCAAGTATCCCCTCCATGGGGATACTTGAGCCACGATGTAAAAGAAAAAGTAAAAATTTATTAGACATAGAAAAATAGTTCAAAATTAATTGAAAGTGGTTTTCAATTGAAGAAAAAATGTCGAAGTTTCATTTTCAATATTTTATTTTGTTCTAAGAAATTATAAAAAAATTAAAAAAATTAAAATTTAAAAAATGGCTCAAGTATCCCCATCTTCCCCTACTTCATAAATACATATCCATTTCATTACGAAAGAGTGTAACATCATTAAAATACACTTGAAACCATTTTTTCCCATTGGCCGTAATGTAACGGAAAACTTTCGATTGTCCCTGTATTAATCAATACATCCGATTTTCATAAAATTTGAAATGACTTGACAAAATTATGCAACAATTATTGTCGGAGCACAGCTCCGGCTTCCCTGCAAAAATTACACTTTTGTGACCTCGATAGCGTCCAAAATATTTATCTCATAGACACAAAAAATGAGTTGGACGTTGGTAGGGCTAAAATCTCGACGGGTATTGAAAATCAGAAATATTCGTCAACACTAACACCCTAAAATGTCAGCTTTTAATTTTCCAATAGTGATAACATTATGAGTTTGAATCTTCCATTGTTGAAAATAAAGGAAAAATAAAGTTTGTTTTTTTATCGATGCCCTTTTCTCATAAAAAATCAAAATAAATTTTCTAAAAAAAAATTACAGTAAAACCTCCATAACGGACACTCCCGAATAGCGGACACCTCTATTTAACGGACAGTTTTCCAATCCCCACTCCCAAAACCTAAATTTTTGTATGTTTAATCTCTGAATAACGAACATTCCGAATAGCGGACACTTTATCCGGCGGTAAAGGATGAAAAAGTATTTTTTAAAGAGAAAAAAAAGGAAAAAAAAAAGTCAAAAGGCTTCTGAATTTATCAGGACAATGTGTCACAAATTTTGTGATCACAAATAAATGTAAATAAAGAGCTCGGGAAAATTCCTCCCCCCACCCCATGTTCAGTACTAAATTCAGGGAATTGTCCGGGAGGAATATTTCCCAGAGCATTGAAATGTCATCCAAGAATATTTTGAGATTTTATCTTTTAGAGGTCAAAAATTGCTACCCCCGCCCGGAACTCTACATGCCCAATAACGTCACATAGAAAAACAAATTACATGTAATCAAACAAAAGTTAACTTTTGTAATAGCTTTTTTTCACGAGAATATAATAAACAGTGAATAAAAGTGAGCACAATTTTATTTCAGTTTTATTGCTTAAAAAGTAATTTTATTTTCTGATTAGTTATATAATAGGGGTTCTAGGACATATAAAAGTAAATTAAGAAAACATTAAGCATTTCATAGCGATTTTTGAATCTCTGAGGTTTTCCCAATAACGGACACCTCCGAATAGCGGACAATTTCTGCGTTCCCGAGGTGTCCGTTATTTAGAGGTTTTACTGTATCACAAAATGTCACGTTTTAAGAAACACGCATAACTTCCATAATTTTTTCAAAACTTTAGAACAGAAGGTGACGTCGCGATCAAAAAACCGCATTTTTACTCATAAAGTTGCTATATTTCTTTTTTTTTTTTTTTCTCCGTTTAATTGAGACGCTAATTTCAGAGGGCTTCAATTAATAAAAATGACGCCATATTAAAAAATAATGATTTTTTTCTTTTCTTTTTTTTTTTTTTTTTTTTTTTTTTTTTTTTTGATAAAACTAAGCGTTTGATTGCGAAAACTTCTAAAGAGGCATAATTTCTGGATTTTGCCGACACTCAAAGTAAAACCAAAAGTTCACAATGCAGATATTCAGCTGCAAAATTGTAACTAGAAAACTTAACATTAAGCTTAGGCCTATGTTTATAATGTATGGCATATCTATGGCATTTTAAAATACTAGAAAATAATTAAAAGTTACATATGTAACTGTTATTTCAAAGCAAAGTCTTCGCAAAATCAACGTAGAAAAAACAAATTGCTCCTTTGTTGTGCGTATGTGACATTTGCATCAATTTTTTATGCATCAAACGGTAAAAGATATCGTATACGACCCAGAACTTCGGATTCCAAGCTTGTCTCAAGCTTTAACCCCTTCGCGACGGGAGCCTTTTACGAAATTTTTAATGTTTTATCACCGGTTTTAAAAAACAAATTTGTTCCTTCTTAAATCTAGAAAATGCTCCGATTGAATAAGGCGAATTTAACAGTATAATTTTACCGGTGGGAATAAACAAGGATTCTTAAGCCTTTTTGTGGCACGTATATGTGTCGCTCGTTCCCAAGGGGTTAACGGTTGTTTTGACGATTACCGATTACGATTACCTTTTCCCACAAACAAGCAAGCTTTAAGGATCAAGTTGGTATAAATGGCGCTACGCGCCATATACACCACAACACTATCTCATGAGAAGACATGAGATGAGAGAGAGAGAGAACAAGCAAGCTGAAGAATATAATTATAAAATATTGCGTAAAACAAAATCTCCTGTAGCAAGAATATTAACAGACCACAACAATCAAATAGCATATGGAGTGAGGGATAGCATATGGAGTGAGGATGATCATGCATCTGGACTTCAAGAAGAACTTTTCTTAGCAACTGGATGCAGAACTATGCTACAGACGAATCTGTGGACTGACGGTGAATTGGTAAATGATGCACTTGGAATGGTAAAAGATATCGTATACGACCCAGAACTTCGGATTCCAAGCTTGCCTCAAGCTTTAATGGTTATTTTGACGATTACCATGGGCCATACTGGAAGATTTTTTCCTGTGACACTCATTCTTAGAAAGACAAAGGCGTTTCATTTCCCCGAAATCTGTTGCCGTTACAAGTTGCATATGCTTTCACGATACCAAAATCCTAGTGTTTAACTTTGCCAAAAATTGCTGTAGACATTGGTCCCAAAGAATTGTCGCTTGGGGTAACTTATGTCGCATTCAGCAGAGTTCGTTGTTTAGAAGATATTCTTATAGAAGTATCTTTCACAAAGGAAAGGTCCGACCAAATTAAAAGAATGGGTTCACTTGCTAATCGGATAGCATTCGAGAATTGTTTACGGTAAACGATGATTAAATAAATATTTGAACATGAAAATATAACAGCTGTTTTATGAAGATATTCTTGGACATTATTAAAAAAGAAATAAAAGAATAAAATATTTTAATTCTAATTTTTAATTATTTATTTATTTATTTATTAATTATTATTATTATTATTATTATTATTATTATTATTATTTTTATTATTATTATTATTATTATTATTATTGTTGTTGTTGTTGTATTTCTATTTATGCGACTCAATGCTCCGACACGTCGGCCTGACGGATGCTAGTATATTTTATATATCAAACAATTCGGTTGGTTAGTTTTTGCTCTGTTCTATGCGGACGGGCGGATTAAACGACAACTATAGATTCTATGTTACGAACGCAATTCCATTGCGACAATTCCATTATTATATAATTATTTTACAGACCGTTTTTTTTAAAAGTAAATTCGTAATTGTATAAATGCATAGAACCTATAGTCATCCTCTGTTCCGTATGTCTGTCCATCGATATTTAACATCACAAAACTACCCAACCGATTAATTTGTAATTTAACATATATAATCGTTTCAGAATTTTTTAGAGTCATTTCATATTTAATAATGAAAATAGAATCAAAACTTAGAAAATACAATAAATGATTTTTTTAAAATCTATTAAATCTAATTTAATGTCATTAAGTCAGTGATATGTAATGATAAGTAATGTTTCTACGTTGCCATGATGCTGATGTCCTTACTTAAAATGGAGTTCTATTATTTCCGTATATTGAATTTATTATACTGAATCGTAATAAATTATGTTTCCTGTATTTTTGCTTAGGAGTGCAACAACAATTGCACCAAATCTGAATAATTATAAATCTATAGTTGTAGCATGAACGCATCTCATTTGCCACGTTTGATGCACAATTTTTGGCCTTTTTATACCTCCTAACGTAGTTGAAGAGTGTTTATAAATTCTATTTGACAGATTGTCTGGCTATCTGATGCCATTCCGATCTCTAACACACGTAACTGTACTTTAATTGCCATATAATTTATGCACGGTATTGTTGTTCACAATGGTATATACGATATTGAAAATGAAATGTGCAAAATTTATGTTTCTTTTATAGGGTATTCAAAACAATTCTTTTACATTATGGTCTAACATAGCTGATTATAGCATGAACGCGCATCATTTGCCACGTTTATGTACAAATTCCGATTTAATGTTTATTTGTTTTATTCTGATGTAAACAACTCTGCTATAAACATATTCGAAGATGAGAAATGCATCCTACACGATTTGACGAAAGAAATCAAAATTCAGAATCCATGAAAAACATCTCAGACAGACATTATAGTCCAAGAGCCGACAGCACAAAAACCTAAGGTATCAATCACGTCGAAAATACCCTTTTTTTAGCTCACAGGCTATCATAGCCTGAGAGCTTATGTGCCCGTCCGTTCTGTGTGTACGTTCGTGCGTAACGAGGTAACTCATGATAAAAATATCGGATCCACTTGAAATTTTGTATATAGGTATATACTGATAAGGCGCTTCCCTGATTAGTTTTTGGAGTTCATTCGACATGCATAAGAAGGGGAACGGGGGGCTCATGCCCCTCCCCTTAATTGATAGAAACGGAATTTTCATGCAGAATTAACAATTTTTTTTCAAAATTTAGATATAGGATCATTCTGATGAGGCGATTCCGTGACTGTTATTAGGTATTTATTGAATGAGTATAAACAGGGGGAACGGGGAGCTCATGCCCCTCCCCTTAATTGATATAAACGGGATTTCCATGCAGAATTAACAGTTTTCGTTCAAAATTTAGATATAGGATCATTCTGATGAGGCGAGTCCGTGGCTGTTATTAGGTGTTCATTGAATAAGTATAAACAGGGGGAACGGGGGTTCTAATGCCCCTCCCCTTAACTTGTATAAATGGATTTTTCAAGCACAATTGTCATATTTCGTTCAAATCTCTAAATAGTTTTGGAAGTTTAATGGTTAAGTATAAAAGAGGGGGAATAACTCCTCTTAAATTATATAAATGTTAAATGGGTTTTTATTAAGAATTATCCAATTTGCTCTGAATTTTGGATATAGATTTTTTATATGATAAAACATGTCCTTGATAATTTAGGAGGTTCAATGATTAAGTATAAAAAAGGAGAAAGGGGGAGAGCTGTTTCCCCTTCTTAATTTTTTTTCGAACGGAATTAACGAAAATACAAGGCTGTAATGTACAATTAGTATGCGTAGCTTGTGAGCTCAATGCCATCAGTTTAACTGGGCAATATTCTTTTTATTTAATGGAAGAGTTGTAATAGGCGAAACTAAAGATCCAATTGCCGGAAGTGAAGTGGTGCATAAGCCAAAAATTAATACAGTAAAAACCCGGTTATCCGTGAAGCATGGGATCAAAGCATTTCCGGTTAACCGGGGTTCCATAGAATTTTTCGCATAATAGGGGTTCCATAGGAATTTTCAAATAATCGGGAAGCTTATAGTGAAAACTTGTTCGGAGAGCTGTGATAGCAATTTAGAATATCATTGTAGTAAAAATGATGCAACGCATTACAAATTATGGTAGATGTGGTACAAGATTACACAAAGTGACGATACTAAGATCTTAGATGCGGCACTTTGATATATTAAAGTACAAGAAGATGCAACATCAGATGTTTTGTTATTTAAAAGGTGACGTGATAAAGCAGTATTAAAACAATGCAAAGTTGAAACTAGTCGTTGGGGGCCACCGTAATACTTACCCATCATGCATATGTGTATGAAAATAAAACATGTGAAGACTATTTATACAGTGCATTGCAATTCACAAACAAAATTTAAATATTGTTAATATACATAGTAATGCTATATTAAAGAACTGCTGATGTACCCATTTCGACAAATTATATAAAACGCCAAACTACACAAGTAGTACCGAACTGCGTAAAAGAAACATCCTTATAACTCCAAAAATAATAATTCTATTAACTAACAATTAACTACGTTGGATTGAGCGTCTCATTTTCAATTAAAATATACCTCTGAATTGAAATTTGAATGAAATACAGGGTCACGAAAAATCGAAGAATGTGGAAAACAGGCTTACAAATATCTCGTCAACTAATAATCCGATCGACTTCGTTCTATATGCAAAATATATGTTATTTTATTGCCTTAAACGTCCATTCCTTAAAACAAAAAAAATCGAAAATATTTATGTACCTTTCATCAGAACGAATTTTTCGAGGGTCCGAAAAAAATAGTTCCGGATAATCGAGGTTGCTGATATTAAATAGGCTTCGTCCCATTCTTACATACTAACTACATACAAAATTTCAAGTCTCTATCTCAATTTGTTCGGGAGATAGAACGTTTACAGACAGACAGACAGACGGAATGCTAATTTTTTTTTTTCTAAAAATATGTTTTTCGGAATCTCCACTATCTAAAACGTGTGAATCCGTCAAAAAAAATTTTCGATTTTCAAAACGATTGCAAGATTTACCCTATAGTACGTACAATGGGTAAGTAAAACAAAAGAAAGTCACAGCATATTTTGTAAAATAATGAAGAAAGTGTCTATATAATAAAATGCTCAAAATTATGCAATATAGGACAATTAAGTAAGTTGAATCTATTTTATTAAGAACATGCTTTTTAACACTATTTCTACCAGTGCCTACACCTTTCAAAGTTCTGGTTTTTACCTATTTTGCTTCGACCTTTTTAATGCTAATAAGTATTAAAACAATTTTCAGTGCATTGAAAATGATTCGGAATTGTTTGTTCTAAAGATTACAAATAAAATAGATCATAAATCAAAATATTTTGACATCGGTAAAAATAGTGTTGATGATAAAATTTTTGACATTTAAAAGGACTTTAAGGCCCCACAATAGTCACAGAAAAAGTACTCAAAAAGACCCGGATGATAATGTAAAATTTATGGGAGCGTTCTTTTCAAATATCTCGCTCAAATTTTAATATTTTTGCATGAATTTTTTTTACACAAGATAGCTGAGGACGATCCACAACCGGCCTAGTTTTTACTTTTTCGATTTGGGTTATATATTTTTTATATTACGATAGTTTCAGTTTCAGAACCGGTTTAAACCGATTTCGAAAGTTAAAGTAATTTTTTTAAAGAAAATCTGAAACGAAAACTGAAAAAGTAAAAACTAGGCCGGTTGTGGATCGTCCTCAGCTATCTTGTGCAAAAAAATCATGCAAAAATATTAAAATTTGAGCGAGATATTCGAAAAGAACGCCCCCATAGACTTTACATTAGCGCTCGGCTTTTACCGCGTGACTAGTGTGTGCTCTTAAGGAATTTTAAGATCTTTCGGTTGAGCCGATTTTCAGATAACCGGGATTCGGATAATCGGGGTTTTACTGTATCAATAGTGGTTGACACGTATGTTTATCATTGTGTTTGCCGTTAAATCATTTCATCAGTTTTAACTGAGTCTAAAGTTTTGTGAAATTCCGGACATAAGTTCTTGAGAGAGAATGCTCACAAAATTTATGTCACATACATACAGACAGATAGTTTGAAAAACATGCTTTTTGGAATCTCGGATCTCTAAAACGTTTCAATCCGTTGAAAACTGGAATTGGAAAACATTCACGAATCCAATACTTTCTTCTTTTAAAGCTAAAACAAATATATAATAAAATAAAAATGAATCTAAAACAACTCAAGATTGAAATTTCATGACACTAAATCCAACTTTGAAATATATTTCTTATACTTATTTATTGACAACATGAAAATGTTTTTTACAATTAAACCATAATTCTTATTCTAGAAAGAATTTACAGCGAAAATCTCACATCTGCAGTAAGACGATAGAATCCCCCCCCCCCACCCACACACATTTTTAAATGGTTTCTAATATAGTTGAAATGTGTTTGTGAACTCAATTTTTCTGTCTGTCTCTCTGTCTGTTTTTCTGTCCGTGCTCTAACTCACTTAAATACTTAAGTATAGTCGATTACTATAAAATTGATGTATGTTAAAATATACAATTTTAAATTTTAAAAAGCTCACTGTTTTTCCTTAGAAGAGTACTAAATAAAAAAAAGTAACGTACAAGTTTAAAAATATGTATTTTATTTTTAACTTCTTTTATTTTCGGGCTGTATTACCCAAACCCATCAACATACAATATTTTAATAACAAATTGGTTGTTTATTTATACAAATATCTCACAGCAATTAGTTATTAAAATAAAGTCGTAGGCATGCATATATACCGGTGCCCATTATATGCCGGTTTTTATGGTAAATATAATCATATGTGTAGCATACAATTTGTTTTTATGGAGTTTTGGTGAACATAACGTTCTTGTTCAAGTAATCTAATAAGAAAAGAAACGAATTGTTAAATATTAAAACAGTTTACAAATGAAAATTAAGTTATTTTTCATACTTTTTATGTGAAACTATAATCATACAGTGCGTGTCAAAAGTTTAAGCACAATAGCAATTTTAAAATAAAACTTTAAATAATACCTTTAATTTCAATATTTGTCTTGCATATGTTAATAATATCTATTTTTATACCATATTCATTTAAATTAACTTTTAAATCTTATTTCAAACCATGGAGTTTAAGAATAGAAGAAAAATGACCGTGTCAAAAGTTTAAGCACAAAATTGTTTTTATGCAAATTTTACAGTCTGACGTAAACGGTTGCGCACGCAAACGATTTTCGGGTGCATAAGAAGTAGTCCGCTGTTGTTTTTGAGTTAGTACAAAATGCCCAAGTCGAAAGAATTTTCAGAGGAGGAGATGATAAAAATTTGGAGCATGAGAGCAAAATGTAATTCTGTTTCTGAAATTGCAAGTGCACTAAAAAGGTCAAAACAAGGTATTTATCAAATTTTGGCTCGTGATAATGATTTTAAACGAAACTTTCGTTCAGGAAGGCCGCGAGTGACTAGTTTGAGCGAAGATAGCCGCATCAGAAAATTGGCTTTAACTGATAATTACTCTCTTTCGGAAATAAAATATGCAGCTGGAGAACAAATATCGAAAATAACTGTTTATAGAAGAGTTTTGGAATTCAAATACATCAAATACCGTAAAACGGCTCAATTACCGTGTCTCAAAAGACGCCATAAAGAAGCTAGATTACAATGGGCCAAAGAGCATATGTCATTTGGTGAAAAGTGGCTAAATGTCATATTCATTTATGAAAAAAAAAATGGAACCTCGATGGCCCTTATGGGTTTAAGTACTATTGGCATGATCTCCGCAAAGAACTTAGGAGTGTGTTTAGCCGATAACATAATGGTAGTTCTGTAATGGTATGGGGGGCTATTTCTTTCAATGGTCAGACATCTCTAGCATTCATCAGTGGTCGTGAAAACTTTGAAAACTACCAAGAAACACTTGCCAATCATTTGCTTCCTGTTGCCGAGGTTTTTAAAGGGAGAAAAATGATTATTTCAACATGATAATGCTTCCACCCATACCTCAAACTCAACTTCATCGTGGCTTAAGTCGAAAACAGTGTCTGTTTTGAAATGGCCGGCGATTAGTCCTGATTTAAACTTTGTAAAAAATATATGGGGTATTCTCACTCATGCAGTTTATCCAGATGGAAAGCAGTATTCTTTAGTTAAAGATTTGAAAGATGCCATTGAGAACGCTTGGTTTAAAAATGAACCAGAAACAATACAGAACCTCATTTTAACGATGAAAGACCGTATATTTAAAGTAATTCAGCAGAAAGGAGTAATAATCAAGTATTAATTTTTTTTATTCTTGTTCTGCTAAAGACTAAAAAACTACTGTGCTTAAACTTTTGACACACTCATTTTTGTTGTTTTGATAAATTTTATTATTTAAGATAAATTTTATAGCATGAATCTGTTAACTATCTTTTTCAAACTAGAATTTGTAGGCTATGTGTAAAGTGAAGTAACTTTCACCCATTAATAAAATTTTATTTTGAAATTTTCTGTTGTGCTTAAGCTTTTGACACGCACTGTATTACATCAAATTGTAGCAAAATTATGTACATTACAATATTGCAATTCAAGTCAAGGGAAGAAAAATGGTAAAGACCATATAATACATAAAACTATTTTTAAAAAGGCCTACTAGAGAATTTTTTCTTGTTTAAAGAAAATTCAATTATTTTTCTCTAACCCAACATAAAAGTAATCCTTTAATATACTAGGGTAGATGTGCCAGTAATGGACCACCTTCCAGTAATGGGCCACCTCGCACTTTTTGGCTTATAAAATAATAATAAATAATAGTTAAGCTTTTATTATTTTTTTCTGAACTCTACCTTGCATGCCTTATAAGCTAGATTAATTTTTTGCACTTTTCGTCAAAATAATTAGGAAGCAGAAAATAAAGTTTTACAGTTTTTCTGTTTTTACTGAAAATCTTAATGAACATGCTAAGAGCAGACTTTACTTACTTAGTTTATATCTTTTTCTATTTTTCCGTAAAAATTGAATGTTTTTGTTTGGTTAGCAATATAAAACATTGAATTTAATATACCAATGGCCATTTACAAAATTTTATTTATTTTTACGATTTTAGGAGGGGTGGCCCATTACTGGATTGCTTATTTCGTGATTTTCCAGTAATAGACCACCCAAGTGACCAATACAAAAAGTGTTATTTCAGTCGAGATAAAATATTTTGATTTAACTGAAAAGCTAAATAATCAAATTTAATACTGAAATTTTACCTATTAGAATTTAATAAAGGCAATTTCTTTATAAATAGTTGTTTTAAAAAAGTCATCCAAAATTGGTACAAAACACAAGCAGAACATTTGACAAAATCTAGATGTGCCGTTACAAAAGAAGTTGTTTTAAGTTGATTCAGAAATGTAAAAACATATTTGGAAGAAGATATTATTAATATTTTCTTCCGAATTCTAAAGCATACAGAGAGAATTTTAAATAAGGTTAAAACAAGGTTTCTTTTGTGCTCTTAAAACAAGGAAAATTTTGGGATCAAAATCAGTTAAATATGTATATTATGTAGTACCATAACGAAAAAGAACAAATCACTGTTACGGGATGTTTTTCAGCAAATAATGAGATTGCTCCATTTGTGATAATATATCCCATAATGTTTTCCCGTATAGCATTATGTAGTGGAATACTTTTGTGTGGCCCTGTAATTTAATAATAAATATTCTTTGCATCTCAGATTGTACAGAATTTTATTTTATTATATATATACGTCATAGATTCATGTCAATTTTATTATGTTCGAATGAGTGTAACACCATTAAAATGCATTTGCAACTTTTTTCTTCATTGACTGTAACGGAATACTTTTGATAGTCCCTGTAATTGATCTATGCATCTGATTATCATGAGATCTGAAATGACTCGACAAAATTATGTAATAATTATGTGTTTTAAATTTCAAACGATGAAAATGCATTTTAAACTTTTTTCCCCATTGACCGTAATGTAACGGAATCTTTTGATATTCCCTGTAATTAATCTATTCATCCGATTTTAGTAAAATTTGAAATGACTCGACAAAATTATGTAATAATTATGTATTTTAAATTTCAAACGATTCGGTTGGATAGTTTTTGCGGCGTTATATGCGGACAGACAGACAGACGAACAGACATACGGACAGACAGCCGGACGGACTGAACGACAACTATAGGTGCTACGTATTTACATAATTGCGAACGCACCTAAAAACAATTATCTGTTATTTTTTGTAGGGTGGCCCATTACTGGAACATAGGCGGTCCATTACTGGAACATAGGTGGTCCATTACTGGGCTTTTGGGTGTTTAGACATATTTCTATTATTTAAAATTAAATTTTTATTTCTGTTGGGAATTCTAACTGTGGGATTAGTTAAATATGGTTGAAAGATTAATCTCATATGAAAAAAATTGGAATACAATAATTATAACTATTAATAAAAAATTATTTTTTAGAGAAATTCCTTAAGGTGGCCCATTACTGGCACATCTACCCTATTCAAGATATTGTACATAAAAAACAGTTTTGTTTTGCTATTAGACAGGGAGGGAGCAGCATAGGTAATCACCTCAAGTTCAGGGCTTCAATTGTAGTAATAGTTAAAACTCGATTCACATATTAAAACTTAATCGGTCTGCCAAACAATATCGTGGTGGAGAACAACTGAAAACCCGATTTTAGTGGTTGCTTCGTAGGTTTACCATTGTGCTTTCCTGCTATAAGTCTTCCATGCTTTCATATCTTTGGGTGCAAGAAAACATAATTGTAAACCTACGTGATGGCTAAAATCAAGTTTTCGCGTGTTTTTCACCAAGATATGATTTGGCAGACCGTTTGTTTTGTAATGTGGGAACCGAGTTTTAATTAATTCTAAAATTTCAGCTGTAAACTCGATGAGATGGTTGTTTGTGCACTGTAAAAAATGAAGTACTCAAAAATGAGTAAATTCATGTACCTATATCAAATTAAGTATGTTTGGATAAAAAATTAACACATTCTTTTCTCAATTTCGAGTCATTATATGTTATTAAATCCAAACAAACGATAATTTTGTACCCTCTATTGATATATTTCATTGAGAGGGGCATAAAAAATGCTTATTAATGTAATTATTAAATTATGCACAGTTTTTAAAACATCTTAAAAGTGCTAGAAAATAATGCTCTTCTCATAAAAATATTCAATCTGAGTATCTTGCTAATAATTTTGCTATTTTTCTTTATAAAAAATCAATTAAACGTTTATTATTAATAATTTTGAGAAACAAATAAATGCCTGCATATTTTTACTTTAATGTGTGAGTTCCGAGGGCAGTATATAGGGATTCATATTTGAACACAACCACGGAATCAAAAATGAGAATATGTGTTTCTCAATTTTGAGTACATTTTGATCGGTGCTATTTTGAGTATGTGAAGTATTTAAAAATGAGTGCTTTTTACTCAATTTTGAAGGCCCCTTTTTTTCAATGTGTCGACAGCTTCTCTTGGTCGATCTATAAAAAAACTTTAATTTTAAAAAATATTGTTTCGATAAAATACACTAAGCTTCATAAATTATCAAACTATCGGCTGAAATTTTTTTCGTTCAAATACAATGTTTATTTCAGAAATTTCCAATTTTTAACTATATTTTTTAGAGAATTATAAAAAAATATAAAATATTCTTAAATTTTAAGTTTTTGTAGGTGTTAATACCGTTTTACTTTAACTAATCTAACAAAAAATTAAATCAAAGTTAAATATTAAAGGCGATAATATCTGAATATTAAAATATTCTTCACACTACGCAATACACACATTCTGCCTAATTATTCTAAATTTATGTACATCACGATATTGCATTTCAAGTTTGGCGCAGAAAAATGGTGGATACGATATAATACATAAAACCATTAAAAAGCCTACTCGAGAAATTTTCTCTGCCCGCAAATATTTGAATTCAATAGTTTTTCTTAAAACCAACACACAAAAACAAATTGTTTTGTTTTCCTCTGTAAAAAGCTTCCATTTTTTAAAATATTGTTGTGATAAAGTACATTAAGCTTCATAAATTATCAAAATATTGGTTGAAATTTTTCTTTCAAGTACGAATGTTTATTTTAAAAATTTTCAATTTTTCTTCTGTATTCTATCAGAAATATAAAGAATAAAAAATTGTGTGTATTTACAGAGAATATTACTTTGTATATTTTTATCATACCATTTCTTCCTTTGTGTTTCAACTAAGGATATACAGAAACAGGTTTCTGAGTTCGAAACTGAATTACGGTGTTCTTCCAATTTTCTTTTTAAAACGAAAACGGGAACGAAAAATACATTTTTTAAAGTAATTAATGCATACATAAATATACATAATTAATAAATAATTATACGCATTAAGAAAAAAATTCACAATTATTAATTAATTATATGTATTTATTAAATATAACAATCCAAATACGACTGTTTATTCTAGAAATTTTTAATTTTTCATCTGTATTTCTTAGTAACATAAAAAATAAGAAATCTTCTTGCTGTTTTTTCTTTAGTTCATTTTTATGATATTTTGTATTTTCTTAGTTTTATGAGGTTTTTGGGTGATCATACCGTTTTACTTTAACTAATCTAAAAAAAAAATAAATGAATAGTTATATATTAAAACTAATAACACCTGAATATTAAAATATTCCTCATACTGCGTAATATATTCTACGTAATTATGGTAAATTTCTTTACATTACAATGTTGCATTTCAAGTGTGGCGAAGAAAAATGGTGAATACGATATAATACATAAAACCATCAAAAAGCCTACTCGAGAAATTTTCTCTGCCCAAATATTTCAATTCAATAGTTTTTCTTAAAACCAACACAAAACTAGCCTTTTAACATGTTATTCAAAAGGTTGTACATCAAAAACAAATTGTTTTGTTTTCTTCTGTGAAAAGCTTCCATTTTTTAAAATATTGTTGTGATGTGTACATTAAGCTTCATAAATTATCAAAATATCGGTTGAAAGTTTTTCCTTTCAAGTACGAATGTTTATTTTAAAATTTTTCAATTTTTCATCTGAATTTTCTCAGAAATATAAAGAATAAAAAATTTTGTCTCATACAGAAACAGGTTTCTAAGTTTGAGACCGAATTTCGGGGTTCTTCCAATTTTCTTTTTAAAATGAAAACGGGAACAAAAAGTACATTTTTAAAGTAATTAATGCATACATAAATATACATAATTAAAAAATAATTATAAGCATCAAGAAAAAAATGCACAATTATTAATTAATTATATGTATTTATTAAATATGATAATCCAAATACGACTATTTATTTCAGAAATTTTGAATTTTTCGTCTGTATTTTTTAGTAACATGAGAAAAAAAAAAAGAAATTTTCTTGCTTTTTTTTTCTTTGGTTTATTTTTATGATATTTTGTATTTTCTTAGTTTTATGAGGTTTTTTTTGGTGATCATACCGTTTTACTTTAACTAATCTAAAAAAAAAAAATAAACGAATAGTTATATATTAAAGCTAATAACATCTGAATATTAAAATATTCCTCATACTACGTAATATATTCTACGTTATTATGGTAAATTTCCTTACATACAATGCTGCATTTCAAGTTTGGCGAAGTAAAATGGTGAGTACGACATAATACATAAAACCATTAAAAAGCCTACTCGAGAAATTTTCGCTGCCCAAATATTTCAATTCAATAGTTTTTTTTTTTTTTTTTTTTTAACCAACATAAAACTAATCCTTTAAAATGTTATTCAAAAGGTTGTACATCAAAAACAAATTGTTTTGTTTTGCTCTGTAAAAAGCTTCCATTTTTTAAAATATTGTTGTGATAAAGTACATTAAGCTTCATAAATTATCAAAATATCGGTTGAAAGTTTTTCCTCCCAAGTATGAATGTTTCTTTTAAAATTTTTCTATTTTTCATCTGAATTTTCTCAGAAATATAAAGAATAAAAGAATTTCTGGGACTTGCAGAAAACAATAATTTGTATATTTTTATCATACCATTTATTTACTTGTGTTTAAACTATAAAGATCTACTGAAACAGGTGTTTAAGGCCGAAATCGAATTTCGGTGATCTTCCTATTTTCTGTTTAAAGGATGTATTCGAAAAAAAAAAAACGCTTTTCCACCTTCAACAGCTCGAAATTTTCCAATACAATTTCAGACACATTTTTAAAAGTAGAAACATGAAACTTGCTGAGGAGATTTTTGTAGAGACGTACAAGGTGCTGTGTGATTTCATTTTATGCTCAATTCATTAGAATTTGATTCATAAACAATTACCTTCTGAGTAGGGCCCTTTTTTTCGTTCACAAGGTCTCCCGTTTCGGAAAAATCGGTTCAAAATGCTGTTTTTGATTGCTTCTTTTTGTAATATTTTCTGCATTTATCAAAGAATCGACAATCATGGCATCTTGTGTACTTTCTAAATAAGACAATTTGCCAGTTTGATGAAAATGATCGCAAAAATGAATTTAAAAATAAATCAGAAAATAAGCAGTTTGAATCGAAATACACCCTTAAACAAAAACAGGAACGAAAAACTACAATTATTTTTAAAGTAATTAATACATGCATAAATATATATAATTATAAATTATTTATACGTATTAGAGAAAAAATGCATAATTATTAATTAATTTTATGAATTTATTAAAAAGTATAATCCTTATTAATTAATTATTTGTGTGTCCAAAGTTGGCAGTCTCTTCTTTAGACCCAAAATTTTTATTTTAATATAAAATAAGCGTAGTTAATTCATCAACAATATAGAAAGATGTTTCAATTATGCGAATTTCATTTAATTAAAAGATGTTGTAGCTATTCCCATCTCGATTTATCTTTTATAAGGATTTTTGTAAATGATCCGCTGGTATACTGAAAATTTTTTAAGCAGTATTCGAAATACTTCTGTGTTTTCAAGCTAAAATATTTCCTATTACTGTTACTGTGAAGTCAGCAGCTTTTAATGAGCATGTAAAAAAAATAAAGTTACATGTGCATGATTTGCTTTATAATTTGCACCCACGCTTTGAGTCAGTCGTGACTGACTCAAGACTTGTAAACAATGAAGTTCAGAGGAATAATTTGAGCGAGCCTTATTTGAGCCGATGCAGTTCATATCGCTGAGACATATTGAAAATTCTTGAAGAAACGAGACTTTTGGTATACAGTTAGTTGGGCCATTCCATGGTAACTTATGTTATATTTACTGCAGTAATTTTAGTAATATAACACTAAAAAAGATTCAAACGTAAAATTAACATGATTTGTCAATTAAATCTATCTAAGGGTCAATTTGGATGAAAATGACTTAAAAAATGATAGTGAAATTTACACTTTATATGATAACTTACGTTCCTTTTTCAGTAATGGCAGTTACCATAGTAAATAAAACCACTGAAACTAAAATTAAGTAATTTTCATTTAAATTGGGCTTTGAATAAGTTTAATTAGCAAACTATGTCTAATTTATATTTTGAATATTTTTTGTGTGTGTGCTATATTACTAAAATTACTGAAAATAGTTCAAAATGTAACGTAAGTTACCATGGAATGACCCAGTTTCGGTCGAATTTGACAGCAGCATTTTTAATGAAAATGAATTTTCGACGAAACTCAGATTTTGAGCCAAGAAACGAAAGCTAAACGGAATTTTCAGTCTAATTGTAGTTTTAACTATAGATATATAATATTTATTTTAACTAGGTAATTCAACACATACTTCCCGGTTTACAAAATATAAAAAAAAAATAGTTTTTTTTTTTTTTTTTTTTTTTTTTTTTTTTATAATAATATATTTTTTTTATTGAACACTCATAACATCAAAAATGAAATTTTATTTTGAAAGTATAAATTTTGCATCCAAATAAGGTTTTGAAATTAATTAAAAACGATACTTTTATATGAGCTTTTTGCCCCAAAAAATCGCCAAAAATTTCGTTAACTGCCAAGTTGTCACCTGAGAATAATAATGTTCTATCTGTGTTTTTGAAAAAAAAAATGACTTATCGATATACACTATATTGCCATTGATTATGGGACACTTGCGATTTTAGACATTTTACTAAATATCTAGAAAAATACATTAGGAATCATCTCGAAACTCTTAGTGTATAAATATAATACTATACGTCATACATCTCCGTGAAGATTTTTTACCGAAACTCCATAGGGGACCGTCAACAAATTAAAAAAGAATGAATATCTTTTGAATAACCCTGTCAAAACTAATGTAGCAAAAGCGCTCAAACTCTAGATTATGATTGAATGCCTTATTGTAATACACTGTGTTCATTTTTATGCAAATAGCATGCATACTCGCAGAGTAATTAAGGTTTTTATAAAAATGGCCCCAAATTTTTCTAAGTTTTTCCCTTATAATTTTCAGAGTTCTTAATATAAAATAATATTTTTTTCAGAAAATATGACAAACAACATTGCACACAGTACCCTGTAATCAGAATTAAAAAATAATAACAATTGTATGAAAAATGAGTAGGTTTACTAAATAATTTTTTATTGAGTATGCGTCAAAGATATCAAAATTTCATTTGCATATTATGTTAGCTAAATGTATAGAGCAACTTTTGTAAAAGTCTCAATATTATAGCTTGAAAATTCTGAAAGTAATCGTCTATAGAAAAAAGACAAAATCCGTTGTTTCCAAAATGAAGCAAAAAAATGAGGGATTTTATCCAAAAGTTGTCGTAACATCCCGTATTGTGTATTCTATATTGACACTAATCAATGAATATATGGATACAACCCCTCTTGTTTTTGCTTCATTTTGAGAATAACGGATTTTCAACTTATTCAATTGACGATTATTTTCAAAATTTTCAAGTTATGATTTTGTGACTTTCACAAAAGTTGCTCTATACATTTAGCTAACATAATATGCAAATGAAATTTTGATTTCGTTGACGCATGCGCAGTAAAAAATTATTTAGTAAACCAACTCATTTTGTATACAATTTTCATTATTTTTTAATTTTGATTACAGGGTACTGTGTGCAATGTTGTTTGTCATATTTTCTGAAAAAAATATTATTTTATATTAAGAACTCTGAAAATTATAAGGGAAAAACTTAGAAAAACTTGGGGCCATTTTTATAAAAACCTTAATTACTCTGCGAGTATGCATGCTATTTGCATAAAAATGAACACAGTGTATTACAATAAGGCATTCAATCATAATCTAGAGTTTGAGCGCTTTTGTTACATTAGTTTTGACAGGGTTATTCAAAAGATATTCATTCTTTTTTAATTTGTTGACGGTCCCCTATGGAGTTTCGGGAAAAAATCTTCACTGAGATGTATGACGTATACTATTATATTTATACACTAAGAGTTTCGAGATGATTCCTAATGTATTTTTCTAGATATTTAGTAAAATGTCTAAAATCGCAAGTGTCCCATAATCAATGGCAATATAGTGTAGAAAGGCTCTATTTGTATCTACGAAGGCATTTTTGCATCAAAATTATGTTACATATATAATTTAAATATGACATTACAATTATATTATGACACTAATTTAATCCAGAAATGCATTCATAGATGCAAATAGAACATTTTTATATCGATAAGTCAGTTTCTTCAAAAACACAGATAGAACCTTATTATTCTCAGGTGATGAAGTGACTTTTTATTTCTATCCGTTACAGTTGTTTATACACATAGTTGATGTACATGTCTGTTAAATTTATGCTCTATTTATGTTATTACATTATTGTATTTTATAGATAAAGTTTTAATTTCATTAAAATATCAGCCAGAAGCAAATGCTAAACAATTTATATCAACTTAAGTGAAAACAGATTTATCTTTCATAATCTTCTACTCGCGATAAAGATAGATTTTTTTTTTTTTTTTAATCTTGATTGAAAAGAAGGAAACATAAAAAAAGAATAAATTGTGATACAGTTTTCAAATGAATTGGAAAATGTGATTAAATTTTCAAACAAATGCAATTCAGTTTTAAACAAATTGTATTTTATAAGTACATATTTTTCTATTCGACGGTATGAATATTAAAGAGGTGTGGCGTTTAGATATTTGTAAAACAGCAATAAAAGCGAAATTTAATCACCTGCTGTAGCCAACATCAAAATGACGTCAGCGTTACGCATGGACAAGGTTGTCCTTTATAACAATAAACAAGATAGAAATAAATTTTAAAAAAGTTTTTGGTTGATAATTATTTTAAAAACTATGAAAAAAGAGTATTTTTTCAGTTTTTAAAAAAATTTTAAATTACGATATAGTTTTCAAACAAATCGCAATACAAAGTTTTAAACAAATTGCATCTATAAGTGCATTTTTTTCTCTATTCGAAGGTGAAAAAATTAAAAACGTGCGATATTTAGATGTATAAAAAGCTGCAATAAAAACAAAATTTAATCGTCTGCTGTTTCTAACATCAAAATGACGTGAGCGTTACGCACGGATAGGGTTGTTCTTTATAATATAGATAGTATCAGAAAACAGGATTACATGAAAATTTTATTCTGCCAACTTATAACTTGAGTTCTGCTAAATAAATTTTTAAGGGATTTATACAGTTAAATAATTTTTCAGGAAAGGTTTTACTATTAATATATTGTTCTACAATGCTAGTTTATATATTTATAGAGTTAAATTATAATATTATGTCAAGTCGTTTATGAAATAATAATTTTTCCAGAAAGTTCTACTGCACGGATTTTATTGGAAGTTGTAGTATTTGTTAGATATCTATGCAAAAAAAAAAAAAAAAAAAAAAAAAAAAAGTAAAAATTAGATGTAAAATAGACATTACGAATTGCAAAACTAACATGCTACGGGAACAAAACCGTGGACAAAAGTCTGTAAAGTAAATACTAAATTAAGTAAATAATTAAGTTAATAATATTTATTTAAAAATAATTTTCATATTATCATAATACTATAATATTATTATCATAATACCATAGCTTTAAAAATAATTAAAATCGCAGTATGTTAGCTTTACGATATAATTCCCTTATAATGCATTCATCCTTAATAAGGCGATATGTACAATTAAATAGGACACAATAACTTTTTGCATTTATAGCTTCAGAGATGTGTCACCTTCTTTCCTTGAATTTAGTATTTAATCAAAATATCGTTCATATTTAATCAAATGAATTTAATTGAACTCATTGTAATTATCATACATTATCGATATTCGCCTTAATATCAAATTATAAAAATATCAAAAGAATATTTTTAAAGTGATATACTTCTTTTATTTGCTCAAAATAATTTTTAATTAACTATTTTTGTACAATGCTTGTCTCAGATGATTTATGACCTTTTTACGCACATAATTATACTTCAACGAATCAAAACTTTTCTGGCACATTTTTTTTTTAAATTTTACTTTATAAAGGTATAATTATAAGAAAACATAAGAAGATTTCGTGGACAAACAATGCTGTCTTTGTGACATATTTTACCTCACAAAATGTTGGATAAAAAACCTCGGTTGAGTACTTGGATTACTTTATTTTAATAGAAATTTATAAAATTACCTGGATAATATTTAAATGCAAAACACATTTTATGAAGGAATTCTATTTTCTTTTAAAACTAGATAATGAAAAGAAAGTGAACAGAAGATAATTGGGAGATTTATGCTTCTTTTTGTAGAGGTGGTACTTATTTATTTTAAACATATTAATTGTATTTCAATAAAGTTATTTCTTTTTTTAAGGTTTCATATTTAAAAAGTAAAACAGGAAATATTATAAGATCAATCTTGTGTCTGTCTGTCAGAGCCATTTTACTTTCAAACTATGGAACGTAGAAAGTTCAAATTGAGAGTAGTAATGACCCACAACTATGTACCATTCCTATATACCACTCTATGTACCATCGGATTTTACAAACTAGATTATAAAATTTAATGATATATTTGTGTAATTCAATATCCAATAACTGTATAAAAGCAATAAACAACTATTGAAATGAAAAAACTTCTTTAAACACCATAAAATAAGTTAACTGCGCAAGGCCTTTCGAAAGAACTTAGTCTTTCTTCGTCAGGCGCAAAAAAGACGTGCGTCCACAATGAATGTAGCGGCACGACTGAAGGGGAATGCGGGAGGGAGAGGGAGCAAGCAGAAGGAACAGCCAATAGGAAAGAAGAAGGCAACAGCCAATCACGGAAGAGCATAAACAAAACTAGATAGACAATGAAGGAGAGGAAAGGAAGAAGGGGGGAAGGGAAATGGGAAAAAAGCGGGGTAAATAAAAAAATTAACTAAAAGGAGAGATTAAAATGAAATAAAATGTACGCAAAAAATATATAAATTAGTAGTAATAAAAAAAAAAAAATAAAAAAAAAATAAAAAAAAAATAAATAAAAAAAAAAAATAAAATAAAATACATAAAAATAAAAAATAGTTTACAATTATAAACACACATGAATATACCTGAAAAAAAAAATGCATAATATATATATAAAAAAAATAATAATTAAATAATAAACTTAATTATGAAGCAGTGCTGAAAAGATTCTTCCAGGCAACGGAGAGGGTTTTAGAATCAGATTTATCATTAACAATAATATCACGATTAATATAAATAGCTAAGTTTTCAAGAAAGTCTAACTCAGAGGAACTATTGGCATTAAAAATAATTTTAGCAGTTTGAAAATTGAAACTATGGCCGGAATCCCAAGAGTGTTTAGCAACAGAAGATTTAGAAATTTCTTGATTAATGACATACCGAGAGTGTTCTTTTAGGCGTTTATCGAGATTTCTTTTAGTTGATTTATCTGTGATTTATCGTATATTGGTCAAACTAAAAGAAATCTCGATAAACGCCTAAAAGAACACTCTCGGTATGTCATTAATCAAGAAATTTCTAAATCTTCTGTTGCTAAACACTCTTGGGATTCCGGCCATAGTTTCAATTTTCAAACTGCTAAAATTATTTTTAATGCCAATAGTTCCTCTGAGTTAGACTTTCTTGAAAACTTAGCTATTTATATTAATCGTGATATTATTGTTAATGATAAATCTGATTCTAAAACCCTCTCCGTTGCCTGGAAGAATCTTTTCAGCACTGCTTCATAATTAAGTTTATTATTTAATTATTATTTTTTTTTTATATATATATTATGCATTTTTTTTTCAGGTATATTCATGTGTGTTTATAATTGTAAACTATTTTTTATTTTTATGTATTTTATTTTATTTTTTTTTTATTTATTTATTTTTTTTTTTTATTTTTTTTTTTATTACTACTAATTTATATATTTTTTGCGTACATTTTATTTCATTTTAATCTCTCCTTTTAGTTAATTTTTTTATTTACCCCGCTTTTTTCCCATTTCCCTTCCCCCCTTCTTCCTTTCCTCTCCTTCATTGTCTATCTAGTTTTGTTTATGCTCTTCCGTGATTGGCTGTTGCCTTCTTCTTTCCTATTGGCTGTTCCTTCTGCTTGCTCCCTCTCCCTCCCGCATTCCCCTTCAGTCGTGCCGCTACATTCATTGTGGACGCACGTCTTTTTTGCGCCTGACGAAGAAAGACTAAGTTCTTTCGAAAGGCCTTGCGCAGTTAACTTATTTTATGGTGTTTAAAGAAGTTTTTTCATTTCAATTGTGTATAACACCAGTTTCAATTTTATACAATAAACAACTAATTATTAAAAAACTTACTAATTTGATTTAAACTATTCACATAAATACTATGGGATTCATTATTTATTTCTATTGCGTGGATCTCTCAATGCGCTTCCCGTGCTTTTAAAAGTTAATTTAAAACCTATTTGGAAAAACGTTGCATAGGCTAAGGCGGCGTGCCAACTTTGTAAACCTCCTTTCGAAGCACGCTTAGCTCAAAGACAAGTTTAAACTTTCAACAAGGGTCTTGGTTTAGTTGCACTTACCAAGAAAAGATTAGTACTGCGCTGAATTTACTTTTATGAAACGTCATATGAAACGCCTTGTTTAAACTACTTTTATTGTCAGTGTTGAATTAAGTTCATAAAGAAAACAGATTAGAATACAATTAGAAAAGTTATACAGAATAACAATATTTGATATTATTTAGGCTTCATATCTCTTTATGGGATGCTTGTAGTATGCCTATTTATACTTTTATAGCATATATACGAAGTAATAGATTCTAATTTGTTTATAAACAGCTGTACGTTGTATAGTTTTTTTTTATAACGAAAAACTATTGTTTTTCATAACTATCACGATCAATATTAACTCGTATCTACTCCGATTAATTGATTGAAGCAGAAATTTAAGATGACAATTAGTATAGTACAGAGATAATAGTATTGAAGTATTACGTCTGTAACTAATTTTTAAAATATTAGATACATGGGTACCCGTCGACCGATTTCGCCAAATTATACAAATCGTCAAACAGCCAAATTATACATATTGACGTAATTTTTATTTTAAATAACGAATAATAATAATAATAATAATAATAATAATAATAATAATAATAATAATAATAATAATAATAATAATAATAATAATAATAATAATTAATAGAATATTAATAAAAATCACTTAATGACGTTTTAAACACTTACATCGTATTTAATGTCACATTGAATTGACATTCACGATCATCCATTATCTTATAATTTGGCGATAGTATTTTGGTCGACGGGATAACCTCTAGTAGTACCGATATATGATATATAATCCAAGAGCCGACAGCACAAAATCCTAAGATATCGAGCAAAAGAAAAACTCCTCTTTATTTTAAGGAAGAGTAGAAATAGCGAAATCTAATGATTCATGTCTGCCGGAAGTGAAGTAGTGCATTAACCAAAAATTAATACCACTAATGGTTGCCTCGTAGATTTACCATTGTGTTTGTCCTTCAATCACATGTTAAACATAGAAAACTGGGAGCAGGTAAACACAACGATAAACCTACAAGACAACCACTAGTGGTATTAATTTTTAACTTATACACCACATCACTTCCGGTAGACAGTGATCATTAGAATCCCCTATTCCTACTCTTCCATAAAGTAAAAGGTTTTTTTCTTGTGCTCGATACCTTAGGTTTTTGAGAGGACGTCTCTTGCAGTAAAGAAGAAAGTTTGAGATTAGCATATCCAAGTAGTTATTTCCTGTGTTGAATCTTCCTCTATCTTACAATTCGATTTGTGAAGAATTATTCTATTTGATGTTGACTGCAGTTGAAACATAGAGTTGGATAGTAAGAGTTGAATTCTCAAAATGACTTTCCAAAGTGAAAAAAATTCCTATCGTCTCTATTTTTTTTTTCAGTTTTTAACGAAAGAGGCATTATACCCATTGATGTGCACAGCACTATTGCAGATGCCTTATCATATATCGAAGTAACAAATAGCAGGTATTGGTACTGAGCTGAATTTAATGTACGATTTCTATGGGATTTCTGAAGCTTGTCATGCTAGATCGATGCAGTTTATATTTTCTAAATTAGACAACGGTATCATGACTTTAAGATGGACTTTCGAAGTCCTCTATATGCTGTGAAGATTATCAAAAGATTTTGAATTAATTGAATAACTTCTTCCCTCTTTTGTCTTAAAAGTTTGAGAAAAGATAACGTACTGTATAAAAATTACACCTAGATTTTCTGTGTCATAATTTTAAAGTTACCTTATGGCCGATGTTTTAAGTATTTAGGATGTCGCAATTTTGAAACTTCGCCTTTTTTTTGTAAGATATTGACATTCTATTTAATCTTAACCAATTTTCCATTAATTCTACTGCTAAGCGTCCATTGCTCTCTAACACTTCCCTTGATTTTCCTTGAATTATTAAAAGAAGGACGTTGGCGTAGGCGGCGACATGTCTTCCATATTGTTGCAATTTGCAACAGACGTAACAATCTATTAAAAAATAATCTCCACAAAAGTGGCACAAGGCCTGACCCTTGTGGACAACCTTTGCAGAAACAATAGGGCACAGCCAGAAGTCAGTGTGGTGATGCCGCTGTATATGAAAGATATGAGTTTATTGTGTTTAGATAAGTTTTCCTAATTTGAGACAAGATAGTTCTTCCTCTTCAAATTCAAAAGAGTCCTTTCTCCTCTGTGTGAGTGCGGTGAAGTTGCCGATGCCTCTCATTACTTCTATAATTGCCCTTTAACTACTCGTTGGCATATTCGCCTCCTCCTGTTCTTCCAGACGATTGGAAAGCAAGTACAGTGAAATCTGTCTAAGGCGGAATCGCTTGGGACTGAAATAAAATCCCACCTTAGACTGATTTCCGGCTTCGACAGAAAAACTTTATAGACATTCTGTTCAGAGTATTAAACATTTCTTTCGCTAAAAGTTAAAACTAACGTACCTTTTAATTTTTTTAATTAGTTAGACATGAAATCTTTACATATTTTTATGTATTTATAGTAATAATAATTTACACTAGAAATTGATAGCAGATATACACACTAGTACACCCGTTGTTCAACAGGTCCCAGTCATATACAATAATAAAATCATCCCGAAACTACAGTCGGCAATCAGTGACGCCTTTTCCTAACCTCTGGGAATGCGACTAGACAATACATTTCAATATAAAAAGAAAAAAATTCTTTCCATTTATATTTCGCAGGAAAATTTTCTTCCGTCTTAAACAGTAAATTTGCTACCTGGGACCCCAAAAAAATGTCCGGTTCCGCGTTACGCAGATTTTTTCCGTCTTAGATTTCTCGGAAATCTCTATGTTTATAAATGTAGGACTCTGAAATGTTTCCGCCTTAGACAGATTTCCGGTTTAGGCAGATTCCGGCTTAGACAGATTTCACTGCATTTTATCGAGTCCGACTCTGCTCTCAAAGATTAAAAACATCTTCAAGTTCTTATGTGATCTCTCAGTTTTAATCCATCACTGAGACTGAGGCTCGGATTCCCAGTTATTCAGTACCCATTATCGGGTCTCTATATCTTTGTTAATATTGTCTTACTTAATGTGTTTATGGTCATTTTATAAACTTTACAAATGTAATATTTACTTATATCCTGCGCATATCATTCCGCCCTCTGTCGCATATTTTGGCGTGCTCAGCTTCGGCTGAAATTTATATTTTTAAAGACCTTAATAAAAAGGGACCGGGAGTGACATTCATGCTCTACCGACTTGCTAGTCTGAGAAGTCTCTCTCGGGCAGTAAAAGTAACAGTAAAAGATAGTTCTTCCAATGTCAAGTCCAAAGTAGGTGATTAAAAACGTTTTTGTAATCCAGAGAAACCAAGGATGTATGCAGATTTTCTTGTATATTTAAGTCGATAATTATTAAATTCTTACATGGATGGTAGCACCAATAAATTCATTTTAAAAATAATTATAAAAGAAAGTTATTTGTTTCAATCTATTTAGATATGTTCAAATCAAATTATTTCTATAAAATCCAAAATTCTAAACTGTTTGAAAATTGGAAAAAAAAATAGCGGAGATATAAATAAAATTTAAAATTTCTAAAACCGAAAAATATTGTAAAAATTAATTTAGTTAAAATAATAGACATTTTTCAAAAAATTTATGATTTGCTGTGTGACACAAGGTGTTCAGTTGTAAGTACACAAAATTTGAAGTCTCTTACTTACACAGTTTTTGTGTACGGAGTCTGTGACGGAAAGACAGAGGGCAGAGTCTAATAGGTTTTCGTGAGATGAACGAAATCCTAATAAAGGAATTTTACATGTAACTACACATATGAAACTATTTAGGTATCAATACACACCAATGACATACCTATTAGTGGAATAAAATGAATCACAGTAAATCGCATAATGAATGTTTGCGAAATTCATTATATTCATTCAAACTCATTGCACTTTTATTGTGGGCGACCGACATTATTATTCGAAATAGAGTTAAAAGCTTTAGAACTTGATTTTCGAAGTTAAAGGGATTGTAAATGACAAAAATAAATTCATGAAATAGTATTCTGTTAACTCCCAAAAAAAAAACTTCTTCCCACTTCTAAAAACTGCCAATCACAGTGATGGAAAAAATTAAGCAAGTATGTCACTCGTTGGGAATTTTATTTTGCCTCCATTTGAGCCCTGCCTGTCGCAAATTTAATTTATTTGATGTAACCTGGTTTGTTTTTAAAAGATTGTACCATAAAAGTTCAAAGTAAAAACTTTCTTTTAAATTTGCAAAATGTTTTAGTGGATATATGTGCGATAGATATATTTACATATTGACACTTATTTGATAGTTTATGGAGGGATAGTAAGAAACAAAAAAGTACATTTTTAAAAAATGGGAAACGAACGTCACCTTTATCTCTTCGTTTCAAATATTTTTTGTCATAATATATATATAGGTAAAATAATTTTATTTTATATTATAAATTTATATATATGTTCATTAAAATTCGTTAATACGCTAACATTTCTTGACGGAAGCTTTTCTCGTACTCCGACTATACTGCGTTTAAAATTCCTGCCATATTGCTGCCATTTATATAGCTTCACCTTAAAATGCTTATATGGCGCAATAATAAATAGTTCACTGAAAGCAAAAGTTTTTTGACATATTGAGTTTCATGCCAGTCACCGGTGACTGACATTGAACTTTCCGTTTGGGCCGCGTCAGTCACCGACGACTGACATTCTAAAATTTGATATAAAACTAAAAAAAATTACACTGTTTTAAGTAATTACTGAAAGTTATTTAAAATTTACTTAACTTTTACTTATCACAGGATTATATTTTCTTACTAATTACTTAAAACAATATAATTTTTTTAGTGTTATAACATATTTTACATTGTCAATCATGGATGACTGACGCGGCTTAAATGGAGAGTTCAATGTCAGTCACCGTGACACTCAATATGTTAATTAAACAATCTCATTTTTAATCTTCCTATTTTATATAATTTTGAAGGTTGTTCTTTCGAAATAGAAGTAATCGACTGCTGGCGTAGTTTAGCATTTATTGCTTTGCGCAAAATCATCAATAGCTTTAAAATCGAGACAAGTTTTCTTAGTTTCACATTGTTGCCGAAGTTCCTTATGTTTCCACAAACAATTGAATTGGACATCGATCATGGAAAAAGAATCGTTTTGCATTTTTAAAAACATGGAAAATAAGTATTCAAGATACGCCTGCCATCATAGCATTCATAAAAAGGATAATTTTTATAATCAATAATGCAAATTTCGTGCTACGCACAAAGTTTTTTTCTTTTCGTTTCTGTTTTTTTATTGTATTTTTTTTTCTTTTACAAATTCAAATGAATGTTTCGGAATTCAAAATCTCTACATATTCTGACATCATAATCAATTTCAAATACTAACATAGATTCGCTAAAGATTTTTTTTTTTTTTTTTTTTTTTTTTTTTTATTATTTACTTACTAAATTAATGCTTCGAAATTCAAACTCTCTTAATTTCATACATCGAGCATAGATCCGCTAAAACTTTTATTTTCTTTATGTACACAAATGAATGCCTTGGAATTTAAAATCTTTACATACATGGACATCAGATTTAATTTCAAACAATGAACGTAGATCCGTGAAAAATATTGAAACGCAGTAAAGGTGGTATATTTTTTATAGTTAATTTTTCTTTGTTATCGAAATGCAAAATGTATAATAATATAAATCATGTGACTATATTGATTGGAAATCAAAATTTGACCTTTTTATGCGCGTTTGTAATTATGTAAATACGTAACACCTACAGTCGTCTTTCAGTTCGTCCATCTATCTGTCTCTCAACATATAACAACGCAAAAACTACCCAACCGAATCGTTTGAAAATTAAAATATAAATTTGCTGCATAATTTTGTCGAGTCATTTCAAATTTAACGAAAATCGGATGCATAGTTTAATAATTACAGATATAATCAAAATTGTTCCGTTACATTACGGGCAATGAGAAAAAAAAAATAGCTTCCAAATGCATTTTAATGAAGTTACAATCTTTCGAACGTAGTAAAATTAATATGCATCTATGAAGTATATACAAAAGTATACATTCTGTACAATTTGTGGTACAAAGAATATATTTTATTCATTTCCAGGGCCTCACAAATTATTCCATTCCATAATGGTGTAAGGGGGGATATTGTTTGGGGCGCGTTTTAATTACATTAAACTGCTTCACATTCTTACGTTCCTGAGGTTTACTACAAGTTACTTCCTGTATAATAGAATGCAGATAGTATTTGCATTTACACACAAAAATTTCGCATACAATACTGTATCCGAAGTACTGTATAGTATTATATACTAAGATCTGGATATTTTTAAAACTTCGTTGTAGTACGAACGCACCTCATTTGCTACGCTTGACATGCAATTTATGACTTGTTTGGAATGGTTGTGATTCAAGAAGACCTTATTAGAGATGATTTTGCTGCACAATACGGATGTTTCAAAATAGCTTTGAACTGGAATAAATCTGATTAGAAAAGAAGTTTGCAATCACATTATTAAAACAAATATAATCACAGGAAAATGTTCAGATTAGAAATAATCGAATTCCTCGAATTTTTCTCGATTCACACTCAGATCTACAGATCTACTATGCAAAAACACTATTCCCTGTAAGATCAGTCTATAAAATAATTACATACATACTATATTATTAATTTTTCCTTCGCGATATCTCTTTTTTTTCTTTTTGTGTTAAATTACCGACATATTCACTATTTTCCTGGTTTAATATTACCTCTCAGTAATTCTATTAAATTCTTTTTAAATGAATTATTATCTTACTCAATTTGTATAAATATAAAGCTTTTAGTTTATTCCTAAATGGCCTTATCATTTTTGACCAATTTATATTATTTAATGTGAATTCAAATGTTTTTAAAAGAGCCATTTCTTTTTTTCATTTTACTTATTTTTATTCCAAGATCTTTCGCGACCTGGCACATTTGTTTACTCCTCCTATTTTTAGCTCATTAGGCGTTTCTGACAGGACTCTTTGCAGAATTATTCTCATCGGACCTTTTCACGTGACGCTCTTGTTCCTTACGCGTAATTTTTTTTCTAACCACCTTCGTCCTTCCAAGCCCAAGCTCGCACTCTGATTGGTTGTTGCTCTCGGCACTGTTTTCATGTAACTTGGCGATAATCATACTTGGCGTAGCGATAGATGCTTCCGTCGAGGAATTTGATTTCCTTCCGAACCGAGTACAAAGTAACTTTTCTCTTGCAGCATTGGATTGGATGGAACGTATCTTACTGAAAGCTGTACTCTTTAAAAGTTTTTACACAAAACTTTTTACTTTGCACTCGGTTTACTTCGTACTCGGTTCGGAAGGAAATCAAACTCGACGGAAGCGTCTATCGCTACGCCAAGTATGATTATCGCCAAGTTACGTGAAAATAGTGCCAAGAGCAACAACCAATCAGAGTGCGAGCTTGGCTTTGGAACGACGAAGGTGGTTGGAAAAAAAAATTATGCGTTCCTTACCATGGAGGAATGAGGTAAGGTGGAGATGAAGTAAGGCTCAAAAAAGGTTTGCAATATGAAACCATTTATCGCTCAAATTTTAATGTCTCAAACAAAAGCACGCGGAAGGGATTTTCTAACAATAAGACGAATTGATAGAAATGAATTACAACTAAAGCATATTAAAAAAAAAAATAGCAATTTTTTAAAATGGTCTTTGTTCTATTATTTATTAAAATAAATATTTGCTTTTAAAATAAATGAAATTGATAAATTAGCAATAATTAAATGTCAAATTAAAAAGAAATAAGAAATTGAAAACATTTGATACGTACTAAAAATTGCATTTCTAAAAGTTTCCTTCCTTACAATAATTTTTAATACTTTATAACGTAGATGAAAAATCTTTCTTTTTAACAACATATTAATAATTGCACGCAAATAAATATTTAAAATACAATGTGAAAACATTCTTTTAAAATCATGCATGGAAACTTAAGTAATAAATATTGATTTAAAATCGAGATTTCTGACTGCAAACGATTTTAAGATATTAACAAAATAATATCTTTTAAAGCAAAATGTTAAAAGAATTTTCTATATTGATATTTAAAATACGTATGATAAAATAACGGCATAAATTGTCATTTTATTACAAAATTTTAATCATCTGTTTAATAACAATTTCGATGGTAAAAAACAAGAGGAAAGAAATACGGGTTTAAACCGGTTTGAATTGGTAGGAATGTCAAAGCACGTGGTTTTGTTGGTACTTAATTGGTCTTAATGCAGGGTTGCATTTTTGGCATCACCCCAAGACATTATACTTCTACTCAATTAATCTGTCTTTACTCTATGTTCCTTACTAATCAAAAGTGCTCAATGTCATGAATTGTATTATTTCGAGTTTGATCAAAGAGCAGCATAATTCGATGGAAATGGAGAATTTTAGCGATTTTCAACTTGTTAAGACCTTATGCTATCTGTCAGTTCCATATGACGCTAGCTTTTTTCCTCCTAAATTTCTTCGAATAGACATTATGATTTGTCACAGCAAAACCTGAGCTTCTAATTAAGGTGGAAACTGTTTCAACTAATCAGAGTTTGTGGGATCATTTATGCAACAGCTGCAATTGTCGGCTGATAGTGGAGGCACATACACACGTACCTTTATGAACACCCACAGATAGAATTCAGATGGCTTCTAACCAGGTTAGCGTCTGAACAGAACTGTTTTGCTAATCAACGTTTGGGTAAAACTTAGCCGTCGACTTGATGTGCGCCGTGTGACGGAAGGTGCTCACATTGTTACACTTGTTAGCTTGAAGGCAAAACTGTTTGAGTTTCTCTTTCATTTTATGTATTAATTAGAATTTCAAATTTTATGTTAATAAATACTACCAAATGTTGAAACCCCGATTTTCATTTAGAAACACCTTATGCGTTATATAAATATATATATATATTTTTTTTTTTCTGGTGGACTTCATGCATTTCATTAAGACTTTTTAGGTGCGTTCGTAATTATGCAAATATGTAGCAACTATTGTTGTCGTTCAGTCCGTCCGTCTGTCCGTCTGTCCGCTATAACAACACAAAAACTACCCAACCGAATCGCTTGAAATTTAAAATACATAATTATTACATAATTTTCTCGAGTCATTTCAAGTTTTATGAAAATCGGACGCATAGATCAATTACAAGGACAATCAAAAATATTCCGTTACGTTACGGTCAATGGGGAAAAAAGTTTCAAATGCATTCTAATCGTTTCAAATTTAAAATACATAATTACTACCTAATTTTGTCAAGTTATTTCAAATTCTATCAAAATCGGATGCGTATTTTAATTACAGGGGCAATCAAAAGTATTCCGTTACATTACGATCAATGGGGGAAAATGTTTCAAATGCATTTTAATAGTGTTACACTCATTCGAACAAAATAAAATGCATATGTATCTATAAAGTACATATTATATATATTTTTTGCACAATCTGTGGTGCAAAGAACATTTGTTATTGATTTACAAGGACACAAAAAAGTATTCCATTACATAATGGCATAGGGAGAACATTATTTGGTGCGCATTTTAATTATAATTAACTATTTACAATTTTATGAGATTGATATATGAGAGTAATATTTTAAAACTTTGTTATCATACGAACGCACCACATTTGCTACGATTTCCGTGCAATTCCAACTTTTTAAAAATTAATAAAATAATGTGCTTAACTAAAATAATATTTAAGCACAATAGTAAATGACATTCAATATGACATGAATATGACATAATACAAAATACGTGTCCAATTTTTTCTTTCCAATCACACTACTAATAAATGTCTTCAATAATTCAATTAGGCACCCATAAGTTAATATATGTAAATATTTCCCCAAAATAACCTCTTTACGCTACCAACTTTAATTAAACTGAATTGAGCTATATTTATTGAAGCACAAATATTTAATCTTTCTTGTTCTTTTATTAATATTATGTTGCATCTTATAAATTTGATTTCATAAATTATTTTATCATTATAAAAACTGGGAAAGGAATTTCGATTTGCTTACTAGGTGTGCTATGAAAAACATTTTGTTTTCAGGAAATTTTTTAATTCTCCATACCCCCCTCTTTTACTTTTCTTTTAATAATTGTTGCTTACATCATTTGCAAAATCCTTCCACATCCTGAAATAAGAAAATTTTATGAAAACTGGTATTGAATATATAGGCCTGTTTCTTTGTTATAATATTTTAGTTAATTTTTTCCCTTTTTTCCCCCCTTTGATTGACAAAACAATGGTTTTCTGCAAGTGTCGTTTTATAGTTATATATATATATATATATATATATATATATATATATATATATATATATATATGACATTTTGATATTGGGATTCAGTAGTATAATCGCATTTTAATTATGTTGGTTAAAAGAATAGGGTCTTCACATTTACCGCACAGGAGTCGTGGCAAAATTAAAGAAAAGAAAACATCTTTACATACAACTTCAAATTAATTTATTAGTTTCTTCAGTCAAATCATCTGAGAAAGGCTCTGTAATTCCGGCGAAATGAACCCTGCTAAAAAAAACAACGTTCCATCAAAAAAAAAAAAAAAAAAAGGCAGCATTTGTTATAGTTTCCCGAAAGCGAATATTTGAATAATCATCTCATCTACGGACTTCCTAGCTTAAGTTTATAAAAAAAAAAGTTTCTAGAATCTAATATTCAACATGATCCCTGCATGTAAACAGAAATTAGTGTCTGACGCCTGGATTAAAAGCGCCAGACTCGAATCTTTTGCAAACGATAATTTTATTTAAAAGATTATAATTTAACTTATTTATAATCCAAAGTAGTTAAAATTCGAATGTATTTCACAGACGATTATTTCACAGAAAATAAAAGAAGTGAAGTTATTGATACGTAATAAATATAAAACGCAAAGAAAAAAAAATTAAAAAAAGTGATCTGAACAAGCATGTTTTCGGAATAAATTTAATAAGACTTTTTAAAAAAGGTTGATAAAAACAGGAAAAAAGTGAGGTTTATTAGGAATTTTAAGAAATAAAGTTTAATTAAGAATATTTTTAATTTAGTCCCATTTTTCAGATTTACGCATATTGGAATAAATGCTTATTAAGGCGAATTAAAAATTTATATAATTTCTATAAAGATTAATAAATTAGATCAAATTGAAGGATTTTAATTTAATAAGCTGGAATAAATATGGAATATTGTTTAAAGGAAATTAATATAGTATAAGGATAACTTTGGCAAGAAAAAAAAATTGCGATATATGTATCCTAGACAATAAATCTGATAATTTTTTTTTTTGTTTTAGTATTAATTAAATTAATAATTTAAAATTTCGATAGATTAAAATGTAAAATAAATAAACAGTTAAATGACAAATTTCAGTTTATACTTATATAAAATATAATGATCAATGCATCTATATTATATATTGGGATTTTTTTTAATTATAAATAATATAAGCAATTTAATTCTAAAATTAATAAATTCTTAAGTTAATATGAATCTCGTTAATATATACCTCCCCCCCCCCTCAACCAATAGGAATTTATTCATGCTTCATACGCCACAGCGGATTTGAATACCAGTATTTTCATAAAGAAATATTTACATTTATCAATGAAGACATTCTGTGTCCCAACCGGCATTAGTTTATGAATAATCTAGTGTAACAAACTAAGTTAGAAAATGCTATTAAAGCGATAAAATACCTTTATTCAGACTGACGTACGTTTCATTGCACAGACGGTGTCATTTAAAAAAATGTCTGAATAAAGATCTTTTATCACCTTTATCACATTTTCTAGCTCAGTTTGTTTCATTATACGTGATTACCATGAATATTCCATAATCTAGTATATTCAAATCTCCTGAATTCATTCTGGCTTACGAACTTTGTTCTATTACTTACCCATCATACATAGTATAGTGTAAGTTTTGAAATTATTTTGAAAATCGAAACAACTTTTTCATAAAGAAAAGTTTGGTTGGTTTAAAAATTATAACAATCTCAAAGAGCAAATTCTTCTCCGTCAGAGATATCTTATGATATTAAATGCCAGATCTCCCCCCCCCCCCCACCCTCTAAAATGGTACCGTTATTTATATAATTAGCCCTTTAAAACATATGGATATCATGGATCAATCGAATCTCAAAATATTCTAACGGTATTTCATCATCTTATGGTTGTACCTACAGACGCATCAAATGTTATTCAAATCACCTCAAAATTTTTAACAATGTATCAACCAAGAAATGTGCGAATATTATTTTCTTATCATTTATTATATATTGGAATGCTTTTTTTAGTCACCTTGTATATCAGAAGTTTTCAAGTAACAGTAACCTTTGAGTTCATGAATCAAACGACATATTCGAATCTATAAAATTTTCATATAAATTTTTGTTGGAATGTTATCAGTGGAGAAAATGCAACGTAAAAATATGTATTCTGATATTTCATTTGAGAAATATTAGATTAAGAAATGTACAGGGTTCATTATAAGCAGGAAAACATAACATTCTTCAGAGTGAAATTAAAGTGTTTTGTTCAAAGTGCATTTTATTGCAATTTATTCTTTCTATACGAGCACGAGTTCGACTATCACGACCATCACAATCAAACGAGGGAAAGTTAATTTACGTTCAGAAATTTTAAATATATAAAGTGTTGTGTATAGTATTATAAAATCGGAAGTATGTAATATAATATTTAATATCGTACTGTGATATAGTCTGAAAACAGGTGGTCAGTTGTCATGAAAGACTATTTATTTAGTAATTATTTATAGCTGATTACAATTACCTTATTGAAAATATAAATAACTACAGCTACCACTATTTATTATATACCTTGCAACTACAACTACTTTATTTTTATTGCTGACTACAACAATTATTTTACTGAAAATAAGATTAACTGCAACAACAAAAACTCGTTTTAAAAATAGTGAATACAATCTGTCTTTGAAAAGTAGTCGTTACTTCGTTACTTTTAGTTATTTCATACAGTGTATAGAAATTTCTGTAAATCTCTATACAGTGTATAAAAATATTCAATTTATACACTCAAAAAAATTTTTTTTCAATAAAGTTACTAAAATTTTTCCAGGAAATTGGATACCTCTAGAACATTTTATCTAACTGGCAGCAAAAGTAATTCATTTAACAATTACATATTTACCCTGTAAAACAAAAAAATTATCTATTAATTTGGAATTTTTTAGGAAAAACTCGGATGCCGAGAATTTTTTATGTAAATGCAGCACGAAAAAAAAAAATCATGAAATTATCCAGGCACATGGATAAAATTTTAGTGAGAATTCAATTTTCTGTAGCTTTACAGACCTGGTTTTGTATATGCACATCTTTTTTTCGTACAGTGTACAAATAAAATTTTTGTAAGCATACATATTACTAAACCTTTTGCAAAAAGTACTTTTGTAGACCGATTTTTTATTTTAAGAGGTCGATCGAATAGTTAGTTATCAAGATATTTGTAATCGTATTTTCCATACTCTTTGATTTTTCATAAACCTGTATTTTATTCAAATTTCAATTCAAATATATATTTTAATTGGAAATGAGACAATTCATTAGACGCGGTAAACTGTTAGTTAATAGGTTTCGCATTTTTCTTTTAGGATGTTTCTTTCACTATTTAATTGTTATGTCGCGTCGACTAAAAAACTATCGCCAAATTGTAAAATTAAATACCAATAACGGCTTATTGTAAATGTCCCATTTACTTGACATAAAACATGTTATAAGTGTTTGTTATGTCATCAAGTGATTTTTATTTCGACGTTTTATAAGTATTTTTATTAATATTTTATTAATTTATTTGTTCTTTAGTTATTTTAAATAAAAATTAAGTCAATTTTTATAATTTGTGAATAGTTTGTCGATTTATATAAACTGTCGAAATGTGTCGACGGGATAATCCAGTAGTACTCGCAATTCCGTAATAGTTCATTACTATGAAATAAAAATATTTAAATATAGGTTTAAATTATATTTTGGAATTGTATGTCATTTTATAAACCGTTTACACGTGTTTTACTTTCATATTTCATTGTATGCATATCTACGATGGATAAGTATGACGGTGCCTTCTTCCCTCCCCCCCCCCTGCCAACGACTACATTTACAGTGTACTTGAAATATAAGTGACGAGTTAAGTAAAACAGTTACCAGTTATTATATTGCCTGTATTATTAAAATACAATTAAATGTTTAGTTTTAATTTTTTTTTATAATTAAATGTTTTGTTTGTCAATCGTTATATGCCAACCAGAGCAATTCAGTCTTAATTTTCGTTGTCATAGTGTCAAAAAAAGTAATAATTGTGTAAATAAAGCAATTCTAAAAGAAAAATAGGGGTTAAAAAAAATATAAATATCTAATAGTTAGTGAGTATATAAATCTTTCTATCAAGAAAAATAATTTCCTTTGTTTTGATTTACAGCTGAGTTGCTGACATTCGCAAATTGTTGCAAATAACCCATTTTGCACAACAGACGTCGGTGAGATGCCAGAACAGCCCCCCCCCCCCCCAAGTAGCACTAACACATTCGCTGCCACTCATGCGCCATCGCGTGACATGGCGCCAAAGTTAAGGGGCCATTCACGAGCCAGCGCGTGATGCTGGGTGATGTTCAATAGCCAGTCACGCGCTGGCGCGGGAAAATCTTTCACTGATTCTTTGTTATAAAAAGTAAATCGGCTTCTGGGTAAAACCCACTTCTACAGTGCGGCACTAAGTATCATTACATCTTCACGCAAGCGGCAGCGAACGTGTTAAAAATAACCTCTGCTTTGTTCACAAGCAACTGATTTTTGTATCTGGCTGCTACTTACATTACATTTGTCAAAAACTACAAATTGCTGGAAAATTGTGTTAAACCGGGAAGTAGTGGCACAGACAACCACTTCATCGAGTTAAGGGGCTACTTCAGTCAAATGAAAAGACCCATTCACTAATGCTAATTCTAGGGAAGAAATTTATACATATATCTCGGTTGCATTTCAATATTTTTAAATGATTTTTTGGCTTTGGATAACTGAGATTGATCTGTATTCATGTCATTAGCTACTGTTTTTCATTTTGTTTACAGTTATTTTTTACGAGGACGCTTTCATTTTCGGAACCAGTTTGGAAAGCGAAAGCAACCCCGTAAAAAATATCTGCAAGCAAAATCGAAAAACTAAAAAACGAGCTCCATTCAGATCAATCTAAGCTATCCAATGCAAAAAGAATCATCTAAAAATATTAAAATGCAACCGAGATATCTTTATAAATTTCTCCCATAGGATTAGCATTAGCGAACGGGTCTTTTCATTTGAGTGAAGTAGCCTCTTAACGGATGAAATTGTAGGAATAGTGAAATATCGATTCGCATATTAAAACGAAATCGGTCTGCCAAGCCATATCTTGGTGAAAAACATCTAAAAACCTAATTTCAGCGGTTGATTAATAGGTTTAACATTATTATTTCCTGCTTCCAGTTCTCCATGTTTTCATTCTTTTGGTTTTGCAGGAAAGCACAATGATAAATCTACGAGTCAACCGCTAAAATAAGATTTTTAGGTGTTTTTCACCAAGATAGGATTTGGCAGACCGATTGCGTTTTAATATCGAATCCATATTTAACTATTCCTAGATTTTAATCCGTGAACTCGATGAGATGATTGTCTGTGCTGCCGCTCCGGTCTCTGTCGTCTAATGTTCAAGTAAATTGGTTATTTCTGATTTCTGTCTAAAAATTTCTTGTAATATCTATATTTTTAATTTCTCGGATAACAGTTGAGTAAAATTTTCTTAATTCATTCAGGGGCACCGTTTGCAGTCTGCAAACGAATAATTTTACTGTCCTAATTGCCAAATGGCACCAGTAATTTTTTTTGTGTAATTTCGATCTCAAAATAAATGTAAAAGAGCTACTAATTACTTTTAAATAAATTTGTTTATAATTTATGGTGTGAACTAATTATTTAAACATTTTTAGAGCAACAATACCTTGCCCCTAAAAGGGGTAACAGAGTGAAAAATATCCATATTCGAAACTGTGATCTTGTCATATACGCTAATAGAGCCTGATGCATGTAAAGGGCAAAAGGTCTCTGGAGGGTGCTTGTCAGGTGCAGGTCCCGTCATCTGATCAAGGTTCTGAATTACATCAACTTGAGTGGCAATGTTCAGGGGGCAAACAACAGGATAAAGCCTTAAGTAACAGGCAAAGCAAAATATGCGCAAATGAACAGTAAGCACTGCCATTAAGGTGCAAACACTGTAACGGACGACGGTTGTCTGTACTGGGGGTTATTTGTGACGGTCGTGGGGGTGTGTTGGTTGAATACAGATATAACTCGAGATATATGTTAAAATCACAGTTTATTTAAACTGTTAGGGCTCAAGGGAAGTGGAGCTTTCAGTTCGTTAATTTCGATAACTAGTCACAATATTGAAAGGTTAAACTCATAAATATACTCACAGCTCCGGCACTAGACTCAGTTGGGGTACTTCCAACCAACTTCTCACTTAGACTTCAGCTAAACTGCTAGATAAAAACTTTATTAGACAGCCCGTGGCTGTAACACACTCTTTATTGTCTAAAATACTCAACGTAACTAAATTATCTCTTACCAATGGCAATCTCCTTGAATAGCTCTGCTCTGAATAAATTAAGTCGGCAAACGCTGCTAGCCATCTCACTTCGAAACTCCTCGCTAATTCACTGGAGGCTAAATAATAACTTGCTATAACTCAGTCCAATTCAATTCACTGCTTATCGGCTTACGCCGTTACTCACTACCACCTAGCTGGCTTGCGCCGCTACACACCACACACACTCAAACTCAAAGCTTTTATATGCTGCAAACTGAGATACGACAAATTTGCATATTGTTTCTAACCGCGACATAACTTGTAGAACCGAGGAAGACACACACGCTCTTGAAAGTTAAAGTAAAAGAGAGGATAGATGTCGCTTCCACGCTACACATGTTGAATCATTGACGTCACCATCTCACAAAAATGCTAGAGTGCCTTTATCACAAAGGTCACTCCCTCACAACACATTCACATACAAACTGTCTGCAACCGTCGGCTCGTTTGTTGTGGTTACACGGTGTTTTTGATCTTTAATGATTCTTGCAGTAAGGGGACTGGTGACCTACAAAACATGAATATTTCCTTCAAGTAGGGTTGAGTGCTTATCTCCTGATGTATTGTTCATCTCCCCGGTTTCTATTGTGACTAAACCGCAGAAGGGGCAAATACAAAAGAATCCGTCGAATTCAAGTAACTGAACTAAAATTAGCAAGTGCCTGGAGCCTTAGGATGAAGATCTAGGAGCTCGTCAGTTTTATTGCCACCATTTCTATTACCACTGCGCGATTATGAGGTCTCCCACCCTGATACCAGATACCAAACCCGCTCAATTGAGGCAATACGACAGGTAGAAGTCTAATCAGTGAGATTAGAAAGAAAGAAAAAAAAGGGGGGAACTTCACCATCATTTAAATCTTTTGCCACTTGAGCTTGGGCCATATGCTTTGCAAACGATCCGGAATTCCACGTAATATTAAAGTCCCACATTTATATACTGACCAGTTGAGGTAATCCAGCAAGTAGAGGTCTGGTCATTATAAAGAAAGAAAATAAAAACATTGGGAACTTCACCATCACTCAAATCCTTTGCCACCTGAGCCTGGGCCACGTGCATTGCAAACGATTCGGAATTCCGCGTAATACTAAGAGTCCAATATTCAAATGCTGGCCCTTTCACCTCGTTGTGAATATTTCGTCCAACGTTAACATCCACTAAAGAACACAGCAATCCATGGCGGAATTATAACCTCTTCGTTTGTATATAATTATCCATGGTGTCAGGTTCTGAGTAAACATCTGCTACAGATTGGAATTTCCGTTATTTCTCTATCTTAATATTTTATGTATTGTACCGGCTGTGTACTGTAATTTTCAAGGTGACATTCTTTCTTTGTTGAAGGGAGAATTGACAGGTGATCATGTACAGGTGGTGAGTGAGAAAGAGAATATTGCCGAGAGGCGTGTTCATCCGTCAGCGATGTATGTGAATGATGAGCAAACAAGGAACATGTCACGGATCAAGAAAGCAATGTGGAATACGTCCAATGAAGAAGCTCCACAGCGGGGATGTACATTGGGAAAGGCAGTGATTTGAGAAGGTCAAGTCTTGTCTGAGTATTGAGTAGTTCGTATCAGGGCTCGTACCTAGAGAGGAGTGTAGGACAGAGGTCCTAGTGTGCAGTTCGTATCTGAAGAGAAAGGGACACAGACGTCCTGGTGTGTAGTGCTCTGGGCCGGATAGCGTAAGCCGAGTATCCATGTGTTGGGATATTCGAAATTGATCTCCGGTAAAGTGAATCTAACGTGCATTGAGTGTGAGGGAGAAGGTGTAATTTGAACAGTACACAGCCAACTTTTTACGGTATTTAATTTAATGTTGAACCGGATCATCTATATCCGAGTTGTAATTGTACATAATTGTAAATAGTGTATTTCTTGTATACATATAGTACAAATAAACTGTTAGTTCAGTTAATTGACAGCGCCAGTGTTCATTTACACAATCCTCACAGTGGGTGACCGATATCACCTAATAATATCCGCGGTGGTAGCTATAACTACCACGGGCTTTCCTCAGAGTTGTGCGGGCTGAGAAGAACGTCCGACACATGGTATAATGGAGTGTACATGTATAATATTCTTTCACCACGTGCGGTACTCGATGTTCGCAGTATTGATGATGTACCTACATATGAGTGAATTGTATCAGGAAGTTTTGTCTGGATAGTTCAGGTAGTTGAACATTGGAAAATTCTGAGATTCCGAGTTTGAATTCTGGCCTGTATGTGTATATGTTCCACTCTGTGTAATAAATTTCCTTTAACTTTTCATACAAGAATTAAGAGACTTAATGGTAAAATTTAATGGCTTTGTATGCATCTATATTCATAATCAGCAACATAGAATTTTGCTTGCTTATTTCGTAAAATTACTTTAAATTTTAGTTTAAATTAAATACTGATTACTTACATAAAACAGTAAATACAGAACGGGTAAAGTTATTTTCGCAAACGGAATATAATCTTTGAAAAATTTAAATATTTCGATGATACTTTTACGGATGTTACATTGTACTCTTCCTACGCAAGACAATGTTTCAATATCAGGAAACGAAAAGTTTATTTGCATTCAAAAGTTTCAATATCTGAAAATAGATACAACGCATAGCCCATTAATTGAAATCAAATGTAATAATGCTGCTTTGCTATAGAAAGAAAAGTTCTTGTGATTATATTCACCCTTTTATATGTGAAAATAGTAATATATATTTCATTTTTTGTTTATTTCAAAAAGCTAATTTTTAATTAAGGTAATTTTATAAACAAGTAATTGCAGAATAAAAGAAGCTATGGCAAACGAAAATAATGTATTTAGGATCAGGTAGGGTAATTTTGACCAGGGGGTAATTGTAACCACTGCCATAATGAAAAAACTGTGCATGGTAAAATTTTGCTCCATGCTTAGATATAAACCTCATAATGTATTTTTCATTTAAGATATTCTTTATCACTTGTCTGAAGCATTTTTGAGAGACAAATAGCAATTTGAACAAAGTCTGCTGAAAGTTTTGATGAACAGATTTGTCAGCTTTGTGTTCTAATGGTCTTAATTATCCCTAACAAATGTGTATAGGCAAAATATAAAGAAGAAATATAGGGGTCATAATTTCCCCAGCACTAGTGACCTTAATTACCCCAAACTTTTGTAATTGTAAGTTTATGATGGAGTAATTATAACCAGTGTTCTCGCTGATATTTGATCAACGTTAGTAATTTGGCTAATTAAAAATAAAAAACATTCGCCAAATGAAAGAAGTATTAGTCAAATAGATTCGACGTGTAGCACAAAAATAAATAAATAAATAAATAAAAAATAATAATAAGAAGAATAAGTAAAAAAAAAAAATTATCTTTAATCTTTTAATGTATAACCTTTTTTTCACTATGCTCTAAAATAACCTGTCTTTATAACTGCGACAACGATTGTTATTACCCGTAAGACATGGTGACGTCACTGCAACGTCGTTGTGAAGTCACATTGTGACTTTGTGACCATCGATTGTCGATGTGAAGTCACAGTGACTAAAATGTGAAGTCGTTATGGCCGTTTTAGAGTTTTTTTCTGACGTCACATTGTGACCACTTTGTGACGTCGCAATGTGACCAATTTGTGAAAAGTGTGTCATTTGTGACTACTTTGACATTAACATTGTGACGAACTGTGAAAATGTTTTTAGAAAGTCACATCTTAGTCACATTGTGACGTCACTGAGTGGTAGCATTTTCGTCACAGATGTGATGTGACCAGAGTGACTCACAGTGACGTCATTGTGACGTCACTGTGAACATGCATGCTATGAGGGTAATATAATTTCAACTATCCGCTACAAATATATTTAAAAAATGTATGCATGCATATTCATGAAAAACGAAAAAGAAAAGAAAGAAAAAGCAAAAATTGAGAACTACCAATTTGGCGAATCTAATCGCTTGTTTGCTCGCCAAATGAAGAATTTAGTCGCAATTTGGCGCAATGGCGAGCGACAGCGAGAACCCCGATTATAACCATCCTTTTAATTAAATAAAAGAAGGGTTGTGAGAATTAAAACTTTTAATAAGTTTACTTAAACGGTCAAAGTTACTTCCTACGTACTAAAAACACCACTTTTCCAAATAGAGCAAAAAAGTTTTAAAAAAAAATAACAATGTTAAAAATGTATAATGTGGTCATAATTAACCCAACCTACCCTTTAATCTAAAAAAATGGAAAAATGTGTTTTTTTAAAATTCCTTTTCAATTTTGTGTTAAATTTTTACTATATGTGAATGCTTTATTGTGTCATGAAACGAAAAAGTTATTTGTGTTCAAAAAATTTAATATCTCAAGCTGATTACAAATTATTGTAGTTAATTTAAAATTAAATACAAAAATATTTATTTTGATAGTGCTCGAACATTTCTTTTAGTATCTATTTTTATAATAAATTTTGAATGAAAGACATTATTTAAAATAAACGATGATAGTCTAAAAAAAATGAAAATGCTTTTCTAGAAAATCCTTGAAAGTATTATATAATATTTATGCTGTATTCATTCTATATCATGACACAAAAAGTTTATTTTTGTTTATCTTAAATTAAACACAAAATTTAATTTTTAAATTAAGATTTATTACAGGAAATATTCTTTAACGTAATCTGATTTTTTTTATTTAAATTTCTATATTTTTTGTCAGTGCAAATTTAATAAAAATATTTATATGAAGCATAATTACAATAGAAATTTTGTTTCGACTTTGGTTTTTAACGGATTTACATGTTTAAGGGATAGGAGACCACCGAAAATTATTTTTATACACAATGTCTGTCTCTCCGTCTGTCTGTATCCGTGTGTTTATACTTTCGCTTTGTATCATCGAAAAGTATGTGAAGTTATACTTAGACTTCAACTACATCTTATGTTTATGTTTATGTTCAACAAGGCATCTTATAATTTAGAAATATTCCACAGAAAGAAGGCATTGTAATAGCAATTTCTGTGCCTTTTTAATTATTGTACCATTTAAAAATATACGAAGTTATGCACAGAATTAAACCAAATCTTTTATATATGTTTGGGGGCATGGCCAGTAGGTCCCCCTTTAAATTGGAAATATTTCGCCGGAAGGAGGTTCTATACTAGCATTTTTGTACATCATTTTTAATGTTGCACCATTGGAAAGTATATAAAGTTTTGCATAGAACTGAACCAAATTTCATATAAATATCTTTGGCTATAACCAGCAGGTTCTTCTTGAATTTTGAAACTTTTCACCTGAAGGGATCGGTAATAAAGATTTTTTGTGTTGCACATTGACTGTCCAAGAATCGACGGGCAATTTGCATCCAAACAGCCTGGAAATTCTCAACCAGTTGTTGTAGAACCGAAAATTGAAAAATATTGATTTTATTAAATATTCTGATTGAGATTATCTCGTTTTAACTCCAATTAGCAAAATGAAGCAAAACTTTAAAATGAAAATCAAAGTTATTGTAGTGATGAAGTTTTGACACTGAAGGATTAACTGCTTTTTGAAAAATTAACATGTATGAGAAAGAAGAAATTTTTTCGATTAGCACATCTCACTATTTAAAGACAAATAAAGATAAAAATATGTGACATCAAATACATTCTTGCCTTTTTCCCGCTTATTATACTGTTAAAAACGAAGTTCGGGGTTTCACAAAGAAGATGGTGAGAAGTTCCTAAAAATTGGTTGAAACCGAGATATTAATGAAAAATTTCACCAGTTTATTGTTGTTTTCACAAATACCATCATGTTGGAAAAATGTTAAACTACAATTAATTTTATTTTATTTTTTTTGCAACCAATTTTCTGGTGAAAGGTTGAATCATGATTTAGGATATTTTCAGTCCATTATTTGATGAAAGATTGAACCATGATTTCGGACATTTATAGACCTTTTTTTTTCTTTTTTTTTTCTTTAAAGGTTAAACCACAAAACAGAGGGGTTTTTTAAATCCAAATTTCTGGTGAAAGATTCTGGTGAATCAGTAATTTTTTTAATCCTACTTTTGGGGGAAAAGTTAAACCATGATTCAGCGCTTTTTTTAATCAAACTTTTTGGTGATACACAGTAAAAAATGAAGACCCAAATTGGGTTGAACGATTTCTGGGTACAGAATTGTTCCAATTTGGAAAGTTCAGTTTGTAGCACAAAATCGTTTTAAATAAGTCTGATTTTTAATGACATTAAAACAATTAAAATATCTTAGATAGTATATACATTATACCTCAGAAATTTTGATTACTTTAATGTTAATAAAGATCTGCTCTGTTTTGAACCATTTTGGGTTATCTATTTTGGGAACAATGCTCTACCATTTTGGAATCCTTACTGTACCATTTTAGAATCCTTACTGTACCATTTTGGAATCCTTACTGTACCATTTCAGGAAAATTACTATACCCAGAAAAATTTCAACCCAATTTGGGTCTTCATTTTTTACTGTGTATTTAAACTATAATTCAGGGGTTTTTTAATCGAATTTTCTGGCGCAAAATAAATTATATTTCAGGGTTTTTTCTATTCCAGTTTTCTGGCAAAATGTTGAGCCAGAATTCAAGATTCATTCTAATCCAATTACATGGTGAAATAGAATCGTCATTCAGGCTTTTCCCTCTTTTAACTTCATTGGGAAAGGTTACACTAGATTCTAATATTCTTTTTTTCCCCTCACTTTGGAAAGAAATGTTTAACTAAGATTTCGATTTTCAAGACTATACAAGATTATGTTGCAGTAGGAAAGCATCTGAAAGCAAATGTACATCCATGTACATAATGTATGTTTCATTACGTAAGAAAGAGCCATAATTATTTTTCAGCGAGATATTTCATAAGATTATGCTAAAATTATGTAATGTTACAAATATCCAAGCATATCTAATGAACTACATATCTTCAACTCTATTTTTTAAACAATCTTTTTTTTTCTTTTTAAAAAAAATTTATATGAAGCACAATTTTAGTTTAAAGAAACAATCTTTATACATAATAAGAACTTTCTCTAAATGAATGCATATGCTGAAAACTTACAGTAAAAAATGAATTTTAAAAAATTAAATAAGCTTCTTTTATAACAGGATTTAAAAAAAAAGTTTTATTAATGATTGCTTACTTTTATTTAAATATGTAAAACATAGATATCATAATGGAATCTTCTTATTAAGCATAACTCATCTAAAATGCAATTTATCTTATTCAAACAAAGGTTTTGGAAGACTATTTTGCCTTTAATTCTAAAATTGTATTTTTATTCGTGTTTTTTTTTTTTCTTTTTTAAGTTTGTAATGAATAAATTAGTGTCAAAAACCAATTTTTTTATTATGTAAAATTCGTTGGAAAACTCACATTTGGATTAAATTATTTCTTCTGTTCTTAAAGAAAGAAAGGATACTATTCTGTTATCCCGTCGATTAATTTCGCCAAATTATACATATTGACGTAATTTTTATTTTAAACTAGCTGTTCCGCCCGGCGTTGCCCGAGTTCATCAAAAAATAGCAAGAATTGCAAAAAAACTTTAAAAATCATAATAAAAACCTCGAAAAATCTAAAAAATGCTGCACGAATTTCGTCTAAACTTCGTTTTGAAAAGAGATGGGCTAGAAAATTGAAACTGGATTATTTTTACTAACGTGGAAAAATCTTACAAAATCGCAAAAAACATTAAAAATCACATAAAAATATAAAACAAAATTCAAAAATTGTGTTTCAAAATTCGAATAAACTTTGAAGAAAAGAGATCAGAATTTACTACATTCGGCCAAAAATTGAACTTGTAGAAAATCGAAGCGGGTCGCGAAGAAATGTAAACATCGCTTTAAAAATGGCAAAATTTTCAAAAATCATGGAACTCAAAATTTACTCTACTTGGATAAACGTTTTGAATCTAATTAATTTGATAATATAAAAAGCATTGAAATGCTAAAAAAACAGCTAAAAAATCGCAATAAAAACCGTTAATCGCACAGGAGAAAATTTATCATATTAGCAAAGAAATTTAAAACCGAATCCTTTTCCGTATCTGCTAAAATCGCCGTGAACTCAAACAAACAAAAAAAAAAAACATGCTGCATTAAAAATTGCTGCAGATCAAAATAGGAGAGCAAAACAATTACCGTAAAGGATAAAAGTTTGAAACCAAACTCTTATTAGTCTAGAAGTTTAAAATCGAATTCCTTTGAAAAATGTAAAAAAAATAAAATAATAATAATAAAAAAAATAAAAATAAAAAATGACTGAGAAAGCCCAAAAATTGCATTGAAAATTGTAATAAAAGTCGTAAAACATAAAAAAATCGCTAGGGTAAAAATTCACTGTTATAATATAAAATATTGTAATCAAGAAATTAACCATATTAAACAAAAAGTTTGAAATCGAAATCGATTTCCGGATGTAAAAAAATCACCACGGAAATTAAAGAATAACTAAAAATCACATAGAAAATTGCATTAAAAAATAGCTAAATATTTGGAAGTCAATGTTTAAAAAATTAATAATAAGGAAGGGCCGGGGGGGGGGGGGGGTATGATCGGAAATCATTTATAAATAAAAAAACGTAGACATGAAGCGCCAAAATCATATTAAGAGATAAAACATTGCATTCGAAACATAACTACATTAAACAAAATGTTTGAAATCAAAATTGGTTTCTGAATGGCAGAAAATCGCCAAAGAACTTAAAAAATGGCCAAAAATCGTATTGAAAATTATATTAAAAATCGCTGAATATTTAAAAGTCATGGCTGTAAAAATTTAATATTCAGTCGAAAATATTGTAATCGGAAATCGTTCATAAATAAGGAAAAGTCCACACGGAACACCTAAAATCCCCAAAACTAACTAAAAATTACATTGAATATCGCATTAGAAAATGGCAAAATTAAAAAAGCGTGGAAAACAAATTGTACTATTTATGCTAAAAGTTAGAAACCGAAATTCTTTTACCGATGTCAACAACTGTCACAGAACTTGAAAAATCCCTATAAAACAGATTAAAAATCAGTAAAATTCAAAAATCCGGACAAAATTTGCCATAGGAAAATAAACATTTATATAAAATTCCTGCGGACATAATTTACCATAATGGGACAAAACTTTGAAATCTGAACTCTTGCATTACTTAAAAATATCGACACAAAACTTGCTAAACATTTTATGAGAATACACAAAAAATCTGAATCATTGATGTCAAAATTTACTACATTAAGCTACAAATTAATTAAAAATTTCTTTTCCAATTGTGAAAAAATCGCCGTGGACTCGAAAACATCTAAAAATTGTATTCAAAAATGCATTACAAATCGTTTCAAATTTAAAAATAGCGGGACACAACATTTACATTAATAGAGTAAAATAGTGTAATCTGAATTCTTTCTTAAATACGAATGAAAAAATCGGCGAAAAGCGTGAGAAATAATGAAAAGATTGATAAAAGTTGCATTAAAAAATCACTAAATTTCAGAATTCGTAAATGAATTGTAAATGTTTGAATTTAATTTCCTTTTCGAAATTTCAAAAAATAGTCGTGAGATTCAAAAAACTAATACAAAACCATTGAAAAATTCATTAAAAATCGCTAAATGTAAATACAACCTGTGAATAAAAAAATATTCTAGTCGTGTAAAACGTAGCAATCATTCTTTTTTATATGAATTACAAAAAAATCGACGCAGAACACAAAATGTATCAATCACATTGAAAATCGACAAAATTAAAAAAAGGTAAATGGTGAAATTTACTATATTAGGCTAAAAGTTTGAAACCAAAATAATTTTTTAATTGTTAAAACACCATTGTGGTGGGGATCGAAAAAAATAGTACTAAATCGCATTAAAAAGTTCATTAAAAACGCATTGAAAAATGCACTAAATATCGCTAGTTATTTTTTAAATAGCAATAATCAGAATTTCATCAAACGAATAAAACATTCTAATCGGAAATCTGTACTATTTGATTATCCGGTTGACCAAGAAACTATCTGGATCAAACCATAAGATTTAATGACAATAATGGCGAACCTTAAATTCCACATTCACTTGACATTAAACATGTTACATATGTTTGTTACGTCATCAAGTGGTTTTTACTTCTTATTTTTTTTTATATGTATTTGTATTAATGTGTTTTCTAAATTATCTCTTCTTTCATTATTTAACATAAAAATTACGCCTATTTGCATAATTTGGCTTGTTTCACGATTGATAATTGATAATCACTAATATTAAAAAATCACAGGGATCAAAATTTACTCTAATAGGGTAAAACGTTGTAACTAGAAATATTTCATGAATGACAAAAATTCGATATCAAATGCAAAAAATCTCGAAAAATCGCATTAAAATTAGCTGAAATTCATAAATCTTAACAGCTAAAATTTAATACATCTGCCTGAAAGTTTTAATCCTTTAACGTTCATTGGTTTCGCCACGAAACCACAAAATTTTAATTCCGATATGCAACACTGACACCGGTATTTTTATCTAAAAATATCTCTTTTATTATGTATGTGAAAAATCACGTTTTCTTATTTAGAAATATATTTGCTCTTAATTACCGGTGTCATTCATTTATTTCGACGTCTTAGCAATGAAAATGCTTTGATCGTTAAAGGGTTAAGCAAAATTCCTTTTACTAATGTCGGATAATAGCGGCAAAATTTACATTGAATAATTCACTAAAAATCCAAACATCGTTGCACGAAATCCAAAGAAATTATATTGAAAAAAGAACAAAACTCACTAAATTAGGTCGAAAGAATGAAACCGCTTTCCTTTTCGCTAATGTGGAAAAATCGCCTCGAAACCCACTAAAATTCGCATATGAATTAAATTAAAAGAACTGAAAATCGGCCTTCAAGGTGTAAAATTTCATACATAACTTCGTGCAGCGGTCTCTCCAGAGCATCGCCAGTACTTTAAAATTTTTAACATGCGTTATAAACTACCTTAAAGTGTAAAACAGATCTCCTTCCTTTCACGCACACTGAAATCTGTCACACCCTTCTTTGTTTACATTTTTTATCATGTATTATAAACCATTTTAAAATTTAAAATAAATCACATTGTTATATTTCCAAATTTTAACAAAATCGCGTTCTGTTAGTTCCATTTTTCACCACCAGCTAGCGCACTCTATTCTTCAAAAACTTTATCAAAACGATACTCTGTTAAACAACTTATCAGGTGATATATTACTCGAGGGGGTAGCGGTCTTAAGCAAGAATTTAAGATATTTTATGAAATTGCTATTCGGAAATAGTGGTACCTAAATTTTTGACATTTTAGGTAGATTTCACAAAAAAATACTACTTATTGCATTCTCAACAGCTCAAGTTTTTGATAGAACAACTATGAAAAAAATAGATGCTAAACGCAAAAATCTGAAAAAAACGTTAAAAATCACATTGAAAATCGCATTAAAAATCGTTAAAATCTAAAAATCGTAACAAACATAAAATATAGGGCATTAGGCTAAAAGTTTAAAATGATTTTCTTTTTATCAATCTCAAAAAATAGCCGCAAAATAAGAAAAAACACTAAAAATCGCATTAAAAATTCGTTAAAAATTCAAAAATCGCTGTACAAATTCCAAATAAACTTTGTTGAAAAGAGAAAAAAAATTGCTATTTTGGGTTAAAAGAATGAAACCGTATTCCTTTCACTAATGGGATAAAACCGCAAATATAACACTAAAAATCGCCTAAAAAATTATTTAAAAAAAATCTAAACAAAAAATCGAAAATCGGGCTTCGAGATGCAAAACTACATGTAAAAAAGTACCTTCCCTCTAAATGTTGTAACTCTATGTGCAGCAGTCTCTTCAGAACAGCGCCCACAGACAAACATCCTTCTCTCTTTATTATTATAGAAGATAACGAAAAAACAAATAATTAGTAGAATATTAATACAAATATTAATAAAAAGTCGCAATAAAAATCACTTAATGACATTTTAAACACGTGAATCGTATTTAAGGTCATTGAATGTGACATTCACTGATTATCCATTATTGGCATTTAATCTTATAGTTTGGCGATAATTTTTTGGTCGACGGGATAACCTAGTTGTACCAAAAAAAAGGTGACTAACATTATCACCGTCACTGTAACTGATTTTTTTTTTTTTTTTTGTGTGTGTGTGTGTGTGTGTGTGTGTGTGTGTGAAAGGAAGTTTTTTTTCGCTAATATTAAGAAAACTGTTGCATGCAATGAAAATAAATAGTATTATAGAGAAATGTTTGATAAATACGCCAAAGCAGATAGTTTTTAAATTGAAGAATTATTTTAACCCTTTCGGATCTGATTTTTTTTTCTTTTTAAATTTTGAGAGTACTTTTACTTTTTTAATAATAGCTATCTAGATATATTTACTAAAGTTTAATGAATATGTCATTGCCTAAAATCTAACGAATGTTGTTATTTTGCGCAACATTCAATTGACTTTCCTATGAACATAGACTAAGATTTTTGGAAACGTTAGGAAAATATCAATAGAAAAAATAATTTAACACATATTACAACTTTCTAAATTTTTGCCTTTTATCACACTTGATTCCCTTCGAAAAGTAAAAATTATTAATCAAAGTTTGAAATATGTATTTAAAATAAAAGAATTATTAACGATGCAAAGAGAATTAAGAAAATTATTGTTATTATTATTATTGGTTTTACTTGATTAACCCGTCGACCAATTTTGCGAAATTATAAAAATCGCCAAGCTATCCTCCAAATTATACAAATTGACGTTTTTTTTTTTTTTTTTTTTTTTTTTTAATTGTAAATAATGTAAGTAAAAGTAAATTAGTAAAATATTAATAAAAAAAAAAAACAAAAAAAAGTCGAATTAAAAATTATTTGATAAAATAACAAATACATGTCTGAGATTCATGTTAAGTGAATGTGAGATTTATGAACATGAATTATTGGCATTTAATCTCGCAATTTGGCAATAGTTTTTTAGTCGATGAGTTAATCAAGAAATACCTTTTTATTTTAAATAATGTAAGAACGAAGACATTGGTAAAACATTAATACAATCACAAATGAAAGGTCTGCGCAAATTGTGCAGCATGTATTTTTTAGTATATACATCATAGATGCATATCAATTCTATTATGTTCGAAAGAGCATAACATCATTAAAATTCGCTTGAAACTATTTTTTCCACTCACTGAAATGTAACGGAATGTTTTGATTGTCCCTGTAATTAAACTATGCGCCCGATTTTCATAAAATTTGAAATGCCTCGACAAAATTATACTAAAAATTATATATTTTAGATTTCAAACGATTCGGTTGGATAGTTTATGCTTTGTTATATGTAGACGGACGGACGGACTGAACGACGACTATAGGTGCTACGTATATAATTACGAGCGCACCTAAAAAGCAGATACAATGAAGCGATCAGGTTGATTTTGTTCGATTTTTTATCTGCTAATATCCTTACTGCCGGTTACTTTCTTCTGACTGCAGCTTCTTTATTCTAATTTGCAATAATTTCTAAAATCATTATTTTAAATTATTACCAAATGATAAAAGAATAATATTTCCTTCAAATAAATAAAATATTTCTTAGCGACTATCATAAACAGAAAGAATAAGTGAAATCTGTCTAAGGCGGAATCGCTTGGGACTGAAATAAAATTCCGCCGTAGACAGATTTCCGGGTTAGACAGAAAAACTTTATAAATATCCCGCTTGCAGAGTATTAAACATTTCTTTGGCTAAAAGTAAAAAAAAAAGTATCTTCAATTGTTTAAAAAATTAAATAGACATGAAATCTTTACATATTTTTATATATTTATACTAATAATTTACATTACAAATTGATAATACACATACACTCAATCAAAAATTATCAATCAAAATTACAGATTTTAGTGAAAATAAAATTATATTTACTTTAATAAATGCATAAATCATGTTTTAAACTTATTTAGAAAAAAATCGAATATTGTTGTTTGTTTATTTTTTTTCTTAATGGCTTCTTTTTCCGTAGCACATTGTATTTCAGTCAACATTGGTATCATTTCATAATTGTTTCGCTCTATGTAACATTTCTGCAAAAGCTTTATATTCTTAAGAGCTTTCTTGATATGACTTGATGCTTGTCACTTCATCTTCGACTTCATATTCATCAGTGCTGCTCTCACTGTTGTCCTCTAGCTTTTGCGCATTGAGAAAATCCCCTGAATCATTATAATCACTTGTAGTAAGTTCATCATCACCATGTATGTATTCAGTAACATTTGTATGTCCTTGTCCATCTGGAATGAAACCGCTGATGTTATTCATCAGGTCTTGAAGCTCTTCTTTCTCAACATCATCTTTACTACTATCTGAAATTTCTTCGATGTCGAAACTGAACCCCGATTTCTTAAAGCATTTGATTATTGCATCAGGTGTGATTTCTTTAGAGGCCCTGTCAATCCACTTAATTGCATCCAAAATGGTTACGGTCTTAGCTAGTTCGGATGCAGACTTAGCTGTTCCCATTGCAGCTAAAATTGATCTAAAGAAATACTTTTTGTAGACAGTTTTTAGAGTTTTTATTATCCCTTGATCCAAAGGCTGAGTTCTAGATGTGGTATTCTCTGGAAGGAAATGTAGTTTCACATTTGTTAACTCTGTCTCGGGATGGCAAGGTGCATTATCTAAAAATAATAACACATGGCGGTTATCTCATTACATTTTTCTATTAAACAACTTCAACTATTCTTCCATGATTACTGGTGTGTTCTACGCTTTCCTTTGAGATTTCCAGATAACCGGTAAATTTGACACATCAATGTTTTTGAAACATCTTGGTTTCCGTGATTTTCCGATTACTAATGGCTTTTCCATTTCTCCTTTCATATTGCAGCAAAGAAGCAATGTCAGGCGTTCCTTAGAGTGCTTTCCATCAAAACATGCTTTTGCTTTTTCAGTCAGAGTTTTCGTAGGCAATTCCCGAAAAAATAGTCGTTTCATCACAATTAAAAATATCCCGTTGAGCATAACCATCTATTAACGTAGAAATTCTGTTCATCCATTTTTCAACATCAGAATCCGGAATATCTTTTGATTCGCCACATATCTGTTTTAATGAAAGATTATGTAGAACTCTGAAGCTTATCAACTAGCCATTTGATGCTTTAAAATCTTTTTTCCCAATTTCTTCAGCGATTTCTTTTGCCTTTTCCCGAAGTAAAATTCCTGATATGGGAACATTTTTTGCTCTAACATTGCAAAACCATTCCCATGCTAGTTGTCATCAATGTCTTCGTTTTCAACTTGTCTTTTACGTTTGCGAGTGCAATCTCCCCCTTTTTCAAATTATTTACGAAGTTCATCTTTCTTTTTGATATCATCATAGGTTTGAGTCTTTCCACATTTGAATTTTTCACATAAGCTTTTAACTGGGATATTTTGTTCTTTGAGTTTAATAATATCAATTTTCTCTTTTAAGGATAAAGTATTCGACGTTTTTGATTTATTATCCCTTTAGGAATAATGATTTGAACTACACAGCAAATCTGCGAGTTTATACGACAACGTTAACACTTACTGACTTAAACACAAACTAAAATAACTTACTCTTCTTAAAGTACATTCTATTCGCGTATTGAAAGATCTTGTACATATTTCTGGAAGTTATGGCAATATTCTTTTTGTCTGAAATTCTAGGAAGAAATCAACTTTCGTTGTATTATAGGACAAATAAAAAATAGCAGCTGACCAGCAACAAAGCTATTTCCGAAGATCATGAAAGGTGTTGAAATTTTCCATAAATTGTCAATGTTGCAACCCTCCCTTTTTAAACAGATTCTCTTATCTTATTGTAACCTAAAATTATACTTCTCAAAAATAGGGATGGGACGAATAGTGATTTGGCCGAATAGCCGAATACCGAATATTCGGCCAAATTTTAGGCCGAATACCGAATATTCGGCCGGCCGAATAGTAAAAATTATTTTCCAATAAAGAAAATAAATTTTGATTATATATAATTTAAAAAATAAGAGCTCATTAATAATTATTACTCTTAAATGTATTTTTAAATGTATTTTTAAATTTGAAAAACTTATTTTAACACAAAAAAATTATGAAATTGTATTATATCCTTTATTCTAATGTACATCAAATTGATTTTCAGTAAATCAAGATGGGAAAATATTTCCATTAAAATATGAAGAATGTACTTCACTTTTACTATCAATTGATACTTCTTGCATTCAAAATCAATAATATTTTTAATCTCTCTCTCTCTCTCAGAACTCACAAGGACATATTTTCTGAAATAACCTTTAATGAAGTAAATTTGATCATTTAGAGTTTGTGTCCCTAGTGATAAGCAAATTTGTAAGAATGAGACTGTTCTGAAATCAGATGCCAAGCTTTAAATTACAAATTACGTTAAAGCAAAAGGTTATGCTTAAAGTAGAATGCATATGTTAACAAAATCTTTGACATTTGAATCAGCACATACAATATTCAACTTCAATATTCCACTTATTCAACAAGCATTAAAAGGATAAACAGAAATTGATAACAACATGAAGGAAGGAAGATTAAATTTAAAATATATACACAATGTTACATATTTAAATCAGTAATTATGCAAATAATTATTTAAATGTAAAAACTATTGAATGAAAAAATTATTTTGTTGAGTATTTAGAATTTATATTAAAATATTTATAAAACCATCTTCATAAAGCAAATTTGTCATCTAATCTGTATCGAGTTTGACACCAGTTCTGCTTTCAGATGTACCGCTGTATTTGGAATGGTGATATATTTAATTTTGAAAATGAATCTTCGTTAACACACCTAGTGAATAAATTTTTTTCATTTCTTACTTTATAGAAAATAAGTTATGAATTTCATAAGAGCCTTTTTTATATGTGCATGGAATTTGCAGACATTAATAAATATTTGAGTGTTTTAGAATAAGGCAGTGTTTTTATATCTTGAATTGTAATATATCATTCTCTAATGATGACATTTCCCATACAATTAAATCTCCAACTTGGGCAGCATTTTCTAGAATATCACTAACTTTTATAGAAAATACAGATAGGCTGTATATTTTTTAGTATCTGAATAACTCTATATTTTGTAAGTAAGAGTGAGAATGACTTCATAAATGAAGTAGCCAATTAGGATTAGAGAAAAAAAAATTGCAAGAATAAAATTCTTTAAATCCGAAATTTATTTGGCAAGATATCTTTCACTATTCGGTGAGATTTTGGCAGTATTCGGCAAGATATCTCTAAATATTCGGCTACAGGTATTCGGCCGAAGTATTCGGTCAACAAGCCTTCAATATTCGGCCAACCGAATATTCGGCAAAAGGGCCGAATAGGCCGAATACCGAATAGTGGCCGAATATTCATCCCATCTCTAGTCAAAAATCCCGTGACTCATTTGTTCAACAGTTCCCAGTCATATACATTAATAATATAATCCCCAAACTACTATCAGCAATCAGTGACGGCTTTTCTTAACATCTGGGAACGCCACTGGACAATACATTTCATTATAAAAGAAAATATTTATTTCCATTTATATTTTCCAGGAAAATTTTCTTCCGTCTTAAGGAGTAAATTTGCTATCTGGGACCCAAAATGAATGTCCGGTTCCGCGTTACACAGATTCTTTCCGTCTTAGACAGATTGTTCGGATATCTCTATGTTAAAAAATGAGGGACTTTGAAATGTTTCCGCCTTAGACAGATTTCCGGCTTAGGCAGATTCCGGCTTAGACAGATTTCACTGTACTTTCAAATGAGAATTAAATAAGTACAGGTTAAAAGCGAGAAATATTGAAAATTATGTCATAAATCTGTATTTAAATGTGAATATTAAAAGATAAACAAAATTTTGAAATAATAAATTCTCTAAAATGCGTTAACCGCAGTAAATGGATAAAAAATTATGTCATACTTCAAACAGAGTATCTTCACGTGAATATCAAAGCAGAAAGAAAACTTTTAAATAACAAATAAAGTCATCAATTTGCATTAAAAGCAGCAAGTTAAAGAAAGTCAGTTATATTTAAAATAACCAAGTAATATCGCAAAACAGTTAAAATATTTTAAAAATATATATATTTAGACAAGACATTTATTTCACATTTGGATATGATTTTTTAAACTATTGTTGTGAATGCTAAGGCAGCACAAATAATATTTCATTTCAGACAACAAAAATATTACCAAGCGAATATTAAAAAGAGAAGGAAAAATTTTGTGTGAATTCGATCAGATTAAAACAGTACATTTAAAATTCTGTGTTTCATGTGCCTTTAAGTTGATTTTGAAAAAATGATTTTGAATAATGAAAAAGTTAAAAAATAGAAGAAATATAGATCTTTTCATTCACACTGTAAAATAAATAAATAAATAAATAAAAGTAAATAAATAAATAAATAAATAAATAAAAAACTGTTGGTTTATAAAAATAAACTGTCAGCCAGTAAGATAGTAAAAAACTGTTGTTTGTATTATAGAAATAACTGGCATTTATTACGAACTTTCTATTATTTTAACAAATTTATCCTATAAGTTCATAATACATACTGATTATTTCCGAAAAATGAAGAGTATGACTGTTGTCCTAGAGGATAATTTTTCTGTTGCATCAGCAATTTTTTTCTTTTTCTAACAATGATGATTCTGACTATACAATATTCGCAAAATTCTAATAATAAGCTCGAATCCCCCCCCCCCCCCCAGGATGTCTCAGTAGCTTCATCACCAGCCCTATCTATTCCGCTTTTCAGCAGTGTCTTTAATTTGTTTAATTTTCTTTTTAAATTTATCCGATATAGATTTTTCAATCCCCCCCCCCCATTTTATTAGAAAGTCGGATATGCGGGTCAAACGTAAGGTTACGGACAAGAGGAAGCCAAATGATGTATTAGGTAGTTCGGAAAGTCGTGTCCGTTTGGGAAAATCAATCCGTACTGGAAAGTTTTGTCCATTAATATCTAAGTATTAGATAACGGAAACAACATCTAATAATTAAATAACAGAATTTTTCAGTACAAATTGATTTTCCCAAACGGAAAGGACTTTCCGAACAACCCAATAGTTTATATAGAATCCGTGCTACTATAGTTTCATGAGTAATTAATTAATCGCTCTCATTCTCAAAAAAAGCGTTAAATTTACGGCAAATAGATATAATGAAAAAAATTACATTTAATTTTACTGCAATTTTTATGGCAAAAAACTGCTCGCAATATTGCTGCCAGCAGCTTTTGCCGTGAATTTAATGGATTTTTTTTACAGTGTAGCAAGAAATTTTTAACTCAACAAACATAAAATACAACAGCAAAAACTACAACAAGTTTTACACAACAAGTTGTAGTTTTATTTTTTAACTAAAGCACTCGTAAAAAAAAGAAAGAAAGAAAGTTTTTTTTTTTTTTTTTTTTTTTTTTTTTAACTAGTTTTCGCAACCTAAGTGTACCGTCATCAGTGGAATTGCACTGATGACGGTACGCTATGACTGTCAAAATTAGTTTGCAATAAACAGTAAAATGTTTTGGTGCTTTAAACGTTGTTATTTATTTATTACTGTATTGTACTGCGCCAAGTAATTTAAGTTCGGTTCCAACATTTTTTTAAAATAAATTTTAATTATTGAAATGTAATTTTAAATATGAATATTAAATTATCTGAAGTATTTATCAAGGAAAAAATACTTTGGATAATTTAATATAATCAATAAAATTACAAAATGCGGTCGATTTTCAGAGGAAATCATTCAAAGAGATTTTCTTCAACAATACATTATATATAGAAATACCAATTTGTATATTTGTTTATCGAAATATGAATTCTAGCTAATCAAAATAAAAACATAAATCGCGGTGTCTATATTTTTAAGAAACTAAATTTTACATATTAAGTTATAAGTTAAAATTTTAAATGTTAAATAATCTGAAGTATTTTTAATGAAAAAATATTCTAACTATTTTATTAATTTTTAATAAAAATATATAGTTCAATCAATATTAATAGAATAATTTGCAAAGACCTCTTCTTGAATAGTGCAGTGTGTAATCAAGTATCATTATATAGATTTATTTATTTATTACAAATTGTAAACAAAGTATTTATAAACATACAACAATGTCATGATATAAGGTATTTTTAAATATTGAATTATAATATTAAATTTTAAGTATTAATTTATATTTAATATTTTTCTGTAAAAAAAATTTCTATTTTAATGAATATTATAAAAACATGTTATTTAATCAATATTCAGTAAAGATGTTACAAATATCTCTTTTTAGACAGCACATTGTACACTCAAGTATGCTTTTATTGCATTTTTAAATATTGAAATTTAATTTTCAATATTAATCTAGCTAAAGTATTTTTCGATGAAACAATATTTTGAATTTTTTATTATTTAAAAAATATATATATGTTTTTATTGATATTCAATTAAAATGTTATAAAAATATCTTCTTCGACAGTATATTGTATACTCAAGTATGTTATTGCATTTTTAAATATCGAATTATAATTTCCAATCTTAATCTAGCTAAAGTACTTTTCGATGAAACAATATTTAGATTTTTTTTAATTATTTAACAAAAATATATGGTTTAATTGATATTTAATTAAAATGTTACAAAAATATCTTCTTCGACAGTATATTGTATACTCAAGTACAATTTGTATTATTATATATATTTGTTTCAGATTTTTATATATTGCACTAATTGTACATAAAGCCTCCAACTACTTCTAACTACATCAGTATACAATGCATTTTCAAACATTCATGCAGAATTTCTTACCTTGCTGCACTGTCTGCAAAAGTTCCGAAATTTTCAAAAAATTGTTCGAGGGACACTTGTTGATTCGGTCGCTTCCCAACCGAAAACGGATAATCTGTAGCGCCTTCGTCCAGAAAATTTCTCTTTTCGTACTCTGGGATGGTGACGCGAATCTGTGACGTCATTTTGTCATCCTCCAATGACATTTCGAGGTTTTACTCTCCGAAGAAATAAAAGATACTTTCATCAGTGCAACCGCAGTTACACAGAAAACTTGAGAGATAAAATTTATTTGATTCATTGTTTTCATGTTAGTAATGGAACATTTACTTCTTAATATCCGGGATTATTTCGGATTGTACGTTTTTGGATCAGTTAATCGAATCGTTTATCATCTTAATCAGGGTAATGGAATAATGGTCTTAATAAACTAACGAATGGAAGTAGAAGGGATTTTGCAGATAAATATTTCCATGTATCATTTTGAAAGTTATAAACATGTTTTGTTTCGCAGAAATATTAATGAACACAGAATTTTGAGAAATGCAGCCTGATAAAGTAAAATAATAAAATACCGCATATTATTTTACGAAGTTATTTAGAAAAATAAATTTAGGCATTCTTATTCCGTGTAGCGTTTAGTTAGGGCTTGATTAAGGTACGAAACAGTAAAGATAGTAACTTTTTGTATTGGTTTTGGGAGTAATTGAATTTCCAACCAAAAAATTTCACTGGACTCTCTAATAATGGTCTTACGATGACAACGAAACATAATTTGCTTTCATTAAACAGAATTTTTATCTCCCTATCTAAATATAATCTAGATAAAGCAGTGTTAGTACGACCAAATTTAATATCCGATGAATTTAAAATCGGTGTGGCGATTTATTATGTGTAGGTATCATACATTTTGCGTTTCTGCAAAGCGTTCGTTTATCTTTAGAAACCTCAGAATATTATTTTCGAAATCTAAAAAATAATTTATAAAAATAATTTTTTATTAGCTGCAATAATCATTAGTGCAATAATCATTTGAATGAACAATTTTATACTACTTGAGAGCGGTGTAATAAAATATTAAAAACAAATATTATTGACATGTTTCTGCCCTATTCTAATAAGAACTATAATCGTAATTAAAATAAAAATAAAAATCGTTTAACTGTCGATACAAACGGCATGCGACAATGAGATATAAACAACAACCGCGCACTCTATTATCAAAACAATAAATTAAAAATAGACCATGATCTAAAATTAATTTCCAGCTTGGTTTATCCTATTCTAGCTTTCTCAAGGAATTTATTCATAAACTCTAACCATAACTTAGGAATAATAATATATATATGTGGCATTTTAAAGTTAGGGGTGCAGAAACATCATCGCCAGGTTTCCCTTTCTCCGCACAGAAGTCATGGCCAGCGAGAAAAAAACAAAATAAATAAATGTAGAAGATCCAGTAAATCACTCTTTGGCTGCTGAAAGTTCATTTTATTAAACTGTAGCTATAATAGAGAGAAAAGCTCCTTTTGCAGACGATCTTTTACCGAAACATCCAAAAAGATATTCCATCATTTACCACATCCAGCCGTACTCATGGAAGAGAGCACCCAAGAATCCTTCTTACCACCTCTCGAGGCTTCCTCCCTTTTTAAATCTAAAAAGAAAATTCTAGAACTTTAGTCTTAAACCATCATTCTTTTATGTAAAAATAACTCATACCCAGAGTCGAGATTACTATTTGGCAGACAATTTTATTTAAAAAATATATTATTTAACCAATTTATAATCGACTCAGAATTTTAAATATCTTAGGCAGACGATTTTTATAGACGAATAATTTTAGGAGAAAAAGAAAAGAAATGAATTTATTGATATGCACAATATCAAATGTTGACTGAGGGAAAATAAATAAATAGATAAAATAAAATAATGATATATTTTGGAAGGTATGGTTTTGGAATAAATTTAATAAGACTTTCTTAAAAAGGTTTGATAAAAACATAGAAAAATGAGTTTTATTTGGAATATTAAGAAATAAAGTTTAATTAAGAATATTTTTAATTTAGAGCCATCTTTTTAAATTTACGCATACTGGAATAAATGTTTTTAAGGCGAATTAAGAATTTATATCGTTTCCATAAAGATTAATAGATTAGATCTAGAAACAAGATTTTAATTTAATAAGTTGAAGTAAGTACGGAATATTATTATAAGGAAATTAATATAGTATAAAGGTTAGTTTTGGCGAAAAAAAATTAAAATTTGTAATATATATATATATATCACTTCAAATAAAATTTTTACGTGCATAAATTTCACTGGACTCTCTAATAATGGTCTTACGATGACAACGAAACATAATTTGCTTTCATTAAACAGAATTTTTATCTCCCTATCTAAATATAACCTAGACAAAGCAGTCTTAGTACGACCAAATTTAATATCCGATTCATGTTCACCTTTTCTAATTTCACGTTTCTCCCAGTCATGTCAGTGTAATATTTTAAGTCACTTTTTTCTGTAATGTGAGGAATTTCATAAACCCCTGCAAGATCCTGATGTTCTATAAAGTCAAACTGTTTATTAAGTAAACGCTTTAATTTTGATGGCGGTGTCGCAATCAATTCAATATTAAACAGTTTAAATTTAAATTTTAACCTCTAAAACTGCCTTTTAAATATGGAAATGAAATTTTTTTTAATTTTGTAGGATCTCGCCCTTAATTGAAACTTTCAGAATTTTGTGATTTAGCTTTCCATTTTTTATAACAGTTTATTAATTTATTGATTTACCTTTTTTTTATATACCTATTAGAACCTACAATCTCACGGGATATTATCCAACTCCTTACATTAAAATTTTTCAGAACAAATCTTAAAAGCTCTGTCAACCATAAATCGAAAAATGGAGATATTGTAACTTTTTTTTTTATTTGGTATAAATTTAAATTGTTGTTTTTGTTATAGATTTATCTATGTTATTTTATTTTTAAAAAAATGTGTGCAATAATCAGTTTTCTACCATCGGAATATCAGTTTGTAGGATGCTATCCATTCTCAGGTAAATATTTTGAACCTGTTTAGAAGAGAAAAAATACAATATTAACAGCATTACCATTAAAATGAAAATTAATTTTATTTTGTTACAATTGCATGCACACATTCAGTTATACAGCTGAGAATATTTATTTGGGAACTGATAGAATTTGAAAATTTGAATTTTTTATGATAGTTAATAAAATTACGTAACAAAACTTTTCATAATATTTTTTTTTCAAAAAAAATGTAAATTTAAAATTTATTAAAAAAGGGTGGGGAGTAAATTAAGATCGTTATAACTAAAAATATTATTTGTAGAATTTTTTACATTTAAATAAACAAAAATATCTAACATTTAATTTAGATACAGCATTTAAAAAAATATTATTAAAAAAAAATAAAAATATTTAAATTAAAAACATGAAAAAAATTATCTAACTTAAAAAAAAAAAATTATATTTGCTAAAGTATACATTTTTTTTTTCAAAACTAAAGTAAAACAATCGAAAAAGACATATTCCAAGTTTGAAGCATTTATCTTTAATGGGTTTTGAGTTATAATAATTTGAATTCAAGAAATTGTGAAAAAGCCCATTGTCAGGTTCTGATAGCACCTGTGCTAAAGAATGGAATTTCTACTATTTCTCTATTTGAATATTTCGTATTGTATGGTTGTGTACAGAATTTCCAAGGTGACATTCCTTCTTTGTACAAAGGGGAATTGCCAGATAATCCTATGCAGGTGGTGTGTTCGAGGAAGAGAAGATTGCTGACAGGCATGTCCATCTGTCAGTGAGGTATGCGGATGGTCAGCGGAAAAGCAACATGTCAATAGGCAAGAAAGGAGTGGGGGAATGTGCCCAATGAGGAAGCTCCAGAGAGGGTTGGCATTTGTGTGACCCCGTGCGTTGAGAAGGGCATGTTTGTCTCAGATAAGTCATTCCGTACCTAGGTTTCGGACCTAGAGGTTGCTCTGTGTGGAAGAGCGTAAGCAGTGCGTTTTCTGGTGAACAAAGGACACAGACGTCCTAGTGTTTAGTGTTCTGGGCTAAGAAGTGCAGGCCTAGTATAGTTGTGTTGGGAGACTCAAGGTTGAGCTCCGATAAAGTGAATTTAACGTGTATTGAGTGTGAGGTGGAAAGTGTAATTGGAATAGTACACAGCCAATCTTTACTGTATTTAATTTATTGTTGAATCGGATCACCTATATCCGAGTTGTAATTGTATATATTTGTAAATAGCGTATTTAGTGTGTACATATATTCTTAATAAACTGATAATTCAGTTACTGGAAAGCGTAAGTCTTCATTTATACAAACCTCACAGTGGGTGACCGATATCACCTAGTAATATCGGTGGTGGCAGCTATATCTACCACGGACATTCTTCAAAGTTGTGTGGACTGAGAGAAACGTCCGACAAATTGTTGGCAGCGTCGGGATAGAATCGCCTGAAACCAGTGACCAGCGAGCCGTGTTGCAGTCTGTTAGTGCCGGAGTATCCAGTGGAATCCTTGCGTGGTAATGCCGGATCGTCGAATGTGTGCTAAAGTGTCGTACCATATCGTCGAGTGTGTGCTAAAGTATCGTGCCGGATCGTCGATTGTACGCTAAAGTGTCGTGCCGTATCGTCGAATGTGTGATAAAGTGTCGTGCCGTATCGTCGAGTGTGTGCTAAAGTATCGTGCCGGATCGTCGAGTGTGTGATAAAGTGTCATGCCATATCGTCTAGTGTGGACTAAAGTGTTGTGCGTATCTTTATTAGAAAGAACTAAACTGTTGTGCCATATTACCGCTACATCATGGAACTACCTGTGATTAGAAAAGTACCCCAGCAAATAAAGTATAAGCTAAGGTGTTTTGATCATATCCTTCTACTGACATCTCGAACCAAAATTTGTTGTTGTATGATTAATAGTAATTTAAGTAAATTGTCTATATTATTTATGTGTTTTATCAATACCTCCTACCTATAAAGTGTTAATAACCATATTGGCTATTGTCTTAAGGAAAGGTCATAATAACTTGAGCTAGTATTGGCTTTCTATATATTTCTTTTTACTAATTGTGTTAATAGTAGTTGGAAGGAATAATTAAATTTTACTTAAATTTAAATTATTGTTAAAGTAATATTTAAATGAAGCAATATTTTTTAAGTTTGAAGAGTGTATAATAATATTTGCTTAGAATTATAATTGGCCGGTAGTAGAGAAAAAAAAAGGCTCAAAAGAGAGCCATAGTGAAAAAAAAGGGCTCAAAAGAGAGCCATAGTGAAAAAAAAGGCTCAAAAGAGAGCCAGAGAAAAAAAAGGCTCAAAAGAGAGCCATAGTGGAAAAAAAAGGCTCAAAAAAGAGCCATAGTGAGGAAAAATAAAAGTGAAGATTTTCAGTATATTTGTTTTAAGAGTAAGAACCAGTATTGAATTCGGAAATATTTTATTGAGGATAATTGTAGAAATTTATATATACATGTTATACAATTTTTCTTCAGGTAGATTTTTCTTGATTGACACCAATACTTCTATTCAATTTCAACGTATCGGTATTATTATGTAAATTGTATGTTGTTATCTAAGTGTATAAATTGAGATCTATATTGCAAAGTAATAAAATCGAATTACTGTTTTATCTTTTGTTTTATTGGAAGTAAATTGTGTGATATCAATGGTTGAGAAAAATTAGAGTATTAAGTAGGTTAATTAGAAATGAAATACATTGATTATCTGAAGGATATTAATTAGTATAATAAGTGGGGTATGTCCGTACTAGGTTAGAAATTTAGGAAATATTAATTTGGTAGGTTTAACTATTCTTGTGGGGTGGTAATAACAATCGGTGAAGGTATGGCTTTCTTACTGAAACTAAAAAAGGTTGATCTTCAGGGTATAGCCTAAGAGTTGGATGTTGAATTCACAGAAGATGATACCAGAATTCAGCTTAAGAAAAAGATAATGGACAGTGATGAGTATGACGAGGGGGTTATTAAGGAATTATTTGACGCTATTGTTGCAGAACGATTAGAACAGGAAAAATTAGAACGCGAAAAGTTAGAAAAACAGGAAAGGTTAGAGCGTAAAGAAAAACAGGAAAAATTAGAGCAGGAAAAGTTAGAAATGGAAAAATTAAGAATGGAACATGAATTAGAAATGGAGAAACTAAGGATGCAAGGATCGGCATGTAATTTCAATGGGTCTAGGGAATCTAATAATGAAAGTAACATAGAAAAATTGATCAAAAGTGTTAAAACTCTATCTATCAAAGTACCAGAAGGGACTGAGGAATGGAATTTATTTTTTAACAGCTTAGAAAGGGCATTCAAAACTAAAAATGTACCGGAAAACCAGCAGGCCGAAATTCTACTAAATATGTTAGGAGATAAGGCGGATAATTTGTTAATTTATACCACTACAGAACAAATGGAGAATTATGAGGAGTTAAAGGAGTTAGTTCTAAGGGAACATGAGCCGACACCGAAGGCATGTTTGGAAAATTTTAAGAAGGCTAGGAGAAATCAGAACGAAACTCATGTATTATTTGTATCACGTTTAATAGCGACGTGGGAAAATTACTGTAAGATTAGAGGTGCTGACTCTTATGAAAAGGTCAACCAGTTAATAGTTACCGATAAATTAGTAAGTACGTTAGATGAGGATGCTGCGTCATATATTGGGTTAACTCATCAAGGTAAATGGATAGAAACTTCTAAAATTGCTAAAGAATGTGACAATTATTTTGACGCTAAACATAAGTCTTACGCCGTTACGTATAAAAGTTTTAAAGGTAAAGATAGGCACGTAAACAATGAAAAAATGAGACCGAGGGAGGATAGCAAAGTTAGTAATAATTGGAGGCAAAACGGGAGTAATGAGACTAGTTCTTTTTCGGATAGGAAAATAGATTTTAAGAAGCCTAGTGATGCTTCAGCTCCTAAATGCTTTAATGTGGTTTGAGAGGTCATTACCAACGTTTTTGTAATAAAGTGGGTAATGAGGGAAATAATGGTAATAAAGGGCGAGATCCGAAAGCGGGGGTGCATAAGATTGTGGTAAAAGAAAGCAAAGAGTTACCTAATGGAGCTATTGTGGCGAGAATATCGGCAAAGGCCGAACAGAGAACTAATATTATTTGTGAGAAATTAAATAAACTTGAGAAAATTGAAGTTAGTGTAAATGGGCAAAAAGCAAAGGGATTGGTTGATTCTGGATGTGAAATTAGTGTTGTTCATAAAGATTTGGTACCGGAAGAGAAATTAAAAGGAGCGGGTAGTATTTATTTACAAGGGTTATTTGGTGAAGCAGTTAAATCGCCGTTGGTTAAACTACCGTTAGCTATTCCGCAAATCAGACAAACTAATATAATTCATCAGGAAGTACTTTGCGCAGTGACTGATAATATTAATGAGCAAGTAATTTTACATCCCGAAGTGATTAATGAGTTGTCTGGTGTCAACCACGAGGAGCCATTGCTAGAGGCTTAAGAATTAGAAAATTCGGAAATTATTATTGACGACAATTGTAATGTTTACACCATAGAAGCGAGGTTGGAAAATGAACAAACTCATAATACGGAAAAAACGGAAGTGGAGAAAGATAATAAAGCTATTGTTAGCAATTCTGATATGTTTAAGGAATCCCAATTAGAATGTAAAGAGTTAGAGAAAGCTTGGGAATTAGCTAAAATGGATAAGGGGGATTATTATATTGTAAATGGTTTATTGTATCATAAAGAGAAATTGTTAGACGAAATTATAGCGCAGTTAGTAGTACCCAAAGTAAGAAGGGAAGAAATACTAAAATTAGCGCATAGTTCGGTATTTGGAGGGCACCATGCAGCCAAGAAAACTTTACAGAGAATCAGGTATTCATTTTACTGGGAGGGGATGGCGAAAGAAACTAAACAATTTTGTGAGTCATGTTTAGAGTGCCAATTGACTAGAGGGGTTAAAGTAAATGATAGAGCTCCTATTTCCCCAGTGTCGCGGCCGGAACTCCCATTTCAGGTAGTTAATGTTGATTTAATTGGGCCTATTGATCCTAAAAGTTCCCAACGGCATCAGTATATACTAACCTTAATTGATCAGCATACCAGGTGGGCGGATGCGATCCCTCTAAAAAATTTAACTGCTAAAACAGCGTGTGATGCGTTACTTCAAATATTTATGAGAACGCGAATTCCAAATATAATCGCCTGCGATAATGGAACCAATTTCACCGCCGACTTAACGAAAGAATTTGAGAAAAGGTTAGGTGCTAGTCCAAGATTTTCAACCCCACAGTATCCACAGTCTAACGGGCTTGTGGAACGATTTAATCAGACCCTTAAACGTATGTTACATCATACTATTAGAGAAGAAAGAAAAAAGTGGCATGAACAAATACCATTTGCATTATGGGCGTATAGGGAAGTCCCAAATTCTACGACGGTAATCGCACCTTTCCAATTATTATATGGTAGAGCGCCGGAGGGTCCTTTATCGATTCTCAAGTCATCCTGGGCAGGAGAAAATAAGGGGGCGCAGTTAGATACTACGCCGATTCATGAGTATCTGAATAAACTTAGAGGACGTTTAGAAAGAGCCGCAAATGAGGCAAAATTATCGTCTGAGGTGCAACAAAATAGAATGGCGTATCATTATAACTTAAGGTCAAAAGAAAAAACGTTTGAAGTAGGCGATAAGGTAATATTGTTAATCCCCGATTCAACTAATAAATTATATTCTAGATGGCAAGGGCCGGCAACCATAGTCGAAAAACGAAATCAGCATTCGTTTATAGTTGAGTTAGCCGACGGGAGTGGGAAGCATGTGCACCAAAATAAAATAAGAGAATTTATTGCTGAATGTAATATAGTTAATATTGTTTTCGAGGGTGATTAGGAATTTGGAGAAGTTGGGGAAAAGACTCTCAAGAAATCATGTATACCGCAGGGGCGGCTAAGTATTTATCATCGATTGATTTATTGAGGGGTTATTGGCAGATTATGATGGCTGAGGAGTGTAAACATTTGACAGCTTTTACAACACATAATGGAACTTATCAGTGGCGTACAATGCCTTTTGGGTTATCAGGGGCGGCTGCCACGTTTCAGAAAGATATGAATGAGGTTCTTCAAGGTCATCGAAGGTATGCGGAAGCATATATTGATGATGTCATCATTTTCTCCGACACCTGGGAAGAGCATTGTGAACATGTTAGGGCTGTCATTGAAGAATTGAAAAAGAGAAATTTTACGATTAGGCTGGATAAATGTAAATTTGGTGAGAAATTGACTAAGTTTTTAGGTCATGTAATTGGAGGTGGAACGCATGCACCTGATGAGGAAAAAATAGGAGCAATAAGGGATCTAAAGAGACCAAAAACTAAAAAGGAAGTTAGATCTGTTTTGGGATTAATGGGATTTTACCGATCTTATATTCCAAATTATGCCGAAATTGCTATACCTTTAACCGAATTGACTAAAGGGAAGGTTAAAATGGGATGAAAGGGCAGAAAAAGCATTTAATACTGTTAAAGATGAGTTATGTAAAGTGACGAATTTGGCTACACCTATCGTAGGCCGGAAATATCAGCTCCACGCAAATGCTTCCGACCTGGCAGTAGGATGTTGCCTTACTCAAAAAGATGAAAAGGGTCAGTTTAAACCGATAGCTTTTGCCAGTCAGAAATTGTCAGGGGCTCAGCGTGCTTGGCCGAGTATAGAGAAAGAGGCTTGGAGTGTTCTCTTTGGGTTGCGGAAGTTTGAAAAGTGGACCTTTGGATCTCAAATTGAGATCATTACGGATCATAATCCATTAAAATTTCTCACCGAAACAACCCCAAGATCACCCAAACTCACTAGATGGGCTCGTTCCTTGCAACGCTGGAACCTGAGTATTTCTCATCGTCCAGGAGCTCAACATTTAAATGCTGACGCAATTTCTAGGCTACATAGAAAGAGCTGGGAAGAACAACCAGTTGTTAGCCCATCAGCATCAACGACTCAGTAGTGGACAACCTTAAAGGGATGTCGTCACACATTTAATTTTTTTCTATGTATGTGTAAATATTTTTGAATTTTGTGTTTATAATAGTGTATTAGTACGTGTATTGTTTATGTAATATTAATATTGGTACAAGGTTCAGTAGAGATGTCAGTAGATAGTGTTCAGACACCTGGAAATACTTATGTAATAAGCCTAATGAAGAAATCTGTAAAGAGACTATTGAACTCTTTTGCGCTATTACTATATGT